>QPKB01000007.1:38320226-38920226 GCA_003546025.1 Camphora micrantha
AGCCCTAGGTGATGAGCCCAGATCCTCAGTTGCAGCTATTACGTACTTCTCTTGGTTCCAGAACTCTATTGTAGGGACCAAATAAAGATAATCATAATGCTCATCTTTAAATCCCAATTTAGTAGGAATGGATCCTGTCATTAGATTGAGTATGATTGAAAATGTGATTAGCACAATTTTATATATTTCTAATCATGTATCTTAATTACATTATCAGTCATTATATGACATTGGGAAACCTTTTTATTGAACTGAAATTTGAAGATGGATCACGATAGGCATAACATTCATCTTGAATGGTCCAAACTAAGATTATGGGAGTGCCACACTGGAATTATGGAGACTTATTACGCGCGGAAATGTATAATAAATGGGACTGGGATCTGCACTCCATTGTATTTGGTTGGACTGTGACTGGATCATAGCCATAGGATACGGTTTTATATAAAAGCATGGCTGGCTTGGAGAATGATGTGAAAGTGGTCGTTGAACTTTGTGGAATCTCAAATTGATTGCTTGGGATCTTTTATTTGATGGAGTCTTTCTATGCCAGACGTTTCTTTGACTACTGAATCATTGGGCATGATTCATGTCTAAAGATGTCGTTGAATATCCACTGCTGATGGAAAGGTAAAGTCGGGGTTTTTGCCCTCGTATCTTGGCCTTCCAGACTGTTGAAAGAGTTGGAAAAGTTGACTCAAAACAACCCGATTTCCAAGGGGCCTGAATGGATACACTGGAATGAAAAGGTTAAGCAAATCAGTATATATATGCCCACGAAGGCAGCAAAACTCTGAATATCAACACGCACCATGAAATAAAAGGGACAATTTAGAAAACCATGTAAGCCCTCGATGAAACCATGGCTTGGAACGAGCACAAAAATATAAAAGGGCTCCATTGAATGAAGGCGTTGTTCTATTGGCAAGTAGCACTCCCTTGGTGATTTTCAAGCCCACCACACTATGTTTAAGAGCAAGTTTCATACGCTTGATAAGATATAAAGGTCAGACTGCAAGAAACTCTATAATCATTTCTGGATGCATCCTTATTTTCTTGGCAGGAGAGATTTAAAGTTAGGACTTTAAATGCTTTGATCAAGAATATGAAAGTTGATGTCTTGAGCAAATTTTCTAAAGACAGGATCTATCTTTCTCGTAGAATCAGCAGCCACGGAAGTAATGGACTATCAACTGGAGTAGCTGAATAAGCCTGCAATGTTTTGCCCATTTCACTCGTATTTTTGTTGTGTGTGTGTGTTTTTTTTTTTTTTTTTTTGCTGATATTTTTTGCCCTTTTCCTTTCCCTCTTAGCATGGTCGCGCACCAGGTTGGTTTTCCTATTTTTAGCTGACCCGGCTTGTAGGTGGTCTTGCTGCTGGTTTGGCCTTTTGGTGGTTAGCTCCTCTCATTTGCTTTTCTCTGTCAAGAGAGAATCGAAGGTAAACAATTTTGGGGCTATCACACATTCTTTTGTTCTTTTTAACCCCTCTTTGAAAATACAAATTCTTAATTTAAAAAGAAATTATTTTTTCAAATGCATGGATCTGAATAGAAATTCACTCTTCAATTTCTATTGACTCGTCCTTACCTCTTAACACCTTCCTAACTTCCGAGGTGGTTTTGGTTATTTTGAAGCCTCGGAGGTTGTGTTTGGCAATTGGATAACCTGATTTGAATAGAACTTACACATACTTAACATGAACCTAACATGAATTACAAATCCCATGTTTGGGTTGAGTTAGATATACAGACACACATACACGTATGAATCTTGTTCGCCTTTCATATCCATGGATAATGGTCCTGTTGACTGGCTTGTGCTTTACAAGGCAATAAGATCCAGCACAAAACAAGCAACTTACTTCCTCTTCGTTTGGTCCTCTTAAACTTAACAACTGCTACAATAAGTGATCCTAAATAAGGGCGCATTCCTTTAACCCACTGGCCAACTCAACACCTAATAAATTGCCTTGTTTCACTTGAAAATTAGATTTTCATGTCAAAATGTATAAGGTGTTTAGCAGAGGCAGCCTAAATACTTTTCAATAGGTTTGACATGAATGAGTTGCATGTGTTCTGATTGATCCCATGCCATACGTGTTGCCTACAAGGTGAGGAGAAAGTTCTAAAAGCTGGAATTTCTCTCTTGACCTCACATGCGTTGTGGGTGGCTGGAAGTCTATATATATTTCAGCTGTTTTATTTGGATATTACATTTATTACTCTATTGTATTTAGGCCATTGATCAAAGCGTTGAAATCGACACCTGTGTAAATTATGCATATAAGCTAACGTGGTGGATTAAAAAAATTCCTACCCTCCTGAAGTAACCACCATGACTTGTCATGGGTTGTAATGTGAATTGCACTTGAATTTGGTAAATTTGGAGCTCCAAAATCAAAGAGCTAAGTTTCGTAATCAAGTGATAAGTTACACCCACCAAACTGATTTCTTTACCTTTTGTGGCTGTCATCCACCGAGACCGAGTGATTCAAGTGTCCATAATTGTGGAGTTACACATAGAATAAAGAAATCGGCATTCATTATAATGACAGTCGTAATTATTATATTGATTACGATATTAATTTGTAGAGGTTAACAAACCTAAACTTTGTTTTTTATTTTTATTTTTCGATAAAGTAGGTATTCCTAGGTGTTTGACTGAACATCTGAGGCGGTTTCAAACATAATTCGGGGAAGCAAACGCACGTCCACTTTTACCACTCCATCAACTGCCATGGATGTTCTTTTCTTTTCACAATGCAATTGGCTGCTAATTCCATACGAATCAATACTGAGAAGCATGTGCCAATCACTCCAGCAATGGCACCGAAGATGAAATAGAATGTCCTTATATCCTTGTGGTAAGTAAAGAACAACCATTGGACCGGATTTGTCATAAAATTGAGATTATTTCGCTTCCTTCCTTCTTAGAAAGGGGTGAATATATATATATATATATATATATATGTGTGTGTGTATCTATGTATCTATGTATGTATGTATGTATGAATGTATATATGTATGTATATATTTATGTTTGTGTATGTATATGTATGTGTGTATACATACACACATACATACACATATGCATACATACACACACACACACACACACACACATATATATATATATATATATATAATTAAGTTCTATTACATAATATCCAAAAAATACTCAACTTTCAAGCTTTTAGTTTTCAAAAGAAAATCATTGAAGTTCTACAACATTTTAATACAGGTCTAGAGTTTCTTTTTTAAATTAATCTAGCTCTAGAGTTGAATATCAAGATCCACTTTTGTTTGATGAAAAAAATGAAGAATAAAAGCTTACTGCTTTAAGATTTGAATCCAAGTTTAATTTGAGATGGACACAATTTCGGATAAATGGGCCTGTTCTATTATAATTCAATATACACATTTGAACTTAAGCACTTATTAAGTAGAATTTGATTTATAAATGTACTTGATAAAGTCTAATAAAACCAAATCTCAAGATTTAATTCTAACTTTGCTCCATTATCCTAACGTAAACTGGTGAACTTTTGGTATGGGCAATTCAAAGCCAAGATCAGAGCCGACTTTACCATAAAGCTAACAAAATCATTGCTTTAGGCCCAAAAAACAAGGCCCCAAAAGAAAGCCCATAAAAGCAGGTCACTTTGAAATTTCAAAAAAACAAACTTGCCAATTGCCATCCCTTTTTTCTCTCCCCAAAATGTAAGGCCCCATAATAACTCTCTCTTGAAAAGATACAATCTAACATTTTCATGGGGCCTTAAATTGTCATTTATGACTTATTATATATCCAAATCTGCCCCTTATATTTCTATTGCTAAAAGTCCAATTGATTTTAGCACACCATTATATTTCTAGCAATCCATGTGTATCAAATCTCAACCATACATTTAGTTATGAACTTGATTCACCAGCCTTTCTAATTATTTTTGTGTATTCTATTTCAATAGGAGCCTTTTTAGATTGATCCATGATGTGGTTGTAATAAATCCATAGTTTAGGATTTCATCCCTAATTAAAATTTAAGATAAGCAATGGGCCCCCATCGGAATTTATTCACTTGCCCACAGTGCATATTAGCGACATGCATTTGAACACCCAAGTCGTAGGGCACACCTTTGAAGTCTATCTCGGATGGTCCTTATTCATGATACGTATGCATATTGCGCAGGTGAAAATGCTCCAAACCCCATGAGTGGCAAACTCATGTTTTTTATTTGTGGGGGGTAGAGCCAAATAGGTAGTTGGATTTTGTGACCCAAGATTTCCATGTGAGTTTTCGGGGATGGGCCAAGAATTTTCATATTGGTTTTGGAGGTGGGTTTAAGATAAGTTAGCAAAACTTGAATATAAAAATTTAATTAGTAATCTTGCATCACAGAAAGCAAGAAGAATAAATTTTAAATCAAATATTTATAATAATATTAAAACATTGAAAAGGCCTTCTTTAGAATTGTCACTTTAGGCCTTAAATTGTCTCGAACCCGCCCTACCTAAGAGGTTTGTTCCTTGTTCGGATTCATATATGTGTAGCAGTTGATCTTGATTCTGACTAGTCCCCTTCACCTGTCCCAACTATAGCAGACTTGAATTCAAGTGGAAGCTTTGATGGGCAAGATCTGAGACTATAAATGAGCCCATTTAGTAAATTGGGCAGACTCAAAAGCCCGGGCATAAACCCTGGCAAATCATAGTTTCATATGGTGAAGCTTTTGTACTGGTATAAAGCTTTTATATCAATATATATATATATATATATTATTGTCAGTGCTATGCTTGCAGTAATGCACTCTAGTTCTTTTTTTAATATAAACTCTGTCACCAATAAAAAAAAAAACTGATAAACTCTATAAGAGCACGTTACACTTTCCTTTACCAATCGTGACATGACCTTCATGCAGATACAAAGCTCCAGGGGAGGGGGGATTGCATAACCACATAACGTTTGGTAGTGAATATTGGGGTTTACAAGAGCATTGAACCACTCCCCAACCCCAATTGCATAACCACATTACATTTGGTAGTGAATTTGTCATTTATGATTAGTAATTAAATACAGTTCACCTTATTGATAAGGCAAAAAGTAATACAGTAAAAACTAAGAATCGGCTCTTACCACTGGGGTAAAAGGTGACAATTCTTACCTAAATGCCCAGAGTTTGAACTTGAAAGTTTTTCTACTTCAGTCGAGGTCTAATTCCGTCACCCAAAGCCTCCTCCCTCACCTCACTCAAGTTCTACTTCCCACACCAGACAGCTAGGTCGCAACCTCCCTAAGTCGGGTACCAATATAAAATAGGAAATTTTCAAATAAGGCCTAAAGTTTTTGCCTCATTTCAAAAAAAAAAAAAAAAATTTGATACAAGTTTAAAATCTTTTCAAACTAATCCCTAAGTTTTGAGTTAAGGACATCTGATCATTTAAAGGTGTTTTCTAGAGACTTTTTTCCTCAAGTTTTTTAAAACACCTAAATTATCTTTCATTTAAAGCCATGACATGATTCCGACAGCCACTACATGCAACCGATCACTGTAGGGATACTGATTGTCCTTGATTACCGTGAGAACACCGGTGAAAGAAAATAATAAGAATATAGATGAAATGAAGGAGGGTCTTATTTCTATATAGGGTAATTTAGGTATTTAAAAAAAATGAGGAAAACAATTGTCAAAAAACAACTTTAAATGGATGAATGCCCTTAATTGAAGACTTCTTAAAAAATTTAGTTACTAATTTAAAATGTTTTAAAACTTATACTTTTTCTTGAAATAAGGCAAAAACTTAAAAGGCTTACTATAGGATATTTTTCCGTATAAAATTACAGAAAAGGCTATCTATAACTAACTAGAGGTCACTTGCCCTAGGCTCGAGGACCTAATGCAGACCTAGATTCAGACTCTAAACCAGGGTTCAAGTCTGGCCCATGGACCGTAAACTCTGAATGATTCGACTCGAGGTCGGGCAGAACCGGTTCGGACCAGAGTCCATCGACAAACACCGGATAAGATTAACCAATATTTGCAAGTCTGGACCAGACCAGACCAGACCAGCAAGGGTTCCTAAATCCCAGGCTACTGAGTCTGACTCGACACATTTTGCATTTCCGTCGAGTCTCCTGACTGAGTCCTGTCTGTCTGCTTAAACGGACAGCTCCTCTTTCCGCACATTGCCTTTGCATAACCAGCCAAGCCAAGCCGAGCCGACAGATAAACCTCTCTTGTTTCTTTCTGCAAACGAAGCAGCAAAAGAGGAGGAGAAGAGAGGGAAAAACCAAATCGAATCGAATCGAATCGAATCAAACGCCCTCTTCTTCTCTCCATTCCTTGCAAATCTCCTTCTCTCTCTTTTTCTCGATAGAGAAAAATCTGGCTTTCTCTACTCTCTCTTGTTTGGATTTTTCTTCAGAATAAGAGAAAAGGACGATGGCTGCCTACAGAGCTGAAGATGATTACGACTATCTTTTCAAGGTCGTTTTGATCGGGGATTCGGGAGTTGGGAAGTCGAATTTGCTCTCGAGGTTTACGAGGAACGAGTTCAGCCTCGAATCCAAGTCAACCATCGGGGTCGAGTTTGCCACGCGGAGCTTGAACGTTGATGGAAAGGTGATTAAAGCCCAGATTTGGGACACGGCGGGTCAGGAGAGGTGATCTTCTTCAATACCCATCTTTGTTCTTGCGTTTCTGATCTGCGTTTTTTTTTATAACTTGTTGTGATTTAATGAGTATGAGTTATGTTGTTGATTTTGGGATTTTGGGTGGTTTTTTTTTTTAGGCTTCTCAGGTTGGGTTTTTGGTCATTGGTGATTGTTTTATGTTTGTGTCAGGAGTTGGGTTTTGGTGGGATTTTTGAAATGGGTTTTGTTGTTTGAGATCTGAAGTGTGCTTTGGGTTTGGAATGATTTTGTCTTCAGAGGGATTTCTTCCTATGGCAGGCTTCTTTCTTTGCGCAAGTTTGGGGTTTCGATCTAGGATTTTTACATGGCAGAAGTCACTGTTCTTTTATGAAGATCTAGATCTAGATCGTGCGAATACATCTTCTTCCTCTTCTTGTCTTCTCCATTCCTCAGTTGCAGAAAACCAATAGGAATAGAACCCAACTGAGGAAAAAATTGAGATCCTCATGATCTGCAGTCTTATCATTCGATCCCAGCCATTAAACGCACAACGAGGCTCACAAATGCTTGCTAAGGATCTCTGGATGATCCGAACCAGGATTCCATCTCACAATCCCAAGCAAAACTTTAGGCGGGAGATTAATTTAGGTGTCTTAATCTGCGTTGGGCCCATGGCAGGCAGGCCACACGATTTCTAACAGTTTCTACTAGTAATGCTGGAAGAGATTGCTAAGATATTTTAGTTGAGATATTGTTTAGTTGCTGCTTGTCTTGCTTAGGCTAATGGGTTGATAGTTTGTTAGGATGGTCGGCTCCTTCTTTTTTAAAGGATGGTTATCTCAAAAGTATGATTTTTTCCATTTGAGGGAGATCCATTAGTGAAGAAGTCTTGAACCATATGGATGACTTAATTTTTAAATAGGGAGATGGTCGAAGAATTTTGCAAAATAAAGCCATCTGACCCATGCAAGTTGGATGGTCTGATGAAAGAAAGGATCAGTATCTTTCAGTGATTTTGAGGTTGAAGGAAATCCTCATTCTCTTCCCCTATCATAATAGAGGTTGGAGATGGAGGGAGTTGAAAGTTGCATTTATGGTGGTCTCAATTAATAGACCATTGAAGGGACACAAGTACTCAATGCAGAGCATGGATTTGTTCTTCATCTGTGTAATGTTGGTCGATCTCTATAAGGAGCACGTCATATTCTTGAAGATTAGATGAGGATATCTCATGGAAGAGTATTTTGAGCTTTTATCTCCCAACTTGGGCCAATTAGTTTCAGCTCGTTGCCTACAAGTGTCTTTAGTTGCTGGAGTTTGACATAAGTAGGGGTGGCAAACTGGTAGGCTCGGCTTGATAAGGCTGTTGCATGTTGAGGTCCCCTACACCAAACCCTCTCTATGATGAATTCCAAGGAACTCAACATGGAGTGGGTGTCCACAAACAAATAGTTAAGAGAAAAAAAAAAAAATAGAAATTGGGATGGAGGAGAATTTTTTTTTCTCAATTTTGTTGTAATTTAGGTATGATCTGTCACTAGATTGTCTGAAGAGCGAATGTCCAAAGTCCCTTATATCCCTTTTCAATCCTAAAAAAAAAAAAATCTCCTAGTTCTAGTCTTCAAGTTTCTCCAAGAGTCAAGTCTTCAAGTTATCCCGAGGAGAGTTGACCTAGGCTGAGGTTACTCTGAAGGTTGAAGGGAGGCTTTGGCTGCTTCAGGATGTCCAAAATTTGTTCTAGGATCCCTACATATTTATAGGGTTTAGATGACTTGGAGGGCAAGAAATAGAATTAGGGAAAAGTCCCTAAAAAGTTGGAAATAACTCAAAACTAGGTGTTGGCTGTGCACCATGCGCTGCGCACCACCCTGTGCACTCCTGCACTATCAACTTCTAGAGGCCATATTGTTTGATCCATCCATCAGATTTTTGTGTTTATATACTATTAGAAAGCTCTCAATTAGGAATTGATGTGGCTGAATGAGGAGATCAACGTAGCAAATGGGTTTACCCGTTTGACCTCGTTTTCAAGGTGACATTTCTTTGTTTTGTGGGGTGAGAATGCAGTTTTTCTATTGGACTTGCTATGTATGCAAAGTATTGGACTTTAGCTGGGTTGCCAATGAGGACAAGGGCAAATGGACTCCTTGCCTAGTTACTTAAAATTTTGACATCTATAGTAGGCAAATAGTTATAAGGCAGTTTAGATATGTTAGGTAAATGGGACCAAAAGATGCATATGGTGGTTCAGCTGATCAACCCATGTTTGTTTAATTGCAGGTTAGGTTTTCCTGACTTGTCTTTGACGTATTTATATATTACGGGGTGAGTTAGGGTTGGATTAGATGAGGGGTTGGCAAGCTTCATTAGGTTTTGCCACCCCTATGCATGGAAGAGAGTAAGATGCAGGTGGATGAGCAAAGCACAGGCTGATCTGAGATGCCACCTGTCTCTTTGTTCATAGAAACATAAGCTTATGGTGACAGCTGCTAGCTAGTAATCCTAAAACCAATTGGTAATGGGAAACTGCACAAACAACCACTCAACACACTCCTCGGGTGGGACACCGCCCAAATCCGAAGCACACGCCCACACAAGACTATAACGCGGCATGGGGCCTTCTTGCCCCACTCACTTGCGCCCGCACAAACACACAACGCAGAATGGGGCATTTTTGCCCTACGTAGTTTCAAACTCGAGACCTCTGGCTTTGATACCATGACATAGTTGTTAGTTAGTAATCCCAAAACCAATTGGTGATAGGAAACTGCAGAAACAACCACTTAACATATGGATCTCATTATGGACGTAACCAAAATTGTGTTGTGTCTTTAGAGTTCTTAGCCTAAATTTTGGAGTCTCCATAAGTTTCCCCTTAGCTTTTGCTTCTAAGAGGATTACAGAGTATTGGGAAAGTTCATATGAAGAGGACATTGATCCGAAGGAATCCACATAAAGTGTGGGGAAAACTAGTGTAGTTAGTTAAATTTCTCATAATATTGCACTCTCCTAGTCCTACCATCTCTAGAATGTGACTATATCCTTGATGTGATTGGATGACGTATAGGGAAAACTCATGAAACCCAAATCAATATGTTGGCCAAAATTATAAAGTCTTTAGAAGCTCTTTTTTGGCTTCGGCGACCAAGTGCTTTCCCCACTCCCAACCTTCTCTAGAATGTCACTATATCCATGATGGTGATTGGATGATGTATGGGGAAAGCTCATGAAACCCGAATCAATCAGTTAGCCAACATTAATAAATAGTATAAATTCGCGTACGTAAGCGCTGCAGTTTACAGCACTGTTTGAGTTCATGAGCTGTGTTTGTTCTCTGTCATTCTTCCTTTACCTTCTGGATTCTTTTTGCAAGAAGGTTCTTCCCGGTTGCATATTCTCTTCTTTGTTATTATATCATGCTGCTATATTATTAAAGGAAATGCACAAGCACTTTCTTGGCTAAAAAGATGTAAAAGTGGGGTCCTGCTATGTATTCTAAATTATTCATCTAGTAGGCCCTTTTGTGATTTGGAATAACTCAAAAATTTGCCCCTTGGATGGTGCTAGTTGTTTGACTTGGGCTCAATTAATGTGGACCATTGGTTGTTAGTCCAATCTTCTGATAGGGCACTTACTGGGTCATGATCCTTTTAATGATGGGGTTGGCACTGACATTTTTTTTAAAACTAAAATAAAATATACAATTATTTCATTACTGTTTAAGAAAAATGTTCAAAGGCTTTCAAAGCACACGGGATTAATCTGAGGACAGGTACTTCCCCTACTGTCACTGCTTTGCTTGGCTAATATGTTTACCAAGTTGTTTACTTATCAACCTATATGAAGAAAAAATGTGTTCTGAGCTTTGATACCCGGATACTTGTACAAGCGCCACGTATCCATATTGGACCAATATGACACTTATATTGATACCCAATACCGCACTAACACTTCTAGGGTCCACGTTTAGCATATCCTACTTACCGAGTCCATTATTTCATGTTAGTTCTTTTAATTTGTTTACTACACAACATACAAAGATATTAGAAAGAAACCCTGAGGGGTAGCTTTGTTGGCCTAGGACCACAGTTTACTCCCGGAGGTTGAGGGTTTGTAACTGCTCTACCACACTAGGGCCACAGGGGATTTACCCGGCTCCCCCTGGGCCCGAAGGGATTAGTCCGGCCCAAAGGGTTGGGACACCCTCCGATATCAACAAAAAAAAAAAAATGTCAGAAAGAAACATAAACAAAGATAATTTCATTAATTCAAAAGTGATCTAAAGAATATATTAGGACACCCGTATCCGTGTCCTAGATTTTTAAAAGTGTAGAGTTGTATCCACGATCCCCGTATCCATATATGAGCATCATAGGTTCTGAGAGATGCAAACTGCAAAGGTGCTGTTCAACTGATTAGTTAACAAGTTACCTATACAGGTGGCTGAGCTGCGACTTTTGTTGAGTCGTGAGAGAAAACATTATTTCTTTTGGGTGTCTTCTTACTCTGTCTGGTGATTGTTATGTCTTAGAACTAAATGAAAAGAGCGTGAGAATCTTCATGCCCTCTTCTTTCTGTCTTTGAACATGGACTGTTTTCTTAATAATATATTAGGTACCATTAAAAAGAAACAAAAGAAGAAGAACATGGTTCTTAATTTTTTCTGGAATGGACTTCTTGACTTGTGTTCGATGGTGGATTTTTGGAACAGTCATCCCAAATCCTGTCCAGCTAGTTTTCTCCATTCCTGAAAAATATGTAAAAACTGCCTTATTGCAGCAGACTTCAGAGAAACAGATGGACACTGACTTTTGTTTAGGCAGTAATTCCCATTCCTTAATGGAAAACAAGCCCTTTTTTATCTCAGTCAGTCTGGTCTAAAATGCCTATGATCTTTAAGAATGTGGCTTTTTTCATTCAACTGTTTTGTGAATCTGACAAGAGGTTGATCTTTCTGCAATTTTGAAATATGCATTCCATCTTAATTGCATCAATCAGTATTGTACCTGATATGCATTTACATGCCCTTGAGTAGACATGAAGAGATAGAACAATCCTTATTAATGAGATCCTTAAATTGTACCTAGCATGCATTTATTAATAATGGTTTGTTATTTTGTGTGTAGCTAATAAATTTTTTCGTTGTTGGGAGTGGTCTGGACTCTAGCAATACTGAATGTAGCTGATCACTTCTTTTAATGGTTGAGGACGGTTTGGACTCTCGTTCACCTTTCCTGGTTCTTTGACATTTTTTTACAGGTATCGTGCCATTACTAGTGCTTACTACCGGGGAGCCATTGGTGCATTACTTGTATATGATGTCACCCGACATTCTACATTTGAGAATGTTGAAAGGTGGTTGAAGGAGCTGAGGGATCACACTGATCCAAACATTGTAGTCATGCTAATTGGGAACAAGTCCGACCTCCGTCACCTTGTTGCTGTCTCAACTGAAGATGGGAAATCATTTGCTGAGAGGGAGAATCTCTATTTCATGGAGACCTCTGCATTGGAAGCCACAAATGTTGACAATGCATTCGCAGAAGTTCTGACTCAGATTTACCGAATTGTGAGCAAGAAGGCTGTTGAGGCAAGCGATGGAGGAGCAGCAGTCCCCAGTAAAGGGGAGAAGATAAACTTGGACGGCGATGTTTCTGCTGTGAAGAAAGGCGGATGCTGCTCATACTAGAGTTGCAGTTATTTGTCCATATGCATCTCTTGCATGTACACCATGGTATTATTATGTATGATTCTTTTTCTTCTCTAGAGGGAGAGACGCCGAGATGGCTATTGCAGGCTCACATATCTCATTTCCTTCTGAATGAGAATCTACGGTGACTGACTATACATCAATGAATTCATACGTTTTCTTCCTGAGTTTTTCAGTCTTGCTCTTTGGTTTGCTGCTTGCACCTAGAATATGAAATCCCAGTGCTGTGCTGACTGCTGACAATTTCAATGGAATTATTTGTTTGCCATTTTTATTTATGCCAGATTTGTGCAATGCCAGTCCTTTATTTATTTATTTATTATATTTACTTTTTTTTTATTATTTTGTTTGTTTCTTTTGAGGTAACCATGAATCCATTAATAAAAGATGATACTGTACATCTTAAATGGTCTATCAAGGTGATGGACTTACAATGATGATAGGCATGAAATTTGCAACAATAACAAGTTTTCAACTATAGTTGGGACTTTATACCAAAAAAAAACACTATAGTTGGGGACTTTTTCACTACAGATTTTGCTAAAGAATCTACCTTTGCGTGCCGTCTCCTGGAATATACACATTAGGCATCCATAGGGAAATCATCCTCTGTATTTGATCCAGAAATCTACTTACTTTTATCCCATCTTATTGCATTAAGAATCCACCTTCACTAAAGGGGATTGAGTCACATATATTTAGTCTGAATTTCAACTTCGTCTGAATCTGCATTACCACCTGGGTCGAGAAAGGCCAAAATGCAAGCTTTCAATCTTGTTGCAAATTTGTGGTAAACAAAAAAATTCTCTAGTTTCTTTCCTGTGAATGCAAATGCTTATTATCTGAGTAAAGATGCACATCAATGAATTCACCGTAGTCTTTTCAATGGTTTCTTATAAGACGTCTTCAGTCCATTCATCTGATTGCTTTATAAAACATCCTAATGATGGTCAAGTAAACCCTTATATGTGGGCAGTGGTAGGCAAAATGAATGGTTATCAAGCAATTGCATAAATGTTCCATCACATGTGCTGTCATCAAATCTCACTCAAATGAGAGATGGACGGGACCCACCATTAGATTAACCCATACAAGACCGTTGAATAAATATTATAGAAAACTTATTTAATATATGATCAATTTGATGGCAAGCTCAACAACTCCTACTGAAGTGAAATTTGCCAAGAACCATAAAAAAGGAAAATATATATTTAAACATTGAGATTTTACTAAATGGGCCCCACCAAAGAGCATCACCAAGTTTTCCATGATTCCAAAATCCACTAGATCTGGACCCCTAATTTTATTTTAATTTAAAGTGGCTTGACAAAAGGAATGATTCTAACTTCTGGTGTATTTTTTATTTTATTTTTTGGTTAACAAAGGGTTCTCAACCGTTTGGACTGGACTAATCCCTTCGGCCCCCGAGAGAATCCCGGGTAAAACCCCTGTGGCCCCTAGGTAGTAGCACTAGTAGACTCAACCTTCGGTTCCTGAAGAGGGGAAACTAGGGATCTATACCTGGACCTCTAACTCTGAAAGAGAGAGGAACCGTGATCCTAACCACTGAGCCAACCCCTTGGAATCAACTTCCAAGGTATGAAATGGAGAGTTTAGAGTAATGTTTCTTCTTACATTACAGCTAGGATACTTTGACTTGGGATGCAACGATTGTTATATTATTCAGAAGTCGGTCATTTGGTCGGCATATTATAATAAGAGGCCTCATATGCATCCTTTCATCTCCTCACGCAAAGTTCATGACTGCTTGGTTATATATAACAAATACACTTACACACTAATGTCGCCTTGTATTTTGTATTTCTTGTGTACACGTCTACAGTTTGAAAAGAATCGAATGGATAAATCATTCATAAATTGAAGAATTAGCAACTGTTTATCTAAAGCAAACTTGATGCCATGAGTGAAACAGACTAATTTTGTAATTCTATTTTATAATTGGGATGGAGCAAGAAGATGTAGGGTCCACATTCATGAGGATGTTCTAACTTTTCATTCAGCCAATTGTTGGTGCAACACGCTTTATCGACAAAAAGATAAAAAAAAATGGGGAGCAAGATTTAGGATACATTTGTGCAACGAAAGAATTTTAGAATCATGAGGATGTTCTTACCTTTCATTCAGCCAATTACTGGTGCAACACATTTTCTCACGAAAAAGGTAAAAGAATGAACATATTTTTGTAGATAGAGAGTATTTTGATTTCTCATGTGAGGGGCAGGGCCAACCCCCATAGAAATTTATAAAATAGTCCTTATATTGTAGGAAATTTTATATAGTAGAAAGATTTTCGTACTAATTATCCCCTTGTTATCCGACAACATGCTCAATTTTATGCTCGTCAAATCTTTATTCAGTGTTGAATTAAATCTCAAAAAAAAAAAATCACAATAAAAAGATCATTAAATTTTAATGTTGATAAATCAATAGCTAAAGTAAATATGATGGATCTGATTTTTGCATGACCATGGTAAAGAGCCCTTTCCATTCCACCCTACCCCCAATGAAAGGGAAGCATCCAAGTGGGCCCCACAAGCTGGACTGCATTAGCACATATGCGGTCTCGCATAAGTTAGATGAAATTACATTAACCTTATCAATAGCATGAGTTAACTCAAAATTATATTTCCGCATGTGAGGCTTATCTTTCAAAAATCGAAAATGTTAACATGATATTTCAATCCATTTTTACCCAACTAGGCCCAAGATGGGTTTTCAATATCGAGCAAAATTGAGAAAAATGTGATCAAACTAATAACAAATGCTTGTTTTCAAAAATATCATAATTCTTTTATCAATAAGGCCTTTCTAGGGACCAAACCTTGCATTTGATGTACAGTTGATCATCCATCACCGTCTAAACTTCTGCTTTGATATGGGCCACATTCACCATTGAATTGGACAATCACTAATCCTTTTAATTGTTTCCAGTCAAAAATATCAGTTTTGCTCATTATAGAGCGAAATCTTGGGAAATCATCAAGCTAAAGAACACTTTCAGTTCACAACTTTGATATAGATAAGGACTTAAGGTAGCTCCCCATTATGCAAAAGAATTGACTTTTACGAAAGATAATGGTCATGAGTTGTTGGATTCAATCACTAATTTCTTAGGACTTGCCCAGTCAAGGGCCTGTTTATTTCATGTAATTGAACTCATAGAAGTTCTAAGAATTTCTTTCTAAAAAAGGCTAAAATTGACAAAGAAGCATATATGATATGGATTTTCGAAAATTACCTTCAAATTATCTCCCCTCTAATGAAAAATGAATAAAGGAGACGTGCAAAATGAATATCCAACTACTTAGCAATTCAAATCCGATAAAATTGAGGGTTGCACCTATCCTGACTATCGCTACCTTATATCCCTTTATTGCCCACTTCTTTAATACTTAGGAGCTCATTTGACCATGAATTCCATTGTATTCCATGCAAATTAACATGACCAAAGTTTCTATGAGATTCAATGATTTCTATAAAAAAAAAATTCTAAAAACTAGACAACTTTTATAGTCTAAGAAAAACTGGAGAATTTACTACAAATCTCTTGTGAAGTCCCTTGTGATGCAAAATTCACTACCATTTGAGAATTTCCTCATCTATGAACAACTGGAGAATTTAGAGATTCCACCCAAAAAAAAAATTTGAGATCTAAATTTTTATTATTATCCAAACAAAAAACTCAGACCAAAACCACCCTATTATTTTCCCAGTTATACAAAGATCCCAATAAAAAAAAACCCTAAAAAAATAACAATTCAATTAAAAGTTCACCTGTAAATTTTATGCCACAACGTGGATGATACGCCACACCGTTGATTTCAATATCTTCCTTAACGATCGAAAAAGACAAAAACAACTCTGTGTACCGCATGACCACGTTATCCTATGCTCCCGCACAAAGACGCCGGCCTTATACTGCATCGGCCGCCCTCCTCGTCCTCACCGAAAAACCTGCGCCTGAAGACCACCGAACATTCCGGAAGCTCCCCCAGATCGGCGAACAACGACTCGTCCTCTTCCCTCATCGTGAAAACCATCGCCTCCACGTCATCCTCCCCCGTGCAGATGGGGCTCTCGAACACCGAGTCGACGGCGGGAGATGACGCCACGTCGGCAAACCAGCAGAATTCCTCGGCCAGCAACGCGGCGTCGGTTTCCACGGCCGCCGACTTGTCGTCGTCCTGCTCGACCGCGGGCGGTGTCACGTCCCCAAAATAAGAATTGGGAAAAACGTGAAAATTTAAAATTTGAATTTGAATTCCTGTGTTTAATACAACACAAGCTTCCAAAAAGTGGACCCACAAAAAATTTCAACCTGTGGTGAGTCAAAACAGATTTAATTAAATGCAACGGAAGCTTCATTCAATTGGTATCAAACGTTCATAAATGAAACCCAACAGAAAAATCAGATAAACATTAATAATTCAAGTTGCAGAATAAATTAAATAATTACTAGGAAAAGTTTATCATTAGAAGAAAGTTCATCTAAAGAATTTCTAAGATGATGATCTCTCTAACGCAGGCTCAGACGGCTCCGAAGCCATCTCCGGCATCCCACTCGGGTTCATCAGTTGGCTCAAACGTTTGAAACGTTTGACCCTCCTCCGTTTCCTCGGTAAAATAGGGCTCGGTACCTATGCACCAAATATTACAAAGTAAATAGCAAGTACATAATCATAACTCGAAATTTAATACAACAACGAGAATAATATAGACAAGTGTGATCATAAAGAAGTAATGACAATGACACGAAAGAACGTATAACATAAACCAAATAAAACAAATGGAGCAGTATAATTCACACGAAGACAAGTGTCCCCGCTGTGGGTGGTCAACCCTAAATAAATCGGGAAAGCCCGTCCACATAGTCGGTGGTCATAAACCGATCAAATAAAATAAAATCAGGATAACCTGTTCACATTCAAAGCGGATTATAAGTGATCCGGACACATCGGTGATCAACCGTCCACATATCGATCTGCAGTCGTCCACAAATGACCCACATAAACATAAACATAAACATAATAGACCTGAATAATAAAGCTCCGACACAAGAGTCCTAAGTCAAAGTAAGGTGCTGGCCATTTCATAATCCATATCATAATCAAATCTTCATAAATAATTTGCCAAGCCACTTTATAGTCCATAATACACAACAGGGTATGCATCTAAGAGAATACATAACCTAAACTAAGATATGCATGCGAAATTTAAGACATAATTACGAATCAATCCTAAGGTTAAACATAAGGTTTCGCACCCAATAACCACGGGCATCTCTAATAAATATAAGATCAACGCATCCATTTTTCATTAATGGTGCATAGACCCAGTTAAGGGTTTTCCAATAGAGATGGGTTAAACTCGAATCCATTAAGATTTGTCCAAGGTCATACCAGGCACTAAACCCCATGTTAGTAATATACCGTATGCCCAGACGGTATTTACTCGGTCTAATGATCTAATTAATAAAATCCAAAATTATAATTTTGACACATTAAAATCAAATATAACATTTAATATTTAATTTACAAATTGATAAAGATAATTATCCTTAGTTTATAATTTTTGAAAGCTTAGGGTCTCATCTTAGTGTATTACCAAGAATATGAATTTAAGAATCAAATGGGTTCATTAAGGCTACAAAAGGTTTTTGCTAAATTCAAAATATAAAGGGGGTCATATGATAAAATAAAAGGGCATGGAATACATGTGCTGTACTCACACAATTTCTCTCATTCCCATGTTATCTACATTCTCTCCTCCTCACACATGTCACCTCCATTTCTTTTTTTTTTAAACTTAACAACACATGTCACCACCTAATCTCTCTCTCTCATTTATCCCCACAAAATCCCATACACCCCCAGACCACCTAACCTCTTATCACCATCTTCACAACAGCCAACGCATGTTCTGTATCAGAACATCTCCACAGAACGTCTCGCCTAATTCATTTCTTGCTAAAACCATGGGTCCCTCTGATCAAAAATCCCGATCAAACCCTACCATCATGATCGCCCAGACCTATATGGCCGGATGCCCAGACCAGATCTGTGATCCGATCGTCCCGCGGCCCCACAACCATCAGATATACATAACAATCCCTCTTTCCCCTTCATTCACGCCTTCAACTGATCATGCTAAGGGATGGTGGGCCAGGGGTATTTACTGCATATGGTTTTCAGCCTTTTCAAGGTCGTCTGTGGGTCATCATCTGGATCCACGGATAAGATCATGCATCAAGTGGCCCACCTGGGTCCCACTTCCAAAACACGGGGAAAGTCCCCGTGAGCCGCCCAAGCCCTGGTTCTCTACTGGTTTGCAATGGACTGAATTGAGTCAAATTCCAATTAATAAGTCTACATTACAAACCGATTTACAAAATCTTAGTTGAGGAAATAAAAGAAATCATGCAACAGTAATATCAACACGAGAAAAACCGATTGAATCAACCCCAACATCTCCGATCTCATCACAAAAGCGGATTAACATGAAAAGGAGGGCATCAAAGGGTTTCTATATGCATTAACACGCAAATCAAACAAGAACACAAGTATTAAATCTACAAATTATGGTTAGGTACTTGCCTTTCACCGGGGTTCGAAGAAAAAAGCACAGATGCTAACCAATACCCAAACCGAGATTCCCACAGCGCTCGAGGATAATCCTATCACCAATCTGACAAAGAAAATGAAAAATAAATGCTCAGATGAGCAGATCTATGGTATTCCTATCCCAAATCTACCATTGGAAAGAAAAGGGAGATAACCCAAGAATATAGATTTACTCCTAATGATTTGAGGAGAGGGTTACCTGAGATGAGAAAGTTGAGCCAAGAATTATTGTGTCTTCAGATCTGGATTCTGATGGCTGGATCCTATAGTTGCAGAGGCTTGGGAACTTGAAAGAGGAAGAAGACGAAGAAACTTACGGGAGGAGTTGCAGAGATAAGTGGGGAGGGATAAAGACGTGTCGTTATTAAAACTAGGGATTAGGGGAATATTCTTTGGGCTTAAGTTATTGGGTCAAAACTACGGGTCAGGTCAACTACCCATTAGCCCAACTCACCGATTCACACACTTAATCTAACGTGTGCCCCACTTAATCCTATCCGTTTAAATAACTAAAATACATTAAATTAATATAATAATAATATCTAATAAAAAAAATTAATAAATATTTAAAAGTGGGACCGGGATCTTACATTCTCCCCTCCTTAGGACATTTGGTCCTCCAAATAGAAAAAACAGTACCTCTGGAAGAATATGCGGGTAAAGCTTCTTCACTTGGTCCCGGAGTTCCCAAGTGGCTTCTCGAGGACTATGATGCTCCCACTGAACTTTCACCCAATGAATTGTTCGAGTCCTGAGAATTTGCTCCTTCGTGTCGATGATCTGAGATGGCCGCTCCACATAAGTAACATCTGGCTGCAACTCCAATGGCTCATACTGCAACACATGAGACGGGTCTGCGATATATTTTTTCAACATCGAGACTTGGAAAACATTATGCACCGCTGACAATTCTGCTGGTAAGGCCAATCTGTAAGCAACTTCTCCAATTCTGTCCAAGATCTCAAATGGGCCAATATATCTCCGAGATAACTTCCCTTTTTGTCCAAACCTCAATGTCCCTCGTGTAGGTGAAACCTTTAAAAACACATGTTCACCAATCTCGAATTGAAGATCTCTCCTCTTCAAGTCTGCATAACTCTTTTGTCTGCTTCTAGCAATTTTCAACCGGTCATGGATTTGCTTCACTTTCTCATATCACTAACAATAGATGGACCATGAAAACTCCTGACACCTATCTCCTCCCAACAGATTGGGGTCCTGCATCGACGTCCATACAACGCCTCAAATGGTGCCATGCCGATACTGGAGTGATAACTATTATTATATGCAAACTCGCATAATGGGAGACTCTTCTGCCAGTCCTTCCCAAACTCAAGAACGCAAGCTCGCAACATATCCTCCAGTGTCTGATTAGTCCTTTCAGTCTGACCGTCGGTCTGAGGATGATAAGCTGTACTGAAATTCAATGTTGTGCCCAGAGCTTCTTGAAGTTCTGTCCAAAATTTGCCCAAAAATCTAGGATCTCTGTCTGATACAATCGATAAGGGAACACCATGAATTGTGACAACCTTCTCCATATACATTCGAGCTAATTCATCTCGAGGTGTCTTCATGCTCATTGGTATAAAATGTGCCACCTTAGTCAATCTGTCAACTATCACCCATATGCTATCTCTGTTATGAATCGATGGCAACCCGGAGATAAAATCCATCGTTATGTGTTCCCATTTCCAATCGGGCACTTCCAGTTGTCTTAAAAGTCCTGGGGGTTGCTTGCGTTCTGCCTTTACTTGCTGGCAAACCAAGCATCTCGCTGTAAATCCTGCTACTTCCTTCTTCATATTATTCCACCAGTAGTGATTGCGCAGGTTCTGGTACATCTTTGTACTACCTGGATGAATAGTATAACGGGAATGATGTGCCTCTGTCATGATCTCATTCTTCAACTCTTCTATGTTTGGCACACATAACCTGTCTTGGAAATACAGCACACCCTCCAACAATCTGAAATCTGGTTTGCTGTCAATCTGTTCAATCACTCGAGCTAGCTCTGGATCCTCTGACTGCCTGCTTTTGATCCTGTTCAAGATCTCTGGTTCCCAAACAAACATGTGAGCCAACATAACTTTATCATCAATTGGCTGCAAAGTCACTCCCAAATCGAGGAAAATTTCTGCCCAGGACCATTCTGCTCTCAAACATGCATTAGTTGCTACCCTTCTACTCAATGCATCAGCTACTACATTGGCTTTCCCGGGATGATATTTGATCGGAAAGTCAAAATCTTTTATATATTCCATCCACCGGGTCTGCCTCATGTTCAATTCAGGCTGAGTAAACAAATATTGAAGACTTTTATGGTCTGAATGAATTTCAAATTTCTCACCGTAGAGATAATGACGCCACATCTTCAATGCCATGACCACTGCTGCAAGTTCCAAATCATGAGTGGCATACTTTTTCTCATGCTCTTTCAATTGTCTAGAACCATAAGCCACTACCTTCCCATCTTGCATAAGCACACAACCCAAACCAACTTTCGAGGCATCCGTATAAATGACAAATTTACCATTCTCTGAAGGCAATGTGAGCACTGGAGCTGTAGTCAATCTATTCTTTAACTCTTGAAAACTTGCTTTACATTCGTCAGTCCACAGGAACGGTACATCTTTTCTTGTTAATCTGGTCAATGGAGCAGCAATGGATGAAAATCCTTTCACAAATCTCCTGTAGTAACCTGCTAAACCCAAGAAACTACGAATCTCTGTTACTGACATGGGTCTCTGCCACTTGACCACTACCTCAATCTTTCCTGGATCTACAGCTAATCCTTCCTTGCTGATGATGTGACCCAAGAAAATGACTTGCTGAAGCCAAAATTCACACTTACTCAATTTGGCATAGAGCTGATGCTCTCTCAAAGTCTGCAATGCTGACCTCAGATGTTGCTCATGATCTTCTCGAGATCGAGAATATACTAACACGTCGTCTATAAAAACAACGATGAACTGGTCGAGAAATGGAGCGAATATCTTATTCATCAAGGCCATAAATACTCCTGGAGCATTGGTTAACCCAAATGGCATTACCAAAAACTCGTAGTGGCCATATCTAGTTCTGAATGCTGTCTTCTGAACATCTTGATCTCGAACTCTGAGCTGATGATAACCTGATCTCAAGTCTATCTTTGAGAAATACTCAGCTCCCTGAAGCTGATCAAACAATTCATCGATCCTTGGGAGAGGGTATTTGTTCTTGATTGTGACCTGATTGAGTTGTCTATAATCGATGCACATTCTCATAGAGCCATCCTTCTTTTTCACAAATAGAACCGGTGCACCCCAAGGTGATACACTTGGTCTCACAAATCCCTTGTCCAACAAATCCTGCAATTGAGTTTTCAACTCTCTCAGTTCTGCTGGAGCCATTCTATATGGAGCTCTAGAGATTGCAGCTGTCCCTGGTACCAATTCAATTGAGAAATCTATCTCCCTGACTGGAGGTAAGCCTGGAATTTCATCCGGAAAAACATCCGAAAACTCACAGACCACTGGAATATCCTCCACCCCTTTGGACTGTTTATCCTCCGTGATAAACGCCAAATATCCTTCACATCCATATTTCAACAATCTATCTACCTTCAATGCCGAGATCCGACATGTCTGAACGGTCTCCTTCGCCCAACAAATTCAACAGTATCCAAATGCAATGACAACTTGAAATAACGATGGGTTAGATCCTACGAAACAAGCTAACAAGCAATTCTATAGACTTTACAGTTAGCACTTTAAAGTCTATCTAACGGAATTCGCAATCCTCACCACGGCCTACTGTTTCTATCCATTTTAATATCCGAAGATCGTGCTGGGCTTTGATACCAACTGTCACGTCCCCAAAATAAGAATTGGGAAAAACGTGAAAATTTAAAATTTGAATTTGAATTCCTGTGTTTAATACAACACAAGCTTCCAAAAAGTGGACCCACAAAAAATTTCAACCTGTGGTGAGTCAAAACAGATTTAATTAAATGCAACGGAAGCTTCATTCAATTGGTATCAAACGTTCATAAATGAAACCCAACAGAAAAATCAGATAAACATTAATAATTCAAGTTGCAGAATAAATTAAATAATTACTAGGAAAAGTTTATCATTAGAAGAAAGTTCATCTAAAGAATTTCTAAGATGATGATCTCTCTAACGCAGGCTCAGACGGCTCCGAAGCCATCTCCGGCATCCCACTCGGGTTCATCAGTTGGCTCAAACGTTTGAAACGTTTGACCCTCCTCCGTTTCCTCGGTAAAATAGGGCTCGGTACCTATGCACCAAATATTACAAAGTAAATAGCAAGTACATAATCATAACTCGAAATTTAATACAACAACGAGAATAATATAGACAAGTGTGATCATAAAGAAGTAATGACAATGACACGAAAGAACGTATAACATAAACCAAATAAAACAAATGGAGCAGTATAATTCACACGAAGACAAGTGTCCCCGCTGTGGGTGGTCAACCCTAAATAAATCGGGAAAGCCCGTCCACATAGTCGGTGGTCATAAACCGATCAAATAAAATAAAATCAGGATAACCTGTTCACATTCAAAGCGGATTATAAGTGATCCGGACACATCGGTGATCAACCGTCCACATATCGATCTGCAGTCGTCCACAAATGACCCACATAAACATAAACATAAACATAATAGACCTGAATAATAAAGCTCCGACACAAGAGTCCTAAGTCAAAGTAAGGTGCTGGCCATTTCATAATCCATATCATAATCAAATCTTCATAAATAATTTGCCAAGCCACTTTATAGTCCATAATACACAACAGGGTATGCATCTAAGAGAATACATAACCTAAACTAAGATATGCATGCGAAATTTAAGACATAATTACGAATCAATCCTAAGGTTAAACATAAGGTTTCGCACCCAATAACCACGGGCATCTCTAATAAATATAAGATCAACGCATCCATTTTTCATTAATGGTGCATAGACCCAGTTAAGGGTTTTCCAATAGAGATGGGTTAAACTCGAATCCATTAAGATTTGTCCAAGGTCATACCAGGCACTAAACCCCATGTTAGTAATATACCGTATGCCCAGACGGTATTTACTCGGTCTAATGATCTAATTAATAAAATCCAAAATTATAATTTTGACACATTAAAATCAAATATAACATTTAATATTTAATTTACAAATTGATAAAGATAATTATCCTTAGTTTATAATTTTTGAAAGCTTAGGGTCTCATCTTAGTGTATTACCAAGAATATGAATTTAAGAATCAAATGGGTTCATTAAGGCTACAAAAGGTTTTTGCTAAATTCAAAATATAAAGGGGGTCATATGATAAAATAAAAGGGCATGGAATACATGTGCTGTACTCACACAATTTCTCTCATTCCCATGTTATCTACATTCTCTCCTCCTCACACATGTCACCTCCATTTCTTTTTTTTTTAAACTTAACAACACATGTCACCACCTAATCTCTCTCTCTCATTTATCCCCACAAAATCCCATACACCCCCAGACCACCTAACCTCTTATCACCATCTTCACAACAGCCAACGCATGTTCTGTATCAGAACATCTCCACAGAACGTCTCGCCTAATTCATTTCTTGCTAAAACCATGGGTCCCTCTGATCAAAAATCCCGATCAAACCCTACCATCATGATCGCCCAGACCTATATGGCCGGATGCCCAGACCAGATCTGTGATCCGATCGTCCCGCGGCCCCACAACCATCAGATATACATAACAATCCCTCTTTCCCCTTCATTCACGCCTTCAACTGATCATGCTAAGGGATGGTGGGCCAGGGGTATTTACTGCATATGGTTTCAGCCTTTTCAAGGTCGTCTGTGGGTCATCATCTGGATCCACGGATAAGATCATGCATCAAGTGGCCCACCTGGGTCCCACTTCCAAAACACGGGAAAGTCCCCGTGAGCCGCCCAAGCCCTGGTTCTCTACTGGTTTGCAATGGACTGAATTGAGTCAAATTCCAATTAATAAGTCTACATTACAAACCGATTTACAAAATCTTAGTTGAGGAAATAAAAGAAATCATGCAACAGTAATATCAACACGAGAAAAACCGATTGAATCAACCCCAACATCTCCGATCTCATCACAAAAGCGGATTAACATGAAAAGGAGGGCATCAAAGGGTTTCTATATGCATTAACACGCAAATCAAACAAGAACACAAGTATTAAATCTACAAATTATGGTTAGGTACTTGCCTTTCACCGGGGTTCGAAGAAAAAAGCACAGATGCTAACCAATACCCAAACCGAGATTCCCACAGCGCTCGAGGATAATCCTATCACCAATCTGACAAAGAAAATGAAAAATAAATGCTCAGATGAGCAGATCTATGGTATTCCTATCCCAAATCTACCATTGGAAAGAAAAGGGAGATAACCCAAGAATATAGATTTACTCCTAATGATTTGAGGAGAGGGTTACCTGAGATGAGAAAGTTGAGCCAAGAATTATTGTGTCTTCAGATCTGGATTCTGATGGCTGGATCCTATAGTTGCAGAGGCTTGGGAACTTGAAAGAGGAAGAAGACGAAGAAACTTACGGGAGGAGTTGCAGAGATAAGTGGGGAGGGATAAAGACGTGTCGTTATTAAAACTAGGGATTAGGGGAATATTCTTTGGGCTTAAGTTATTGGGTCAAAACTACGGGTCAGGTCAACTACCCATTAGCCCAACTCACCGATTCACACACTTAATCTAACGTGTGCCCCACTTAATCCTATCCGTTTAAATAACTAAAATACATTAAATTAATATAATAATAATATCTAATAAAAAAAAATTAATAAATATTTAAAAGTGGGACCGGGATCTTACAGGCGGGGCCGAGAAGCTCGCGGGCTCTTCGGGAGGGGATTTGGGCACGTGGGCGGCGGCGCTGGCTTTGGCGGATTTGGAGACGGGCCCGGGGTGGTTGTGCTCGCAGGCGTACGTTATCACGAGCATGGTGGGGTCGGCCCGGCTCCGCTCGACTTGCTTCCGCGCCGGACAGCCCTTCGAGCTGCTGCATCTGTAGTAGCCCCTGAAGAGAGAAATCCCGGCTTATTTTAGCGAAACCGGTGGGGTGGAAGCTAAGATGCGCCGGGGCGCAGGATAGCGTGGGGGTGGGGGGAAAAGTCGGTTAGTTTACCTGGGGTAGGGGGAGCCCTTGATGGGCTTCTGGCCGTACTTCCTCCAGGCCCAGGAATCGGACGGTGGAGGTCCCTCGCCCTTGGTCCGCGATCCGTCCGGGTCCCCGACGGGTATCGACACGACCCGCTTCTGTATGGAACGCCTACTGTAGAAAAGAAACAAAAATCACCCCATCAGTATATTTTGATTTGGAAACAACAGAAAACAAACAAACAGTTGCCAGAATCTGCTGCTGCTGCTGCTGCTGATATGATACTGCTATTTAGTTCTAGCTAACCTTTTCTTGTGGGGTGACGAGTCACTCATCTTGCCGTTGGGAAGCCTGGGCTTCTCTTGTGGATTGATGGGTTCTTCCTGGTCGAGCATGAAAGGGTTGTGGTGGTGATGATGGAGGTTGTTGAATCTCCCATCCATGATCTGATGGTCACAAGAGAAGGTATATAGAAGAGGATGGGTAGAATCGAGCCGTCGGTTTCTTGTTTATGGTGTTGTCTCCCCTAGAAAACGTTGCAGGCAGGAGAGCAGAGAGAGAGAGAGAGAAATGGAGAAGAGTAACTAATGCTGCCGTATCTTAATATTGGCCATCAACATGTGGACAGATGGGAGGTGTATTTTATAGTTTGATTTGAAAGAGAGAGAAGATGAAGATGACGATGACGACGACGACGTGCGAGTAATTAATCAAATATTGTAAACGAAAGCGACCCCGTTTTCTGGATTTGTACATGAGACGGTAGTTCGTGCGCACCTGAAATTGTACTCCTTGGTGGTATTTCAAGTTGCCTGATTCAGCTATGGTGGAGTGGGGATGCACCTCTGGTGGGTCCCTTTTCAATTTAAGTCATTTTCAAGAGATATGTATCAGCTGCTGATCAGATGGGGCCCATTTGCAAGGGCAGATGAGAGAGATCTGACTCTTATGTTAAAAATCTATGTGAATAAAAGTGTGGTTGGAATGTCACACTCATCAGAGTCATATATCCAGTATTGGATTGAACTTTGAAGAGATGCTGATGATATGGGTTAATTAATAAGTCATTCATTACTCAGTCTCATCTGGACTGTTTTTAATATCATTTGATGCATAGGTGATATGCAGGGAAAAGAATCATGCTTCCCAAATAATAATTTGTTGAGGAAGGGAATTTTATCCTAATGGGACAACCGCATGTGGGCACGTTTAATTCTTTCAGTTTTGTTATGGGATGGGCTCCATGCCTCTTTAACCATCTCATGGAAATGTCCACATGTGGACATAGGAGAAAGTTCCTCATTGAGGATACCCGGATCCACGTACGCCATTATTTCTCCCATTTTAAGCTTGAATGGTCGTGTAAACATTTTTTTTTTTTTTTTTCTTTTTCCATTGAACAATCCAGTTGTGGGTGTGGTCTTGGTTTTGCAGCTGAACATTGCCATTGTATTTGTTTGTCTTGTGATTCAAAAGGCAAAGCATTAACAATGGTCAAACAACATTTAAAAAAAAAAAAAAAAAGTAGGCCTACAAGACCACAATGCTTGTTATTGAGAGGGTCGAGATAAAAATAGTAATTAAAATTTTATTTTATTGGACATTATTAGCTATCAGATCTGTTAATAATTATAAAAAACGATAGCTTGGAGATGAATATAAAGCTTTTGCTTTTAGTCAACCACTTGGACGTCAGATATTGAATGCCTCAGCAACATCTGTGAATTAGATTTTTATTTATTTATTGGGCTGTGGTCAAGTGTGGATCCCAGTGAGGACATCATGTGGGGCCCACCTAGGTTCATAATACTACTCCATTGACGTGGAGCTCCATCATTTTTTAGGATTACAATTCAACAATAAATAACAGTTGGATGAGTGTCAAATTTGTATTATTGCTAATTCATGGGTGCATAATGAGTATGAGAGATTGGATTGATCATATGGGATTCCAAATGCCTAAACCGGGGTTTTACACGATTGGCTATCACAAAAGGTACGTGTCCTAACATTTGTGTAATTTATTTATTTATTTTTAGGTGAAGGTTAAATGGCCTATCAAAGGGAAGGGATAGGTCAAAAAGGACATGGATGGAGATTGTGAACATAAATATGAAAAAGTGTGACTTATTTTAGGATTTGACTCAAAATGAATAGGAATAGAGAAACAGAATTTGCGTAGCGGGCCCCAACATAGTTGGAATAAGACTTTGATAATGATAATGATTTATTTAATTTTTAGATAAGATATCTATTATAAGAACATCCCTGCACCTTGGATACAAATGTAAACACAAACATGCCATATGTGCTCTTCTATTGGAAGCCATACATAGATGGGGCAAGAAGTGGTTTTCCAATGGGAGATCCATCTCAAACAGCCTACATGATACCATTTGATTGACGGATGAGTGTCAAATTTAAGCTTATAACAATTTACGGGGCAAGGGCAAGTGTGAAGTGGTTAGACAGATCGCTGGAGGTTTCGCACGGTACCTCTCACAGGTGTCAACACCTAAGAAGTTATTTTTTTTTATATTATTTATTTACTTACTTTTACATGAAATATCTATTAGGCCGTCCTGGAACTTTGGATCCTATGAATATAAAAATATGCCACATGTACTCTTCTATTTAGAAAAGCCTGACATCACCCAAATCATTCATACTTAGAGATGGTTTTCCATTGAGAGATCATACTTGATTAAAGTCCAGTTTACTGTCAAGTTATTAATCTTGCTACATATCATAGGATAATAAAAATGTAAAGAGTTACACTGATCAAAGATGGGCCCAAATAGCCCCAGATAGCTGAAAAGGTGAAGTTATTTCTCTCCACTCCCATAGTCCTGCTGGAGCTGTAATATATCAAACTAGCAATCCAGCAAAACTATGAGATATCAACGATCAGATAAATCCCAGCCATTAGATAGAATCGATAATCAAATGGATAGTACTTGAAAGTTCATTCACATAGATGTGTTTGTGCGAGTACTGATCCACCATACTCTCCCAGATCATGCTTTAAATTCGAGCTTGCCAAACTATATCAACATGGCATCTTAATTTCGTGATAGTAACTATGGTCAGCTCTGATTGGCTGTGCAATGGGACCCACCTCAACGAACCTAAGCCTGACATCATCTTGGCCATCACCTACGCCAATGCACAGCGCATGTGGTGGTGGTGTGAATGTGATCATTATCTCATTCACATTTATTTAATCCATCAGCGTCTGACCAACTCTCATGGTATCTTTTAATAGTCTCTTTCACTCTCTCTTTCTTTGCCTTTTGTCAAACCTCTCCTTCTCTTCTCCTACAGATTCAAGGAATGGAAACTTCTCCCTGCCTTCCTCTCTCTTTCTCTCTCTACGTTTAAAGATTTTGAAAGGGTTGAGTGAGAAGAGATGACAATCTTTTTGCCAAAAATTGCTGCAGGCAGTCAATAGAAAAACAAACAAAGCTCTCTTTGCGTTGATAACTACAATCAAGGTTCCGTCGTTAGAAAGCAAACCTTTGGACAGCTCTCTTCTTATCCCTTTCGATCATAAAGAAAGTTGGAATCTTTGCATAGGTCAGAGTTGAGACTAATGAACCAGTGGTCAAATAACTAATGCCTAGATATGGACGAGGACCACACGGAAATGGTCCAGTTGTAACAAAATTTTGCCAGCTAGGGTTCACTCGTTTGGATGGTGGGGTAACTCGTTCTGTCGACTCTGTGATTTGTTGCGGGTTCGGATCGCCTGAGTGGCTCCCACACGCTTACTGTTAGTGGAATGTGTGAACTATCCGAAATGCCAAAAGCGCGGAGCTGAAGCTGCAAAAAGCTAAATTTTAAAATAATTATATCCGAAGTGCTCATATAACATAGTGCTTGTAGGTATATAAATAATTAACTAATTGGCACAAACATTTCTTATCCATATGAGAAGTATCAAAAATAGAAAAAAAAATTAACTTTACAAATTGATCACTTAAAATAGATAATAATTAATAATTCAAAAAAAAATTATTTATTCAAAAGATAAATATCGAGCTTATAGAAAAAGGAAAATGCATAAAAAATCAAAATTCTGCACGGTTCACTCCATATTCAGTCGAACCGCGCTCCGAGGATGGTCGAATCGTGCTTCGAAAATGATCGAACTGCGCTCCGAAGACAGATCCGCTCCTAAAACGCCAATCCACATTTTCGAAGCGGAATCGAGAGGGATAAGAGGTGGTTCCGAGCACCAAGGAACTACCACTATAGGGTACATTTATCGATAATTCAAACTGTTCAAGATATATGGCATCTCCTGTAATGATATATATTCAATTTTTAATTCAATAATTACCTTGGCACTGTACGATTGAGCACATGACTAATAAATAAGCACCATGTCATGCATCATTATTTGATATTGGTGCATTGCTAAATTGTTCAATAGGTAGTGATGTAAATAAGGGTAGGTCCCCCAATGGTTGTCGTTCTCCTGCTGTGTCGTGTTTGCTTCCTTGGTCTTTGATTATGAAGATGACATGTGATCAAGGTGGAGAGAATACATAAAGTAAGCTTCCATTGGCTCTGTATCAATAATTTATAAATGTGTCCCATCCAATCATTATAGCTTTTTTGGGTCAGTGGATTTTGTTGGCTAAAATGTCATGCCTTGGCCCTTATTTGAAAGATCTGAGGGTAGAGTCTATAATTGCTTTTGGGTATTTGTCTTGATTCGGTTTTTGTGGGCAATGTTGTTGAGGATAAAAGGAAGGCAGGTGAGGTGAGACTTTTGGGTGTTTTGCGTCGGTGGTCAAGCCATTTGTGTCAAGGCATGCTACAAATCTAAGGACATGATCATGGTTGGCGGAGGGAGAGATTGCTTCTAAGACTACTAACTACTCCATTTCGCTGCACCTTTTCGAAGCAGCATTATCTATGAGTTAGGCAAAGAGAGATTCATGAAAAGGAATGCCGTAGTAGACCTGTTAAGGGCCAATTGAAACTCCCACATGATGAAATTCGCATTGCTGACTACTGAAATCACATCATGATTAAAAAAGGATCTTCAATCACTGAAGATTACAATGGTAAAAAAGGGGGCATTCCGAGAATCGAACTCGGGACCTCTTGCACCCAAAGCAAGAATCATACCACTAGACCAAATGCCCTGTTCATTAGCTCGGCGTATTATTTGGAATGTAAGAAGAATAATGTTTCTTCTCATGCCTCTCCCTAATTAAGAACACTGAGATCCGCTGCTGCTAATAGGTAGCTCTGCTGTAGGCACTTCTGCATTTGCTACTATGGAAACTAGAACTGGGATTAATGTTCCTAGTGGTGGAGGGAATGGTGAGGAAGATGGTTAGAAATCTATTTCTGCTTAATGAACAAGATCAGTTGTTTTTTTTTTTTTAGTACTTAATCTGTTGCGCGCTGGGGGTTCTTGGACACTGGCTAGACAGCTGAAATAGTTAACCTGTAGAGTCTGTAGACCAGGGCTCGCCCAATCAAAAACAGTAGTGAAGTTAAACAAGAATTCTCCATTAATATCCCTTGAAATGCTAGCAGGAAATTATCCAAAGCAAAAGATAAATCATAACTTCTTCACAACCTAAAGCTCACCATCCATTGGAATTACCCTTTGAAAAGACATAAACAAGTTTGATTTCATTAAATATCATTATTGGAATACAATCTCGAAGGAAGTTGTTAGAAGAGGATACCCATGTAATAGGAAATATAATCAAAAACCTATTGGTTGGTGATGGGTGGCTATAAACAGAGAAGAATCTTGCTAACAATACCATCTAAGATTAATGATTAACATGAATACTATTGTCTTGAGCCCTTACTTTTCTACCCCTTTGTTCATGAACTATTCACAACAATATAAGCTCAGAAGTTATCGACTTCTATACATGTCGCATCATGGTTCTGAGATTTCCTGACTAAGGGTGATCCCCCAATGTGTGACACGCGGACTCCCATAAAATTTGCACAAGTCTTAGGTCAGGTCCGAATCATGAAGGATAAAACCAATCACTTCACACGTGTGAGGATTACTCATTGCCACTAGTCATTTTACATTTAAATGCGGAAGCCTGTATAGCAGCAATATCAAAGTATGATAGTCCATTAAATTTCTATATATACATGCAAAGGAGATGCTCATATGAGATATCTATCTCACCTTATATGAGAGATAAGAGTAGGAGTCCTCACATTTAAGTTGTTGGCATTGGATATGGATGTGAGGGCCCCCACCCTTATCTCTCATATAAGGTGAGAGATATCTCTCATAAGAGCATCTTCCTTTACACAAAATATAAAGTTCATTTTACTCAAATATAGGGATTTCAAAACAAAACACCATACAAGAGTTATACAAAAAGTATATGACTTCTATACAATTTCCCCAAATATCCAACAAATACCACCATTACATTCATAACAAAAAGTAATGTAAGATGGCACAATGTAACTTCCCAAAAGAACCCTAAACAAAACCCATGACGCTCTCCGAATCGAGGACTAAAGGATGCCCTCCACGGTCCACTCGTCTATTCCTGAAGAAATCTTTGGGGTGTCCTCCTCTCCCGCCTGGGCCTCCTCAGGAGCGGGAGTGGTAATTGTATCTGTGATACCAATAAAATAGCGTTGTGAATATAATAATTCAGCAAAGTATAAGCAATAAATAATGAACACATGTTGTATCAAATTAGAGTAATTGACAATTGATTATAGGAGGTCAATGATAGTACACTAGGCAATTGTGCATGTTAGAATTAAACATGCTTGTGAATCAAGATTGAGAAACTATACTTCACAAGTCGGCTGCTACTTCGGCTCTATCCTCCCCATTTAGGGAGCAATTCTGCTTGTAGGAGGTCATGCTTGGAGACTAAATTGGAAAATCACACAGAACATTTTTGATCAATTACGAATTAAACAACATTTATGAATCAATTTGCTTATAATTTCTTTAATTTGAAGCTTTACCAAACCTTTTTCCCTCTTTTGACTCAATTCAAGAAAATCCCAAAATCACAAACCCCAGGAAGAAAGTCACACTAATTTGATGATGAGAATGCATGCATGAGATGGATATGAGTCCTATCGACTCATTTGAAACCAAATTCTAAGAAACGATGGAACTCTTACCCAAAGGAAACCAATGGAGAACTGGGTAGGGAAGATCTTGTCAAACAATTGCTATGGAGAGGTAGGGAAGATGATGGAGATGCACAATCTAACTTGCAATCACACATGCAAGCTCTCTTCCTCTTGGATTTGAGAAAAAAAGTAAAGGAAGGAAGAAGGAGAAAGAGTTCTCTCCCTTGTAATGGAAGAACGATCAAATGAATGAAGAGAAAATGTGTTTTAAACTGAGAATCTTCCCATTTTATGGAAAAGCCTAGTAGCTTGTAAGAATTCACATTTACAGTCAAATGATGGCTAAGTTGGTTACAACTTCAAAGTCTAATGGAGTGGAGTCCAATATGAAAAATAATGTATTCATTGAGATACACGCGTTGACGCTAATATGATATGCATATGATAAAAAATGATGAAATCTAAAATTATGAAAAAGTCTCCCATTCTACCTAATCGAGTCAAACCCGGTCTAACCCAATAGACTCACTAAGACTAATTAAGATTAAAATAACTTAATTTGCTAATTAAACACAATTAATTTAATAAAAATAATTAATTAATAATAATCCAGATTAATTCGGGTCGGAGAGTTACAGTACATTTGAGGTGAAGTTGTGAAAGTAAGATGTGAATAATAGATAATATATATATAAATACAAGTTTCTTTAAACGGTGTGTTTGAAGAGTTGAATTTTAGACCTCTTTCAACAAATGGAAGAGTTTTACGTATTGGTAGACCAAATGTGCTGCCCCATTGCCTACAAAAGTAATCTTGAGATTTCTTTGGCTCAAACTTTGCAATCACAAAGGTTAATTTCATTAAATGTCATAGTTGGAATGCAATGTAAAGGGAATTTCCAGGAGGGGATAGTATCAGCTCGGTTACCGCCTGTTACAGGAAATAATGAACTGCTAAGGATAGCTTGTTATGGGAGTTCTTTTTTTATTTTTGTTATAATGAACAAATCCTAAGCGCATGAACGCATTCACCCCACACATGCACAGAGTAAATCCTGGGGGATTCGAACACAAGACCCCGTGGAGCAAATGCATGCCAATGCCAAAGAGCCAACACCCAGGTGTGTGCCTGTTATGGGAGTTCAATGGAGAAGAACCTTGTAGTGAATGCCTTCTAGGTTTGTTGATTATCATAACAATAAGTTGAGACATCTTTTTGTTAATAAATTGAATAGTTACTGTAAATTTGAATGGCAATCGTTCTGTTTCTTTTGAAGTTGCATTAGATGAAGAGACAAAAAAGAAGAAAGAAAGAAGGTGATAGATAGCTTTCTACAATATGCAACGGGATATGTATCTGACCAGTTATCTCTCTGTGTGTGGGTGGGGATTATGAATATTTATGATATTAGTCATATGGAAGGTGGGGGTGGGGGTGGGGGTGGGGGTGGGGGTGGGGGGTTACAAGATTTTATCATTTGCAAGCCTTCTGGTTTTGTCTGTAGATTATGAGTATTTGTGAAATTAGTCATGTGACCCATATAAAAATAATACTAAGATCAATTAGTCAAGGGGTCACAAGATTTTATCATTTGCAAGCCTTCTGGTATTGTTTGTAGATTATGAATATTTGTGATATTAATCATGTGGCCCATATAAAAATAATACCAAGATCAATTAGTCAATAAGAACAACGTGGCCTTCACTGTGGGATACGTTTTTAGATCCAACTTCTAAACATGGTGTGTAATCTTGAATCTGTACAAAGCAGATGCAGCATAAAAAAAATTTGAAAAATGCCATTGTGTCTGTCGGGGCATTTCAGGAATCAAACTCAAGTCCTCTCACACCCAAAGCGAGTAGTACTATACGTGTATACCACTAGATGAATTGCCTTGCACACGATCAATAAATATGACCATAGATGTTGTAGTAAATAAAATCAACTACAAAGAACAGCTTCCAATTAGTTGTTAAATGGAGCAGTCATGCAATCACTATTGTCTTTCTCTGCTGATTATCATTTAAAATTAAGAGCTTGAGATCTTGAGCTCAAGCCTTCCGCTGATTATAAACTTAAGAATTCCAAAAGTTTGAGTTGTAATTAAGGTTTTTTTTTTTTTTTTTCTATTTCCTCAAACTCATTAGGAAACCCAAAAAGAAGGGTTATAACCTGTAATGCCTGGAAAGTAATGATGCAGAGATACGGCAAGGAAAATTACTATATGTGAAGTGAGCAAAATTACTGGTAGTTTGAGGTTCTGGTCCAACTTACTATATGTGTTAATGTGTTATGAGCCCAAACTTACAAAAGAGACATATAGTCTTGGTATGGGGCATTCCGAGAATCGAACTCGGGACCTCTCGCACCCAAAGCGAGAATCATACCACTAGACCAAATGCCCTATCCTGGTCATTATTCCAAATGTTTAAGATGTAACGAGATTTTGCTTAATTCTGTCTCTCTAACAACACTGAAATCCCTGCTGCTACTGGCTTTGCTTCTTTTAGGTAGCTGTTGTTGGCACTTCTACATTTTCTGCTGTAGAAACTAGAACTAGGATTGATGCTTCTGGTGGTGAAGGTAATGGTGTGGAAGCTGGTCACAGATCTAGTTATGAATTGACAGAATCAGCTGTTTCATTGAGTACTTATTCTACTGCTTGGGGTTCTTGGGCCTTTGTCTGCTGAAATAATTAAAACCAAAACTAGGCCTCTCCAATTCAAAAACAGTAGAGAAGTTACACAAGATTTTCCACTAACATCTGTGAATTGCTAGCAAAAAACAATCCAAAGCAACCGCACAACTTAGGTTTTGATAGCCATTTTTTGCATGTATCATCCATTGGAATCTATGTTTGATTTCATTAAATATCATAATTGGAATTCATGCCGAGGGAATTCTTGCAAGAGGATACCCATATATGTAATGAGAAATATAATCAAACTATTTAATTAGTTTATGATAGTGGACTAAATGGAGTAGAATCTTGCTGACAGTGCTATCTAACAAGATGCTAGAACAGGATATACCCATGCTAATTGTGTGGGGGTATTTTACCAGCTCGAGACCTAACGCAGGTCGGCCGATCCATCCCGAGATCGGCTCCTTGGGGAGTCCCGCTCCGACTAAGGGTCATCCACCCGAGACTTGGGGGTGCATTGTGAAACGAGTGCCGAGGTCCACCTCTGCAGTGGTTAACCGGGTTCGGCATCTTGTCAATCTACAATTAATAAGGGCATGTCCTGGCTCAGACGAACGGGATGGGCGCCGAATACGGAAGAAGCGTGGACTTCATTCCGCCATCACATCAGCAATCATGTGAAAGGTCAAGGTATGGCCTGACAGGACATAACCTCTACCTACTTCCATTTATGGGAAGAGTATGGCCCGATGGGACCGTACGTTTACCTACCTCCACTCAGGAAAGGTCTGAGGATACCTAACATATATAAGTGGGCACAGCACAGAACGAAAGGGGTAAGCAAAAAGTAAACTCCCATCCCTCTTCACTCCTGCTCCCTCTGTTTAGTAACAAGACTAACTTAGGCGTCGGAGTGCCTTCGGCCCTCCACGGCCAAGGCCCCTAACCTCTTTTTTTCTTCTCAGGTCAAGAGGACACTCCCTCCAATTAAAGGCTATTCAGCAGCTCCCATCAAAGCAAGTCCGTGTTATTTTAGGCACTTACAATTGGCGCCGTCTGTGGGAAAGCTGATACAAAATGCCACCAAAAGCAAAAAAGACAGCCGAAACGCTGCGAGCCATACCAATGCCACGGTCGCCGGTACTACAAGAAGTATTAATCTCGCAGGGACCCGCGGGGAGACAAGAAGCAGCGCTAGCATCCTTGCCGCTAGCACCACAGGAGCAATCCCCTCGGCGGAGGAGGGCTGGGAAGGAACCCCTTCTAGTGGCTCCTCCCCAGCGAGGCAGTCAACCTCCCAAGCGTCCTCAGCGACGAACGTCTCTCCCCGGGCGGAGCAGCCAGCCTCCCAAGCGTCCTCAGCGACGAACGGCTCCTGTCAGGCGAGATAGTCAGACTACCCAGCATCCTCCACGACGACCATCTCCTCCTCGTCAAAGAAGAACCTCAAACGGGCCCCGTCTTCCAAGGGAGCCTCTGAGGGACAAATCTCCAGCGGTCGTCAGATCTGGACGAGCCGAAGGAGATGACCCCAACTACGATCCGCGACTCGAGGAGATTAGAGCACAAGATGCCATCATCCAGGAAAAGGAAGAGCTGATTCGCCAACTTCAGCAGCAGCTGCGAGCGGCGAATCAGGCCCCACCTTCTGGTGTTCATTCGGTCGGGCAGGATCTGAGGCGGGCCCTTGACAGCAAAAAACGTCATCACACCTATGAAGAAGGCTCCAGCAGTAGCCCGGGCGATACTCAAAAGAGGCCGAAGGCGCAGGATGAAGGTGGTGTGCCAGAATGGCTTGACCACCACATCAAGCAAACCATTCAGCAGAATATGGAGGTAGCTGGCCTCGCCCGCGACCGATCGAATGTCTACAGCTCCGGAGAGCTTGGCGTCTCCCCATTCTCATGGGAAATAAGAAATTTCCCCCTCCCCGAGAAGTTCAGCATCCCGAGATTCACCCTCTATGACGGGACCTCGGATCCCGCAGCCCACCTCAGGCACTTCACCCAGCGGATGTCGGTATGGGGCGACATTGGGCATTTGAACTGCAGGGTGTTCTCTTCTAGCCTGGGCGATCTCCCTCTCCGGTGGTTCTGTGCTCTCCCAGGAGGATCGATCTTGGGCTGGAGGCAACTCACGGGCTCCTTCCTGGAGAAGTTTCAGGCACATCGGGTCATTCCGAAGACCAACCAGGATCTGATGGCTATGAGAATGAGGCGGGACGAGAATGTAACCCGATTCGCCAAAAGGTTCTGGACCATCTATAGCCAGATCGAAGACGCAAACGAGCAGCTGGCTGTGATGTGTTTTAAGGAGGCCTTATTGCCAGGCACTGAGCTCCGAAGAGAGCTTGTTCGATATCCTGTGGGCACAATGAAAGCACTCATGACCCGGGTGAACCAGTTCGTCGAACAGGAGGACGAAACCAGGGCGAGAGAGAACTTCGGCCTCAAGCTCCAAGATGGGCGTTTCGAGGACCGGCCCCCCCAGAAAGATAAGAAGCCATTCCGAAAGGAGGAGAGGGACCGTCAGACAACCCCAGCAAGTCCGATGGTAGCCCCACGCTCCACCTCGGAAGGCAGAATGAAGAACAGACCGCCATCGGATGCATACAGGGCGGTTAATACTATCTTCAAGGAACCCATCTACAGGATCCTCACCAAAATCAGGACACAGCCATTCTTCTCACGGCCCCAGCCAATGAAAGGCGATCCCTCTACTCGGGATCCAAATAAATTTTGTTCGTATCACAGGCAGAAAGGACACATGACAGAGGACTGTGTGTCCCTTAAATCCTATCTTGAAGAGCTCGTTAAAGAGGGACGGCTCAAGGAATTTGTGAAGGAAGAGAACGGCCATGACAGCCGTTCCCGGCAGCACCAAGGTAATGAGGATAACGATGAGACCGCAGGAATCATAAACGTTATCCACCTGGCGCCCGCGGCGGCAGGGATCAACCAGGCACGTGCCGAAGCCAGGAGGGCTTCCCACAATAGGCAGGTGCTCACGGCCGAGCTGGAGCCGGCAACAAAAAAAGCTCGGGCTGACAAGCCCCGGATCTGGTTCTCGGACCATGACCTCCACGGAGTCCGCTCCCCTCACAATGATCCCTTGGTGCTCGCCCTGAAGCTCGAGAATTTCATGGTCAAGAGGGTACTCATAGACCCTGGCAGCTCGTCGGAGATCCTCTATTTCGACTGCTTTAGAAAACTAGGCCTCAAGGCAGAGGACCTGCAAGAATCCCGCACCCCTCTCGTGGGGTTCAGTTCAAAGCCAGTTTACCCTAAAGGGAAAGTTTCCCTGAGGATCCAAGTCGGGGGAGCCAGCAGACTAGCGGACTTTCTAGTGGTAGATGTGCCATCACCCTACAATGCAATTCTGGGAAGAAGTTGGCTGCACAGCATGGAAGCCGTGCCCTCCACCCATCACCAGAAGTTGAAATTTCCGCTGGAAGACGAGCACGGCAGGGTCGAGATAATCACAGTCGGAGGCGACCAAGAGATGGCCAAGCAATGCTTGATGGCCGTTGTCTCCGGAAAAAAGGAGCCCCAAGTACATATGGCCGAGCTGGAAGCAGAATCTGACTACGGCCGAACTCCCGAACAGAAGAGTACCGAGGACCTGGCCGAGGTCAGGATCGACCCACAAGACCCCGAGAGGTTTTTCTTACTCGGTAGCCAGCTTACCGAGTCCGAAAGGGGCGAACTCCTCGACTTTCTGTTGCTGAACAAGGGGGTCTTCGCCTGGACTCCATACGAGATGCCCGGCATCGACCCGGAACTCATTAGTCACAGGCTGAACGTGGACCCAAGACACAAACCAGCCGTCCAAAAGGCACGGCGGTCGGGTACCCAGCAAGCTGAAGCGGTGATGGAAGAAGTCGACATACTCCTGGAGGCAGGAGCGATACGGGAAGTCCACTACCCCGAGTGGCTCGCCAACACTGTAGTGGTCAAAAAGAAGAGCGGGAAGTGGAGGGTCTGCGTTGATTTCACCGATCTCAACAGATCTTGTCCCAAAGACAGTTTTCCACTCCCCAAGATCGACCAGCTGATCGATGCCACCGCAGGACATGATAGAATGAGCCTCCTCGATGCTTATCGGGGGTACCACCAGATCCCGATGTACGGCCCCGACAAAGAAAAAACAGCATTTATAACACCCAGAGGCATCTACTGCTACAAGGTGATGCCTTTCGGGTTAAAAAATGCAGGAGCAACTTACCAGCGGCTGGTCACAAAAATGTTCCAAGCCCACCTCGGCAGGACCGTGGAAGTGTATGTTGACGACATGGTCGTCAAGTCTAAAAAGTCAGAAGACCACCTGGCCGACCTCCGACAAGTTTTCGAAATCCTGAAGGCATTCGGACTGAAACTAAATGCGTCGAAATGCGCATTCGGGGTCGGCTCTGGCAAATTCTTGGGGAGTTTGGTCACCAGACGAGGAATCGAGGCTGACCCAGAACAGATCTCGGCAATACAAGCAATCCAGAGCCCGGCCACGACAAAGCAGGTGCAGAAGCTCACCGGGATGGCAGCCGCGCTTAACCGCTTCATAAGCCGCGCCTCGGACAAATGTCTCCCTTTCTTCCGGCTCTTGAAAAAAAGTTCAAGATTTCAGTGGACCCCGGAGTGCGACCAGGCTCTTCAGAGGCTCAAGGAATATTTGTCCTCAGCCCCCATATTGTCAACACCACTGCAGGGTGAAGTACTCTACTTGTACCTAGCGGTCTCGGACCATGCCGTGAGCTCGGTACTCATAAGAGAAGAAGACGGACACCAGAAGCCTATCTATTATACGAGCAAAACCCTGCTTGACCCCGAAACCAGATACCTGCCGTTGGAAAAGCTCGCGCTGGCCCTCATCAGCGCCTCTCGCAAGCTCTCCCACTACTTCCAGACGTATACCATAGTGGTTGTTACGGAGCACCCACTTAAATCCCTTTTCAGGAAGGCAGATTTCTCTGGGAGAATTTCAAAATGGGCCGTCGAACTGGGACAGTATGATATACGCTATCAGCCCAGGACGGCAATCAAGGCTCAAGTCTTGGCGGACTTTCTTGTTGAATTCACTTCCCCGAGTTCGGCACCGACAACCTCGACTACCGAACTGGGCGGCAATATTGGGGATGATGTCGCAGGCAGAGATGAGACCACCGAAGCCGAAAATCAATCCTGGAAGCAATTCCTTGGCACAGCATGGAAAGTCTTCGTAGACGGATCATCAACGACGAGAAGGTCCGGCATCGGCATAGTGCTCCAGTCCCCAGAGGGTCTCGTCATCGAACAGGCGTTGACGCTTGGCTTTAAAGCATCCAATAACGAAGCTGAATATGAAGCGCTAATCACAGGATTAGACAGTGCCAGGGCCTTAGGGGCGAAACAGCTGGCGGTTTTCAGCGATTCCCAGCTAGTAACAAGCCAACTCAACGGGGATTACCGAGCTCGCGATGAAAGGATGGCCGCCTATGTGTCCCGCGCAAAGCAATCACTCTCTCATTTCCAAAAAGTTGAAGTCAGACAGATTGGCAGGGAATCAAACTCTCATGCTGACGCCTTCGCCAGTCTGGCCTCGGCTGTTGAAGCTGGCCGAAAGAGAACAGTTGATGTGGGAACGCTGGAATCATCCAGCATAGAGCTCGCTCCAGTTCGGCTTATCCTATATGCCGATCTCGATCCCAGTTGGATGGACCCAATAATGGCGAATCTAAAAAACGACCAGCTTCCCGAAGACAAGAGCGAAGCCCACAAGATCAGACTGAAAGCAACTCGGTTTTGGATATCTCCAGAAGGCAGGCTGTATAGAAAATCCTTCACAGGGCCGTATCTCCTGTGTGTGCACCCAAGCAAGGTCGAAGATTTCCTGTATGAAATACATGAAGGCATTTGTGGAAGCCACATCGGAGGCCGGTCGCTGGCTTACCGGGCCATCAGCCAGGGCTACTGGTGGCCCTATATGCAGAAGGATGCGCAACTCTACGCCAGAAAGTGCGAGAAGTGTCAGAAGTTCTCACACTCTCTCCATCAACCGGCCCAGGACCTAAGCCCACTTTCAAGCCCGTGGCCCTTCGCTCAATGGGGGCTCGACATCGTTGGACCTCTACACCGAGCCCCAGGAAATAAAAGGTGGCTAATAACAGCTACGGATTATTTCACAAAGTGGATAGAGGCAGAACCATTGACCTCCATTACTGAGCAGGACACGAGAAATTTCATCTGGAAGAACATTGTAACAAGATTTGGGATCCCCCGGACTCTGATCTCGGACAACGGAACTCAATTCGATTCAAAATTCTTCAGGAACTTCTGCCAGGAGCTCGGCATCAGGAACCATTATTCATCCCCAGCATACCCACAAAGCAATGGCCAGGCCGAAATCTCAAACAAGGTGGTTCTCGACGGTCTCAAGAAGAGGCTTGACAGAGCTAAGGGGAGATGGGTCCAGGAGCTTCCGAGCGTTCTTTGGGCATACAGAACGACGCCAAGACGATCCACCTCGGCAACACCCTTTTCCTTGGCCTACGGAATGGAAGCTGTAATACCTCTTGAAGTTGGCCTTCCCACTCTGCGGTCGGAACTTTTCAACCAAGAGGAAAACAACGTGAATCTGGCTAGAGAGCTCGATCTGGCAGAAGAAAGGAGAGAAACCGCAGCGATCCGCCTAGCCTCCTATCAACGGCAGCTGGCCAGAGGGTACAACCAGAAGGTCAGGGAAAGGAAGTTCTCCATCGGAGAATTGGTCCTGAAAAAAATGCTGACTGCGGACAAAAATCCAAGTGAAGGCAAGCTGGGAGCAAACTGGCAGGGACCATTCAAAATTGTATCTATGGCAGGGCAGTCTGCTTACAGACTCGAAGACATGAACGGCAAAGGACTGCCGCGGCCCTGGAATGCTGTGCACCTTAAGAAATATTACTTTTGAAATTGTTTTCGTTTCAGGCAATAAAAATGATGAACTTACAGCTCTGATATGTCCCCTGTTTCTCCCTCGCTCCTTCAGCCCGGTTATGGATCCAGTCTCCTTCAGCTCGGTTAACGGAACCAGCTTCCTAGACTCGGTTATGGAACCAGTCTCCTTCAGCTCGGTTAACGGAACCAGCTTCCTAGACTCGGTTATGGAACCAGTCTCCTTCAGCTCGGTTAACGGAACCAGCTTCCTAGACTCGGTTATGGAACCAGTCTCCTTCAGCTCGGTTAACGGAACCAGCTGCCTAGACTCGGTTATGGAACCAGTCTCCTTCAGCTCGGTTAACGGAACCAGCTGCCTAGACTCGGTGATGGATCCAGTCTCCTTCAGCTCGGTTAACGGAACCAGCTTCCTAGACTCGGTTATGGAACCAGTCTCCTTCAGCTCGGTTAACGGAACCAGCTTCCTAGACTCGGTTATGGAACCAGTCTCCTTCAGCTCGGTTAACGGAACCAGCTGCCTAGACTCGGTTATGGAACCAGTCTCCTTCAGCTCGGTTAACGGAACCAGCTGCCTAGACTCGGTTATGGAACCACTCCTTCAGCTCGGTTAACGGGACCAGCTGCCTAGACTCGGTTATGGGACCAGTCTCCTTCAGCTCGGTTAACAAAACCAGCTGCCCAGACCCGGTTACGGAACCGGTCCTCTTTTAGCCCGGTTAATGAAACCAGCTACACAAACTTGGATGTGAAACCGGCCTTCCCCAGCCCGGTTGACGGTACCTACAGCCCAAGCTTGGTTCCTAAACCAGCCTGGCTTTTCGACCGTCCATTTCTCGGCTTAAACCGCGAAATCGAAAGGCCTATTCATGACAATTCCTACCTGGTCCCCGATGTATGGATTCATGATTCAAAAAAAAAAAAAAAAAAAAAAAAAAAAGGGCATACAGCTCTTAAAAAATTCACTAAGTACAAAAAGATATCTCCAGAAATGCAAAAAGATACAGCGAACACGAAGACGCGGGATGTGTGCGAAAATATATATTTCATTAGAAAAAGCTATACAGATTCATTCTTAACAAAATAGAAATATACAACGAATGAGTCAGGCCTTCTCGGGAGGAACTGCATGAGGAGAAGCTTCAGGGACAATCTCGGCAACTGGAACCTCAAGGGGAGCCTCGGATGCTGGAGCCACTGCTGGAGATTGGGGAGGAACCAGGCTTTCCTCGGCGGCCAGGGGTTCAAGCTTGGGCAGGTCGTGGTATATGGGGTCGTCCTCAGGAACGCCCATCTTCTTTAGCAAAGCCTTACACCCAAGCTCGAATAGGCGCGGGCCCAAAACTTCAAGCTGTGCCTCGTAATCTTTAGTGGCCGCCCCCACCCCTTCATTAAAGGCAGCATCAACCTCTGCTTGGGTCGTTGCCTCAACACTGGCTTTCTCCTTAACAAGAACATCGAATTCGGCTGCCCTTTTCTCCAGTTCGGCATCCTTCTTTCCAACTTCGGCCTTCGCCTCAGCCAGCTCGGCCTCGAGCTGGATCGCCCTCTTCGCCTTGACCTCTGCCGCCGCTTTCGAAATTGCACTCTCTTCCTTGGCTTTGCAGACCTCGTTCACGGCGGCTTCAAGGTCTTTGGCGAGACTGAAGTTCTTCTCCTCCTCCTCCTTCAGGCCCTTACGAGCACCCTCGAGGGACTCGGAGATCTTTTTCTTCTCGGCCTCTAGCTTCTCGATCCGGGTGTCCCGGTACTGGACTCTGTCCATGAACACCTTCGCCCGTTGAATGATCTGCAGATGACAAGGGTCAGGTACCGAGAAAGTCTCATAAGAAACAAAAAGTTTCGGAAACTCACCGAGAAACCTGACTGGATGATACCGACCGCCAGAGCCCCATCCTCCATTCGCTGCAGCTTCTCTATGTCCTGTGGAAGAGCGCAGGCTGCTGCGAATGTAGCTGCGACGGAGGGGTTCCCATGAAGGCGATCGTCCACGGTTATCGGTCTCCCCGGCCCAAGCAGCAGGGAAGGCCTCCATATTGCCGGACCCTCTCGGGGGGCTGCCAAGCTGACCCCGGAGGCCTGCTCCGTCCCTCTCCCCGAGGATTTCTCCGCAGGACCCTCGGTGCGAGGACGCTTCTCCGGGGCCCCCTCTCTCTCTTCCCCTGCGGGACGCTCCCGACGGGATGAGCTCGGCTTCTCTGGCCTCGGCCCCTTTTCGACCCTCCTCTGGATCTCCGCGGGGCGCTCTTGGACGGAGGAACTGGAAGGAGGGGGAGCGCCAGCGGAACTCTGGCCCACGGGGGCCTGCTGTTTGCCCATGGCAGGGGGGATTGGGGCAGCAGCTTCCCTCCCAAAAAATTTACCTCCCAGATCTTTTGTGGACAGAGGAGGACGTCGAGGAGGCATTCTTCTTTCCTCGGGGCTCGGGGAGGAATAAGAATCAACGATCACTTGAAGATCGGTCTCCAGTTCGGCTCGGGATGTAGTGGCCTCGGCTCCCGAACTCCTCCGGCGCTCGAGATCAAGAGATGCAGCGTCACCTGCGGATTTCCTCTTGATGTAGGTCTTGTACCTCGGTTCGTAGCCAAGGAGTGACCAAGCGGCGCGCGAATTGTGGCCCTTGTAGCCTCGCACAGCCCTTTGCCAATCGCTATTTGGTCTCCAGCCGGAATTAACGGCCTCGCTCTTCCTTTGGCCGACCTCTGCGCAAACGAAAACGCAAAGGGTTTAATCCAACATGAAAGAAGAATAGAAGAAACAAGGGCATAAAGGAGTTCAGTGCATTACTTGGAGGAATCCCGAAGTGACGGGGTATCTTGTACCGCTTCTCTACCGCGGTCTCCTCCTCCCCGAACTCCCAATTGCCTGATACGAACAGGCGGTCGTTCCCAGCATGACGACCTGAATCCTCCAGTTCGGTAACAAATTGTTCCCTTCCTGGCCTCCCCCGGAGGTAAAAACAGGTGCCATCCCCCGCCGACTTGCACACGTCATATGCGTCCTCTATGTCGTGGACACCAAGGTTAATCCCCAAAATCCTATTGAGTTCTACAGCCCCCATTATTATCTTGTAACCGTTCGGCATCAACTGACATGGGCTGAGGTGCCATGTTGATAAGCACGCCCTCAACAATGGATGGACTGGAAACCTGACCCCTCCCTCGACTATAGCCACTAGAGGGAAAGGCATCCACCCGTCGGAAAACACGAAACCGTCGAACATGTCGTCGGGGTCGTCTATCCTAGTGCTGACGTTTGCAGGGATGCGATACATCTCCCTGAAACTCTCCATGGCCTCAGGGGTGTCTACCCAATGCCTATAGACTCCCATCCTTCTAAAAAGGGAAAACCCTAGATTGAAAAACCCTAATGGGCCGGGATACAAAGGAAGTAAAAGGGAAGGGGAACTCACAAAAGGCTTGCGCTGGACGGGAAAGGCCGAAGACTTGATTCGCTGCAAAGGCTTCCTTCAGATATTCTTCAGATCGCTCAGAGTCGAAGAAAATGCATAAGCAGAGGAAGTAAAAGGGAAGGCCTCCCCTACTTATAAAGAAAAAGCCGCCTTCTCCGTTATCGAGGGCAGGAACCGCCGCCTCGAGCGATGTGCACGCTGCCACCGAAACGATTGAAGGAACCATCACACAATGACGCGTGTCACCAACAGCTGTCTTCCCTCGGGAAGCGAAAAGCCGCCCCCATCGATCCCCTCGGGAGACGAAGTGGAGAGGACGCATTAATCAACTGTCTTTGGCAGACAGGCCGGCAGCAACCTTAATTGCTCCATCAAAATACTCGAATGAGATCTTGAAAATGACACCTACCGAGACTAAAAAGCTCTTGGTCCCGAGGACAAATGCCGAGACCCAGAGCTTGGGGGGCAATTGTGTGGGGGTATTTTACCAGCTCGAGACCTAACGCAGCTCGGCCGATCCATCCCGAGATCGGCTCCTTGGGGAGTCCCGCTCCGACTAAGGGTCATCCACCCGAGACTTGGGGGTGCATTGTGAAACGAGTGCCGAGGTCCACCTCTGCAGTGGTTAACCGGGTTCGGCATCTTGTCAATCTACAATTAATAAGGGCATGTCCTGGCTCAGACGAACGGGATGGGCGCCGAATACGGGAGAAGCGTGGACTTCATTCCGCCATCACATCAGCAATCATGTGAAAGGTCAAGGTATGGCCTGACAGGACATAACCTCTACCTACTTCCATTTATGGGAAGAGTATGGCCCGATGGGACCGTACGTTTACCTACCTCCACTCAGGAAAGGTCTGAGGATACCTAACATATATAAGTGGGCACAGCACAGAACGAAAGGGGTAAGCAAAAAGTAAACTCCCATCCCTCTTCACTCCTGCTCCCTCTGTTTAGTAACAAGACTAACTTAGGCGTCGGAGTGCCTTCGGCCCTCCACGGCCAAGGCCCCTAACCTCTTTTTTCTTCTCAGGTCAAGAGGACACTCCCTCCAATTAAAGGCTATTCAGCAGCTCCCATCAAAGCAAGTCCGTGTTATTTTAGGCACTTACACTAATAATGCCATCGAGCATTGTTGATTTATATGAATACTATTAATAATGTCTAAAGAACCTTAATTTACTTTTGTTGAAGCTGTGCAAGTAAGATGTAAGAACTAACAAATAGAAAATAAGAATTTCTTCGGATGGGGCATCTCAATCATCGAGTTTTAAACGTCTGAGCAACAAAAGCAGGAGTCACTACTCAACCAAAAGCCCTTCCAATCCCAACAAATCATGAGGTTAGAATATGGTGTTATGGCAATTTCCAGGAGAGGATGTATCTGTTCAGATTCAACCTGTTATGAGAGACAAATCAATTTCTAAGAATGGGTTGTTGTGGGATTTCAATCGAGAAGAGTCCTGTGGTCAATGCCCTCTAGGTCTAGGATTATTGATTATCATGAAAGCAATGCCTTTGGGACTTTAGTTTCAGACATCTTTGTATTGATAAACTGAATAAATACTGAAAACTTGAGTGAAACTAGTATTTCTTTCAAGGGAAGGTGTCAACAACTTGTTAAATGTAGAAAGCATATTTATCTAACTAGTTATCCTTTGTAGGGTGAATGTGCTTGTCTAAGAAAGTCTTCTGCTATTGTTTGTAAATTATGATATTGGTCATGTGACCCATATAAAAATAATGCTTAGACCATTCACTCAATAAGAATAATGTGAACTTGAATGTGGAAGAAGTTTATAGATCTAAACACGTCGTGATTTTGAATCTGCAAATGAAGACACAATATAAAAAAATTTAAAAAGACATTGAGTTAGGTGGGGCATTTCAAGAGCAAAACTCATCAGGACATCTGGCACCCAAAGCTGGTATCGTACCACTAGATCAAAGAAGAGAATGTGAAGATATTGGTTTCATTAAATATCATAACTGGAATATAACGTCAAAGAAACTAAGAATATTATTTCAGCACCCACTTGTGAAGAAATAAGAAATAAAATCAACTTCTAAGAATATCTTTTAATTGGTTGTTGAATGGAGAAAGTCAAGCCATCAATACTGCCTTGCTTTGCTGATTAATATCATTAAAAAAAGAAAAAAAAAAAAAAAAAGGATATGTCCTGAAGTAACTCCCAAAGAGAGAATCATACCACTAGACCACATGCCCTTAGTTTACACTTGATCTAATCGATCTTAACACGTCTTAAGATGTAAGGTCAGAGAGGTTGTTGAATTATTAATTCTTATACTAGGAATGCACTCAATATATTGCACTTGGAGGAATAGTACTAGTTCATCATCCTGCTCGCAACAAGTACAAGACTGCATTTATATGAATACCAATGTAGCTATTCATCCCAGAAATGTTGATTACTAAAGTGTCCAAAATTGTAAGCTCTAGCCGGAAGTTATAGGCATCTTCTTATATAGAACACATTTTGCCATAAATTCAAAAGCTCTAAAACGAAATGCCTTCGTAACAAAAACAAAACTATCTACTGTATACGTTTAAAGAAGAGAATATGAGACGAAGGGACTACAAGCTATGAACAACCCAATGTAGAAGCCAAGCAGCAGAATCACTCCTCCGCAAGACCTTGTTAGCGCAGTACATGAGAATGGCAGGGCAATTCTCCTTTGGCAGGGGGTCTGCACGTGTGACTTGCACGCCAACCAGCATTCTAAGCTTGTGCAACCCACTGCCAAGAGGAAAACTGCCCTGTGATTCGTCACTTGCGTTCTCGGTGCGATGCGAGCTACTTGTTTGAAGGAGGAGTTCATGGAGAAGACATCATATATAGCTAGATATGCTCAATGGATATGCTGAAATGCTCGCATCGCTCTCGCATATCCGGAGGACATTCGACATTCGCCGGAGTGTCTCTTTTGCCTTTTTCAGATTGCAGAATGGTCCCCCCCTACCCTCCATTTCTCACCACCTTTCAGTTCAGCTTTAGATAGTACATTTTTCTTCACTCACTCAAATCTTGACTGTAATGAGTATTGTGTTGTTATCTTGTAGGGAGACCTCCCATAGTGGTGTGGTTGATATTCGGTATTAGATGGCTTTTATACGGTTTAACAAGAAAGCAATGGCATTTGTATATATGTGACTGATATCGACATATTAGTCAAAAGTTTGTTTCTCCGTTTATTGTGTCCTACTGACTGTTCTTATGAAAACATCCCAATTCTCTACTGCGTATTTGATCGTCATCAATCGGTGTAAAAACAAAAGCCCAATGTGGTTCACTGATGAGTTGAAGCAAAGAGACTTCTGGATATGTGCGGGAAATTGAGTTTAATTAGGCAGCTACTCTGAGACCATCCCCACAATTCTATCAAAGGTTAGCCTAATCTGATTTAGAAACGGCTAGATATCATTAATCCCTTATTATTTTAGGCCAACCCCATTTCCAATATAATTGGGATTGGACACACCTTTGCATTGATCATAATGCATAAAATATATGACCTGATTCCTTTTGTTTCTATTGTAATTATGTTTTTACGATTTGATTATTGATCTAAAAGTGGGCTAAACTTCGATTGGAGTGTCCAAACATTGGCTGTTGAGCCGTTTGAATTGAAGATGAGGACATTATGATGAGAATCATAATGATGGATTCAGAAAATTTCATAATCCTGGCCTCAGAGAATGATCGGTGATATTTACCATTGTCGTCCGCATTTCCCAGTTTGCACATTGTTCATCCCAACAGGGCCCATAGGGTGTGTTTCAAGGGCTTGGGCCCAAAGTTTATCCTATTACATATAAACACAGACCAGAGATTTTTTTTTTTTTTTTTTTTTTTTTTGTTAGAACACTGTTTCTTCTGAGTAAAAAAAAAAAAAAAAAGGCTTGAACTTTGAATATCCAATCATTGGTCAACGACTTGCAACAGTACAGAATGGCCCACCTGAATAAACGGGTTGGATTAAATTCTCTATCTTGCATGATGAGAATCTAGAATTATGGGTTGTGATCATTTCATCAAACTGATATTGGGCCCACTCAGAGTCCACATCCAAGTCTTTTGTCAATCATCCAGGTGAGCCCCTTGCAGTGGACTTGCATTTTGCAGTCCGTCTCCCAAAAAACGTTGGAAAGTTGGGGCTAGGTTGATCCAACTCAGTTCCATGCATGTGCAGCCTGCAAAAGCTATAGGTTGCGCAGCTTGCTGTTGTATTGAAATTATGACGAAGGACTAGGTTAATCAATGTCTAGTTTTCTGGAAATTTTTCTCTCTGCGACTACTGTCTCAGCACAAGTATGAAAAGATTTGGGGCATTTTCTCAGTTCAAATAGAAAAGTATATAAAAGTTAATATATTTATAGAATGTGGTGAGCATTTTCGGGTCTTAACCAAATCGAAGCTCAAATCTAATTATATGGAAAAAAAAATGATAATTTTGACAAACATGATAATATATTTTGCATATACAAATGTGCATACTCATTTTCATATCGCATCCTAAAAAACAAACAACCCTTATTTATTCTATCTAACTCTGTAAAACTCATTTTTCACATCTCATGCTAGAAAGGACAAACAACTCCATCTGAAGAAGATCAATAAGAGCTTTATTTTCATTGTTCATTCGATAGTCCCACAATTTAATAAATTGGGTCAATAATGGAGAGATACAAACAGACTTGCTTGTTGGAAAGTTCAATAATATAGCCCAAATCTGAGGCTCCATCAACTCTAATGGGTACAAGAAGCATCATTGGATTTGCTATTTCACAAAAATCTCATGCTAATGGAGGGTGGTGATCTAGCATGTTTGATTATTTGTATGATAAAAAGTAAATATTACATCATGCAAGATAAAGCTTAGATAAAATATGTAGTGAAGTAATGTTTATGGCAGAGTGAAATAGTGGCAAGATTATAATTCCTTTTTATATTAATATTGGGCTTACTTTAGGATGTTTTAACCAAGCTTTATGAGCTGAAGAAAAAATGGCTTTATGATGAAATTTGTAGTTGAAGTGGCTGTGGACTCTATTTTTTCATTTAGACACCGTAAAGAAAAAATATTTGGCAGGAGGCAGATGAGGTTACTTTATCATTACCTTTATTTTATTGGTTTCTATTCGAACACGTCCGAGCTGCATTAATTTTATCTGTTTCTTCGGACAACGAGAGAGATTCTCAACCCACGTTTTAAGGATTTTCACACAATGACGAGGTTTGGTCCTATATACCATTGTTTGTTTGACAAGGCCAGTCCTGGAGATTTCAGGTCTGAATACATTCAAGCTGGCATATATCTGGCCTGCCCTTGGCGAGGCCCACACTTAGTTGGAAAGTATTCAACTACCCCATTAGTGCGAACTGTTTGGTCATTTGCTGACCCAAATCTGAATCATCAGAAAAATATTTATATCTTTGACTCCTTGAAAAAAATGAACAATTGCTTACAAATGATCCTGGTCACTCAAAAACTGTTTGACTTGTGTTTTGGGAAGCATGGTTTCTCCCCCATTCGTTCTATAATTAATTATCCTCATGTTCCCATCCAGCGGGAACCAGGAGATTTTCCTTATGGGGCCACTATAAAAAAAAAAAAATTATTATGGGACCAATTTTATAAAAAAAAAAAATAAAGTTTTTCTTTCACATTGCAAGGTTAATAATTTTTTTTGACTGACCAATGCTTCAAAAAAAAAAAAAGAAAAGAAAAGAAAAAAAAAGGGGCATACTAGGAGGGATTTTCAAATTTGGGGGGCTTCAACACACTCCCCTAAAAATGAAAGACGCACTCAAGAGAAACAATCCAAAATAAAAATTGATAATACCCGAATCTGAACCTGAAATTGATAATAGTGACTTGATCAACTAGACCCATCTAGGGTTACAACAGGCATAAGCGGTCGGTATTGGAGAGCTTTTTTTTTTTATTTTTTTCAGTTTTGCTAGATTGAATCACGGGACTAAAAGTGGTGCTTCCAACTTGAGGACCAGGAACTAATCTCCGTTCCATACAATGTACCATGCCATTAAGTTATCAATGGGTATTATAGAGCGAATGTCTTTTACAAGTAGGTCGCACTGACCCTTTTTTTTTCTGTTTTTTTCAGTTACATGAGAGGAATGTTAAACTATCATAGCCCTAAACTTGCCTAATCTGATTAATTCCTAGGAATCATTGGTATAGTGCTCTACTTCAATGCTCCCCCCACAGGATCTCCATTTGTGCTCCGCTAGTGTATGCCCATTGCACTCCGCACAACAGGACACTCCACTTGATGCTATGCAAGTGCCATAGTTCAATCCCTAGCATTAGTGGTGAGATGAGATGCCCTTTCACCACTCGGGTTGTCTTGCGGTTCTCATCAAATTCTATAATTACCAATAAGAGAAGGCCGATGTGGAAGTCTTTTCATGATAAAGGCTGGGAAATTGTCCACCCCATTAGATTATTTGGCCCTTGATTAATGACCTCAAAGTTTAACAAGATTTTTAACTATATTAAACCCAACATTGAATTTAGTTAAATGACTGTCAAATTGGGCCGACTGCTAATTCTAGATATGATGAATTGAGGAAGATGAAAATCGATCAATGGCAGGCCTGAGAGGCTGAGCGCAAATGCTATCAACTTGCACCAGAAACTTTCCCACTATAATAAGTTTATACATAAGTCGGGGATCCTTTGTTGCACAGACTACACGGAATTGGGTCGCACTTTTCTGACACTACATGATGGGGCTCACATATAGATAATCCGGATCATTCAAGATAAATGTCAACCTCCTCCAATTACATATCGTCAAGTTTCCATTCAAAAGTCGTGGATCCCATCATCTAACGAGCGTCGTGACAGAAACATCATCGACACCATGTTAGCAGTGATGCATGTAAGCCCGTAGCCCCTCATGGCGTCTAATCCGACGGTGAGCCCGTAGCCCCTCATGGCGTCTAATCCGACGGTGAGACTCACTATTTTTAAAATAAAATTTAAAAATATATTAATAGAGGAGATGAAATTGATATTTCACCGCGTCAGGATTATCTCCATGGGAACCCACAGTCTCGGTTGCGTACAATAGCTGCGAGAGAGAGCATCTGTACTCATTTAATAGGATTCAGACCGCACCCGAACTTTAAAAAAATGGGCCCATATGTTGGATTTGCGTACAATTTATTAATTTAAGTGGATCCGTTTTCATTCCTACCCACGTGCCGCTTCCAGTATATAAAATTGCGCATGAGTCATTACTTACTCGGTGCGTTGGACAAAAGGAGCACGTGGTTCAATCGATGCTCACCGAGTAACCGGCCCCAGAGCCCATGCTGAAAAGGCACTCTCTCTTTTGCCTTTTTCTTTTTCTTTTTTTTTCTTTTTTTTTTGGCAAAAGGTACACTTTTCTATAAATAATTATGTTTTCCTCCTATAATTATGATTTATAAAATAATTTATGTGCTTTTTAGAAATAAAGGGTAAAAAAGAAATTTTGACCGTTCAGAAGCCCTAATACTAGACTATTGCCCCATCAATTAACATTTAAAATCCTTACAAAATGATTAATTAAAGATCAAACGATTGTGGAAAAATGACAATTTTGATTTTATACTGTGCGATATCCTATTTCAGTAAGATATCTCATTGCATGTGGGATTATTTTTGCGATGTCCAACACTTGTAGGATATATAGCATATGTTGACATTTTATTCCTTAAATAATAGCAATTCTATTCTAATTCACTACATTCATCTCACTCATCACGAAATTTATGTGGATCTTATCTCTTCCTTTGAAGAAACAGGAAAGAGAGTTCTATTCCAAGAAATAGAACACTGAAATTATGATACAAATCGTCGTATATATATTCTGTACTGATGTAAATGATGTCATTTTTTTCAAATGAAAGGTGAAATGATTAGTCCATGTAAGCTTGCATAATCCAATGTAGGCCATATTAGATAGCAAGGCAATAAAACAGTAATGCTACATGTCCCGGGTTTTGTCCCGGGACATGGACCGAACGGTCCCTAGGACCGTTGGATCCCAGGGCAGCCTGTGATCCAACGGTCCTAGGGACCGTTCGGTCCATGTCCCGCGACAAAAACCCTGGGCAAGGAGACTTTTCGGGCAATAAAAATAGGCAACATTAGTCATAGAGGTGTGAATCATGTGTCATAATTCGCCAAGGTGACAAAGAATGTGGTCACTAATAATTAATACTCCAACCATAGGCCTGTCTGCAAGTCACGCCATTGGAAGAACAACTACTTATATTAAACCTCCCACCTAAAAATCGTCAGAGTACACCAGCTCCTTTTAATTCCAAAATCCAACCCCCTTCGTGTTGTTTCCATCATTCAAGAATGCACTGTTTCCAGTTTCAATTTCCTAGGGAGGAAGAGCAAGTGACAACCATGTTCGAAGTCTTCTGGTTCTACCACAACATCTTCTCAAAATCACCTTCGGTTCTTCCTCCAACCAATCAAACTCCAATCCAAGAAAAAACCCAGATCGAAAAACCCACAATTTCTCGCTTGCAAAGCCTCCGCCAACAATCTCTCAGCAGTGAATCGAGCTACGAATCTGGCTCTTTCTCTCCGAATTCTGTCCTCCCAGTAAACAAACTTGATAAAATCCTCTTCGGCAAGGAAGTCGAAGAAGTTACAGTGAAGATCATGAAGCAAGAAGCAGAGAAAAAAGTGAAGAAGGAGAGGGTTGGTAGAAGAAAGAAATGGGGCACCAAGAGCTTGTCTGATCTTGAACTTGAGGAGGTGCAGGGGTTTTTGGATCTGGGTTTTACGTTTTCGGACGATCATGAGATTGATTCGAGGCTCAGTTCGATTGTTCCGGGGCTTCGGAGATTGGGAAAGAATGCAGCAGCAGTAGTAGATGAAGAAGAGGTTGATGAATCTGCTGTTTCTAGACCGTATCTATCAGAGGCATGGACTGTTAATAGGAGAGAAGAAAACCCATTAACGAATTGGAGAATTCCTGCAACTAGCAATGCAGCAGACATTAAAAAACATCTGAAGATTTGGGCTCAAGCCGTTGCATCAACGGTCGTTAGTTAGATCATGAAATCTTGTATCTTGTATATATATATATATATATATGAATTTTTCTTTTTCTTTTTTAACGTAAATTTTGGAATTATATATCAAATCTGATTCTTGCCGAGATAATAAAAAAACTCCCATTCTTTTTCGGAGTGCTTCAATGACATAGTACATTTTTCACTAACCTTATTTTATTTATATAGATTATGCATATGTAGTTGAGGTAGAAGAATAATAAGGTTTTAGATATGTTAGTCCTCTTTAAACCTGGCATTTTCAATATCTTTGTCGAAATGCAGATGTTGTCACTAGAGTCGTTTGACTCTAATCTGTATTTTTTTTTTTTTTTTACTTTTTTGCATCATATCCAGTGATATTATGGGATTTATTGGTTTCTGTATCATGCACTTTATGCAACCAATAAGAAAAATCGTTTTTAGATAAGGTAAAAACTGATGTTTTGCAAATACGCATCTCACCACCATTTCTCAGGTTCTATTATTCGGGAACTTTTTCCTTAAGATGATGCATAAAAGGCCATCATAAGACAGTTCCATGATATCATGAAATTTACCAGTTTTATATATATATATAAACACACACATACACAGAGTTCCCATGATATCATGGGATCCAAGGCAAAAAAAGTTTTAAAGAAAAATATTGACCAAAGTCAAGCGACTCTGGTGACATTATTTGAATTTCAATCATTAAATTGAAAAAATGGGGTTTACTGAGGACTAATATGTCAGAACTCCAAAATTATACCATACTCTCTCCTGTTTGGTTTCTCTGACTAGATTAAAATAATTTCTCATTTAACTACTCACCAATAAAAGTAGGAGGCCGCCGCCCCCCCCCCCCCCCCCTTTTTTTTTTTGGGTGTGAAGGAGTGAGTCTAAGGAGGAGAAAAGACTTCTATGAGTGAAATAGTTTCTACTATTTTAAAAAGTAATAATATTTTATTGTTTAACAGTAGTTATTTGTTTCAAGAAATATATGAAAATAGTTTTTACCTACGAAGATTTCTTCGTACAAATAAAAACACAATGGAATTTGGATCCTCAAAAGTCTATCTTAGAGACATTGAGAATTTTATGAGAGTTCTATATATTCGTTATTTGGGCACAACTAAAAATCTAAGACTTGCGTGGCCAAATTCCACTTCAATTTATAATGATGGAATCATAAAAAGGTCTCATCTATTCGTTTGCACCAAAAGATAAAAAAGTACCACTGACCTATTCTCTTTCACAGAAAAAAATGGCCCTCACAAAATGCACGTGCCCTAAAAAGGGTCTATTTTCAGGAGTTTGTGACTTCCTTTAATCCCATTTTTTTTATTATTATCACAATATATATGTCGACCCGGCCATAAACTCTAGATTTTCTCTCATGCAACCAAGCATTGTGAAAAAAACCACTTCATTTGATGATCTAGTTTCAGGTACATTCGATGATTTCACTGGTTGGATCGGTGCCACCATCCATTGGATATGAGTTTTTGTAAATAGCCAATCCAATAATGCCTTTTGTGACTGTTGGCTTGCTTGTTTACAGTGAAAGGGGAGTTAAAAAGTAAATGATATGACATAAAATTTTACTTCATAGTGTTTAGATATAATACGTAAAAGCAGGGTAAAACAAGTGTGATATGATTGTTTTAGAGTATCTCTAAGAGACACTTTAAATTTGGATTTTTTTTTTTTTTTATATAAATAAAGGCTTATGTGACAAAAAAGGTATATGTAAATTTGACATTTCACTTATGCAATTCCAAGAGAGATGTCAAATTATTATTTTATTATTTTTTTCATTTCTAATTTAGCATCTTCTTGTACCAACTTCGAATGCATTTACAATCATCACCATTATTTTATTTAAAAGAAAGAAAATGCATCTCACTTTATGGTATGTCTAAATTTGACATACCAACATAACCTTCAAATGTCATGTGAAATTTGACTATTCTCTGGGAGAGAAAGCCATATGTCAATTTGGTAGCTGAGTTAGACAAATAAAGCCTCCGTTGGAGATGCTTTTAGTTCAAAACAGTGTTTGAATGAAAAAGAGTGAGCAGAGACTAAACTTTTAACGTAACATAAAATAAAAGGTTTGCCTCCAAAGGAAAAAAGGGCGTATATCTTCCGTTTTCGTTGTTGCACAAAATGGAAAGCACTGAATTCTCTTCTTGTCTTTCTACAGCGCTTCTTACTGCACAAATCAAACAAATGTTTTACTCTCCCATAACTTAAGGGGAAGTAAAATCTCATCAAACAAATGTTTTACTGTAGTATTTTGCTTCTTTAATCCCCTCCTCTTTAATTTTATTCATAATTTCACCCATTTCTCTTTACTCCTCTCGATGGAGCCCAGACCCTGCCAAAATCTCGAATGAGCAAGTAATGCCACAATTGCATTTCTACTTTATTTACACAAGTCAGACAGTTGGCCTTTCAACTGTTTGACTAGTGTTTTGGGATGGTATCACTATCACTTCTTCTCGGTTATCATTTATTGGTTTACTGTTTTGCATTTGACTGCTCACGTTCCCATTTCTGAAAGCTGTTCGTTCTCACTTCTCTCACCCGAGTCCCCCAGCTGAAGTCTGTAACAGATGTTAAAAAAACTCCTTTTTAATACAACTTCATGGCAAACGTGTAGGCATGGAGACCGGTGGACAGCAGGTAAATTCCATGCTGTCAACAGGCCCATGACTTCTTGCTTGGGGGCCACTACAAAGAAAAAAGTTTTTGAGAGGGCCACATATTAAAAATGCATGTAATTTTAAAAATATATACGGGCTTTTTTTTTAAATTTTGAAAGGCATGTGTAAAAATTATAAAATTTTCTAAAACTTAAGAGGATTTTCAGAAATTCTGAGGGGCCATGCCCCCGTCAATCCCCTGTATTGGCAAGGGCACACACTCTCTTTAAATGAATTATGTGTGGCGCTGCATATTGTGCCTAATATTGATAATCACAACCGTTCAATATGATTGTCATTTCCTTCAACACTATACTCTCTCAACTTTATCTCCAATAGGAGTTGGTCCAACAATAAAATCGAGCACATGACTAGCAATATGGTTAGATCATATGAAACATGTTATCAGTCACAGCAAAATTTGACTATATATCATTGGTGGAGATGATATTTATTTATAACAATTTAAATTATTCATAGGTGGGTTCTATTCCATCACAAACAACTAAAAATAAAATACAATCATAACTCACTTACATTTTATTCTTTATTCAAAATAATATTTACTTCACTCAATTCTATTAGTAAAGCCTCCATACAGGCCCTAAGGTGTAGTTCTACACACCCCTGTTAAAGGGAAGTAACGTCGGCGTTCTTACTAGTATCCAAAATATATATATATATATATATGGAGTTGTATCTAATTTTTCTTAATTATAGTATTTGGGTCCGTTTTCATTCCTACGCACGTGCTGTTCCCAATTTATTAAATTTTACTCACTCGGCGAATTGGGATAAAAGAGCACGTTGTTCAATTAAAAAAAGAATGACGAAATCAGGAAGCCAACAGACCGAGTAACCGGCCCAGGTTCCATGGCCCCATACTGAGAGAAAGACCTCCTTCAATGGCCAAAAAAAGTACTTTTCAAAAGCTATTGCTAATTTATTTTTTTCTCCTATAATTATGATCAATGATGCTTTAGCTAAAAAAAATTATGATTAATAAAATACTTCAGTTCAATGTTCAGAAAAACAAAACCCTCCATTTTTTTGAGGTGACCAATGGCAGTCCCGGGACTTTCGTTTGGGTGGTGGTTCGGTGCATGATCAAGTAAAGAAGTTAAATAATAAAATTAGATATTTTAATATCTTGTCTAAGGGCTTTCTAGAATCAAGCAGCTGCGGTAACACTGGGGTGACGACTCATGCCCAACCTGCTAATCCAATCTGAATCTCAGTAATTGCACTAGGATCTGCCAGTGCAACCTAAATTCAACTCATTAGTCAGTAGTTTGTGTTCATATTTTAAACCCAATTAATCACAACGATCAGTTCAAGATAGTTAATCTAAAAAGCTCTTCTATAATAGAGTCAATGAACCACAACAACGTAGACATGTATCCTAATTAAAATGTTGCAAAGAATCTTTTTTTTTTCTTTTTCTTTTTGTTTTTTGTTTTTTTTAGCTAACAGAGAGTGTCCAACCCTTTGGGCTGAACTAATCCCTCCGGGCCTGGAGAGAAGTCGGGTAAAATCCTTGTGGCCCCCAGGATGTAGCACCAGTAGACTCAATCTTCGGTTCCTTAAGAGGGAGGAACTGGGGATCAATACCAGGAACTCTCGCTCTAGAAGAGAGAGAAACCGTGGTCTTGACCACTCGGCCAACCCTTAGGGGTTTAATTGCAAAGAATCTAGTGGGTACTACATGGAGGCATGCAAATATGAAAAGTGTGGATCACCTAATAAATACCCACTTAGTATAGAAGAGAGAGGAACCAGGTCCTGACCACTGGCCAACCCATTGGATTTAATTGCAAAGAATCTAGTGGGTACTACATGGAGGCATGCAAATATGAACAGTGTGGATCACCTGATAAATACCCACTGGGTAAAGTTATTGGTACCAGACCCATGTAGGCTGGATGAACAATGTATATGTACTATCTACCGAAAGAGTGATACAAGTTGTATATATTGATGTGAGGATGAAGTAGTAGTCAATATTTTGTATCATCCCCATATATATGAGCCTTATTTGAGAAGGCAAGACGAAATACATTGGGAATATCAGTCGTAGAGGTGTGAATCAGGTGTCATTGATATTTTAATAACTCCCAGGAGGACTGAAATGTGGACACAACATAATTAATTCCGCTACTGTGGGCCTTTCTGCAAGTCCACACGTCCTTAATTACATTAAACCTCCGAGCTACTAATCGTCGAACACCAACTTCTTCCAAATTCCAATAGCCTTCCAGTCGTCTCCATCATTGTAAAATCCACCATTTCCAGTTTCTACTTTCTATGTAGGAAGAGCAGGTGGCAACACTCTTCGAAGTATTTTGGTTCAACCACAACATCTTCCACACCGACCAGCTTCATTTCTTCCTCCAACCAAACAAATCACAATCCAAGACAATACCCAGATCGAAAAACCTACCATTTCTCGCCTGCTAATTAGCTTCCGCCAGCAATCTCTCAGCAGTGAATTAAGCTCCGAATCTGACTCTTTCTCTCCGAGTTCTGTCCTCCCATTAAACAAGCTCGATCAAATACTCTCGGGCAAAGAAGCCGAAGTCGTTGCAGAGAAAGTCATGAAGCAAGAAACTGAGAAAACAATGAAAAAGGAGATGGTTTGTAGAGGAAAGATATGGGGTACCAAGAGCTTGTCTGATCTTGAACTTGAGGAGTTGAAGGGGTTTATGGATCTGGGTTTTACGTTTTCGGACATTGAAACTGATTCGAGGCTGATTTCTGTTGTTCCCGGGCTGCGGAGATCAGCTGGCAAGAAAGAGAGAGAAGAAGAAGAGGTTGATGAATCTGCTGTTTCTAGGCCTTATCTATCAGAGTCATGGACTGTTGATAGAAGGGAAGAAAACCCATTAACGAATTGGAGAGTACCTGTAGGAAGCAATGCAGCAGACATGAAAAATCATCTGAGGCTTTGGGCTCACACCGTTGCATTAACAGTCAGATCATGAAATCTTGTATTTTGTGTATCTGACATTTTCTTTTATCTTTTTGAACGCAAATTTGGGAGCTATCAAATCTGATTTATGTCGGAATAATGAAAAAAAAATATCCCATTCTTTCGGTGAAGCTTCAATGGCATTGTATTTTTATTTTTGTTTTTCTTTACGGGATACTTGAACTCACCCAACTACACAGTTTATGAATGCATTGATTCATTATTATGAATCAGTTTCATACATTCATTCTTTCGGTGAAGACTCTGAGAATTTTATGAATCAATTTCATGGATTCATTATTTGGTCACACACTCGAACCTCCAAATTTGTCAAATTTGTCAAATTTCACTTTAATTGAAGTTCGGCCTACAGTCAAAATAATTGTGTTGAACATGTATGAATGATTACAAAAATTAAGACAGATGGATCCTATGTTTACCAAAAAGGAATTTGGCTCATTATTAATATAGAAAGGGATGAGTATGTATGGCTTAGTGGTAAGGAGTCCCTAGTTTTCATTGGAAGGTCTTGGGTTCAAACCCTACTTCCTTATATGTGAATTTTATTACCTCACGTGTGTGAGTTGTGTTTATTTTTCTGCATATATGAGTTGTGCTTGTCTCTCCTTTCATGTGTGAGTGATGAGTCTTGGGGTCCCAATGCCTTTGGCGGATTACCAATAAAAAAATTTAATATAAAAAGGGACATTGCCACACTAGTTTCAAAAATCCATTTAGTAACAAGGGTGTCTCATCTCACACAACTGCGAAGGGTTCAATAATCCTTGTGGGGTTTAGATAGGATTGTAAACGGGTCGGTTCCGAGTCCGGGTTCATGGTGGACCCGAACCGGCACCATTAATGAGAAGGTGGAACCGGATCCGGACCCGGGACTGTTTTGGAACCTATTACTTGGCTCCAAAACCGGAACCAGAACCATATATGTAGCGGGTCTAGATCCGGGTCCGGATCTAAATAGACAATTATATTCAAAAAATATGATTTTTATGAGTGATTTTCGAAAATTAAGGCAATATGTCGAGTCTCAGGTCTACGGGTCTAAACCAAGGTGGAACCGGAACTCATTTATTTATCGGGGCTGAAATAAAGATCCAGACCCGGTTTTTAACGGATTGAAACCTTCGGGTATCGAGAATCGGGGACCCATTTACATCCCTAATTTGAGACAAAATTACTATACCATTTATCCAATCCAGCAACAACAAATAAAAAAGAAAGAATATATTCGGAACTTTTGTGTTCTCGTTGATATGGTATCACCCTGCTGTAGTATTAAGAAAAGTCCAGAATTTGAGGAATTTCCACTATAAAAAAAAAAACCATATGCATCTTTAAAATATATAATTTCGAATCATGGACCTATATACAAATCAAGAAAAATACCTTTCTCTTTGAATATGCATTGACACGAGTGATTGCATGTTTCAGGAGTCCAGATCTCTGAGGTAGGGCTTGACTTAAGATTAATTCATAGTTAAAAAGGAGTTTTTCTTTCACCATTTTCCCACCTACTGAAAATCCAAGCTGCCGAAAATGAATACCATCGCAATATATGGTGTGTCTACAAATTTATCCCCAACCCCACAGATTAATTAATGCACATAAGATTATGCTAATCATATTTTTTTACCAAATAATCAATCTTACAATGGACTAACTTCTCTTAAAATAAAACTTAGGGATACTCAGTACGCTAGATGGATGTTTATTTTGAACGGCTCGGGATTTTTATAGGCAGGTTCCACTATAGAGTTCCACTCCCTCGACTCAGAATTTGTTTAAGTCAAAGCCTCATAGGATCCGGAGTTCAGATTGCATGTTTCACCTGCATACGGTCATCTGATCGTCCAAAAATCTCTAAGTATGGATCATCTGACCGTGCAACACATGGTTGGAACTCTATCCTCAACCCCACATGAAGATAATTCGGACCATTCAAAAATAAACATTATTGTCATCCCCTCCACTAATATATCCTCAAGCTATAGTTCAAAATGAGTGATGCCACCGTACGATCAAGCACCTTGATGGAAATGTGATTTGAACCACTTTAGCAGTGATGCGTCAGCACCAATCTTGTTTTCATCATAGTGCACAATCGAACAGTGGACCCCCTCTTTTTGAACTAAAACTTACATACATATTAGTAGTGCGGATGGGATTCATCATGAACAGTTTGGATTATCACCATATAGACCCATGGGGTTTGAGCGATATGTTACATGCTTTCCATGTATAGCTGAGAGGATCCGGACTCAAAACTTCTTTCATTGGGTTGTCATTTTTTTATTTTAACACTTTTTGCAACCTTTCAAAATAAAACATGTAGTAGGGCATATGTAATCAAGTAAAGTATCAAATATAAAAAGCGCTCTTAGATTTAGGGAACTACTAAAATGGACCCCTACTGAACGATGAAGATCATCTAACCAATAGGTTAGGTCACAAATATGTGGTCAAAATAAAAACTTCTATTTCCCTCTCCTATTTATTTTGTAATAGACTTCGGATCATACGAGGATTTATCCCACAATGACTATGAGTGGACCAATCAAACTTAGGCGGTGGAGCAAACCGTAATTGGTTCACTCACGTCACACCGTGGATCAAAATCGTCAAACGATCCTGCTCTTCGGTCATCGACATTCAATGCACTCCTCTGTATAGTGCCGACCAAATCTCAATCTAATAGTCTCCTGTCATATTCTTCTACCCAAAAATTATAAATAAATAAATATATAAAAAAAAGATTTTTACATTTCAATAGATGGACCCCACTGATACCTCAATCAAGGAAACTCTGGATCCGGACTCTGTTCAAACTTCATTGTCATTTGTTAGAGAGAACCGTTGGAACCAAAAGTGCTCCAACTTTCAAGTGCTTGACAACTGTCCACTAAATGCCCCTGCAATATACCCTTCCGGGATTGGTTTTTAAAAGATTTCTTAGAAAAGCAGCGTAGGTGTTGATGGTTTTGATTTGCTTGTTAGAAATTTCTGTGGGACCCTATTTTTGAACTTGGTTCAACAAACAAAAGGCAGGGGTATTTACAAAGCTTGCTGTCTTCTCCTCCCACAGCTGAAAAGAAAGAAGCCCATACCTCTTCTTCAATTCACCTTTCTCCTCCCATGGAGAATGAGAAGATTTTAGAAAGCTTAGACTCTAACTGGTTCTTCTTCAGTGTATTCAAACCACCATCTTTCCCTTCTTGCAATTTGGAAGAACCCCATGAGCTAAAACAACCCGAACCCAATATTCAGATCCATCAACCACAGCCTATTATGCCTTTGAGCACTCAATTGCAGCCACAGCCAATTTCAGACGCCAGCACACAAGTCCTTCAAGAAGAACCATGTGGGATGGAGCAAACAGGAACAGGCAAAAGAATCAGGAAGCAAGGCTCGAAAAGAAGAGGATATAGTGTTTGTATGCAGGAATGTGAGGAGATCCAGGGGTCTATGGAATTGGGTTTTGTTCTCAGAGAGGTTGGAACAAATGGTAGATTGGTCTCTGATGTTCAGCGACTTGGGCGAACGAGATATTGGGTTGAGACATCACGAAGCCCAGCTTTGCATTGCAAGATGCCTCCTTACGGCGATGGCATGGTTATGAAAGAGCATCTTAGATCATGGGCTCATGCCGTTGCCTGCACTGTCAGATAAAAAAATAATGGACTGCCCCAGATAACTTTGTTTTCTTTTGTGTTCTTGGTGTTGGGGGACTTCAATGTGGGTTTATTCTGTAAAAGGGTCTAGTTTCAGGAATCTGTTCTAAGGTACTGTTGTCATTGCTTGCAGTTTAAATAATAATTCATAGAATTTGTAGCTTCCTTTAATCCCATTTCACTTATTATAATCATATTATGTGGACTTCTGTTTTCTGCTGTTTTATTCCAAATACATCTTTTTTGGGGGAGTTACAACTGCGCTGTCAGTTTCTGAACTTCAGAGAGAGAATCTTTTCATTTATATTACAAATCATTACACTTAAGCTGCAGTGACAATTTCTGAATTGCAAGAACAGATTTTACATATATTACATGGGGTATAAAGCTGTGATTTGTTAGTGAAGGTCACTGCAAATGATCAGCTATACATAAATTTCATGGAGCATAGAAACAGAGGATACTTTAATATCTTGGCTCATTCCTTGTTGGACATTGCCTCTGGAAGTTTGTAGGTTGGAGGTTTATCAGCACCTTTCCTTGAATACTCTCTCCATCTTCTAGCTGCTGCAGCTGCTTTCTTTGCCCTTTCTTTCACTTCCTCCTCTGCCAAACAAATCATTTCCCATTTATTCCAATGAATGAAAAATCAATTACAATTTTTGCATCAAACTCAACAATTTTCCATTAGTAGAAACCAAATGCTGAATCATGATCCTTCGCAAACTAGAGTCCAGCAAAGCCCAAGTGCCCAACCATGGTGGGCCTAATCAGATCGATAATCTGAGTCTCCAAACCATTGGACCTCCTTGCACAGACTTAAGTCCCAAGGATACTAGGATCATATATTTGCTCAACCACAACATATTTCAGGTCAGTAAAGCAATGGAAACTTATCACAATCTGTGTAACCTTCTCTAAGCTATGATGACCAAATACGGATATAGATACAGACACTGGTACTGGGATCGAGGATACGACTCCTCACTTTTGAAAATATAAGACACGGATACGGATACGGGTGTCCTACTTTTTTCTTTAGATCACTTTTGAATAAGTGAAATTATCATTATTTTCGTCTCTTCGTGGCATTTTTTTATGGTGAGAAGTAAAAATACTAAAAGAATTATATAAAATAAGGACTTTATAAGTAGGATACGTTAAACTTGGTCCCTAGAAGTATCGGTGCAATATCATGTACCAATACAAATGTTGTATCGGTACGATACAAATAAGTAGGGCTTGTTCCAGTATCCGGGTATCATAGTCTCTATAAGAAATGATTCTCAAGATGCTAACTTGACAAGAAGAACCATATGCTATTCAAAAGCATCTTCCTTTAAAAGAACAACAGACATAAGCATTTATTTTATTTCTAGTAAACATATCTCAGCTCAAGCGATATTCCTAGATAGCACCCATCAATTTTCGAATATTCAGAAAACGTACGGGATTCAGTTATGCTGTATGGAAATAAGGAGCTTACAGACCGACCACTTCACTGCCTGTTCTGAAGATGAACCTGTCACCAGTAGTGGACCAAGGAAATTTTCCTTAGGGGGGCCACTGTAGAAAAGAAAGAGTTGAGAGGGGTCGTTCCACCCCTGCTTATCACTGTCAGGAAAAAGAGACAGTGGATCCATGGTTCAAATGTGTACCAACTCTGTTTTCTCCTTCTCTCCCCATCCAAATGATCCCAAGGATCTCCTAATCAATTCCAACATGAGACCACAAGTCAATTTGTCTCTCGTATCATGAGAAGAGTCAATCCATCTCTCTCAAGAGACCATCCATGCTGCTCATAGCTATTCAAATTTGCTTCTAGTATTTTGACACCTCATATGATCTTCATAAGTATTAAATGTACCACATTACCTGCACTGACACCTACAAGGCTCCTATAGACATGTTTATATGTGAAACAACAAAGATAAAAAATCTACGAGCCATATTGCAAAAGTAGGCCCTGTCAAAACGAACTAGCAAAAAACTTTACTGCAAAAAATAATTCAATGATGAATAGGAACAGAAACAATATGTTGAAAATCATGTGTAAGGCACAAAAAGACCAAAGTGCATATATATCAGAGAAGTAAAAGTAAATAAAACAAAAGGGCATTAAAAAATTTTAAATGCACAGTACCATATTTTCCTTCCTTTACTCCATAATACCTGTAGTTTCGTAGTTCTTTGGCTTTCCCCAAAGATCACTCCAATGTGGTCCAGCTTTATCAGAACCTTTTTTCTTTGACATCTTCATTTTAGCTTTTTCCTGCATGCAAAGTTAGGGAACAATTAAAAAACCAATGAAAAAAAATGTATGACGAAATGCACTTCATCCCATGAATCATTTAGTTTCAGATGCTTAATATCCCTCAAGAAATGAGAAATTACAATAAGCACAAGGAACCATTGCATAAATTCCGACAATTTACATGCTACAAACATCAATTATGTCATATTGCAAACATCAATAGCAGCTTATGAACCAGAGAAAAATTTAGATTTGAAGGATGCTTTTTTGCATACAAATTCAAAAGGAATCTATACGGATTCACGGAACCACCTCTACAGATGTTTATCTTGAAACTACCCACTCAGTGCGCAAAAAAGGGGGAAGGGAAGGGAAATTGTCCATCAACTCAAAGGAGCTCCCAGAAACTGGCTCATGTTAAGTCAAGTAATTAAGAAGTCAAAGTTCTCCATTAGTGGAATTTTGAAAAGGAACCAAAGCAGTCCTGGGAACTAGTAGGCTAGCATAAAACTTAAAACATCAAGTGCAGTAATAGAAGAAATTTAACGAACAAATAAGAATACCGAAATGGAGAAGCATGATTTCAGAATAATACATTAATCATCGTCGTCGTCGTCATCATCATCACCAATAATGATTCGGAGCCTATCTCCAACTATAAAGAATACATTAATATTTCCTTCTATTTAAATGGAATGGTTCTTGACCAGAAGGAAATACCATTCAAGAGAACCTAGCCCAACAAATGCTAGAAGAGATAACCACGGAAAATCTAATAAAAATCCCCATGTCTTTATGTGTATAGCAATGGTTCTTAGATCTTTTCAAGGAAAGAAATCAAATCAAAGGTTTCTAAGTTGAATAAGTCGATTTACTCCGTCATTTTAAGAATTGTATCCATGACAACAAAAAAGGAGAATTTTCTCTAGAAAGACCCAAAATAGAAAATTAAAAAAAAAAAAAAAAGAGTTGTAACTAAAAGAAATATATATTTTTGATTGGTAACTAAAAGAAAAACATATCTAGAGAGAGAGAGAGAGGTGAATTCTATGGGATGAACAGACTGTTCGTAAGGTTCGAACAGCATAGCCTACAGGGCCCACCTTCCCCCTGTCAGTGATCAATCCAAGTGCTTCACTCACTAAACTCCATTGAATCAACACTAACCCAAATTTGACACAGCCCAGTTGTGCAGGGCCTTCAATTGATCACAAAAATTTTAGCATCCACCGTGAGTTATGTTCCAGCTAGGATTTGGATAACGTTGAAGCCCTCAAAATAGTACCCCTATGACTCTATCTCCCTTGATTGGGATTTCCAATTTTCACACACAGTTTGGTCATAGGAGACCCTTCTAACCCCTACCCTCCATGATTGACATGCTTCCATGTGCACCACACTGTCAGACTGTGCCAAGCCTAGGAACATTCTGGCCATTCCACACACACACACACACAGAGACTTCACCAGCAGAAAACATAGTAACTTAGTTACAGCAACAGGATAATTTAGAGATCTAGTTGTGTTAATAAATAAATGGAAGTTCAAAAATGTGAATATTTCTACCAGGACTTTCATTTGACGCTTTTCCCATCGTGACGATGCCTGTAACATGAATATACACAATAAATACAAAACTTTGACAAAATAATATATAAAAGCATTATCTAACTTACAATTTCCATGCTTATTGATTCAAATCAAGACAAAGAATGAGCTAACTTACAACGCCTCTACAGTTCATCTTAGTGATGCAACTCAAGGGCACCAACAAACCTAAGCAGCTAACCTGCTTTTTTTTTTGCTAAGTGTGATATCAAACCCACAAGAAATGAAAATCCAGCGAGTAGTTATAATAATCTACAGCCAACAAGTGATAATAGACAATACTCAAATAGATGCAATCTCAGTTTTAGAGAAAAACTAATTAACTTGACCGCGCAACTAATATAATAGAATGTAAAAATTAAAAATACAGCCCACAGAATAATTTCGTGGACATGCTCAGCATGCATTCAAAGAGGGCAATAATTATTACCTTCAACAGAACCCAATTGAACAGTCCAACAGCCACCCAAAGGACTGTTATTTTCATACATAACCCACCCAAATGGCTATTATTCTCATACATATGTCACCACTCCCCAAAGTTGTCGAAGCCTCTGTAATGTAGAACAAGTTGCAGAAGGATTTCTTGAACGTCTACGATCGCAAGAAGTCAAGCCGGAAGGTTAAATCCATAGTATCCTTCTGATGGCCATAACTTTTTATTCGTGTATCATAGGGCCCATAACCATGCGTTTCGAAGCTATCGACGTGCTCTACTCTCTAGACAATAGCCAAAGGCGGTTGGATTCGTCGGAGGCCAAATTAGGCCATTTTGAGGGTCAAAATACATTTTTTTGTGCAAAGCTTACTAGTTATAGTAAGTTTTCATTTTGTTTATTTTAGGGGGCTTTTGAGTTTTGTTTGAGTTTGGGTCTTTGTGGAGAGTCTTAGAAAGTTATTTAGGGATGGTCAAGGGCTTTGGTGTAATTTTTTTTACTATTTTTAGTAAGTTTGCTATTTCGGGTAATTTAGGGTTCAGGACTCTATAATAGTGATGTAATGCTTCTTTTCAAGGAATAATACGAATTACAGTTTCTTTTAGGGTTTCTCCTATTTCTTCCCTGTGGATTCAGGGTATTGATATCAGGTTGAAGATTGGTCTTTTTCTCATGCTTTCGCTACGCCACTCCCCAATCAAGTAAGAACAAGGTTTAAAATATTATCCATTATGTCTCGTATGAGCCCTCTTTATATAAATATATTTCATCGTTATTGACCAAAAAAAGAAAATGTTGTCATATACACCCGATATTTATCAGGTTTCAAGTAGCCCCTAAACAGTAAATAGGGAGTATCAGATGGATGCAAATGATATAAGCTGAACAACCAATAATATCATATGTATTGGGGAATCACAGGGCTATCATTGTGGATAGCGCGAGCGCGCCCGCTCCCACAGCTCCACCCAACAATCAATCCCTAAGTGGGCAGGTTTCCTTCGCGTCTCCTAGCCACTAGGCCAGCTGACATATTTTAGAGATATATATATATATATATATGAGTTAGGCCAACGCCTATCTTTTAGCCAATGAAAGTGTGACACGTGTCATCAAAGGTCTACTTATCCATTCTCTCTCCTAAATATTCTCCTAAAACTGTGGATCTTATATAGATTCTGTTAAATCATTGGCTAATAGATAAGGGTAGAAACTCTCCTTTTGAGATAAGGGAGTTTTTAAGAATCTCTCTCTCTCTCTCTCTCTCTCTCTATATATATATATATATATATCTCACATATTGGTTGACACACAAATTGCAGGTTTTGACGGCTAATAGTCTATAAACTTTCTTTGAAGGTTCTGTTCATGTTTGTGTTTTCCTTGAAGTATAGCACAGGGAAAACGTTCTTTGGGTTCTTCTACCACTAAAGACACATCAAGCACAAGTTTGAAATGAAGAATCTAAGTTGATACGCATGGGTGTGTTTTTGTTTGAGGAAGAAACTCAAGAATTAGTCAAATATTTTGGAGTTTTTTTTTTTATATTATTGGTTTGAAATTACATCTATGCACGAGTAATGAAGGTTTGGATCTTACATTAGCTTGTACTTGCATTATATGACTATTGGAAGATTTTGAATTCATTTTTTGAAGATTTTTCCTAGTTTTTCAGTTTTTCTCTTAGATTAGATCCAATGGTTGTCAAATTAATCATCTTGTTTGTGGCTCTTAATGCCAAATATATTTATTTTATAGATAAATGCCTCAAATTATGTGATTCTAGGCCAATGATGTTGATGCTGTTGTGTAGCATCCTCAACATTCTAGACCATAACTCCGTTAGTATAAATCTCCCTATTTATTTCGTCATTCATGATTTATGCAATCTTGTCATGTTGTGAAGTTTCAATTATATGCCAACTAATATTTTAATGGGATTTAACTCCAATGAGATGAGCCAGATGATTTATTGTTCAATAGATTTAACATTTTGTTCATTTAAAACCATACAATGCAATAGAACATGTACAATATTTACATGTCAAAATCTCTTTTAAAAAAAAAAAAAAACATTTGTGTCAGATACATCCATATAGACTAGTTTATAATGCAAATAAACTTCAGTATCTGATATTTTCTAATATTTTGGATTTCTTTATATTTTCTAAGTTTCTTACCAAAAAAAACACCTCTAGTAACAGAAATGTGTTGGCGATAACTGATAGCATCACCCAATACGTATCAGTATGCTCTCAGATAGAAATATTTGAACCTTGGCTTAAATCCCAAGTTCACGCAGTTCAGGAATTTTTTCAGATGTGAGATTCCAAACAGATCAAGGATCTTCAATGGCAGTGACAAACCCACCAATCAATTAGAAACAAAAAGAATTGCACCGAACTGAACTGGATTTGCAATCTTCTACGCATACTGGTGAATTCACTCTCAAGTAGTATTGCGATTTTTTTTCCCAGACGCAATGGTAAAATTTATGAGGAATAACACCAAAGAAGCAAGGGCATAAAAGTCTTCTACCCAAAAAAAAAATACACTTGAAAAACCTCCCAAGAAGACCACCTAAGATCCCTGTTTGGATAAGGAATCCACCAACCCATTAGCTAATCTAATCACATGAGTAAAAACAACATTATTGAGTGTTGTGATTGTATATTAAAGGCTAGAACATTTGGACTTCAGGCCCAAAGAGGGATTCACACAAGGATGGATTCACTCCCAAGGGTGCTTTGGAGACATAATTTGAATGCGACTTCTTTTTGACAATATATTCGATTATAATTCTGAATTTTTTATGGGCAAACAGCCCTGTAAACAAATATAACCCGTCCATGAATAAATTTAGACAACATAACCGTATCTTTAAAGCAATTAAAGCATTACATCTTAAGTCCTAACGACTAGAAATACATAAAGAAATGTTAAAGCACTTGCTAAACTAGGACTCCAACGAAACAACTAAAAATAAACATTTGTTTAATTAGAAAATAAAAGACCCCCAACTATGACTGAAAACATGGGCAGCTTTTCTTCATATGTAGCCATTAGACATAGGAGGGAGCCCCTCATATCATGCATGAACATCACTTATAAAGAAGACAATGACAACAAAATAATGACCAATAAAGTATCCTTACACCAAATATAATAATATTAGCTGTCCAGAATCCAGATGCTATTTATTTCCATAAAAGATTTTATGCAGGTATGCTATTGTTGTTAGATTATTCTCCATAAGGATTATAACCTGGATCAAAGATTAATTTGCTCAAAGTTGTGTCTCCTCTAAATCGGTTAAACGGATTACTTAAACCACTCAAACCATAGAGGGCTGAACAAGTAGAATTTAAGTTAGTCCTCCAAATCAGATTTAAACCACATAAAATCAACCTATGAAAATTTCTGACAAATGCAAATGTAACTATAAACTCTAATTATAGAATTTAAGAATAATTAATTGCTTTTAAAAGAAACAAATTTCATGGGCTTACCATTCTGAAAACATCAGAGCTAGCTCCCATTCCCGCAAGCATCAACGCAACCTGCTCATGTGGAACCCAAATTTGATGACACTGAGTCTTGTAGAAAGGCAGCAATAAATAAAATCGTAGATTTTCAGTTATCAAAAAAATCTGAACAAAAGCATTCCCCTTATGTTCACTTCACTGCATCAATAAGATCTAGCTAGTTAGTAGCATTTACAATTAAAAAGTGTTTTATTCATCCCCACAGGGATCAAAAAATATATCTAGCATCTACCATTTTGAGTGATGTCATGTCACACAAATATCCTGGACATTATGACAGCCAATAGTGGTATGGACAAGGAATCAATACACCAGGTCAACCTGGTTTTGCTAGAGAATAAATAAAGTCTCCACAACTAAGGTTTCTGCTGGATATTTAAGAAAAAAAAAAAAACCTAAGGTTTCAGCTGAAACTGGATGAGTTGTAATGGTTTGAAAGTTGCACCCAGTAATCTCCAAAAACCATTTAAAAAAAAAACATTGGTTATGAAATTTAGAGAATTGAAACCAATGCATCTTTCTACAGATATACACAGAAGAATTGCAGTTAATGCAGCATTCTGCAGATTTATACAACATATATTAACCATGAAACTTACATTTACTCTCTCTACCCTGCGCATCTCATCTTCAAGCAGAGAAATTTGTGCAGCCGAGGTCCAATGAATGCAATCTACTGGGCTGAAAAGGCAAAAGATCCATGTTACCCATCTGTTTAAAGCAGTGAGTTCTGAATTTAGTACAAATAATAGAACAGAAAAATTAATTATAAAAATTTGAACCACTGCAGAACTAAAGTTGTGCATGTGTCAAACAGCCTTTAAAAACAAAGAGGAGGAACTTCTTCGAAACTCTGAATCTCTAATCCAAGGTAGAATACTTATACTGAAAATGTCAAAAGTCCATTTTGAAAGTGTAATCATCAAAACATTCAAACTATTGACCAGCAAGAAGTACCTCACGATTAGCCTAACTGCATAAATCACCCAAATTCTCAGACATAGAAGAACTCATACATGGGCCCTATTTGTATTGAATATTGATTGCTATGCCCAAACAAACTGTAGATTCCTTCAGTCATACATTATATAATAACTTTGTCCTAAAAGGTTTGCTTGTAGCATGTATGAAAATAAGTCACTATTTCAAATTTATAGCTACAGAAGCCGGGGAGAATACAAAAAATAATGAATAACTGTTAAATTTCAATTAAAGTTTTTCATGTCAATGACTTTTCTTTTATCACAACATAACTATATTACTTCATTAGGCACTTACCAACTATCTATAGCCTGTTGAACTAATGCGGGGTTTCCAGCTTGGTTGCAGACTCTTGCTCTTCCGAAGTCTTCCTCAATTCCAAATACATCTGGGGCCACATTTGCACAGTTTTTACATCCTGAGCAAACAATCAAAATCAGATGATGCCCTGCCCAAAACTCAGCTTCTTTTTGTACAATGTAATAAACAACCACATCTCTTTTAAGTAAGGACCAAGCTAATAAAGATCATTCACAGAGAACAAATATGGAAAAAAAATTGATGATCACAGTGATATTCAGGTCAGTAAAAGTTTACAATAAATGATTTTATCTGTCAGTTTACCCTGACAAGAAGTGGGCCCCAGACCCCCAGGTGCAGATATTGCTCAGCAAATAACAACTAGTGTCAGCATGATAAAGTGCTAAGAGAAATGGTCAGTTGATCACAGAGTGCTGACATAGCCTCTAGCTGTAAGAACATCAGACAAACTCTGCACCATGGTGAGGGAAGTTATACTTTTTTAGGCCCTTAAATCATGGGTTAGGATAATCTAACAGGGCAGATTTTTTTTATGCCCAAACTAGATCCACCGTGGCAAGCGTCCAGGTGGCTCCACAAGGAGGTCCTTTATAAGTCATATGCAGACGCAAGTAGGAGAAAATCTATGCCTGTGGACTGTAGAAACCCCTCTCTGCAATAAAATCCTCATGATTTTTAAATATAATCTCAGATGTTTCAACCTTCATCAAACTGTTGCAAGAACAGATGAATGTATCTGTACCTATGCAACTAAATTCGTCCACGAATGCATGATCCTTGGGACTGGTGTCATCCAAGAAGGGATTAATTGCCGTCAATGCATATCCATGGATTTCATCATAAATCATGCGCTGCACGGGATCACTTAGTACCTGCAGAGCAATAATTTTTCAGCACCATAAGAAGGCATAACAATACAAAGATGAAAATCTGATTACCAAGCTGAGGAACGCACCGTATAGACCTCATTGATGAACATACAAAAGTTTGTAGTATCAGTATCATTGCCACTCAAGTCTGGATGACAGGCTTTCATGCAGTTGTAATAAGCCTTCTTAATCTGTTGGGGTGTTGCATCTGGCAGCTGATAACATGGGTCCAAGATGTTAAAAGTTGGGAAATGTTGGGCCAAAAAAAAAAAAAAGTGAGAAAGGGAGAATAATCATAGTTATCGTCTCAAACATAGAACACGCTGGAACATGTGATTAATACCCAAAACCAACTGAGAGTTAAGCATGTGTTTCTACACATTTTTTATCCATACCAAAATATATCCAGATGCCTGCTAATTCAATGGTTGGGTTCAATTGAATGATTCAGATTCAAGAAAGGTAGGTCCCACAGTATATATATCATGGTGGTGGATGGAAATCGCTTGTAATCATTTCTATTAATACATTACATGTAATCATTAGGTGCACAATGCAAACCTCCCTATGGGTATCACCTCGATCAATGACAGTCATGTATGGGGAAATTGAAGGTTCACGTTGGGGATTAAGGTTGTGCATAAAAATCAACCTCATAACATCACCCTAACCATTTGATTTGGGGATTAAAGTGATCAAAATGGCACCAATTTGCGCCGCCGTGCAATGCAAGTATAGTGTGGATCTGCCACACTGGTTGGGATCCTCACCGTCGAATCTATGCCCAACCGTCCAAATCATACTCCTTCTTTAATGGGACCCACAATTTCAACGGCATAGATTGGCATCATACATGTATTCTATTTTGTTACTTGCATCCAATTAAATCAACAAAAACCACCAGAGTTTGGGAAAGGAAAATGAGAGAGAGAGAGAGAGAGAGGGAAAGAAAGAACTATGGAAATACCAGTCCCAGGACAGCGTAATAGTCATCGGCTACCGCCTCTTGCGCAGGATAGTCATTGGCCGTCGCCTTGATTTTGCAGACTTGTCGCCTCCCAGAGATGCCGGTCGTGGGACGGGGCCTTGCTAGCCTGCGCCATCGGTTGCAAGAGAAGGGGCTTTGGAACTTGAGAGCATCCGTGCAAACAGGCGACAGCATCGGAGCCATCATCATCAGTTGAGAGATAGAGATGGATGTATTTATGTATTACTTACAGGCACAGCAGCAGCAGCAGCAGGGATGGTGTTTTTGCTTTCGTTTCTGAGAATCTCATGTAATGTATTGTGGATTGCAGATTTTCTTTCTTTCTTTCCGTTCTTTCCTTCTTGTTGTGTTTCAGTGGAGATCGATTGTTGCGGGTATTTTGAGGTGGGCGGAGAGAGAAATATGAGTCAAGAGAGCAGAATCCAGTTCTGGTCTGCTTTCGTGTTGCTTGCTACTGCTTGCTGCTGTGCTGACATGGCATTCTACAGGCCAATTGTTCCTCTTAAAATCTACAAGCGTTGCCATGAATCTTGGAGTCTTGTTGAAACTTGTGAGGCCACGCTTGTGCGGGAGTTGGGCACGCGACAGAGCATGGCGTGGAAAATCACATTTGGTTATTCTTTTCTTTTTTTTATTTTTTTTTTTTTTTTTTTTTTTTGGTTGAAAAGAAAAGATAATTTTATGGGAAAATTTTTAAAATATAGTCATATATCTTAAAGGGTACTCACAAACTGTGTAGCACCAATGAGGTCCGTTAATCCGTATTTCTTTTTTTTTTCTTCAACTTTGATAAGAGCGACGCTAATCCGTATTTCTTTTTTTTTCTTAAACTTTGATAGGAGCGACGCTAGCGTCGCTCGTATCTGATAAAGGCGAGGCTAGCGTCGCTCGTCAATGTCTAGCGTCAGTCAGCGCATCTCCTAATGCACAATTTAGCGTCGCTCGTATCTGATAAAGGCGAGGCTAGCGTCGCTCGTCAATGTCTAGCGTCGCTCGTCAATGTCTAGCGTCAGTCAGTGCATCTCCTAATGCACAATTTGCTAGTGGGGGAGATTGAGAAATATACATAATTTGTTATATCGTCACTCATCAGCGCTTCTCCTAATTTTTAAAAAGGTGTGGATGATATCTTACTAAAATATATTACCTACTACTAGTTGCAGCTCTGCTAATAAGCATCCAGTCCCTATATTAACCACCTAGTTTAGTGAGTCAAACCCATGTTTGAAAAATAGCCAGAAGGATTTGTGTCAAGCCATCAATCTGGTTGTGTTCGTCGGTTGGGTGCTTGAAACATAAATGGTCTGCATGTCTTCTTTTGAACCTTCTACCAATAGGGATCTAATTCCAATCATTCGATTTCTAAACTTCCGTTCCCTCTCATAATGCCCCTCTCCATTGATTTTTTTTTTTTCGTTCTTCTTTATTGTTTAAATAGTAGAGTTGGAATCATCTGTTGAACAAACAAATTAACAATCAGTGCAAGGGTCTTGATTAATGGGTATGAATGGATCTGATAGATTATTTTTTTCCATGAATAAATCTGATAGAGTTAATGGGTGTCGTGGGAATTTATGTCTAGCCATTGAGGCTTGCTGTAATTGGCATGCATTAGGCCAATAGCCGAGGAAGAATAAAACATTAGGAGATGTTCTAACGAGTGACGATATAGCAAATTGTATATATTTCTCCATTTCCCCCACTAACAAATTGTGCATTAGGGGATGCGCTGACGATCGACGCTAGACATTGACGAGCATCGCTAGTGACGCCCTCATCAAACACGAGCGACACTAGCGTCACTCCTATCAAAGTTGAAAAAAAAAATTTTAAGGCCTGAAAGACCTCATTGGTGCTACACAATTTGTGATGACCTTTTAGGATATATGACTATATTTCGGGATTTTCCCCATACAATCCTCAAAGAAAATCACATTCAGGTAGGTCTGATTTTAAAAGGAAAGCATATGATTATTGTCTTTTTTGCAATTTGCTTGCTGCCTAATATCAAAACGCAGTGGAAATCTAATTAGGTTGGACCATGAAAATGGATAGCAATAAAAAGTGGACCACAAATCCATAATTTTGAGAAGCTAAGATTTTGTGTTGCTCTGCCAAATATTATAAGATTGCCCAAGGCACAAATGTTGCACATGTGAAATATATTATTATGTTTGTCAAAATCACCCTTTTCAAGTGAGTAAGCAGAGTACATATGATAGTTTTAGATGTACAGGTATGTTTTGGATGGTTTTAATCGGTTCTCAAAACCCATTGAGATTTAAGATATTAAATTAAACATATTGATTTTTATCATTAATATGATAATATTGAATAAATAAAGTTATGATTTGGGAAACCACAAAAGTGTATAAAATCAAATCTATACATTCGGCCTTACTAAGCATTGTTGAGAAATTAATTAAAATTTATAAAGATTTAAGATAATCAGCTGAAGGGTCCTAAGATTTATTTATTTTGTAAATAAATCAAATAATTTTCCTACAAAATAAAAAAAAAAGAAGTAATCGTTGATGGAATTTGATCCTATGATCAATTACAAATAAACTACGATCAAATCTTTTACAAAAATAAAAATAAAAAATTACGATCCCAATGTAAAAGCATGTTTTGACATTTTCTTGTAAATGGAAGATTTTGTAAGGGTTTCAAAGCTATTTAGATGTGAGAATTATGGAGTGAAAATGAACTTATTTACGCAGCATTCATACACGAGCAAAAACAAATGCAATGATTAACCGTTATGCAAGCAAATGCCTCATGGGGTTGTTTCCTTTTTATAGATGAAATAGGAAAACTTATTATACATATTTTTATATATGCATGTGAAACACGTTATTAGGAGAATGTTCTCCTACAAGCATAATACATGTGTTAGTGTAGCCCTAATGTTCTCCTATGTGTATAATGCACATGTAATCTAGCTATGTGAGGCCATTAGCTCATCGTTGGATTGAATCACAAAATAAAATTTATGGTTAATAGATCATTAAACTTTAAGACTATTAAATCAGCTGATCAGAGGATTTAGTGGGTCTAATTTATTGGTTTCCTCTTATCCATAAAATAGACCTTAACATCTACCTCCTCCCATTGGTAAGAATGTATCTAAGTGTGACTTTCAAGCTTTATATTTGTAATGTGAATCGGGATCATCCGAGGCTTTTCCCCATGGTGACGTGGCGGACTGTGATAGGTCCACTCACGATCACTATGGGAAAAGGCTTCCTAGGATCCAGACTCTTGCAATATACAACCTACACATAGGGGAACATTGTTCCACATTACCATTATTGTCAAGGAAATCATCATTATAACACGATTAAATGAGCACATCAAACGTATTTAAATATGTTTGGACTTTATATGAAATTTCACACAAAAATTCTAAATTTGTGAATTTTTTAATATTTGAAACTAAATAAATATTTTGATACTTATTATTAACTAGCATAAGCTCGTGTACAATGCATAGGTTAATCTCGTGCGAACAAATTAAACAACGATGGAGGTTTTATTGTCTTTGCACAATCGTAAGAATAGAGAAGTAAATAAATAATCTAATCTAGGAAGAAAGGAGTAATAGAACATGGAGTAGTAGGGATTGGAAATAATAAAAGAGAATATTAGGGTTAGATCAACTAATTAGAGGAAAGATTATATTAGTAATTTGGGTCTCAAATTGTATGTTTTGGTCTAATTAAATTCTAGAAATTAGTAATTCATAGATGAGACTAGGAGATTTGGTAACGTACTCTTAACCCTAGAAACTGGAGAAGGGATAAAAGAAGGGATGGAATACACCAGGCAAGGAATAGAGGAAAGGTGGTGGTTGAGAAAGAGGAAATATATTTCCTCAAGAATTGAGTATTTCTTCTTTTGAAGACAAGGAAATGCCATTTTTCTCAGAAGATGAAGATGTGTTTCTTGATGAAGAGGTGTGTTTTTTTTTTTTTTTTTCCTTCTTTATGAAAGTCCATAAAATCTTTCTTGAGAGCAAGAATGAAATCTTTCATAGGAGGGTGTATTTCTGTTTTTGGAGTACCAAGGGTGATGAAAATTAAAGCTACTGATGTGGCTAAAGGAGAGCCAAGAATCAGGCATTTTTTTAAACTGAAATTCAACTCTCTGTTTGTTTTTTTTTTTTTTTTTTTTTTTTTTTTTTATACAGGAAATGAACTCAACTTAATAAAAGAGAGAGAATATGAGAACATGAAATGCTCAGATGATAAATTAAGGGCCCACAAAATCAAAACTTTCTAAATAAAACTACGAACCATATTCTTTACGCCTCAATCATAATGACTCAATTGGGCATCCGAAACAATTAGTGGGAGGGAAGGCCGAGCATCCAGATTGTGTATGAGTTTCCGGAGATTGATCACCAGGGACACCACCTATCCCACCTGTCCCTTCGATCCGACAGGACCAGCACCCCCCTTCTACTACGTGTCTATCAAAACATAGACTGATAGAAGATAAGTTCCCACTTGACCAAAAAAGCAACCATTATTCGCTCAAACTCCCCACCCAAAAAAAAAAAAAAAAATCCCCACTTCCTCTTATCCTCTCTGAACCGCCGCTTCCTTTCCTCCTCCAACAAAAACCACATCACAACTCATTCTACAGCAAACCCTTCTAAACAAAACCAATATGGCTTCAAATCTCCTCACACGACTCTCCAAAATCCTCCGCACCACATCTCCCTATTCCCATCGCTCTTTCTCTTCATCAACAGCAGCAGCTGCTGCAACAACAGCCTCTCCCTCCATCCTCGACCTTCCTTCTCCTCAAGAGCATCAAATCGGCGACGACGACGACACCAACACCATCTCCATCAAAGGCGTGAAAATCTCCGGCCGCCCTCTCTACCTCGACATGCAGGCCACCTCCCCGGTCGACCCCCGCGTCCTTGACTCCATGCTCCCCTTCTTCACCTCCCAGTACGGCAACCCCCACTCCCGCACCCACCTCTACGGCTGGGAATCCGACCTCGCCGTCGAGCGCTCCCGCTCCCAAGTCGCCTCCCTTCATCAACGCCTCCCCTAAAGAGATCGTCTTCACCTCCGGCGCCACCGAATCCAACAACATCTCCGTCAAGGGCACCATCCATTTCCACCAGCCCAAGAAGACCCATGTCATCACCACCCAGACCGAGCACAAGTGCGTCCTCGACTCCTGCCGCCACCTCCAACAAGAGGGCTTCCACGCCACCTACCTACCCGTCCGCCCCGACGGCATCCTCGACCTCGACCTCCTCCGCGACGCCTTCCGCCCCGAAACCGGACTCGTCTCCGTCATGGCCGTCAACAATGAGATCGGGGTCGTACAGCCTTTGGAAGAGATAGGGCAGATTTGCAGAGAGAGGAATGTTCCTTTCCACACTGACGCCGCGCAGGCGCTGGGAAAGATCCCAATTGATGTGGAGAAGATGAACATCAGCTTAATGTCGTTGAGTGGGCACAAGATCTATGGACCGAAGGGCGTCGGTGCGCTCTATATCCGCCGCCGCCCGCGCGTCCGGGTGGAGCCCCAGATGAATGGGGGCGGACAGGAGAGGGGAATTCGGAGCGGGACGGTCCCCACGCCGCTGGTTGTCGGAATGGGGGCGGCGTGCGAGCTGGCCGCAAAGGAGATGGAGTATGATGAGCGGCGGATTACCGCCCTGCAGCAGCGGCTGCTGGACGGGATCCGCGCGAAGGTGGATGGGGTGGTTGTGAATGGGAGCTTGGAGAGGCGGTATGTTGGGAATTTGAATCTTTCCTTCGCGTATGTTGAGGGGGAGAGCCTGCTGATGGGGTTGAAGGAGGTGGCTGTATCGAGCGGGAGTGCCTGCACAAGCGCGAGCTTGGAGCCTTCCTATGTGCTTAGGGCTCTGGGGGTGGAGGAGGACATGGCGCACACGTCAATAAGGTTTGGGATTGGACGGTTCACGACGGAGGAGGAGATTGACCGGGCGGTGGAGCTGACAGTGCAGCAGGTGGAGAAGTTGAGAGAGATGAGCCCGCTTTATGAGATGGTGAAGGAAGGGATAGATATCAAGAGCATTCAATGGGCGCAGCACTGATGTTCGATGAAATGACTGAGTGGGATTGGGCTTTCAGACTGAATGGCAGTTGCCCAGAAGCTGCCACACTGTGACAGGTTAGTATAATACATATTAATGGAAAGGACAGAGACTGTACTTTTGGACCAAAGCCAAAGAGCTATTACACAGGTTTCTCGCTTATTAAGAGGCATTCTCAAGCTGTTTCCTTCTTTTTAAAGCTTATCTTGGATCTGTATTGTGACTTAGATACTGAGAATCAGCATAAAAGTGGCATACTTTTACTTCCATTTTTGTTGAAATGTGTCCCGTGTTCAAATTGGGCTGGATGATTTATCTGTTTATTAAAAACTTAATAAATTATTAGGCTTGTAGAATTTGTACCAATGAATGGAGTATTGAGAACTTTGTTTGCTGAGAATTGTTGGGCTTGAAGGAGTTCATAGAAGTGCTTTTTGTAAGATAGAAGGTCCTTAAAAATGTTAAATCAATTCATTATGGACTTGTATAAAATGTATTGTTCTCCTTGGAGAACATTGTCATGGCTCTGATTATTTGTTTTAAAGTTCCACAACAGGTTCTCAGTTTTTTTCCTGCATTCACCTTCTACTGTATGCATATTTCTTAGAATATTTGACTTAGACGCCCTGTTTGATAATATAGAAGCTGCTAACCTGCGGCGATTGAAGTCTTGATTGTTAATGACCGTTGTTTTTATTGTGTAAGGAATTTATCAATATAGAGTGCTGAACAAGGAGCTGAGAGACCAAAAGCAACACAGGCTTAAACCGAGTTCTCAAAATACAAAATGCCATCATTTATATAGCCTTTGCCTTTTCTTTAACACGTAAGAGGGGAGTCCCGTGAGGTTCAAAACCCTTAGATTGGAATTTGTTTGTTGATCTTATTTATGTGTACTGGAATGAAGGTGAGGTGGATGGAGAAGTGGGTCTCATTTTCCCAAGAATCTTCAACCCTCAAAGCTTACAGTTTCAAGCTAGGAATGCTGTCAAAAGACTATAGACCAAAAGCCAGACATCTCAGCTAGATAGAGCACTTGGAGGATGGATACACTTGAGAAGGAATAGCTTGGTATTTTTAGAAGATGGGAAAACCCACTAGAGGCATAGTTCAAAGGCTGATACACATAATGACTTTGTCCACTGCATCACATCTCAACGAGTAGGCTAATAAATACGTATCCTTGGGGAGCATGAGGTTGAAGCCTTTATACTCCCTACGGCATTGGATGCCATTACAATGGACTCTTTATTGATCCACTTGGTGAGTTTGATTTTAGAGGGATTTTGATCTGGAAGAGGTGGGGCCGTGGAGGTGGTGTGAGAATTGAGAACTTGAATGATATAAAGCTAGGGCCTAGATCGATTCACATTCACTTTCAATTAAGTTGTTGATGGTTATTTCAAAAGATTTAATTAATGTTCTGAAAGAGTTACATTGGAGGACATGATTGGATCCATGCCTCTAATCCACATTTATGGACTCTTTACTGATTCACCTGGCAAGTTTGGTTTTAGAGGGATTTTGATTTGGAGGAGCTGGAGCCATGGAGGTGGTGTGAGAATTGATAACTTGAAGGATATAAAGCTAGGACCTAGATCAGTTCACATTCACTTTCAATTAAGTTGTCTATGGTTATTTCAAAGGGATTTAATTAATGGTCTGACGGAGTTACATTGGAGGACATGATCGGATCCATGCCTCTAATCCACATTTGTATTTCATTCCTCTAATCTTAAAATAGGAGTGGAGGAAGAAAATAAGTCTAGTTCAAATGACTTTAATAGCAAGGAAGGCCATATATGTGATAGCTAGAGCGTTGGTGCCATCAGAAATAATGGGATTTATCATTTCACCAATTAAAGGAGTTGTAGCCTGGAAATGGATTTTTAAATTTTGGTTGTCCTTCATTTCTGTTGATTAATGCATTAACATTGTAGGACCTGGGAACTTTACAAAATGGGCATTTGAAACTAATATCACCACATAGATGGAAGTGTGTTTACTCTAAAAGATGTAAAAAATTGGATGCAGTTGTGTATAGCAGTTTTCATATTCTTTCTCTTGGTGAATGGCTCACCAATTAAGTTCTATAGGAAGATCCTTTATCTCCTCTTGTCACAGTAATGAATTGGTGGACAGTAATGCAAACCTACGATTCGGGTCCTTTTTTAAGATGCTGGATTGCTCAAATAGGATCCTTGCTTAAGGGTAGTGTGTCCTTTGTTTTGTTCTGTTTCTTTGAAACTTGAATCATTTAACATTTGTTCTAGCACCCAGGTTTTGACCCTCCGTGCCTATTAGTTTTGAGAGTTTCCTGGGCGACAATACCTAGTTTGAATATTGTTGAACTAGTATGTTAAATGTTGATAGTAAAAGTTGTAGCCAATCTTGGTTGTATTTGTATCTTGAGAATTCGGGATTTTGAGGATTTTTAATACTGGATATTGATACTATTTTTGAGCACCTACAGGCAATCTCCATAGAGTAAAATCTTAGGATAGATGCAACCTGTATCACACAAATCTAACTTAAAGAGGTAGGTTTGAGGCCCATATGTCCAGGGATATTCACATCTATGTTAAAAACTGAGCCTGCTAGTCGCTTCAAAATTTGAATTTATGCACATGCTTAATTCAAATGTCATTTGCTCTTCAGGTGTTGGAGGGGGTTTGGACAGGAACGCCAGGCCCTTCTGAGAAGGGTGATTGTTGAAGCGTGGGGAAGGGAGTTAGGGTGTATCCCATGCAAGGTTCTTAGACCTAAATCCTTTTCGGTTTAAACATACATTCTGTCCTCTGTTGAGATCTAATGGAATATGGCTATGGTGTTTCGAAAGGGTAGGGCTTAAAGGTGTGTTGTGGGAGTAAAGTTTCGGTTAGATGATGGGAGGGTTTCTCTCCATTCCTTCTTTTGGAATTTGTCTAGTGTGTTTTTCAATAAAGGTGTGCTGGTGAGTATAGGGAGTGGAATTTTCCCTAGGGAACTGGATAATAGAGGAAGGAAATATGTATCTTCTGTGTCCTATTTTATCTAACGTGCTCCTTTACAGGGATAATCCAGACATCAGGATTTGGAAACCCCATCCTTCTAGGAAGTTACCTTAATCTTTCTGACAGGTCTTGCTTCTCATGTCTGAGGATCGTCTATCATGTTCTTTGTTATGGGATAGGCCATCTCCCCAAGTGGAGACCTACCATTTAGCTGGTGCTGGGAATGCCTCTAAGGTTGACAACCAAAGGAGAGGCATATCTGTGTAGATGCACTAGGATACTTTTTTTAGTGATGAGACTATAGATCACTTGTTTGATCATTGCAGATTCAATAATAGTGTGTGGCACCACTTCTTCCTCATGGAGGCGAGATTAGTTGGTATTCCACAATCATTGCATGATCTTGTTCTTGTTAGAGGAAGTGGCCCTTTTCCTTTTAAGGTCAAGATTTTTGAAGAACTTGCTCGACTAGGTTGTGGTTAATTTAGAAGTAAAGGACCACGAGAATCTTCTAGGGAAGCTCTTAGAAAAATCAATGTGATCGACTCCGTTGTCCGTATGGTTGGAGATTGGGTTGTTTTATGCAACGAACATTTCCTTGACTATAAGTTTCATGATGTGGTTGCAAGTTGGGATTCATGGCCTTTATGCATTCTCCAAAATCAGAAATGGTGGTTCCTTGGTCCCCCCCACTCCCATAATGCGTTCTAAAATTGAATGTTGATGGGGTGGACGGAGGGAAACCTTATCCAGCTGGTACTGGAGGCCTGCCTTTCGGTGCAATTGAGGAATATCCTATTGTTATTTTCAGGGCTATTGGTGTCTGTACTACTCGAATAAGTAGTGAACTTAACCATTGAGGAGGCTGAGGCATTTTGACCAAGGCTGTTACTGGCATCTGATCGTTGGAAGTGATTTGTCAAATGCTGCCAAGTTGGACAGGGACGGATCGGAAACATATTAGAAGTTTACTTCATCAATGAGATTAGAGCCTTTAGCAACTATTTAGATGTGGATTCAGCACATACTGAGAGGGACCAATGGAGTGGCAAACTCGTGCCTAAGGTGTCCATCACGACCACGGTGAGAAAACAAACCACCCCGACCCATCCCACTCTCTTCTCTGCCCATTTTTTTTCTCAAAAAAAGAGACAATTTGATTATTTTTAACAACTGAAAAGTCAGAGATCATTTGGGTATTATTTTTAAAGTGCTATTATTCATGTGCAACTAATTCAATTGAGCAGCAGTTTGGATGTTTTGTGTTTGAATGCTTTAATCTACTTGTGTTTGGGTGAATTAAATCGTGTGATGCTAATTACATGGTTTTGATGTGTTTTTGTGGTTGAAAATGGATTTAAAAATGGTAGTGTTAGGGCCTATTTGTTTGCACTGGAATACATAAGATTTCATGTTCAAATAAGATCCAACAGAGGATTATTTCATAGTAGAGGGTGGTAGAGATGTCAATTATATTGGTGAGGGACTGAAGGGTGGAGGTTATAAAGTAGAGATGTAGATAGGACCTTAATTTCTAGGCCTTTAGCTTGGCATTCTTTTCCAATCTATCCTCAAGTCATTTTCTATTAAGATTACTTCTTGTTTATTTTGTATATTCACCTTAACCACTAGTCCACTCTTATAAATACCAAGTCGTAGAACTCCGAGGAAACATTACTAGGAAACGTTAATGCTTAGTTGTATAAACACTTACTCAGATGTCCAACTTCTGCATGTATTGTCACTTGAACTCCCTTTATTAGGTTATTCAAAATTGGCTGCTCACTTTATAACATCATATGTTTTGTCATGTTGTACCTTTATTTCATTAGGGAGAGCCAGTTAACAGTTTAATCATTTATGTGAAACTTGTAGGGTTACTATGCCAACTAGCTCACAGGGTCCTCATGTGGAATGGTCGACCACCCTGAGGAACATAAAGTGGACTAGTAGACAAGATGAAATGCTCTTTCACTTCTGCACGGGCAGTGCAAAGAAGGGAAATCCATCCCATGGGGGTTTACCATCAAGGGGTGGAATGAAATTATAAAACAAATATAAACGTTTTCTAATTCAAGTTCAGCAAGGATAAGTTGAAGAAAATGATGATTAGCCCAAGTGGGTTGCGGTGGAATGAAGGCGATTTTGAATGGATGATTTCCCATTGTACAGAATATTCAAATTTTTTCAAAAGATTTGTCATTTGTTGTAGGATTTATTCTGTGTGTTTTTAACGATGTGCTCAATTCGATGGTAGAACGGAGCTTGAACTCCTACATTTAAATTGAGAGCAGATGCAGCTTTCTAATAGTTCTGAATGTGCAGAAGATGAGCCTACAGTGCATTTGTAATAGTTGAATCACGTATCTTACCAACAGGATGGACCTCCTGCCCCAAATAACGCCGTGTACTTGGAATTGAGGTTTTTAAAAAATGGCCATGTGATATTTGAACATCTTGTAATGTAGATCTTAAAGTCCATCCATGGAAAACGGGAATGTCACTTTGAATTTGAAATGGTAGCCAATGGTGAGGCATGCATCTCCCTATCCACATATACAACTATAGACCAATGGCCATGTGATACAGAAGGAAAGAAAAAATCATTAGCCTTCACATTGACTTCAATAGTTGATGAGGATATATATATATATATATATATATATATATATTTGCATAACGGGGTGGAGGGGAATGAATTTAAGGATCAAATCAATGAAAAAAAGAAAGAAGAGGAGATTGAAAGTAAAATCACTAAAATGACAAAAGCTACTCCTTTCCTCTTTCTTATTTTAGTGTGTTTTACGACTAGCTTTTTGTCATTTTGTGCCTTTTATTTTCATCTTATCTCTTTTCTTTCTCTTGATTTTGACCTCTTAATTTTATTTTACAGCATCCCTCGTACAAATAAACACTAATAATTTGTTTTTACCCTCATGCAAATAAGCACTTGTGATTTTTTTTTATATTTTAACTTAAAGCACAAAGCCGTCTAGCCTTCTAAGTACTATGGACCCACTCTCCCTCCTAAATTCCATTTGTGATGATTCACTCATGGATAAAAGAGAGAAAAAGCAAACACAGCAAATATCTCCGTAGCAGCACTGAAGTTTAAAAAAATTAGCTTGGTGCAGCTTCGAAGTGTAAAAATTCAAAGTTAACCCCCAAATGGGAGCATAGTTGGCTAGGACGAGGCTAAAAAATGAAAGATTGCAATTTCCAACTCGAACTCACTTTCCTAAGACAACTTGCCCCAGCAAAGGCCCTAGAATGTAAAAAAATCAATCTGCTCGTTCATTTTTCGAGCAAATCAGTGGATGGGCCATTGCTACATTACCGATGAGATCATCGAGGTTTGATTCCGCCCATTAGAGATTATTATCGAAGGATAAGATAGGATTAAGTTGATTTTGATTATGAAAGATAAAAGAGAGTTGTCAGAGATTTTAGGAACGAGTTTGAACTCGAATACCTCCTCCTGCTGCCTAATATAAATTGAGAGGATTTCATCTACTCATGCATCCAAACGTCTTAAACGGTGCGAAACAAGAGCCAGCCTCGTCGATTCCTCTTTTTTTCCCAAACCTAATACATTCCATTACAATGTCAGATCCGAAGGCCAACCGAGAAAACGGAAACTCTAAAAAGGAGGCCGTGGTTGCGAAAACAGTTGGCTTCTTGGTGTTTTCGGGCATCGCAATAAGCATCATCAAAACCCTCCTTCCCAACTCCACCAACAGATCCAAATGCAGCGTATCTTCACCACCACCACCACCACCCACAACAACAACCTCCCAAACACAACTTCAAGAATTCAAGGTACTTGTAATAGTAATAAGAGAAAGAAAACCCCAGTTTTTTTTTTTTTTTTTTTTCCATGTTTGGTGTGTTTTTTATTTTTTATTTTTATCCTATTGGATCTATAGAAGCTAACGAGCTGTGAAAAGCCATCGTCAGTAGTGCCACGAACAATAGAGATTGAGAAGGGAGATACTCTTTGGGGTCTCTCTAGAAAATACGGGGTACCTTTCGTATACCCTTTTCTTCTCTGTCATAACCTCTGTAGTCTATAATTGGTTTTGTTGGTTTTGTGTGTTTATGGACCTGATGTTTCTTTTAAAGGTACCAATCAGTGCAATCAAAGAGGCGAATGGGCTCACTGGGGAAACTATTTATGCTGGGAAGAAGATGGTTATTCCCTGATCAGTCCTTTGGGAGACGCTTTAATTTTGGGGATCACCCTTCACCAGTAATCATACTCAAAAGAAACAAGACAGCAAAAGTAATGGAGAAACTTGTTAGTTAGGAAGGAAGCCAGCTAATTTGTAAAATCTGGAATGTATTTTTACTTTTATTGTGGTTGTACTTTTTATATTTGAGAATCAATGGCTTCAGGTGATGGATTTTGGTTTCAATCAATGGTGATGTTTGGAATAACTTGTTGGAACTTGAAACTATATCTGGGATTTTTTTTTTGTTTTGGTATATATCTTTTACAATTTTTGCTAAGGTTTATGACATGTTCTTGTTGAAGAAGTCATCAATCTTGTGGAAATGAGACTGAGTGACCAGGTGACTGATATAGATAAGGTTTATGACATGATAGAACTGTCCATTTTGCTTAAGAAACTGATTAAAGGCACTAACCAGGAGACAACAATTCTCAGAATCAGATTCTGCCCACCCATGCCTCATGAGACGCTTGAGGAAACTATACAGATGAAGAATCACCAAAAGATCATTTCTAGCCCAAAAAGAAAAAAAAAAGGCCCCCAAGAGGACCTTACTGAAGAGGGCCTTAAGTTTGGTCTCTGGAGCAGAGCAGCCTCCTGGTCCAGACCCAGGGGTTGGTTCGAAAAGGTTACTAAAATATGTATGCAGATTGATGAGATCGTTCATAGCAAAATTACTAACTAGGAACACTTGCACTACATCCAAGCTGTTCATCAAGGTAGGGTTAGTCAGGAAATGCACTGGCTCGTCATAGACAACAGACTGCTAAATACTTGTCAAATATACTGTAGCCCTTTACTTTTCTCATAGATGTTTCCTACCTGATAAATGGAAAGCCTATTTTTGGATCAGGAGGTTGATCCTGATGTTGTGCCTTTCTCTGATAGATGTGTGACCTTATTGCCACTGGCCCATCAATCGAAATGGACTGCCCACCAAAGGGGCTCTAAAACTGTAATTTTGTCAGATTTGAGGCCTTCCTGATGAAATGGAAAGCCTAATTTGGGCCAGAAGGCCCAGCCTGATCCTGATGTTGTGCCTCTCTCTGCAGCTTCATTTTCAATCCACATCTTCAACATGGACAAGGCAAATGCCAAATTTTTTTTTTGGATCTTTTGCTTTCACTGCAGGGGAAATTCCTTGTTTCATAATATGCAGGAAAACCCCTTTCTAGAAGGAAAAAATAACTATATCTTGGTAGCTATATCTCGATAGCACTGCATGATCAACATTAGCTTGTTCGGTACATGTTTTTCCTCCTGTTTTCAAAACCGTTCATTAGCAATAAACAACTTAGATCTACTCATGAGTTTCAATCCATGTGTCTGGATTGATGCAAACTGTAGTGATAAAAAAACAGTTCAAACTCTTTCATCCCAGCCTCAACTGGTTCACCAGTAGCCTCTGCACGAACACCGCCCATTCTCAAAAAGGTGGAAGCGATTTGAATCTCTCAAGACAATTTCTGTCTCAACCATCTTGGACATGAATTTGGCAACCTCATGACAGTCACCGCACACTCGTAAATTCTTGGTGACCCTTATCGACCTTCCAGGTGGTGAGTTCAAGATGCCAAAAGCAATGGCCAACTTCTCACTGTGCCCACAAAGAGCCTCTTCCTTCTCCTTATCATCCCCATTAAGCAAAGCATATCTCTTCTTTGGAATATACCCTTCCTCTTTCATCCTAATTCTAACTGTTTCCAAAAAGGACTGTAGTTTTCCTGATTGCGGGTGTGATCTATCTCCTGCGACAAAAACATTAACTCTGCTCTTGATTTCTATCCAACTGCAACCCGGGTTCTTTCTTAGCTTTCGACGGCCAATCCTCTCCCTTATCTTCTTCACAGCCTCCCACATCTCTGCCTCTGCATATATATTGGCCAGAAGTATATAGTACCCAGTATTGGCAGGTTCTAGTTCAAAAACATGCTCTGCAACTTTTTCTGCAAGTTTCACGTCTCTTTGAGTCCTGCACCCACAAAGCAATGCACCCCAAACAGTTGAATCTGGCTCAATTGGCATCGATTCAATGAATTTATATGCCCTTCTTAAATGCCCTGCACGACTCAAAAGATCAACTATACAAGCATAATGCTCCAGTTTGGGCTCGATCTTGTAGTCATCTCTCATGGTGGTAAAGAATCTCCATCCTTCATCCACCAAGCCTGAATGGCTACAGGCATATAGAATGGCGACAAAAGAAACTACATCTGGTTTAATGCCCATATCTTGCATCTGGTTGAATGCTGAAATGGCATCTTTTCCATGCCCGTGCATGCCATATCCCGCAATCATTACTGTCCATGATACGAGATCCTTCATAGTCATCCTATCAAAGAGTAGACGCCCAAGTGCTAGTGCTCCACATTTCACGTACATGTCAACGAGAGCATTGGCTATGTAACCATCTGAGAGAAACCCATTCCGGAGGATGTGGCCATGGATCTCTCTGCCTTTTTCTAGAGCTGACAGACTGGCACATGCTGGAAGGATACAGGCCATGGTTACACCATTCGGCTTCAATTCAAGTTGCGTTTTGACAAACAAATCAAGTGCTTCATTTGGAAGGCTGTTCTTCGAGTACCCTCCAATCATGGTATTCCATGAGATGATGTCCCTGGTAAGCATATGATCAAAAACCAATCTAGCATCTTCCATGCTTCCACATTTTGCATACATATCCATTAGTGCATTGGCAACAGAAAGATTTGATGCCAAGCCATTTCTCATGACATAATCATGAATGCCTTTACCTTGTTCTATCGATCCATTACACGCACATGCATGAAGGATGCTTGTAACTGTGAACAGATCCGGCGTAATTCCTTCTACCTCCATTTCTTCAAACAATTCAATTGCCTTGTTGAACTGCCCATCTCGAGCATAACCCGATATCATTGAAGTCCATGACACAACACTCCTCTTACTCATCCTCTCAAAAACTCGAACCGCATTACTTAACTTGCTGCATTTGGCGTACATGTCCAGTATAGAATTACAGAATGTAATCTCCTTAGCATAACCAGATTTTATTGCATATCCATGAAGAACCCTGGCCTGCTGATGAAAACCCATTTCCGCACAAGCAGGCAAAACACTAACCACTGTAATCAAATCCATCCTAATCCCCGAAAACCACATCTCACTGAAAGTACCCACACCCCTTTCAGCAAGCCCATTTGAAACAAATCCACTTATCATTGAATTCCATGATATAACATCTCTTTCAAGCATTTCATCGAACAATGCGTATGCACTTTCAATCTTCTTGCACTTCGCATAGAATGCAATGAGAGCATTCCCAACTGTATTATAAGAACCGTATCCCAATCTAAGCAAATGCCCATGAACCCTTTCACCGCCCCTAAGACCCCCCAAAACAGCAAAGCACTTCAAAACACAAGAAAACGTGTAGGAATTCAGCTCAATTCCCGACTCCCGCATCTGTTTGTAAAGAGAGATGCTTTCTGTAAATTCTCCAATCTTCATATGCTCGTTCATGACGAGATTCCAAACAAAAACGTTTTCTTTTTCAATTTTGTCGAAAACCCGTCTTCCTTCTCTTAAATCTCCACACTTCACGTACATAAACACCAGCTTCGCGCCCAAAACGGGATCGATTTCGACACCAGAAGAGGTTAAAATTGTATGGACCTTTCTACCATCCGATAGGGACTTATGATCCGCACACAACTGCAGGATAGAGCAGTAAGTCTTCGAATCAAGCTGGAATTTGCTGATACTGGTTTCAGAAAGCAAGTTCATGGCCGAACTGAGATCACCCAGATCACAGAACCGACAGATTTTTGAGTTCGGATCGTTGTTGGTCTGATAGATGGCCGGTTCGAGCAATGCGGGGGCTTTGCTGACATGGGTGGTATTGGAATGAGAAGAAGACAGAGATGGGTTTTTGGAAGAAGGTTTGGTGCGAAAGAACCCATTGTTTGGGATTTTTGGAGGAGTGTTTTGATGGTTTTGAAGGATTGCAGCAAGTGAGATGGAGGTTTGGGAGACTGCAGAGAGACCTGGCGCCATAACATGTGCTGGTCACTGGTGGGAGATTTTGCGGCAGCTGAAGTATTATATGCTGCACGAACTTCTACGAATGTATGTTAATGAAAATTTTAGATAATTAGTACTAAAATTTTGATGCTCACAATGGTTGTAAAAAAAAGATTGGCAGTGGCTAGGCTTAACACCATGACTACTTCTAACCAAAAATTGTAATGGTGATCTTTGAGATGTGAGGTGTGTAGACCTGAAGTTTGCATAACAAAAATTACACAAGTGACTCATAAATGAGTGAAAACAAATGCTTTGATGTATAAGCATTATTAAGTGAATGCAAATAAATGACTCCAAAATAGCTGAGGGATTGTCTTTTCAAGCATGTGATATGAAAATGAGATTTATATATATATAAGATTCATTGAATATGAGAAACAAGAGATGCCCGATTGGGAAGGAGTGTCTCATCTCACCGGGCTCGGCTCGAGACGATTTGAAGCCTAAATCGATAATTTTAAATGAGGCCTTATTTATTCTTAAATACTATGAAGGCATAAAAGTAGATTATATTTACTATATGATGGATTTTGGAGTTAAAACTGTGGCATATTATATGGTTCAACAAAATATGTTGTTCGGTGATCGAATTGAAAGAGTAGGTGATCCACGTAAAGGCATGGACTCATCTCATGTATTGTCTAGCTTGATCAAGAAAAGAATCGCGTTAGTGATCAATGTGCAGAGGTATATGAAATTCCCAATACCATAATGAATAATAGGCATGTCGAGCGAATATTGTATGTCCGATATATTTAATAGCATTTGTAGAGAGAAAAAAAAAGAAAGAAATGAGATATAGAGAAGGAGATTGGGAAGAAAAAAAAATATAAAAATGCATACCTAGGTTTTGCGATAAAGCCTTCAACATGCCTTCAAGTTATTCCGATGACAATTGTAGAAATGCAACTAGGAAGGACTTCTATAGTTGGAAAAAAAAAAACCCTTAGATTAAAGTGATCGAAGAAGAATATAGAGAATATTTTCTTCTTTGTATTCCAAGCAGCACAGGTGTAGGAAAAAAATAGTGCAGATTTCTTGCTTGTTGTGATTTTAGGGGTTTGTATTTTTCTTTTTAATGGTAACAACTTCTCAAATGTGAAAATCGGATTTAATTTTTTGGAATGTTAAAGGGCAACGGGAGGTGAAATGAAAGAAAGAAAATTGCTTTTTCTTTAAATTTGAAAATATTACAGGCCTTATTTTTTTGATCGAAAAACATGATAAACTGCCTTTTTTTGGGGCCTAAAGCTTGGGCTTTACTGGCTTTACGGTAAAGCCGATCCTGCGTCTCACGTAAGCACTCTTAGTCTTTGGGTGGGTAGGTAATTTCACAAATTATGTATCACTAATTCACTATCACAACTAAAAAAAAAAAACTGCTCTCTATGAAATTTTATATGTAAGATTTACACATATAAAATGCATTATCATGTTTGTTTGGAAGTACTATTTTACATGTGTAAATGTCGAACTACATGAAATTGAAGGTCCTGGGGTTCAATGGGCAATTGAAATAATTTGAACTATGACCTATATCTCTCGTGAATCTTATACAGGTGTCATTCAATTTGGGAGGTGCGAAAACATTTTTTTATTTTTATTTTTAAATAATGTCATTTATACATCATTTGTACAGCTCATTTCTACATATTATATATATATATATATAAATAGTGTAAACAAATGTGTGCATATGTAATATATAAACGAATGTAAACAAATGATCCAATTCGAAAGTGTGGTGCACAGCAAACACGGGATCAAACGCACTTATTTAGAAGATGTTATCTACAACATTTTATTTTTATGTTATCATAAATTTTTAATTGAATTATATGATATTGTATAAAATCGTCCCGATAAAAAGTTAATACGGAACATTTCTCTTTATATTTTACGTCATATTGCATAATTTAATTTAAAAAAAAAAGTAAAAGAAAATTTTTTTCTTTTTTTTTTTTTTTTTCAACTTCCATAGGCAGGCATAAGTTTCCATGGCCAATGGTAACCATTTGAAAATTCCCATAATGTATGTAGACGGTCGTCCCCGCAACAGAAATTTTCTGACCCTGGTTCTCTTCTAGGTAGAAGGGCGTTTTCGTCATTTCAACGTTTACTAGAGTGAACAAAACCGTAGCACGCTTCGAGCTTTACATCTTCCTAGGGTTTCTCCTTTCTCTCTCGGTTCTCTTAATCCAATTCGAGCCGTCGCTACCTCATCTGCAGTTAAAGCCATGGTACGATTCTTTCTTCCCGTCCTTTTGATTCTCTAACATCTCCTACATTTCTTTGGCATTGATGGTTTTTTTTTTTCTACTCTTACCACTTTCTCGTTTTGGAAAAACCAGGCTTCGGAGAAGAAGCTTTCAAATGCGATGAGGGAAATAAAGGTTCAGAAGCTCGTGCTCAACATCTCCGTTGGAGAAAGCGGAGATCGTCTTACGAGAGCTGCTAAGGTATTATTTATTTATTACTAGATCAAATCTCGGAAATGTTGCATCTCCTTGCTTCTTGATAGTCTTGATTCATGTTTCTTTCGTTCTGATTTGATTAGTTGAGAGGAACCCGATTCTTTTGTTTTCTAGGTTGATGCAATTTAGGCTATTTGGTGTTTCTAGCTTGATTCTTTTGTTGAACGAACTTGTTTTATTTTTTTTTTTTTTTTTATTAAGAGGCATTGCGCAGTTTGTTGTTTGATTAAACTGTGTCATGATTCAGGTTCAAGCTTTAAATAATTATCTATATGTATGTGTTATCAGTATTTTTGTTGAGGCCCATTTGCTTATTGAATTCACAGGAGTTCATAGTAAAGTGGGTTATAATAAGGGCCTGTTTGCATAGGCCCTGTTCCCATAGATGAAGTATTGTTGTCGGCTACATGTATATCCATTTCATTTTATTTCATTTCAATACTAAAATACTCCCACAACCTCGAGTAAAAGTGGATTCTATTCTAAATCTTAACTTCGCACCAAGCATTCAAACATCATTACTTTAACATAACTTCAAACCACTTCTCCTCCAGTGCACTACTCATGTGAAATCTACTTCACTTGACTCTAATCCCAGGGCCTGTTTGGATAAATGAGGAGTGGAGTAAAATGAAGTGGATTTCACATGTGGAGTGGAGTGGAAGAGAAGTAAGTTGAAGTTAAAGTAGATTACTTCACTTCACTCCATTTGGATGCTTATTTTGAAGTTAAGGTTTGGAGTAGAATCCATTTTTACCGGAGGAAATGTAAGTATTTAGAGTTGAAGTGAAATGGAGTACATGTGGCTCACAACATTACTTCATCTATTGGGTCAGACTCATCCAAACGGGCTAGAGTTGAAATTTTAGACTGATAGGGTCCATTTAACTTCACTTTACTCTATTTTTTGCCTATCCAAACAGGTCAGGATTATTTTAGAGGTGAATAGTGAAGGAAATAAGATGGGGCACATTTTTCTTATGATTTGATTTACTATGGTGATGGCCGGGTGATCTTATCAAAGGGAATACTATTTGATGGCCATTTGTGGATCCCAAATGCCTTTACTTCTTTGGTTTTGGATCCTTTGAGAGGAAGGCATTGCTTAGGATTCATAGAAAGTCAATATTGATCAAACAATCAGGCCTTGAACCTTAAAGAATGGAGGGATAGGGTTGTTTTGGCTCATGGGTAAAATAGGATGGGATTGGGACTTCATTTGAGTATGTTTTAAGCGTGAAAAAAGTTTAGCTGAATCTTGGTATCCTTTCAGATTCCAAAAGTTTTAGCCAAAGAGTCCTAGAATTAGAAGGCCTACCCACTAGAGTTTCCCTGTTCCAAAATGTAGTTGCCTCGCAACTAATATTGCTCAAACTAGTTATCGGCATATGCCTAAATACGGTTGGAGCTGATTAAGGTTTTACAAAACTGAGAAATTGGCCTTTTTTAAATTGTCAGGTCCGTATATCTTGTATTTCCGGTTTAACCGGATTGGGTATTTGGGTTCACCTCTTTGTATATTGGGTTCAAGGGTAATTTGGTCTTAAGTATCAAGTTATACACATGTCGTTGTTGTAACCGTAACCCTAAGCACCATAATGTAAAAAGGAGAAAAGAATTTGGGTTTTCTCTGTGGATGTAGACAAGCTTGACAAGCTTGCCTGCATCCATGAGAAAGAGAACCGTCAACTGTTCTTCTCTTGCACTCTCACTGAGTTAGGGTTACAATATTACATCAATATATATACCCTGGTATAAAGACCAAAATACCCTGGAATCTTGAACCTAAGTCCTGGCTAACCCAGACAAACCAATCCAGTTAAACCGGAATGCAACCAACTGTCAAATCCTCCAGAAACGATCCAAGCACCAAAGAGGTCCTTACCAATAGTGGTGTGGCCCCAGATCCGCAATCACAACATAGAACAACTCCACTAAGGATTTGGTCAAATCCTCGAACAATTCAATGAGATGGACCAAGTTCCAAATCAGCTTGGCCGAATCCCTCCAGGGATTCACATGTGCAACACTCTCAACCAAAGAGAGGCACTCACAATCATAGAAAACCGTAACAATTCCTTATTGAATATTGAAAGCTGTCTTTCCGAATGGAGGGATTACATATTTATAGGTATGGTTGGACCTTACCTCCCCTTTCGTAGTAGGACTATAGTTTTCTAAACGTTAAAAGAAACTAAATCTCCTAGAAACTTGCTAAAACAATTACAAAACAAATAAAATCTATATCAAACTAAATTCCTAATTTGAAGACTTCCAAATAATCAAAACTCCTAATTAAGACTAATAATTAACTTCAATTCCTACAGTAAATTGGCTGGAACCATTGGTCTTGTGGGCCAGGCCCAGTGGGCTTGATCGACCCATGGAACATGGGTCTGACCTACATCAAATAGGAATTCAATTATACATATCATATATGAATGCCTTTTGTTGTACGGTCACTGCAACTCACCTTCATGTTACAATGTTTGCAACATGCCAACGTGCTTCATATTCTCACCATGGTGGCATCTTGACAAGAAGGCACAGTAACTCAGAAATCTTGACTTGACATGCTGGTTTAACGAGGGTTTTAACTTTTAAATACTTCCAATGGGCAGGCAAGTGTGCAAATAGCTAGTCTGTTGTTGGCAAAATACTAAATATAATTTTTTTAATTCGAACATGCCTTACAAGAAACCTGCTCCCCCCTCTCTCTAAGTTCAGGAAAGTTCTCTAAGTTCACAGATGCTTAATTTTGTTCAGGTTTCTCTAGCCACAGTGGACACTTTTGTTTTGTTTCGTTTTGTTTTTTTTTTTTCTTTTCAATCTTTCCAGATACTGTTTTGCATGGTGTTTTCCTCCATTTCAGTATCATTCCTTAATATTTTTTGTTAAATAAAAACCGATTTAAGGAGTGGGAAGGGGGTCTTTTTTTTTTTTTTTTGTGTCATTGAAGCCATTACTCATGTTACTCGTGTTTCTTACTCATCGACCCCCCAACACCCAGAATTTCAGATTTTTGAAGTTTAGAATATTTGAGATTTAAGAATTCTGCGCTCCGTGTATTTTGACATGCTATTGTTTGCAGGTCTTGGAACAGTTGAGTGGACAAACGCCAGTGTTCTCCAAGGGTAAGCTCTTTTGCAGATATTGGTATATTATTGAGGGTCTTTGACAAAGTTCTCTTATCCTATCATTTGGGGAAAAAAAAAGAGGGTTCTCTTATGTTTTCTCATATTTATTGGTTTGCTGCAGCAAGATACACTGTTCGATCCTTTGGTATTAGGCGTAATGAAAAGATTGCTTGCTATGTCACTGTTAGAGGTGACAAGGCAATGCAGCTTCTGGAGAGTGGTTTGAAAGTTAAAGAATACGAGTTGTTGAGGAGGAACTTTAGTGATACTGGATGTTTCGGATTTGGCATCCAAGAGCATATTGATCTTGGTATCAAGTAAGTCAACCTTATTTTTACATGCCTATAATATGTGTAGTAAATAATTTGCTGTAATAGTACAGAAACAATACACTATATACATCAAGGCTTGAGTGTGGATGATAGATCTCCTAAGCCTGTGATTAGATGAAGTTGGGTTGCTTCCTACTTCCCTGAAGGAAAATTTTCCCTCTTCTCGTTTTGTTTATTATATTTTGGTTCATGCAAGACCGGGAACAGTAGACGGCCTCATGTACTCAATCCCATGACCTCACACATCGATAATGGGAATGGACTTCCTATGACCCAGTTACTCAAGAGCTCCAACCCGAAATTCCAGGTACGGACCTCTTTTTGGGCCCGATAATTGGATTTGGTTCCAGGTCCATACCTGAATATCCGGTTAGGTGAATATATACATAAATATTATATATTATAAAATATAGATGTTAATGAATGTTATATTGACATTATGTTTACAACAATTGGCAAAGAAAGTGTATTGCACAGCCAACAGAGGAGTGATCTTATGACCATGTGGTCATGTGTTAAAAGAGTTCTAGCAATTGTATGTTTAACTATATGTGGGTTTTGAATCGGGCCTGGAGTCAGGTCCATCAGAGTTGGACCTGGTCAGTTATGGTGCTTCACGGACCCATACTTACACTGGCCGCTTACATCTCTAATTGGTAAGGCCTGTTACTGACTGATTGGCCCAACAAGTTTTCAGGGCATTCATCCAGTGACAGTGTTGATTTGATTGCTCATTCATGGGCATACAACTAAGTGTTTATGTTTTTTGGCACCCTCTTGGGATAGCAAGTTGTATTCATGGCAACTATGCGGAGGGTGCATGACTCGTCCATTCATATAGCTCATGCTTGGGATTGATATTTTTAAAATTTACCTAAAATTCTTAGTTTTCTCCACTTTTAAAAGCTGTAATTAGTTTAAGCTGTTTTTGTGCTTTTGTACCGGAAATGGGTCTGGAAATGTTAAATTCAACTCAACAAGAAACAAAGTAGCTCAACTGTGTTGCAGCATGTACCGGTAGGAATTATCCTTCAGATTGCAGTTTTACCTCCAAATAAAGCATAAAGAATATATTTATTATTTGATCTTATTCAAGATGCTATCGGAGCACGAATCATATATGTACTTGGTTATGCTCGTGAAGCCTTTTTATTCACTTTCCTCTTTACGAATCCGCTCACCCCACTCTGTTTATTCTCTTCACAGGTATGATCCATCCACTGGCATTTATGGTATGGACTTCTATGTGGTCCTGGAACGCCCTGGTTACCGTGTTGGACGTCGTCGCAGGTGCAAGTCTCGTGTTGGGATTCAACACAGGGTCACAAAGGAGGATGCCATGAAATGGTTCCAGGTCAAGTATGAAGGTGTCATCCTTAACAAGGCACAAAATATTGGTGGTTCCTAGAGATCAATTTTAGGATCCAGTTAGACCCTAGCAAAATTTCTTTTACATTCTCTTGTTTGTTTTGGACAGTAAAGCAAATTTTGAGTTTGAGTTTAGATTGATGTTAAGGTACAATTGTAGCATTTCTTTTCCAGTGAATCAATTTTGATCTATATTAACGTGTCATTGTAGCAGTTCATAGCTTTACTCAGTTTGAATCATTTTATCTATTTTTATGTGTTTATACTTTATAATTTATATGGTTGTGGTTATCGTATTCTGTCAGAACTCTGAAGTGATCCAATCCACTCCGCTACAGCACTGCAATTGGTGCCACGAGAGTTGTACATGATTCTGTACTTCCGGATCCTGACCATCCATTCGAGTCTGGATCCTATAGTGGGGCTGCTTGTAGAAAATCAGAGCTGCTCAAAATAAATACTCTTTCAGAGTTATCTCTAAATTTTACCCCAAGAGAAGTTGACCTCACCATTGGCTGTTTTGATGAATAATGCATAACTGTGCCTTTATGTTTTTAATTAGATAGTTAATCTTACGGTGGGATCGTCTCCAACTTGAGTAAAATTTGGGGTACTTTATTTCCTGGGAGGGCATTTAATTTGGGCGACATTGATTTTCAATTGGTGGCCTGCAATTTTGGAGTTCTCCACTGACCTAGGGTTTCAGGATTTCTCTTAAATCAAGCGTACAGGATCTAACAATCTTTTTGGAGCATTTATGCATGACAATTTCTTTAGAATGCTCCCATTTCTGCATAAATGAGGCATGTAAATACGTGAATTTTATATGAAAAATTATGCATTAAGAAGTGTGGTAGTGTGACCTTGTGGGTTAGAAAAGCATCAATGTAAGGGACATATCTTCGATGGGTCACAGTATCAAAATCTGTGATCGTCTTGTATTTTTTTGCAACTCTTGTAGATTTTAGGATTTAAATATGAACCATTCGGATTTTTTTTATCTACCCATTAAACTTCAAAACTGAATATTCATAGTTTTTTAAATGATGAAAATTATATATATATATATATATATATATAATCCAAACCGTTAACATGTGAAAATTCTTTATGGTAATGTATTCCATGCGTCAATTTTATATATGCAAAATTCACATGCAAATCTAACATATGTAAGCTCCAATTTTACATCCTATGCACAAAAGACAAATGACCACGCGGCTGTGTTTGCAACAAGAATTTCGCGCTAGATGGTTTTTTGTTTTTGGAGAAGAGGAGCCTTGCATTTCAACCTTTTTTGTGGGTAATTTAGGGCCCATTTGGCATTATTTAAAAAAGTATTTTAAAAAGAAAAAAAAGGAATAAATATTTAGGTGAATAAATTTTAGTGTTTCTTAAAATAATAAAACACCTAAAAAATAATTGATTGAAACATTCCTAAATAAAATGAGAAAAAGAGAAATGAATTTAAATTATGTTTACAATAGAAAGCTACAAAAGTGAGCCATACGTCTCTCTCATTAAGGGAAGAGTGTTGGTTTGAAAACCTATGAACAACTCTCGCAATCGAAAAGATACTCTTGTGTTCTTTATTAGAATTCAAAGAACTTCTATTTAAAGGAATTTTAAATTCTAAGATATAGTGGAATTTCTGAAACCTTTTTCATATTTTAACATCCAAGAAATTCTACCAAAAATTAAAAATGCTGGAATTTTAAAACTTCTGACACCTTCTAGCTTACTGAAATTTAAAATTTCTGACATTTGCATAAATTAGCAGTAACAAGCTATCAACACACAAAATAATTGTCAGAAATTATAATAAAAATATAGTCAAAAGTTTCAAGGACATGCCCAGCCCCAGGAAATCGCTCTCTGGGTCCTCAATTCATTGCATAGCTCCTAGGCTTAGCCCAACATAGAACTCCCAATTCCCTAACTCAGACTGAAACCTCCCGCCCTTTTTTCCTTCCCTCTTTGTTTTTTTTCTCCATCTTCTCACTCATGTGTCATGACTCAAAAACAAAAGGCAGTCAGGTTTCTCTTCTCTTCTCCATAGACCAAACTCCACTCACTCAGTCAAACTCAAACAGACTATCGCTCCTCATCGACTCTCATTGCTAATTCTTCTCATTCATCCGTGCTTGAAACTGATAGTGAGAGAGAGAGATTTGGAAGATGAAAGAGGAGACGGTGGATAAGCTTCGAGGCGTGGTTAGGGATTGCGTGGGCAAACATCTGTATTCATCTGCCATCTTCTTCGCCGACAAGGTGGCCGCTCTCACGTCCGATCCTGCCGATATCTACATGCAGGCACAAGCCCTCTACCTCGGCCGCCACTATCGCCGCGCCCTCCACACCCTCAACGCCTCTCAGATCGTACTCCGCGACCTCCGTTTCCGCTACCTCGCTGCCAAATGCCTCGTATTTCAATCTCTCCATCCCCACATTTCCCTTTTTCAATCGCAATAGTATTTCTTGTTTCTAGGGTTTTTGGATCGATTAATTGCTTTTAGGGCATTCTCAAATGCACCTTAAATCTTGTTTTCATGTCATTAAAATTCTAAACAACTGATAACGAACCATGTATTGGATGCTAATTCTATTGTTTTTTTTCTCATTAGGAGGAATTGAAGGAGTGGCATCAATGTCTTTCGATGCTTGGCGATGCTAAAGTGGACGAGCATGGAAATATTGATGATCTAAAGGATTGTAATATCATGTACTTGGATAAGGATGGAGAAGATCGAGAAATCAATGTAAATTGTCTTTTTTTTTATTTGCGATCATGATGTTTCAGTTGCTGCACTTGATGCAAGCTTTGTCTTATAGTTGATTAGATTATATTGTCGCCTAGGTCTCTTCTATTAAATCACTGCACGTGTTTAACAAAATATTTGTTTTTCAAGTTGCATCATTTATGAACTCCACTTGTTGCATTTGTTTTTCCTATGCCTTATGTGAGATTTGGTCCACTAATTGGATGATCTAGATCCAATGTGGAAGTGTGCCAATAATTGGTCTGCAGGGTTGACACCATCTGCTAATTGACTGTTGTAGAAAAACAAATATTTTTCTTTAGGCTATCACCATTGTAATTTTGGTCTCATGAGAAGATCGAAGCTGCATTTTCAAGTTCTAGACGTTGTTGTAAGAATATCATAATGTTAGAGAATGACCGATTTCCAGCAAAATTGAGGAACATTAGTTCATTTTTTTTTTTTGCATGGAAAAAGTGCTATTCCAAAACCGTGGAAAGTTTTTGTACATGGAAAGTCAGAGCATTTTCCCCAGTGTTGTAAATTCCTCCGCGTTACACAAATGTGGCCTTAGGAAATGTGTTGTTCAGAAATTCATTTAACTTTGGAACAATAAACACTTTTATTGGTTAGCATCCTTCATGGGTGCTAATTATAGGTCAACATCCATTTTGCCTTAGGAGTGTCTCATTCATGATACTCGAATCAATTCATCCAGTGGACCCACTTTGGATGGGGCGTGGTTTTTTAAAATCACAAAGAGTGCTTTAAAGCATTTAGTCAATTTATACTCACTTTTTTGAATGTGGCATTATCTGTTTTCTTTTCAACCCATCATTTATATCATTTGCTTCATGGATAACTTATCATCACATTTGACCTTTAGTGACTGCTTGTTTCTGTCTTTGTAACAACCTAAACTGTTACTTTTGTTTAGTTGTATTCATATATTTAGTGGTGAGCTACCTTTAAAGAAAAAAGGAAAAAAAAAAAGAAAAAGAAGAGAGTTCGATGGTGAGCTATGATGCCCGTATATGCCATGGATATGATAGAGATATGCTGACAGATTTTTATTGAAAAAATGAAGTATCGGATAAAACAGAATACATATATATTCTCTGTTCTAAAGCATTCAGGTATCAGAGTTTGTAAGAGCAACTGAATTATGTATGAAATTGTTATTGGAATAATTCAAGGTTTATATATTCTGTGAAATTTTTATCCTTTTCAGATTTCTTCAGCAATAGCTTTTTTACGTGGCAAGGCATATGAAGCTTTGGAAAATCGTGCCCAAGCTCGTCAATGGTGTGTTACTATCATTCTGTCTGTACTTGCACCTGATATGTCTTTTCTTGTGCTATACTAAGTTCTATAATTTTATATTATGGTCTCTTCAATCTTTGGAATTAAGTAGCACATTCTGGTATAAAAATCACATGGAGTGTATATGGAAGTAAACCCTTATAGTAGAAAAGTGGAATACATGTCAACCTGATTACTGATTACTTCACTACTGAAAAGATGAAATTATATTTTTTTGTAAGCCTTGAACTTGTACTAGAAGAATGTGTCATTGGAAGAAAGAGTAGTTAGATTTTGTTAGGTGTTTGATGCAGTTGGCAATTGGCATAACTTTACTTCTCCCCTGCTGTCATGACTCAGTGGAGTCATTTTAATTAAGAAAGAGAGGAAGGAAAAAAAAAAAAAAAAAGAACCAAAAAATCTGTCTAATTGCTGTCAAAGGTTGGACAGTGGAGGCTGAGGAAAGTCCATCCTGGTTCTTGCCTTCCAACATTTTCCACGCCTATATCACTTTCAACAATGTTTTAATTTTTTTTTTTTTTTTTTTTGTCAATAATGCTGAAATCGAACAAATATAAAGTTGTCTTTCCCTTTGCGATTCAGTTCTGCAACATGGAAACAGCTCTTTATATGGTATCAGTATGTGCTGGTGTCTAGGGTTTAGCTACAAGTTGGACAACTGATGAATAGGGGATGACTAATTACATTAATCTGTAGATAATTGATTTATTTGGTGTTAGTTTGTTAGCACGTAGGTCAACTAGTTTACTCCATAACACTTGTTATCACATTATAACTTTGGCTAGTTTACTGGAATTCTTGGTCTTTTTCTACTTTTGATGTCCTGTTTTTAAGTTTCAACTGGTTGAGTTTTTAGAGTCAGAGCTTTTCTAAATTTTGACATTAGTAAAACTGCCAGTTAGAGGCGTTTCGGATAACTGGCCAAAGTTATAAAGTAAAAGCTCCAATTATAACTTGAACTTTTGGAATTTGCTGATTAAATTGTTAATTTTTGCAGATTTTTCATCAATGGAAACACCTTATTAGTTAATGAAATGTCTCGTTTCTTAATGTGCTAATTGTTTTAGTTGTTTGGATTATTAGTGGAAGTAAATGTGATATGGAGTTGATTCCCTCCATTTTAGTGGCAATGGTAACTGATATACACTCGGTAACAGCATTAGACTTCTGTGGGAATTATAGCCCCAAATTCTTGAAAGCTTGAAATACTTCATCCCTTGGAATAAAATCGTGGTCAAAATTGAGTCGACTCGCTTTGATGCTTACTGAGTTGGTTGAGTCGGCTCGGTTTGTGGTGATTGAGTGGGATGCTGAGACTCTGATTTACTTTCTTGTTTCACATTAATTCAGGACACTTCCAGAGATCTAAATGGCCTTATATTTTCTTTGCATGCAATAGATGTGGAAAGCTTCAAAAGGCCATGTTGAATTTGTTAACATTGAACATGAATGCTGTGTTGAGAATGCTGTATTGCTCTTACCTGTCTTCTATTCTTTGATTTTTCCTGCTATATTTATGATGCCTTACTTTGCCAAAGAACTTAGTTTTGCCTTGGTTTTGATCCTTCTAGGTACAAAGCTGCTATAAAGGCTGATCCTTTATGTTATGAGGTATGGTCAGATGTTTTAAACTACCCGAAATTGTTGCAGTCATTTGTTGTTGACCATTATTGCTAAATATGATAGGGACTAGGGATCCTGTTTTAATAATATGATATCTCATACCTTAATTTTTATACCATGTATTGCCACAAAACTGATGAGGATGGAGAGCAGGGAATTCTGCATTGTTTTATTTGAAAAATGGATGGAGTACATCAAAATTTCTGAAGTTAATAGAATTCATCCCAATATGATAAAAGTTTCATTAGCATTTTCATTTCAGAACCCATTATCTCCATTAGGTGGTCTTTCTCTGTTTAATGCAATGTTGCATGGATTGTTTGAAATGAGTAACTTATCACATATTGACACTGATGCCTATGAAATTGGGTTCCCTTGCCGGAATTTATATGACATGGTTAGGTTCTTCCAGTTTTATTTTCAACACTGTCTCATAGTTCAAAGAAATATCATTATGTATTCTGGATGATGATAACAAATGTCAAAATGTTTTGTTTTCATCATCATCCAAGTCTTTTCCCATCTTTGGGAAAAAGGAAATTGTTAAAACACTGCCCCTTATTTTAAAAAATCGTTATATTTTTTCTTTCTAGAAAGTTAAAGTAGATATGGAAATTTGTCAATTGATCGTCAAGTTTTGTAGATTGTACATTATTCTAGAGCTAAGTTTCTATTTGCATATTGCTTCCTGGTTAAAATTGATTACTTTTTGTTTTATGAATAATTTAAGTATTGTGCAGTATCCATGAATCCTATTGTTTGGGACATCGAATGCACCATGCACGTGTCATATCTTTATATGCATTCCTATCCTTTTGTTTCTTACTTCACAAATCTAATTTATCTTGATCCTTGCAAATAGAGTTTGGGTGTTTCTGCTTTCTTTCCTAGAAGAACCCAAGGGCTTGTTTATTTGGATCCCATTTTCACAGAGTGATGTCTTTTAAGGAGATTTTGTTTTTGATGAAATAAGGTTAAAGCCACATTCTACATATTACGTTTGCTAATTTAAAAGCAACATGAAATATGTGTTTGACGGCCCCCTCATGTGGTATCATAATGCCCAGTGGGATAAGCCTAACAGTTTACACATACTTGGGGAATGAGTGCCTGAATTTGATATTTCATTTTTGCCTGAAACCCTATCCACTTCTAGGAATTTCTTTTACACAAAGTGAGGATATAAATCAGCGCATGGAACTTGCTTTCTTCATATTAGTGCCACACACTATACTGCAGAAATGGACCATAATTGGGAAGAGGTTTTCCATTTCTACAGGAATGGCACCACACAAGCATACATGCAGCATTTGTATTTGTTATAAATGATTCTCATTCTTGTATCTCGTGCTTTGTTTCAGGCTTTGGAATGTTTGATTGACAATCACATGCTTACATGTGATGAAGGTATACAATGCTTGTGTACTTAAATTTTTTGGGTTTGTTTCACACAGACACTCACATCACACATGCATGCTAACTTGTGCACAAGTTTTCAGATGAAAAAGTGTACCTCTAATTTGATTGTTAGGATTTTTATTTTTCTGGGCTCCACCCATGATCTATTTAACCCTCTCACATTCATTACCCTTCGCGAATTCTCTCTCTCTCTCCAATTCGATACTGATTCAGCTGATAGCTACTGTTGGGTTTTAAAAAAAATCTGCACCTACAAAATGTTAAGCTTTGGCTCTTAATTTATCGGTTAAGATGATAAACTATTTTTTACGCACCCCTGATCTGTGTGATGAGCTTCCTATTCCCTACTTTTGTGATTGGCATGCATCTTATTGGGCTGTGTTGAAAATCAAACTCACACAGTTCCAGATCAAAGCAGTTGCAGGAGGAAGTGTATACATGGTGTTTAGTCCCAGCTGATATAGGGCATCTATGTACCAGCTCGAGGGGGAGCGTTGAGAATAAGATGGGTTTATTTGTAATTTGGGTCAATGGGTTATTTGTAATTTTGGGCGTTAGTTTTCTAAATTAGGATTAGTTTAAATTTGAGTTGTTTTAGGTAAGAGTTGTGATATTATTAGAGGTTACTATTGTTACGGGACTAGGTTTCCTCATTTGATTAGGATTAGATTTCCTAATTTGAGTTGACATCTTTGATTGTACTTTATAAATAGCCATTGGCAATTCTTAATAAAACCACCACAACCGATCAAAGAGATTAATCAATTCAGTCAAGATGTAGCCCTAAAATTTGAAGTGGCCGCACAAAGTTCATAAATTTGTGATTGGTCAGTTTTGTATTTGAGATAAGAGGGCTGGACTACTGCATTGGAAGCATGCAAAATGCATGGTAGGACTGTTAGCATTCTATTCTAAGGCACTTTAAGAGATGTTATCATGAAATCAAGGTGATTTGTGGCTTGTGGGTCTATGCAATCTGTGTAGAGCCTTTATACAGCTATTGACTTTTAGGTGGCCATAGTGCGCACTGAAGCTGGGGTTGGACTATTTTATACTTGAACATTTTATTCACTTCTTACGTGTTTGAGTCTATCATGCACAGATGCGGATACAGGCATGGACACAGATACGGGGATTGGGGATATGACTCTGCACTTTTGGAAATGTAGGACAAGAATATGGATATAGGTGTCCAAGTTTTTTCTTTAGATCACTTTTGAATTAATGACATTATCATTGTTTATGTTCCTCTCTAACATTTTCTATGTTGAGAAAGTAATAAAATTTAAAGAACTATATGAAATAATGGACTTGCTAAGTAGGATATGCTAGATTTATACCCTAGAACTAGAAGTATCGGTGCAGTATTAGGTACCAATACAAGTATGGTATCAGTCCGATATGGATACGTTGGGCTTGTACAAGTATCCGGAATCATAGGAGCTGGTGTTCATGGGGCTAGGTTGAGTCGGGCTGAGGCATATCCAGGCATGGCCTGGTTTTAGAAACAAGGCCCGTATCTGGCCCAAGTCCGACATGAGCCCTAAAGCTCCTAGCCCGAGTTGGGCCCGCCTTAATCATTTGAGGCCCTACTAAACTATAAGCAGACTTATTTGGGCCAGGTTGGGCTTTGGGTTTTCTAACACTTAACCCAGGCCCAGCTTAAATATTATACAGGCTGATAATTTAAATCCAGGCCCAGCCTGATTGCTAAAATCTGAGGCCAGAACCCAGCCCAAAGTGGGCTGCTCAGACCCATAAGGAACCCTGCCCTCTGTTCTCCCTTCTATTTACAGACATTTCAAATTGACACTGATATGACAATCATCCATTGTTCTGATTAAGAATAAATGCACTTATAAAACTATAAAACTTTAAGGCCCTATAATCAAGAGTTAGGATTGTCTGATCAAAGTGATGTTTGGTCAACCTTTTCCCATTCCCTTTACACCTGTTATTGGCATGCATGCGCAAACTCAGATTCATTTTTTCAAATTCAAACCCCTCTTAAATGAGGCCACACACACACACATATATATGGCTAGAATCATTTAGAATTTCAGTTATTCTTGTAAATGTATGACCCTTGTGGCTAGTTTTTTCTGCAGAATCTTGGAAACTATATTTGTTGTATTTCATAGAAATTGCCTGCATTCGTCATTGTCTATTATGGAGATCCAAATAAATTGTTTAGCAACATATTTCGGGATTGGTTGATCTTTTTTTTGAATGGTAGAAAGGAGTCTCCTGTCATCTTTGCAATTTACTCCAGAGGATGGATGGCTTTCTGCATTTTATTCATGTTTGTTAAAGAAGGTAAGAAGCTATGCAGCTTTTAAGTGTACACATTCAAGAGTGAATAATGGGAGGAATTTTGCTGTGAGCTGCAAAAAGTTGTTCACTTTTTTTTTTTCTTTTTTAAAATCTTTGTATTGCTTTCTACTTAATATTCTATTTTATAATGACCATCCATAAGAAGTTTGTTATTGTTCTCTGCGTTAGCATGACAAAGAAAGTGTTGTAGAAGCAAAGTTCACTGAGCTGGAAAGGGAAAATTGTGATTTCAGCTCACAAGATGCATCTTTTACCCACTCACTGAAAAACAACACTGACCTGCTGGCTTGCAAAGCTGAGTACTATCATCAATGTGGAGAATATCAGAAATGCTTTGAACTGACTTCTGCGTAAGGTTTTTTTTTTTTTTTTTTTAATTATTTTTTTCTTGAATGGTGACTTCTGCGTAAGTTGGGAAATGGTTCTCAGTTTGGGCTCCCTCCATAGATCATATGCTTGGTTTGTGAGATACGATGTTTGTTACAGGCTACTTGGAAGAGATCCATTCCATTTGAAATGTACCTTAGTTCATTTGGCAGCTGCTATGGAACTCGGCCATTCAAATGAGCTGTATCTTATGGCATGCAATTTGGTGAAGGATTATCCGCAAAAGTGGGTATTGCATTTGCTTCCATTTTTATCTTTTCTTAAATGTTGCATCATGTTGGTCATCATAACAGCATTGCTACAACTGCTGGCACTACCTGAAGGGATGACAATTTTTGATCAGGGTTAATTCCTAAAATACACCAGCATGGGTATTGGAGGTGCAATATTGTTATATAATTTCAAGTTACATTGATTTTTTATTTTTTATTGCGGCAGGGGGGGGGGTTGTGGATTGTGGTGAATTGCACCAATTTAATGACATGTAAAAAACCAATGTTTTAAAAACCAGACTGGGTGAAGGCTACGGTTCAGTCAAACCTGGTTCAACTGGTGATTCATTTTGGTTGAATCGAGACAGAGCATGACATCATAAGTGTGTAATAAGTATATTAAAATTAAAAAAAAATTGAAAAATATCAAAAAAGTAAAGATATCTTAAAAAATTGCAAGAAGTTTAAGGACAATTGTTCAATTTTTTTATTTGTTGTAAAGTTACATTTTAAGGTTTCAAAAGTAATAATTTAAAATTTTGGTCTTATTTTTTAAACTTCTCCATTTTACTTGTTGGCCAGTTCTTAAAAACCGGCCAATTTGAATGGTTCAAATGATTTGGTAGTTGACCGCGCAAATGGGCAAACGGTTTTGGTTGAACCGAACTGCAAATCATAGTGGTTTCAGTTCAACCAGATCATATTGGTTGGTTGGTCTTGTTTTGAAACATTAAAACACAATTGTGGGCCTATGATATAAAGTGGCCCATGAATTGTAGGCCCACAAAATCATTCAATCAGAGGGCACATAGTGATGAAAAACACATTTGATTAATCTTTGCATCACACAGGTTATTTCTGGTTTCTTAATTACTCCAACAGACAAAAGGGAAACCAGTGGAATTTGCTATTTAGTCCAATGTAGTAATATCCCTTTTTAAGTACCATGGCCAAATCATTGTAATTCCAACACATGAGAATTTACCTTGCACTGAGATAAGCAGTTTCACAAGGGGTTTCGGTTTCTGTTTCTGTTGTAGCCAATTAAGCACTCCAAGAGAGGAAAATCCATCATTTGCATATTTTAACGAACCGTCAACACCCGCCTTTTGAGTTTCCAACTGTAGAAAGCAAAAGGATCAAGTGGCCCACAATGGGTCCCACATGGTTTGACCAGCTCACTCATCCACATGGTTTGACCAGGCTTTGCACATGTTATATTCATTGTATGATATATTAGCTGTAGTACGCACATGTTGTATTAACTGTAGATGTGGTATTAACTGTAGGGAATATCTTGTACTTAATATCTTACCTTCTAGGAAAATACTGTAAACTGTAATTGTTGGATTGTAGCCTAAAGTTTGCATCTCAATGAATATAAAATGGCAGTCTACCCTCCAAGAGGGATACAAACTTTTTCCCAGAAATATATCTCGTGTCATGGTATCAGAGCAAGGCTCAGATCTTCATCTTGGTTCTTTTTTCTCTTGAATGGTTCTGCAGCATCCTTGTCTCTCTCTATTGGTCCTTTCTTTCTGCACTGCCGACTGCACTTTTTTCATTTTTTCCAGCTCTGTTCTCATTGGTCGCTGCATTCATACCATTCTTTTTTCCTGCCTATCATTCTTTGCATTTGTTAATTCTTCTATTATGGACAAAGTTGATGTTTATTCAGTCAAATTGAATGGGCAGAACTATATGTCCCGTGTACCGACCCAAAAGCTCATAGGTGGAAGGCCCAAATAGGTATATATGAAGCCTTGCCAAAGGCATTACTTAGGCGATGTGGGATGTGGGGCTTTACTTTACCAATACTCCCCCTCATGTGCAGGCCAACAGATTTCATGGACGGGACTACCATGTGGGCTACACAAGAACGACGGGATTGAAACCCGCTCTGAGACCATGACACAGGAGACAGATTTGTGGGAAAAAGTCTGTATCCCTCTTGGAGGGTAGACTGCCATTTTATATTCATTGAGATGCAAATTTTAGGCTACAATCCCGCAATTACATATTACATTATTTCCCTAAAAGGTAAGATATTAAGTACAAGATATTCCCTATAGTTAATACCACATCTACAGCTAATACAACATGTGCATACTACAACTAATATATCATACAGTCAATATAACATGTGCAAAGCCTGGTCAAACCATGTGGATGAGTGAGCTGGTCAAACCGTGTGGGACCCATTGTGGGCCACTTGATCCTTTTGCTTTCTACACCAACCATGTTCAGCTAAATGTAGTGTAACCTTGCAAGGCTTTAGTTTTCATATTTCTTTACCATGACTTGTAGAGGGGTAAGTTTAAGGGAAAGCCAGAGTTGAGATAACCAACGCTCTCATTGAAGCGCGCTTAAAAACTTTGGGAAAGCATTGAACACAGAAAAAATGATGATGAAAAGATGTGTGATTACAAGGTTTGTTCCTCATAACAACAATATAAACATGTTTCGCTTCTGATAGAACTATGAATACATACTGTACATTTGACTTTTGTGCTCTTATTAGTGTATGAAAGGATTTGCTAACTGGGATGTGTTGCTTCTGTATATCAGAGCTCTGTCATGGTTTGCTGTTGGTTGCTACTATTATTGCATCAAGAAATATGATCAATCACGACGATATTTTTGGTAATAGTTGAACTTTCATTTGATGAATCGTTCTTAAATTTTTCACATGATATTATATTATGATTAAATTTTCCCAAAACTGTTTGTTACTTCTTTTGTTGCTTTATCCCTTATATCTTATGAAAACTGGGTATTAATGATCTTGATTCGTGATACCATTAGGAGTAATGATCATGATTCTGACCGATGTAATATCTCGGGTATGTGAAGCCTAGCGGAGAAAATGTTTTTGGTGTGGGTGGTTTTTTTTGGGTTTGGGGTTTCCTTGTGAGGGAGGGTTTTTGTGTGTGTGTGTTAGAAAAAAAAACAAATGCTTAATGTGCTTAGGGTTATGTGTTACAGACTTGCACACCAAAATGGAATAAAATCCCTTTTTGGGATATTTCTTGTGGGCTTGTGGCAGCATGTTACGTTAATGAATATACTAGAGTTTTAAGTAGATGAAATATAATGTATTTTAATTTGGATAGGAAAGAAGAGGTGGTGAAATGCTCGGTATCATACCCAGATATTTGTACATGCTTAATGTGCCCGTGTTGGACTGACACGAAACTTGTATTGATATTTGATACTCAATGCTGCACCAATACTTCTAATGGTATTGGTAATTCCTAAAATAAGTAGGAATAAGGACCAAGACTAAGGAGTCTACTTTCTCGGTATTATGTTTGTCATATCATGCCAGCATATAATAATTCCTTATTATTGTTTTCCAGTCATGAAATCTTTGCTTTCAGTTTTCTCCATATTGTATAGCTAAGTTGTTGACATTATATATTCTGTTCTTATGATCATCCTAATCAGTGTCTCTGTTATTTAATCTACTAAGTTTTTTATTATGTAATAAATGAGTCAAATACATGCATGCAACCTTTGATGGTTGATCTTTCACTGTGCAGCAAGGCTACAAACTTGGATGGAACGTTTGCACCTGCTTGGATAGGTTATGGAAATGCTTATGCTGCACAAGATGAAGGTGATCAAGCAATGGCTGCCTTTCGCACTGCAGCTCGTTTGTTTCCTGGGTAAGCTATGGTTCAGAAGTCAACTTTCAATATAGTAATATTTTGATCAATTCTTCTTCTCTCACCCTTCATGTTATTAGGAGAAGGGAGAGTATGTGACTGGTGGTAGTATATTTAGCTATACAAAAAGTGATTTAGATAATTTTTTTTTTATTTTGCTAATTTTTCCAGAGTTTGTCATTTGTCCAGAAGAAGAATTAAGCCCAGGGGATATGATTTCATGCGCACTCATTGAATGGATCGTTTTATTATCATCATGCATATGGCGTTTCTTCTTTTTAAGTGTGGAATTGTGTGGTTGTCTGTTATAGGTGCACATGTTATCTGTAGGTCCATTTGGCTGTCTTGAAATACAAGTAATGTGGCCACTTGCCACACTATTGGAAAATAGGGTAATATTTTCTAATTTCTATCAAGTAAGTACGCAGGTGAAATAGAGTGGAATTTTGCCCTTTATTTCTTTGGCTGGAACTAAGCAGTATGAGGAAAATAACCACCAAATGTGGAGAGGCATATGGATGTGTACTTATTGCAAATAAAGTATCCAAACATCTTTGCTTTCTGTATTTTCCTAGGAGGAACTACATATCAGGAGTATCACTTAAAGATGTTTTGTTTACGTGTTGAATCATGATATTCTCTTATTTCAGGTGCCATTTATCAACATTATACATTGGAATGGAATACATGCGGACACACAACTTAAAACTGGCTGAGCAGGTGACATTTCTTGCTTGTATGCATCATGCACTTGCATTTTATATTTGTAATATAAGTTGCCATCCAACTTGGATGTATCAATTATTCAATTTATATCAATCATCAAAGCCTTGTTCCAACTTTGTTGGGGTTAGCTACATGTATTTTGGTGTGCCATTCCAGCCTATTATGGGCCAAATCCTTGGATAGGTTGCACACTTGCATTTCTTCATATCTATCCTTGCTACTTCCATGTCCGCCTACACCTTTTCCTAGAGGGGCCATTAAACTCTATAGAGAAACTTCTCTCATCGGTGTCATTGTTGGCCCATACTGGACATATTCAAACCATATCAAATGTCTTCTCTTAATTTATCATCTATTGATGCTGCCCTTAAATGCTCTTGAATTTACTCATTTCTAATCCGTCTTTCCTAGTTTTACCACACATCAATCTCAATATTCTCATCTATGCTACGCTCATTTTTTGTATGTGTTGTTTCATAATTGGCCAAGATTCTGCTCTATTGGTCATAGCTGGTCTAATTGTTATCTTGTAAGAAATTTCCTTCAATCTTGTTAGTATTGGCCAATCAGAAAGCACTCCAAAAGTCTTCACTTCAACCACCTAGCTCTTATATTATATTTGACATCCTCAATCTCCCCATCCTTACTAATTATAGAGTCAAATTATCATTATTTGTTTTTAATATGTAACATGATGAACTTGCAATGTCATGGTTTTGTCAATAAGCATCTTCCATCTTTTCTATGGGTTCTTGTCTTGGACATATCAACTTATTTGAGCACCATGTCCCTATCTGATGAATTTATGAACTACTGCAAAGTTAATGCAGATAATAAATGCCAAAAGGTCCAAATAGTCTTGTCAGAACTAATATTACTTGGAATCATCATTGGCAATCAACATAATTCATTTGTGTCCGCATGTCTGTGCATGTCAATCAGGTAGATTCACGATTGACACTCCGGTCGTATGAGTTAGGCAAATTGACTAGTTGCCCCCATGCATTGATGAATAAAATGAAATCCCTTCAATGGAAAACTGAATTTAAATAGTACCTCTGTAAGTGATCTTGACTTCATGTTGTTGCATGGCAACTGAAAGTTTGATATGCTGACTATCCTTGGGGATTCATAATGTGGGTGGAGAATGTGAGGGATGTGGTGGCCTTGTCTATCTGTCAGGCATCTTTTTTGCAGCCTTTCTATGAAGCCGCCTAGGAATGTGAGACACTTACTAAGGCTGGTGCTTTTGAACTTCTTCTGTAATCTCTTTGGGTTTTCCTGTGGTAAATTTTTTTAACTTATTGTTTTCTCTAATAAATTCCATGTGACTGATGAAAAAATGATTTCATTAGTGTGGTTTGTTACTTGTGGTAGATTATGATTGAAATTACAGAACTAATGAGCATTTTGAGGAAGTACACGTTTATCTTAAGATTTGTGTAGTTCTTTCACATGCTGAAATTCTGAATCTACTTTGTCCTCAGTTTTTCATGCAGGCAAAAACAATTTGTCCTTCTGATCCTCTTGTCTATAATGAACTCGGTGTTGTTGCTTATCATATGAAGGGGTAAGGAAGTTTTGCTCATTTCGAATTTTTTTCTCATAACGTGCCTCGTTAATTCCATGACTTTGTTTCTCAATGATGGTTCCGAGGAATTCACTTTCTTCACTGTGTTGAGATTTAAAAAAAAAAAAAGAAAATTAGGGCATGTTTGTGTACATCCATGAAAAATGCGGACTTTTTCCCCTCCCCTCCCAGCTCATTTTTTGTGCTCTTCATCATGGAAAAGCGGGCATACCAAACGTGGGAAATTTGCGCCTTGGAAAAGCAGCCAGATTTTCCACACCTTTCTGTGGAAGCGTGGCTGCACAAATGTGCCTTTAAGGTTGTCTGCAGAAGGTGCTCAGTGATGATGTTTGGAAAATTAGCACCAGCGACTGCTGCAGTCTCCAAACATGGTTACACCATGTAATTCAAAGTTCAAATAACAAGCGTATAGTGATAGAAAACCAAGAATTGAGAAACAATCAATTGACAATTTTTCATTCAAGGATTTTAATACATTTGGTGTCCATTGTGACAGCACTGATGGCACTCATCTGCTGGGAAAAAAAGGGTGGGCATATGTTTCTTTTGCAATAAGTCTTACTGGCCCAAATGTATCACGGCCTTGGATATTGTTATATTTGTTTTTCTACAAAGAAATGCATGGAATAAATGAGAGCACCATGCAAATGTCTTTGATGCAAACTTAATATTTCATTCTATTTGTTTGTCTTACTAATGGTTTTCCATGGAAGAACTATTTGATGGACCAATAGCAATTTATCATCTTATATTATCTTTCAAGAGTGATTTATTCGTTATTATGGATTCATTTGGTGTTGCGATTTCAGGTATCAAAAGGCAGTGCGGTGGTTTGAGAAGACTTTGGCTCATATTCCTTCATCATTAAGTGAAATGTGGGAACCAACCCTTGTAAATCTTGCACATGCATTGAGGAAGCTAAGGTACATCATCACTCGGGAAGATGTAGCATTAGTCTTCATTCTGATTTATCACTAATAGTTATTCAGCTTTTAACATGAACATTTTAAATTATTAACTGCTTTAACTGTTTTGTGTTGCAAGGCTATCTTCTAGAAAACCAATAAGGCTCTCTTCTAGAATGATTTTACAATCCTTGTAGATTTGATCATTTCCCACATTGCAGCAGAAAGTAATCTATCTATGTTTTATTAGATCCGGTTTCAAATGCCACTTTTCATTAAGTGTTAAAATACATTAGCTATTGCAAATTTGCTATATTAATATAATTGAAATTGAGGATACTTTCCCTCATCTCATTCTTTCTTTCCTCCACGTGTCCTTTTCTACCCATTTCCTGCCTTCCCTATGTGTGGCAAACTATCCTACAATTGCTATGGGTAACTGACTCATTTATTAATTACCAAAATATATTCCTCATCTATTTCTTTTTTCAAAACTATTTCCGGTATTCTTTTGTTCCTATTTTCCTGTCTTCCCTATATGCTCATCGAAGTATCCTCCAATTGTCACACTTTTTCAGTGGGTATTAAGTTTTTCGTTACACACCAAAAAATTCTTTACAACAGATTCTCTTTATCTTTCTTGAGATGCTTTTGCATTTCTGACATTGGGTTTCTTATCTAATACAATCTAAGCAATTATAATCGCATCACTTTTTCTCTTCTTTTTTTTTTTTTTTGGAATGAGCATCACTTTTTCTCTTGAACTATGCAGTTTTCTCATTTAAATCTGTCAACTTCTGACCTGTTTCTTGAATTACTTTTTCCATGGTAGAACATGTAAATATCTCCTCATGATCTCTAGCCTTTTAGTCCTCCCTTTAGTCTCCTACAAGCAGGTTGTAATTATTATTTTTCTTTTCATTAGATCCACTACGTCAGAGCTCTTCCCCTGTTAAGGCACTCTTTTAAAGAAGCCAGGTGTAACTTTGAACAACTGGATTATGCATGGATGTATTTGATTTTTCGTTTGTAAGAATGTGTTGTCCTTGTTTGAGTTTTGATCTTTTGGCTAATGATTTTTTTAGGGAAGTTCTGATAGTAATAGAGTAATTAATTCAATAAGAAAAGTTCTAATTAGTAATACTTGATGGCTTCAACTTGAAAAAATGTCTTTTTCAGGAGGTACAATGAGGCGATTTCATACTATGAGAAAGCACTTGCCCTTTCAACTAGAAGTTTAAGCACTTACGCTGGTTTGGCATACACATATCATCTACAGGTATTCATATCTTTCAATAAATGATCTTAATATTAAAAAATAAAGGAATAAATTAACACTCTCGTTTCCTTAGACTGATCTATTAGCACCTACTTTTTACACCTTAAGCCTGTTTTGCAACAGCATTAACAGTCCAAGATGCCTCGATATATTTGTGTATGATTTGCTTACTAGTATCATACATAGTCAATTCCACTACGGTCCCCATTCCGGTTTGGCGCTGTAGTAGAATGTTTCGATCAATTATGGTGTTCTCTTCTAGAAAAGACGCATGAAAAATGGGAAAAACTAAAGTAGTACCTAAAATAGAAAAGAAAGAAATAGTAGAATGCTAAAATAATTACTAAAAATAAAACTTACATCATTTAAAATAAACTACACTCTACAATTGACTATTTTCTACTTTTCACTATGTATGAATCAAAGTATGAAACATGTGAACTTATCAAAACTAGTTAATAAACATAACAAATGAAACTTTCAGGGAGCCTTTCAATTCTGTCCGGAATGGGCCTGAGTTAGGCCAGAATTTGGGCCGGTATTGGGCCTAGAGTGGACAAAAAGTATCTTTTGAGGGCTATTCCATTCCCGCCCCAGGCCAATTCTGGAACATTCCGTCTAATTACGGCCGGAATGGAATGGGATTGACAACTGAGGATGGAAAATGGGTCGGGTCAGGTCAGGTGAGCAACTAATTCGGTTTTGGACCTCCAACACATGTCCAACCCGTTTTTTGAATGTGTTAGATTCCTCAAACCCGCACCAGAGGTGGGTTAACCCAGTCTGACCTGCCTTGGCCCTCCTGGTTTGTGTGAAAAAGAAGAGGTGTAAAGTTCCCGCCTGGGTCATTGCACGCCCGCTGAGGGGAAGAAAAGAAATCATGTGAGACTTTGATTCAGAAACATTCAGAGTCAAAAGGAGTGGGCTCCATCTTGTGGACTACCTATTTAAAATCCAAGTTGCTCAAATTGTGGATTTTCCTTGTGAATGGAATATCCTCAAATTTTATCCAAATATCAGGTGGTCCCACCATAAGGTTTCCAATTTGATGAAAAATGTGACTTATACAACATTATGCACATTTATTATCATGTTTAAAGGAGTTGAACTCCATCTTGGGGCCCACTTATGGAGAATCTGAGCCGCTCAAATTAAGCGCCCTTCAGTTGTGCAGCATATTCTCAAAGTTTACTCCAATAAGAGCTGGTCCTACTATAATATTTGTCATTTGATAAAAAAAAAATTTGAGTTACACAATCTTATGCATATTCATTCACCTTTTTATCAAACGGTCAATCCAATGGTGGGACCAACTTTGACTAAGGTAAAACTCTGAGATACCCCATGTATAAGGAGAAAGTTTATTTTGAGTGGTTAAGATTGTAGTATGTAGGACCCACTGGAGTTTTACTCTAACTTATGATTTCTCTAAGTCAAAGCTTAAAAAATCAGATTTAAATGGAAAGTGGAGAATGTGCACGGCTTGTGGCTGGTCTGGCACCAAAGCACGTGTATCCATATGCACATCTAGCATCAAGAAGTGTCTTCTACAGAAAGTCAGGAACAGTATGGGAGAAAGTAACTTTTGTGTACACACTGCATGTACGGGTCAAGTGGGTTAGGCGGGTTAACCCTAACCTGACCCAGTTTTCTGCGGGCCAGGAAAAACTGACCTGTGACCTGCCCGTATTTTATGTGGGTTGGGTTTGGTGGGTCTGGTTAGGGGGTAAGGTCATGTTTTGCTGCCTCTAGGACAACTATTGTGTCATATCATCATATCACAGTTTCCTAACTGAGAGTGTAATGGTTACTTGTAAGACACATTTTAAACAATGTGTTACTGTAGAGGGTTGTTCCTCTTTCCCAACTGCCTCAACAAAAAATGAGGAACATGTGTGCTCATCTTATCCGTGCAAAATATGGGCCCCATCATATTCACCGCCAGGTCTGAAAATCAGCGCCCCCCACCATGCCTGGGCAACTTATTCTAATTATTTCCTCCCATCTTAATTGTGGAGCAACCTGATTTTTGTGCTCAGTGATCTGCATGGTGGCTCCTGTCTCACTGGTGTCATTTTTTTGGTCACTGTGCCTGTGAATTGTGATATTAGCTGAACCTCTTTCTATTATTTTCAAGCCATTTAAGTATTGTATATCATATAGGATGTCCATATTCATCTTGGTGTTCTAGATTTTTAGTTAGCAGTTTATACTCTGCTTACATTTCCTTGTCTTTCACGACATCCACATCTAGACACCATGGGTCACTGGATATTATTAAAAAAGTCAGTGTGTAATGAACCTTTCAAGAAAGAAAAAAAGAAAAATTAAAGGAAAAAAAATGTGTACAATGATGCTTTACTTCAGTATGCCAAAGGCTTGATGATTGTGCCTTTTTTTTTTTTTTTTTTTTCACAGGATGAATTTGATGCTGCAATCACGTATTACCATAAGGTAAGTTACCATTAACAGTATATGGTGTTGACTAGCTTCTTTATAGTCTGAAACTTGGACGTATAGTTGGATTTATTTCATCTGTAGTAGAAAGAATCCAAATGAAACAAAGCATCTGAAGCTTTCCTTGTAAGATGGTCTGAAACTCGGATGTAAATAAATTTATATTTTTGTCATCTGTAGTAGAAAGAATCCAAATGAAACTAAGTATGAGAAGTTTTCTTCTGGTAATGTGGTCAAAGAAAACCGAGGTGCTAAGAAAATTCTTCAGGCAGCTGGCTGTTCTCTTCAAGGTGGCACATTAGAGAATTGTGTGATAAGAAAATAAGAAAGCCTCAAGAAAAACAACTCTTTCCTTGCAGGGGTGCCAAACAGAATCCAAAACTGTCCTTTTGCATTTCTTAGAAAGCCATCAACAGAATCCAGTTATATGTTTATTTTTGTGGGGGGGAAAAACTGACCTATGTTACCATGTGGGTTTTGGAATCAGGCTCTGTGGCTGAAACCCGACGATCAATTCTGCACGGAAATGCTCACTCTGGCACTTGTAGACGAATGCCGCAGTGGTACTGATCAGAAAAATGATGGCCGTCGTAGCCAAGTCCTTGTTTAACTCTATGGTAAGACTTCACTTGCTAAAATAACATCATTGCCACTATATATTGCATTTCTTTGATTCCTGATTTTAACATATTGATAAATCTTCATTCTTCTCTATTTAATAAAAAATGGATATTTTCACCTTCGTTTCTTCAGTTTTAACCAATTTTGGAAATAACTGTCTTAGTATTCCTATAAATTCAATGACATGATACAAATGGGCCCTAACACTTTTAAATGGTTGTGCTCGCAATTTTGTAGCTTATCAGCTATTTTAAATGATTTAAGTGTTGAAGATTTAACCATACTTTTCTAATTATTCTTCTTTATTTGTTTTTTTCCCCGAAGTTGACTATTTCAGGTTATTGAGATTTCAGAGAGATGATTATGTACAGGCACTCGTGCCATTAGATATGGAATGGGTGAGCAAACTCAGCACATCGGGTGCGCTTGTCATCGACATAAATCTGTGCTTAGTTCAAGCATCCATCATCAATGATCACCTTTTAGTGATATTTGCGTCCGTGTAATATTTCATGAAGAGGTGTATTGGTTTGGTAGGGTTCGGCTATGATTTCACCTGTATCATAAACTACAGAATTAGCACCTAATGTATAAAATCAATTCTCGAGTGTGAGCAGGAAGGGTAGTCAAACCTTGTAGTCTAGGATTTATATTTCTCTATCTGTCGGTCAGAAATTGTAGCTTGACATGTAACCTCCAGATTACTGGACTTGATTTTGAGGGCTTTTTAAATGGAATTTAATTTAGCTGTGCCCATTCTGACATCGATTCAGTTCAAAGTGGGTCCAGTTCTTTGATTTGTACATTTCTGTTCAAGGTTTCTTGTTAAAATTTCATTACCCCTTTTGCCGTCCATTCAAAGTCCTTTGTTATCGTGAACTAGTTATATATGGACGACTTTGCCTCGGGCCTACGAGTCAATTTGAAGCCTTTTCCCATCTAAATAATAGAGGTTTTTCAAAGAGATGGAGCTATATCATGTGGCGATTAGGAATGCATTTGACAGCTTCTTACGGCATCGGAAGTGTAGTATATTCCTTTCCCATTGTTATGAAAGTTGTGCTAATTGGATAGGATGTCATAATCAAAGAATCTTTCTGGCACATCAGTGTGAAGCCTTGGAAAATATCTTTATCATCATCATTATCATCATTAAAGCCTTGTTCTAGCTACGTTGATTTCAGTTTTGGATCTATCATGAACTAAATCCTCGTATAAGTTGTAATTTTTCATATTTATTCTAATTCAACATTTATTGAAAATTGAGATAAAAGAGAGTTTCGGTGATTTCAGCATTTTTGGGTAAGTATCTTTACTTGTTTTTTAACCACGGCCAACTGTAGATTGAGTGGTAACTTTGAGTGGACAGCTAAAAATGCAAGATGAAATTGATTTTTGGGATAATGCTAGTATCATGATTTTCAAGTATTGGTATTTGGGGATATATCGCGTTTTTTATCCTGTGGCCGGCAGAGGGCAAAACACATATTGGGCCTATTGGCTGCATATCAGCATACAAGCAAGAGCAAGTTTATCTGTGAGATTTAGATTAAAAAAAAGGGTAAGTTTACCTACTCTACTATGTTTGAACCGGTCTTACCTACTATAAGATGTTATGAAGAGTGAGATGTTAACAGGGTAAGCATATCATACAGCACACTTCGTTTTATTATAGACCAAATTGTCCTTTACTTTTATCTCTCACGAGCTCGAGATATAACACTCGCAATCGTAGGATTTTGTGTCTATCTATGTCTCTAACATTATTTGCTAGCTTGGGTATTAATTGAACATTAACATGATTAAGTCGCGATGGATGTCAAGAAGAGACTCAACAGTTTAGTCAACAAAAATATGATAGATGATGGTGCATTAGATTGACCAACACAATTCTAAATATGAAGGAATGATTTTTGTATGTGTATGAGTCAATCATTCTATTATGAGTTTCTTCAATAATGAAGGTAGTCACTTAGTCACTGCAAGCATTCTCTTATTACAATTTGTGGAGATTTTGATTAAAAAAAAAATCAGAAAAATTTGTTACTCCATTCCCTATTTGTGACCCTATTTTTACTACAGTCATGGAGAGGATTACCTTCAAAGTTGGATGTTTTTTCTCGACGTTTATTGCTTTAGAATGAGTATAAAGTAAATGTTAACTACTTATGATGTCCTGAATAAATTAGTGAGTTCGAAAATTGAAACAAAAATAATAATTCTCAAAATACTTCAATGCGCGAGTGCGGTCGAGTTTCGATGCCATGAGAAAGGGGTTGAAGGGCAATTTGGTCCGGAAAAAATCAAAGTACATGGCATAATATGCTTTTGGGTAGTACATATATTTAAGGATGCTTTTCGAGGTATAGAAATATTTGAGGACGGTAAAAGCCCTATATTAATATTAAGGGACAGATTCTCCACTTTTTTTTAATACTAGGGAACCTGTTCTACTTAGTTTTTTAAGCAGAGTCAATTCTAAATCTTACATCACTTTTGCTTAGGTGTGTTAATTTGCAGATTGATTTTTCAACGTGAACATGTTCTAGTAAATATGCACTGGCATTTCATGTTTTATTCTTTGCAGTTGTAAATTAGAATATTAAGTGCTCATACAAATGCTTTTTTTTTTTTAAAGAAGAAGATCAACGATGTCAGTTGTGAATTAATGAAGATAGATCTCATGTATACAACTTCAAACAATATGGTATATCTGTGTCTCAAGTCATGCTCAATAGCGCTAGACCAACTTGTTGTGAGGTCTGCTCAAATGCAGAGAAACTGATAAATTAGCAGTGGATTAGAGGCATCAATATCAATCCAATCGAATGACTTTCGCCCTTAACCTTAGCTTCTAAAAACTTAATGGCTACATATTGTGCAAGTTTATTGTGATAAAATTAAAACAATATTATTTAGATCAATGCCAAATTAGTATTAATGCCTATTCAAAGGGAAGGAGTGTTTGTGAAGAGATTAGATTAATCCTAAATCATCTCATTTGTGTAAACTGAAAAGTCACTACAATTGTTGTTATATAAAATAATGAGTAATTTATATAGATATGTAGCCACTGGCCTAGTGGTAGAAACTCTTGATTTCTATTAAGGGTGATCATATTGTCTATACCTACAAAAGTATATTTCTGGCAAGAGCTCCATAATCCATCTCTCTCTGTAAAGAGATCTGCCTTACATATGAGATAACCTGTATGGGCTCACCTATGCACCATTTAACCCATTCATATCACATGCCTTTCTTTCTGACTCAAATTTTACAACAATTGAGATGCTTCACCAAGGTTGATCTTGTGAAAAAAGATAGAATCAGATTTACAAGAACTTCTACATGATGCTTCGCGTGTGATAGGATCAAGCAGAGCCAGGTGGTCCTGCATGGTTTAAATTGATCATCTCCTACTTTGTGAAAGCAACAAATTCTGGCCCACATTTTCCAAATCTCAAGGCATCTTAGTTAATAATAAAAAAAAATATCTATATAACCATTATCCTCAAAGTTGAGTCTTAAGGTGAGAAAAACACAAGCAAGATAACATATACTAATAGTTCTTTCCTTCTTTTCCAACCATTATATATATTAAATGCCATAATCATTACAAGATACTTGCCAAAACACTAAGGAATACTTTCATTTGTATATTGGTTCCATGATCCTTCTTCGTATGAAATTGGAAAAGACACAAAAACTGAAGACTGCTCAGGCACAGACAAACTGAACAAATTAGACTTAAAAGGGGTAGAAACTAAATTCACAGAGCAACTCAGATGCAATGGAGGGAAAACAATCAAAACATCTCACTCTATACATACCACTCAACTTAATAACATAAAGAAACCCCCCATGAAACAGAAGTGAATTCAGTCAACCTGATGGTGCAGGTTTAGTTCCTCACATTTTTTTTTTTTTTTGTATACCTAATCTTCTGGGTGGAAAGTGGCACCCAATGGTTTAAGGAACCTAATACATCAAGACCATTGGGGGAGACTACCACAATGCATGGGGATGAAATGAACTATCACAAACATTACACCAAAGTATTCCCCCTTGCTTGCAGACTGCAGAGCATCATGCTCAGGCCACTTATAGTCAGAACATATTTACACGGAAAAACCATGGAAGTATGAATGCTATGACAAGGCATACCATCAGGAAATTGCACAATCGATGACCCCGCCAGCATCGTCCCCTGGAGGATGTGATCCTGCTATTGCCCAACGATCTCCCCTCATTCCACTCCTCCATGAATCTCATGTCTCCCACCCCAGTGATGTTTTTCGCAGTCTCACCGCAAATTTCACAACATCTGCAATACAATCAACAAGCACAAGTGATAATCAATCAACTCATTCATATAATATTTAAATGTTTGATAACTTGAGAAGAAAAGCCCACCAAGCTGAAGAGGAATGCCATTTGCAATCCCTTAACTAGTTGTTCTCATTCATCAAAGCAATTATTTCAATCCCTTGATTAACAGAGTTTTGCTACTGAAACTAGATATTATAGAGATGGGTAGGGGACTTTAGGAAGAACCCAACTTGATTTAAAGATTCAAAACAGAATTTCAATAATAACCAAAGACATGAACAGCTTTCTTTCTTCTTCCCCTTTTTTGAGTGGTGGAAATGATGAACATATTGAAGAAGATCATGTTAAACAACAGAAGATAATCCAACTTTAAGGACTATCACTAAATACCAAATTTTTATCTCATTCACACAAAATCTCAAACACATGAATGACATCCATTATAGCATCATTGAATTGGGAATCAGATTAGATTAATGTCTGTTGCCTTTCAACTTAAACCATGTCATAAAAGAAAAACCGAACTTTAAGAACCATCATCTCATTCATGCAAAATCTCAAACACATGAAAGAAATCCATATACCAGAATTGAAATAGGAGATTGATACCTGTTGCCTTTCAGCTTAAACCATGTCTCAGCACAGTGTCGATGCACGGCACCTAATTCGCCTCTGCAGCTGCAACCAAGCTCGATCAAATCCATAGTACCCGGTCCGTGATCCGAACTCAAATGACAGATCCTACAGATCTTGTCACCATCCAAAGGATCTTCACTGCTGTAATCACCATCATCATCATCATCCAAAGGAACTTTTATTTTCAGCTCTTTCACCATTTCCTTTGGATTCTCCACCACATTCTCCACGGCATTGGAATCCATGCCTTGGGCATCAACACATTCGCATGCTTCATCAGATCTCACCTCAATTACAGTCTCATCAGACACGACCGGATCCGATGAATTCTCACCGATATCTTTTCCGCTTTCTCCGGATCTTATCTCGATCACAGTCTCCGATTTGATCAGATTCGACGAGTTTCCACCGATTACGCCATCCGATGCAATCGGATTCGACGAATCCTCACAAATCTCTTGCGGAACGTGCATTACATGATCCATTCCTCGATCAAATTAGCACAAATCAAGAAACAGCTCTATTCTACTCTACTCTACTCATTCTCTATCAAGAAAAAAAAAACGAGATCTAAGAAATAGACACTGAAGATTCAAAGAAAGATCCGGAATTCATAGATTGCTGAAAAACAGATCAATCAGACCGCAATCGGTGCTGAAAGGAGTCTCCTTTTCGATAAACCCTAGATCTGGGGGGAGTGCCAGCAAGTATCTTATACTGAATTTTGTAGTGTTTGGATGTTCGAGAAGTGAGATCTCGTCAGATGGGTTTCAATCAAAGAAGTTTCAGCAACGACTAGAAAGGAAGGATTCTCCAACAGATTGTTTGTTTTTAATGAATGAGAGGAGTGGAATTTTTTGAAAAAACGCGTATTCTGCGTGGGGACGTACAGAGAGGAGTGGAATGGTAGGGAGGGCTTACGTCGTCCTCATCAGAAGAAGAAGAAGAAGAAGAAGAGAGGGAGTAAAAAGTAGTAGCTATTGACCGAGGAGATTGGAGAGGTTTTATTTTGTTTCTTCTCTTTCAAATGAGATGAGAGAGAGAGAGAGAGAGAGAGCGACAGAAAAGGGAAGGTGATAAACTCAAGTGAGACGTGAAGCGGCCAAGTGCCTCGCAAGAAGCGATCTTCCTGTTCAAGCTGAAGTAATTTTTATTTTTTTAATTGTATATGACCCAATATCTCCTGATCTTGTTTACTTCACTATATATTTTTATTGATGGCCTGGCTGAGTAACCCTGAGTCAATTCTTAAAAATCTTGGCACACGGAATCCCTCAGTTTTGGCGTGTTGTGTGGGAAAATCTGCACGGGGGTGGGCACCAGCCTACCTGGAATCTAGTGTTCTGAACGGGTCGGCTCCGATACGAGTTCATGCTGGACTCGAAATTGATTCGGGACAAGTTTCTTGGCTCCGGAGCTAGAACCGAAATCATATATGGGACGAGTCTGGATCTGAGTCCAGACTAGGTAGAGAATGATACTAAACAATATATATAATTTTAAAATAAATTTTTAAAAATTTAGGTAATATGTCAGGTCTCGAGTCCACGGGCCAGAACCAAGATGGAATTGGATTCGAACCTATTTACTTATCAAGGCTAAAATAAGGACCCAGACCTGGTTTTTAATTGGTCGGAACCTCCAGATAATCGGAGAATCAATGACCCATTTACATCCCTATTGAAATCTGAGCCACCCGAAATGAATGTTGGTACAGTGTAGTGTGAATGTGCCCAAATTTAGTTTAATTTAGTAGGAGTTGAATCCATCGTCAAATTGATCATAAGATAGATAATGTTACTAATATAATCTTCTGTATTATGAATTATATATATTGATCATGTTATTTATCTTATTGGAGTAAAATTTGGAAACATTCTTTTAACTTTAACATAATCACCATGGTGCTCATTTGGAGCAGCTTGGATTTACAGTGGGTGGACCTCACCTTGGGGTTCTCCTCCAACTCATGAAAATTGGAACAAGGGGGCCATGACTGGGCAGGAAAAACTTAAGTTGCCAGAGACATTTTAATTTGTGGAACAGGTAATTGGTTCGAGTTTGTATGAAGGTTGTATGAAGGTATTTGTAAATGCAGGAATTTCTAATAATAACAATGATAGTTTTTGTCTTAGAATTTTGAATTCCTATTTTAGTAGTGAGAATTCATAAAAATCAGCCATTTAAATTTGATTTTGCATCATACTCAGCTATGGTGAAACCACATTCGGGGAGTTAATACAACTTCCCACAAAGATTATCAGAATTCTTGCTAACAATGAGAATAGAAGCAGAATTTGATTCTTTGCAACTTGAGCCATGAGTGATTTCCTAAAGTAGAACATATGGTGGACCTTGTGGGTTCCATCTGCCCTTTCAGATATTGGAAGACTGGGATCTATCGAACTTTAATAAGTACTTGCCCATTCAATATAAGTAACTGTTTTAACTTGAACTTACAAAATGAACGGTTGAAATAGAAAGAAGACCACCATTTGCTAATGACTCTTAGATGTGGAATTTTGCTTGAAGAGCTAAGTGTTTAGTTGGGTTCAGCTGCCTATCAACTATAAAGGGTTGTGAGATCTTGCAAATCACAAAAAGAATGAGAAAAAAAAAAAAAAAAAGATTAAGTCCATTAGATTTTAGTAATGACATAATTTAAGCTCATGAAATAAATGATTCAAGTAGAACAAAGTCCTCTGTCTCCTGATTGTCCAGTTTATTGCCTAAAATACGAAGTTCATACTGGACCTTTTCTTTTGGTAAAATTATATGAACTTTTTATATGGCAATTGAATATATAGAAATTCATGGTTAAATGAGCTCCCACAACTATTGTTAAATTAAATATATAATGGGGAAAGATATAAGTCGACAATCTAGATGCAACACTCTTTTTTCTAGAGTAAGTTAGTAGCATGGTGGCTTAGTAATCATTTTTCACCTTCTCTTGAATCATTTTCCATTAGAGGAAAGATAATTTTCGGCCATTTTAGAAAACTCACATTTATCTCTTTAAATTTTAATCATTCCAGCTATTAAAGTCTTATATATACCACTATTCATTTACATCAAACAAACATGTCCCAAGAGTTAAAAACTCCCTTCTTTTAGATTTCTTTCTTTGTTTTGCCAAGAGCCTTTGTATATTTTATTCATGGAGTGTTTGTTACGGCTGGTTGACATTTACTTTCAAATGACGAAGCAGGAGAAGTTAAAAACAAAACGACAAAGAGGAAAAGTAAAGTACCTTGCCCATTGGCCATGTCTTGGCTGGATGCCTTCCTCTCAGTCTCACTCGTTAAAACAGTGCGATTCGGAGACTCAACAACCTATTCAAAAGGAAGCTCTCTATTGCTGGACTTTTTCTCTTTTCTTGTGTTTTTTGTTTTTTTTTGGAAACCACTAGAGGTTTACCTTATTTTTAAGAACACACTGAGCTTGTAAAATTTCTGAACACCACTCCCCCCACACTATGAAACCATTTATAATGGACACTTTGAATAACATTCTTTTTTTCTTTTTTACTTTCTTTCAGGCTATCAAAACATGAAATTGCCTTTATAACTCATAATCTAGACAAGGGAAAATGGATCCGTTTTCTTAAAAAAAAAAAAAAAAAAAACAAAATTCTATTCCTATTATTTATAAAAAGCTCGCGACAATTCAATGATTTTGACATTACCCATCTTTTAAAATGAATTTAAAGTAGATCTCTGAAATGTAGATAATGCTGCCATTGACTAAGCCTTTTTTTTTTTTTTTTTTTTTGCTTTTAAGACTTTTTTGGTGAGATTATGTGAGTCCATATAGTGCATACAAAATGACATTGTGGCCGAGAATTAAGGATAAGAATGTCAATTTTTATGCATTATGTGAGTCTATTTAATCCATAATATCTGCCATTTGGCCTTTTTGACCTTTTAAATATTCTTCCCTTCATTAATGGTGAACGTCTAAGTTGGGGTTTACCATTCCTCAGTTCACTCGTCGGACTCTTGCCAAGAGACTTAAAAGGAGTGTATTTAGTAACTCTATGCATAAGTCAGTCATCTGCGTGTGGGGTCTTCATATCTGTGATATGGACATCTTCCTGTGCATGGGTCACTCTCAGCAAGGCTCTTCCATGTCTGTGGTTAATTTGGTCTTTGGACATCCGTAACATGGACCATTGTTTTGAGTCTCTCGTTTTTCATGTTGCAGAGAAGAAGTTGAACCTTTCAAGGTCTTTGGATTCCGTTGAAAGTACATACATCTGACACTAACAGGTATTTCTTTGCTGACCATGCAAAAGGCTTAAACAAATGTGGTATTCTATTCACAGAATGAAAAAAGAATGGTAAAAAGACGAGCTTGTAAAGAAGTTGAAATGACATAAATCGGGATTAAAATGCTTTAAACAGAAATTTGAGACGATGTTAAACTCGTTGATTGCAAGAAGTTTCGAGGAAGTTTGGACTTTTGGGACAAATTGTCGGTTCATCAGTGTTCAAAGGAGAATTCTGAAAGCGAGTTTTTATACTAAAGTGATTTGACCTATTTAACATTCGGTATTCTTGGGCTTTTAAGGATTTGAACGACTTTTAGAGCATTCTAGTTACGGAAAAATCTTTAGTTTTCAGTGATGCAGAAAGAATTCTAGAAGGCAGGCCACAACCACTAGCTGTTGGACGGCACCTTCTAACTCTTTGAAGTAGTATCGTCATTTAATTTTAAGATGCCTTTTGACGTTTACATTTTTGAAGATCTTTGAACATATATAATTAGGAATTAGAAGAAAAACAATAAAAAAGAGGGAGGAGGTCACAATCCTCAGAAAACTTGCTTTCAGATTACATAGGAATCGATCATGTTCAAATGAGCTTTATGAATTATTTAGAGGGAGGTTTGGGTAAGGAATGAAAGATGTAGATGAGACTTAACTTTCCAAAGCATTGGATTGCTAGAGTGATGGTTGGGTATATATTATCCATCTTTTCTTGATTTATATTCTATTAAAGGGGAGGCTATTTGATGGTACCCTTCAATATCCACCTTTGGTTTTCATTTTTAATAAAAGGAAGAGCAAGTGGAACGAGATTTTCTTTTTTCTGGCTGAGCTCATCCCCTACCTTGCACATATCAGAACTAGCCTCTTTAATTTCAATTTTTTGGTGGAACCTACTCATTTGATTACAAATTTATATATGGAAAAATATTCAGGTGCATTTATCCCTCACCATGCGTGATGAGGGACACCTCTTCTTGAAAAGTTTCAAGTACAAAAGGGATTTTGTACTTTTTGGAAAGATCTCTTTTTGTACTTGAAACTTCCCAAAAAGAAATGTAATGAGGAATAGATACACTTGAATAACCTCCATATATATATGTACATATTTTTGCCAAAAGAATCTTAATATATTCAATTTGCAAACCAATAGGACTGCATTAACACTAAGGCCTTGTTTGGATCGTCTTATTTTTTTTTACGTCTTAATCTGTCTGAAAAAGATCTGCGAGTTTAAGATTTTATTAGAGCTGCGAGTTTAAGATCTTATTAGCTGTTCTGTAATAAGATCGTTTGATAACACCTGAACGCTATGAGATCTGAATTGAATAAGACTGTTTGGTATTGCATCTTATCCAATACACAGATCGTTTCATAAACCTATGAGTAGACTCCATAAACCTATTAACCAAACCAAACATGGAATCCAATGCTAAATCTCTTCAAACCAATAGAGTTTGGACAAATCCAAAAATTACAACGAATTAATAAATCAAACTTCAATAAAATCCGAATATCCAATCTTCCATACCAAACGAAAAAAAAAAAAAAAACCCAAGAAAAGAGAGGGGATGAGAAGGGAAGGAAGATGAAGAAAAAGTTTACCTTTGACTTTGGATCCAAGACAAGAAGAAGGAATTACGGGAATTTTAAAATTATTTTAAAGTCTTGAAGTGTCTTACCGCTTAAGATATTGGGGTCTTAATTCCAGGAGCTGGATTTTAAGCTCCTAGAATTAAGATAAATCTCGTCTTAAATAACAAGTCATCTTAGCGCTTAAGACATGTTGGTATTGCGTACCAAACAATCTTATTTAGTTTTTTTGTCTTAGCGCTTAAGACATAAGACATTAAGACCCAAACTTAAGACGATCCAAACATTACCTAACATAATTTAGGAGAATATATATTCAAATGCATTTATTTATAATGAGAGATAGATGTACATGAATGTTTCCGACAACCTAACCTAACCTGATATTTGGTCAAAACACCGTCACTGACTTATAAGAAAATCAATCTGTTTCCGTTGGGAGATGAATGCCTGGACTTCTTTCTTGCTTGCGAATGGAAACCGCGTCGTTTCCGAGCTCATCCATGAAAAAATGACGAAGAAAAGGATAGGATTGATGACCACAACGCGGCAGAGAGGGGTTCCTCGAGTGACAAGTCAAAGATCGAATAATCTTTTAGACGTTGCTCTCCCGTGGTACCGTACCGTACGGTACAGCCCGACGTCAGTGTGGACTATTGACGAGCGAGCCGCCTTGGATTCAAAGGCTAGTTTCAGGTACAACGTGAATTTGTTTCCGGAAAATTATTGTAAAAAAAAAAAAAAAAAGAGTAGATTGACCGTGCAGCTATCCACACAAGAGTGAATGTAGGGACCCATATGGTCGAAGTTAATTTTAAGTATCTTCCTCAAAGATGGTCATTCGATCTAGGGCAATGTGATATGACATTCTAAATCCATATAATAAGGCACAATTATTTTAAAAACATCTATGAAAAAATATTTAAATTTCGAAAGATAAACATAAAATTTATGAGCAATTATATCGTTAGAAACTCTCTCTCTATATATATATATATAATGAGTACTTTCCCAAGGCATATATAATCTCCCAAGATTGTTCTTCTGGGTGCACGCATGAAACCGACACGTGTAAAAATTGGTTGGTCTTGGGTGAGATTTGAATAAATGGCATAGGTAGCAAACCCATGTCTTACGCAACTCACCCAACCCTTGGATGAAGTAATTTTGATGACGATGGTTTTCTAGCAGTATATAATCTGATAAGACTATTGTCTTAAATATAAAAATTGTGTGGTCTGTATGCACACAGGTCCCACGTCAAATCAAGCAAGACGTAGGCGATCTCTGGTTGCGTGTCAAAGTCTTCAAATCCAGATCCAGATCCATCATTGGGCGCATGCAAAAATTATCCTTCAAACTAGCGGCTCTTGCATGAAAAATAAGTTAGTTTTGAATAAATAAATAAATAAACTTTCAATTATATATAGTCATTCATTGTTATAGATTATATACCTTTTTTCATTTTCTATTTCAATAGTACCATGATTTCCTTGCAACATTTCAAATCCAATGATGTTTTAAAGGTATTTTGGAATTATTGAGAAAATACAAATTTAAATTTCATGGTATTTTAAAAATATAGTATGTTGGTCGACACTATCTAAACTTCTGTCGACCGAAGAGCGTGAAAGTGGCTAGTCAAATTGGCTATTTGTGTCGCAACTAGGGCAGGCCCATCATCGACATGATGTGTTCTTTTAAAAGTAAATATTGTATGTTTGTTCGATACGATCTAGACTTTTGTCGACGACTGAAGAGCACGTAAAAAGTAGCCTGTCAAGTTGGCTATTTGTGCCGCAACGAGGTCAGGCCCAATATCGACATGACGGTTTCTTTTTGTTGCTAAATACCAATACACATGCTATCGTACGCCAGTCCCATACTAAGGTCATCCAAGTTGTTTCCCAAAGAGGGAGTCGTTTCATTATTAAAGTGTGCATTTGTATAATGAGAGGAATGTGTGGTAGAGCAAAAAATTGTTTTGCTTTTTACATGCAGCTTCTTTTTATTTGTCCAGTGCAACACAATTTTTGGATGGAAAAAACTAATTGAAGTATGAACAGATCAGCTGAAGTTCTAATCCAAAGACTATGATGGATATAATAATGATGATGGACTCTTCTGATCCTTCTTTTTGAGTTAAAGTGTAGAACCAGGGTTGTAAATGGGTCGGTTCCGATCCGGGTCCTTGTTGAACTCGGAACCAGAACCGTTAAGGAGAAAGTAGAACTAGATCCTGACTTGAGACCGGTTTCTTGGCTTCGGAATCAGAACGGGAATTATATATGGGACGAGACTTAATCCGGGTTCGGATTTCGGTAGAAAATTATATTAAAAAAATATGATTTTTAAGAGAAATTTTAAAAAATTAAGGTAATAGATCAGGTTTTGGGGTCCACGGGTCCTAAACTAATGTGAAACTGGACCTAGACCCATTTACTTATATATTGGGGCCTAAATAAGTACTCAAACCCAATTTTTGAATGGATCATCGGAACAATCGGCTAATCAGAGAATTGGCTATCCATTTACATCCCTAAAAGTAGAACCCTCCTTCCTCCTTCCTCCTTCCTCCTCTTATTTCTTTGATAGAAGCCCTTCAACCCATCAATAAGGATTGGATTGGATTATGATTCCAATCACAATCCTTATCGGGAATGAGAGGCTTTAGGGAGAGATTTAGTCAACTGTTTCTGTACAAGACTCGGAGATTTAGTCATATCCATAATCCATGTGAAGGGGCATTACTACCTAGTGGTTGGGAAGATCCACCCACATGTAATTAAATGTGGGTCCCATCCTAAGATGCCAACAAACCTTGGTCAATGAATCCTATTGGAGGGAGACTGCTAATCAATAAGCACTTCTACCCTATGCCTCTCATCCACAATAATAAACAGATTCATCCAGTCGGCTCACCACTACGCTCATCTCATTAGCATTTTGGAACTCCTTAAAAGTCATCAGTCAATTTTAAGAGGAAAGAGGAATAGAGATTTCTAAGTAGTTGTATTTTTATAGGATGAAAAGCATTTCAAAGAAATAAGCGAATTCTACGTAGTTGGAGATTTTAATTTTGATTGCAATTTTTACCATCTCAATATAATTTAGATTAAATATTATTTAGAAAAATATATTATTTTTAATATTATAAATTATATTGCCCGTGCTAAATGTGGGCATGTTTTGCTAGTTATTTACTACTTAAAGCTACATTAAACCATTATCCTTAAATTAGATAATTCACATCCAAAGGATAATACATTCATAAATTCTACCCAAAACAATTACAAAATGGTAAAGCAAATGTGGACTTAGTGGAATAAACGAAAAATTGAATGTTAGAATTTTGGGGCCATGCGTGTCTAGATTTGCCACATTAAAACCATTATTGAAAAGAGGGATATGGAAAAAATTAATTTTTTTAAGTTGTAACCTTAATTATTTTCAAACCCTAAGTCTAATTATTTTAAGTGCAAGTCTTATAAGTGAATCCAAAAGTAGTTGATTTTCTAATTAATGACAAATTGAGGAAAAAGTCAATTCACGGCGAATACGCAGAGTGTGAATGCTTGGAAGTGTCAAAGATGGACCCAGTGCATAGAATTGGAGTGGAATAGAGATTGATGTAAGAATTCTTTATTATTCTTATCATCATCCTCAAATCACTATCCAGGTGCTATCATGGGTCCCAAACCCCTTTGCTAGTGGCCTCGGAGTGTTCGAGTTTGAGAAATTGATGCATTTTGTTAGATGGCTTTACCAATTTTCCTAATTTAACTATACAAGTAACATATTGGTACAAACTAACTCAAGGGACATATGCCCAGCCCGGGCCAAAAAATAAAAACATATATTAAAATTTTTTTTTTGAATTATTTTAAGAAATCTAATAAAAACATGTTATTTATCATTCTTAAAATAATAATTGACGCTATTATAATAATAGACATTAAAGATGGACAAATACTTAACAAAAATAGTAATGTCTTTAGAGGACAGTGAATCACTTATATCTTTACCTATTTGCTTGTAACTATATATATATATATATATATATATAGTGTTGATAAAAATAATACCATAAGTGTTAATTATTATCTGTGATCTATGAATTTATTTGATATCATAAATGTCTAAAATGTCACTATATATATTTAAAATATTATGCAAATTAATAAAATAATATTGATGTCTTACATTTATAAATATTTATAATATATTTATTAACAATCTTTTTAAGGTAATTATTTGTAAAATATAATATCCAAATAATTAAAATAATTATTATTTTGGTTTATAAATGAGTCTATAATCATTGATTTCACCATGCCCACCACATTCAGATTAGAAGGTTGAATATTCAAATAGTGGAAATAAGAATCTAAATGCAAAAATTCTTTATTATACAATTAAAGAGATAATCCAACATACCTATAGACTCTATTCGCCAAATAAGATAAAATAAAGTTAATAAAATATAAAAATAAAAATAAAAATAGTATAACTTCCCAAAAGAAATGAAAATTTTCCTTTTTGCAGCGCACATTTAAGGGCACCAATGTTAGGTTTTTGGTAAATGGACTTTTTCAGAAACCCTCTATTTTTTTTTTCTTCAGCGAAGAGATTTTAAGAAACTTGAAATATGTGAAAATATCATGATAAAGATGACCCTTTTGAGTAGGACTGGACTCCTTCCTGCCTTTATTTCTAAATAATTCTCAACATAATTATATTTATATTATCAGTCTTCAAATAACTCACAATCTCTAAATTCAAGGATAAAACAAAGTTAATAATGAATAGCATTTTATTTAAACATGCAAACAAGTAAATGCTAAATGGTTGGCATTGTCTAAATGTATGGCTAGACAATAAATACATATTTGAATTAGGCATGGGTAATAAGTGCTGAGTAATGAATGTAGTAAATGTGTGCATGATTTTTGTGCATTGGGTATCTCGATTCACATGCAAAAATCTTTGGTGGGGGGTCAGACACCAATATCTGCAGTTCTTGATCATACTTTTCCTTTTCAATTTCAGGTTCATCTAGATCATCCATTAAAACCTACAATGATTGCTCATTGGGGCCCGGCCCGGGCTGAACTAACAAAGACCTCTTTTTCGATGTTCGATAAGCTCATATGTAGTGAGCTGCTTTCTTGGATTAGGCCGATCTTGAATCGCTAATGGGCCTTCTCATGGATTGTCTTGGATACCGAAGGAAACTTAATAAGGAAGAAGGGGTCGTGCATTGGTTTGTTCAGTAAAAGCAAGAATGAAAGAGTTTGTCCTTTTCATGGAGCATCAAACATAATGCATGCTTTAGTAGCAATTGATACAATCCGACTATCGTATTAGTTGATATTGAACAAAATGAAATAAAGAAGAAGAAGTGAGAGGGAGCATGACTATTTCGAGTAGGATCGACTCCTTCCTTGCTTTTTATTTCTGAATAATTATCAATATAATTACAATCATAGCATCAGTCTTTAACTAACTTACAATCTCATAATTCAAGGCTAAAACAAAGTTAATCATGAATAGCCTATTATTTAAATATGCAAAAAGGGAAATGCTGAATGGTTGGAATTGTGTAAATGCATAGCTAGAATTTAGGGGTGTTCGTGGGACGGGTTGGGCCGAGCTAAGGCATATCCAAGCCCGGCCCGACTTTAGAAACACTGGTCAATGCCAGGTGCAAGTCCGACACGAGCCATAAAAGTTGTGGCTGAGCCTACCCATTTAATCAATCAGGCCGGGTCGAAGCGGGCCTTTTCCAATTTTGTGGGCATTCGAACAATTGTTTGGATTAATTAAATTAAATTACATGCATTCCTTATACCGGCCGATTCGGGCCGGTCTTTGGGCTTTCTATCACTTAATCCAAGCACAACCCAGTTATTAAAGAGGTCACAATTACTTATCCAAGCCCTGCCCAAAGCAGTTTGGGCCTGGATCAGGCTGGCCCGGCCCATGAATACCACTATGCTAGATTGAATGGGTAATAATTAGGGCTATCAAAGGGCCGAGCCGGGGTAAGCCCTTTGTAGGTCGGGCCTAGGTAGAGCCAAAGCCCTCGGAACCCTTATCGGATCTACAATATTAAAGCCCTTACCCAACCCTTATATATGCAGGTTGGGCCTAGGTTGAGCCAAAGCTCTCGAAACCTTTAGCGGATCTACAATATTGAAGTCCTTACCCGACCCTCAAGAGCTAGGGTTGTGTTAGAGCAAGAAGAAATAATAGTAATTTTTTTATGTTATTATATATAATGATTTTTCTATACTATGATGCCACTACTCCTTTTATACTATGATGCCACTACTCCTTCATTCGAGCTAAGGCGTGTGCAATGCAAAAGACAGTCTTCTTGTGTCATTTCTAAAAGGATGCATTAAACAAGTTACTTTATCCTTGAATAAAAGAAAATTATTTAGAATTAAATGAAATAATCTAATTTGATATACTGTGACATGAAATTAGGACATGAATGACACTATTAAATTCCTTAGCACACTAGTCATAGTTACATAGTTTTAGCATATTGCCCAATTTGTTTGTCATCGGGCTATTAGTAAGATTGTTGCAATAGAAGTTCAACTAGTTTAGTTTTTTTTACTAGTTCATATACTACATTTTTTTAAAGCAATAATATGGACCATCAAAGCTTGTTTGACAAATCTCATTTGATTCAATTAGACTTAATTATTAAAAAATATATTAGAACTTTTCTAAATAAATTATTTAAAGGAGTTAGCTCTCCTAAGCTCAAGCTTAGGATAAGGTAATTAAGCTCAAGTGTGTAGTGGGGCCCACTTGGGGACCTGCATGAGGATGGGGGGATTTCAAGGACTCATTGGGTTCATCTTCTTCACAAAAAAATCAACCCCAACCGTGATTTCTTTCATCTCCATATGGGCCTAAAAGTTTAATGGTCAATAGTTCATTCGGATCGATATATAATCGATCCAACGGTTCAGTAAATTTGGATTTGACCGAAAGTTGGTGGACATGTGCAATTTAGGAGGGTCATGTGTTTGGTTCATTTGGATGGACCAAAGGTGGACCCTACAAGCATGAGCTTACGAAATTTTCTCCTAAGCTTGAGCTTTGGAGAGCCTTGCTCTTATTTAATATTTGTGGTTCAAACAGACATTAAGCTACTTGTAACCATAACGTGTAATTCTTTGCAACATCACCATTGGATTTTATAAGAAAATAATCAAACTTTAACTACCTAAGTTGATTTGATGCATTTGAACATGGGTCAGAGTCATGAATTTTAATTCCACTAGTGGAGCCCTGCACATGCAATAAACATGCACCGAACACACAATTTTACTAAGAAAATCTTAAAAAAATAAAGTTATTAAAAAAATTTAGTAGAAGCTTCAATACATTTAAAAATAAAATTTCAACAGAAAATGACTGATTGTTAATTCAAGGCCTGTGCAATGTTCAAATACAGCTGACACTACTTTTTTTCTATACATTTAGAAGCAATAAAATAATGATATAGTGAGAAAAATGAGATCTCAAAAGACAATCGATATGGAATTTATAAAACTTTTTTAGGATATAAATCACATATTTCTAGATATTTTATCATGAATGTGTACAAAGAAATTTCAATTCACTTTATTTAACCTGTCAAGTCGACTTATCAGTTCCCGGTAGACTTGACTTACCAAAGTTGGAGTCCAGTCAAAAGCATAGTCAAATTGATAACCTGCAGTTTTATAAAAAAAAAAACTAAGTACTAGATGAGCTTATTGTTTTAACCAATTACCTTGAACATTATATGTTCACTACAAAATTAGATTCTATTAAGGAAAAAAAATTAATTATATCTTACCTAAGGACATCAGAATAATAAAACTGAGATGACGGTTTTAGTCTTAACTTACAAAGAAGAATAACATCTCACACCGACCGTTAAGAATAATGAAGTAATCCGGCTTGTCCTCAAGTGACAGAGATCAACAATGGTGGAACTATGATATGACTTCTAACGGATAAGATTTGCAGAACACCTGTAGATCAATATTAGTATTTAACATGTGCTTTATTTTATTTTATAAGACAGACCACTATCAGGTAAAAAGAGGCAATACCTCTCTAAGAGTCGGCATCTTCTTTTGCTTGATACAAACTATATTTTATACCCTGTAAGAAAAGGACAATACAGAGTAATCATAGAAGTTCAGTTAAATGAAAGCTTACAAATAGAGATATCTATTGGGAAAAAATACCAAAAAATAAAAAACTACAAATACAAATCTGCCAAAAGAATTGGACTTTCCTCTTAAGAAATACATAAGAATATAAGTCAGGTATTCTAGATTAACTCTTCTGCTCTGTTCTGTATAGAGGATGGGAGTGGTGATCAAAGTAAAAAATTTTTTGAAACGAATAAAGATAAACTGAATTTGTTGCAGCTCAGCATAAAATACTTATTTTAGTTGTTTACACTTAAAATGACTACTTCATTCATTGAATCTGAAGTTAGTAGTAACATTAGCATAACAAACAGTTTCTATGAGATTCTCGTTTTTCTTTTAAGAAAATGCATGACGTTTCATTGCAATATATGAGAAGGAGAAGAAGAAAAAGCAGCTTGCAATGATGAAAGAAATAAATGTGTTAGAAAATGATTAAAGTTTTTCAATTTAAGCCTCATGAGTAAGAGCAATAATAAATAAATATATTCATGCCCTTGAAATGCCCTTTTATAATAAAAAAATTCACAAAAATTGTATATTAAGAAACTAAAAATTGTACTGAACAACAACAATTTTACGATAGCAATCTATAAGACCTACCACTAAATAGCATTTATGGAATTATCTTTAGTAATCACTACTATCAGAAGAGAACCAATATTTAGTAGTAGTTATCACATTATCCAACTTGGGATTACCCTTCCAACAGGGGTATAAATCAAGATTAATACAACTATTATGTCAGATTGAAAACTCAATTATTCTAACTAAATAAAATACAAACACATGAAGCAAAAGGGAAACGAATATTTAAATTTTTTTAATGGTAACTTTCATTAAGAGAATGAAAAAAACAGGGCGCACATAAAATGAGTTTAAGTTGTACATTTCACTTTCTTATTTATGATATTTTGTTAGTTGCTACTTTTTTCTAAAAATAAAAAATAAAAAAACTAAACATAAAGCAATAATGCAAACGAAGTACCTGTATATATGGGACGTGCTTATAAGTTTTGGAGGTCCATATACTTTTTTCAAAGGCCATAATAAATAATATACAACTGAAGGAACATCAAATTACAAATATTTAAGGTTAGTGTACAAAAGATTAAATGGTTAATATTTAAAAAATAATAACAAAGGGTTATATTCGTGCAAAGAAAATAATCACATATCTTAAGGAAACCTCATGGAGCCCTCTGATGTTCTTAACTTTTAAATTTCAAATGCAAATACAACGCAAGTATCTTTTAGTTTCACCAAAAAATAAAAATAAAAATAAATAAATAAATAGAAACTATTTGCATAATTAGCATTGTTTCAGGTAAAAAAAAACAGAGAATGTTAATTCTCTCGTGTGTAGTCAATTTCGTATTTGAAATATAACACAACCACCAATTGGCCACCAGCAACAACAACAAAAGTAGCAAGCTAGCTAATACCTTTTGTTGCGACTTTTAAATTAATGGTGAAGTACTTAAAGTGCCCACAAAATTGTAAGTATTGAACACCAAAAGGTAGTAAGTAAGATACACTTGATTCATTTTCTTTTCATCCATTAAAAAAAAATACACTATTCATTTTCTTTTTTATTTTCATCCCGTCTTAGTTCAAGGTTTATTATTGAGAAAGCACATGGCATTTAAGTTTTCATAGTCAAAAGACAGTATGCACACCATGAACCACATAATGCAGTAAATAGTGCATAGTTAAAATCTTTTGTTTTTCTCACGTTGGTTTAGTTTATTAACCGGGGTGGACAAAATAGTGCCAAGAAAGACTAAAAAAACTTACTGAATGGTAAAATCTGAAATTTATTTTCCTTTGAAATCATTCTTTAATTGCACCATATCTCACAATTAATTTTACAAAAGACAAAAAAAAAAAAAAAAAAAATTTGAATAAAAATTTAGAAATTAGTGAACAAAATGTTTCAATGAGAACCACGAATGAATGCTTATTGGTCTTATCACACTTTTCAGGGGTTTGGAGGGCGACGATTGAAGAGGCCTTGGTCTAAAGCGTTAGAATTTAACTAACATAAACTAAAACAATGGATTATATTTTTGGCCTTTTGAATATTAGCACTTGTACTGCTTAAAAAAAGCCCTTTCCCCTTCGACTCTATGGAGAAGGAAAACAGATTCTGACAGATAATAGGAAAGCTTTTCCATGCCTCATAGTATCGTCCTTTTAGTTATTGTCTACTTTGTTTTTCTCAATCAGAACACTTTCTGTTTGAGTTTTCCATTTTCCTTTCTCATAGCACAAAACAGTATAAATTTTACATTTTAAATGTTATGCACAGATTCATATTCCAAATATAGAGTGAGAACTAAATACAAAGTTCTACCATAAGGAAACACGAAACACGCACAATTTAGAAGCCTGCGGTTAAGATTCAAGAAATAAAACAGACATATAATTAAAATTATCAGTGCATGAAGGTTATCAATGAGCCTAACTTTGGCCCAAACAGGAATGAGAAAGAAAAAACCAACTACTCATCATCATTTTCTTAACTTTGGTTGCACCCATTTTTCCTAGAATGAAGATTTTATTGCAACATTAGAAAAAAATTGAAGAAGAAAACATAATCAAACAATAATAATTTCAGTAGAAAGTGCTTACTTACATGTATGAAAACTCCATTTATTTCAAAAGAAGCTAAGAGTCAATGAAGAATCTGTTAAAATATCATGTTCTTCCTTACACAATTACTCACAGAGGAAAAACCTCATACCCACAAAATTCCCTATATTGAAAATCTTGTAGTATCAGAATAAGAAGAATGTTAAAAGAAAATTGAAAAAAGAAGAGGGGAAAAAAAAAAAAAAAACATTTGAGATATTGATTTGAGATAGATTCCAATCTTATCCACATTTTCATTTTCTTTTCTCCACCACCTTAATAAAAAAAACAAAGAAATCGAAAAAAAAAATTACTCGATTTAGTGGAATGTATTAAAACGAAATTTTGTTACGTTTAAAATATCAGCATCTACTCAATATAAGAGATTAAAAAAAATTATTAGGATCATATGTGCCAAGTTTGGTCTGGATCCGGGTTCATTTGGGTAAAATTATTAGGATCGTGTGTGCCAAGTTTGGTCTGAATCCAGGTTCATTTAGGTATAGTAGGGGGTAGTTATCAATTTTCCAGAGAATTTAGGAGGTTTTTTTTTTTTTTTTTTTTTTTTTTTTTTTTTTTTGTAATTTTAGATTTTTGAGATTATGGTACCGTTAGATATATATTTTTTTTAATTCCTAAACTTTAGTCTTTTAGATCATCTTGATTCGGATCCTTAAAACCCCACTAAATCTAAGCCTGATCCAAAGTTTATTTTAGACAAATTGAAAATTTTCCATTATGTCCCCATCTTTATCCATATATAAAATACATATACATAATAAATATATATATATATATATATATATAAGGATGGACCTCACAACTTAACTTTCATTGGATATGTGTAGCAAAAAAATACATCATCTTTTTCTCTTTTATAAAAGTAGCTTTAATGAAACAAAAATCATAGATGTAAGGGGATAGAAAGAAATTGGCATCCATATGATGTTGATGGCCATCCATCTAAATTCTCAAACATAAATAGTTTACATTAATAGTAAAAGTCAGTCTACTCGTACTCAATGGCATTTTGAAGGGTGATTCTATTGGCACCCACATGTATTGCTGTACACACCCACATTTTAATTTTTTTTTATTACCAAAATGCCCCCATGTGAAATGACGAAACAACCCTTCTCCATCATCCTCTGCTTCCTTTGGCCGTTTAGCATCGTTTCGTGCCCTTGGTTCTACTCATCTCCTCCTCCTCTTCTTCTTCTTTTTATCCTTCATTATCACATTTATCCACTGTTTTGAAACTATTGATCTGCACTCATCTTCATTGAATTTCTTCTCCTTCCTCATCATCTTTCTCCAACTATTAAAAAGTTTCTTCAAGTCTCCTCCATTTGTTCAAAGATATTAGAGGTACTCATCTCCCTACACCACATTTTCGATTTGAAGCAGGCATTTTTCAATATGGACAAGCAACTGACGATCCATGAAGAGGAGGTATACATCTTGACTTCATTTCCAACGTTTAATTTAAAATTCGCGCGTCATGCTCGGTAATCCAGAGCCATGCAAACGCATACTGCACGGCCAAAAAGTGTCAAACATCTTGTATTTGCACGGCAGACTTCTGCCGTGCAAAATTAGTTTGCACGGCAGAAGTAATTTTTGCACAGCAGAAGTCTGCCGTGCAAACTAATTTTGCACAGCAGAAGTAAACCGATCACATTTCACAAGGATGACATATAGTCTTGTGCATTAATGTACTAAGATTTATCATTCATATTTTCAGGAGATTCAATCAACCGGTGCCAGTGAGTGCTCTTTGGATTTTACTAATGTTTTCACCACTGACACAATATTCAGAAGCCGAGAGGACCTAATCCAATGGACAAGGGAAGTTGGAAAGAAACATGGCTTGGTAATTGTAATCAAAACTTCAGATGCTGGTGGAGATGGTAGGAAGCCGAGAATAGTTTTATCTTGTGAGAGAAGCGGAAGTTATAAGGGTCCATCGAATGTCTGCCATAAGAAAAATCCTAATAAGGTAACGGGAACGAAGAAGTGTAGTTGCCCTTTTGCTTTGAAGGGCCGAAAGTTGGCAAATGACGATGATTGGATGTTAACAGTGGTTTGTGGAGTGCATAATCATCCAAATGCACAATATCTCGAGGGACACTCGTTCGCCGGGAGGCTTTCTGGAGACGAAATCAATGTTTTGATTGATATGTCGAAGAGTATGGTGAAGCCGAGGAACATCCTTTGAACATTACAGGAAAGGGACGTACACAACACCACTACGATGAAGAGTATCTACAATGCTCGTCAGAAGTGGAGGGTGACTGAATTGGCCGGTCGATCACAGATGCAGCAACTCATGATGCATTTGGATCAGAACAACTACATTGAGTATCACACTAGCAAAGACGCTACAGATGCTATGATGGACCTATTCTGGGCACATCCATCATCTATTCAGTTGTTACGTGCGTTTCCAGAAGTTTTGATAATGGATTCCACGTACAAGACTAATAGATATTGACTTCCCTTGCTTGAGATTGTTAGTATCACATCTACACAATTGACTTTCTCCGTTGCTTTTGTGTACCTTCAATCAGAGAGGGAGGCCAATTACAGATGGGCTTTGGAGAGGCTGAAAGAATTAATGGATGGATGCATTATGCCCCGTGTGATTGTCACCGGCAGAGAGTTAGCTCTGATTAATGCAATTAACATTGTTTTTCCGAATGCAGCAAACTTATTATGCAGGTGGCATATTTCTAGGAACATCTTGGCAAATTGTAAGAAGTATTTTGAGACCAATGACAGATGGGATGCGTTTATAACTTGTTGGAACATGTTGGTAGTCTCTCCCACGGAAAATGACTACAGTCAACTTCTAAGCTCATTAGAAAGGAATTTTTGTGGGTATCCACGTGTTGTTGATTATGTGAAGAACTCGTGGTTGAATAACCACAAGGAACATTTTGTGGCTGCTTGGACGGATCGGCATATGCACTTTGGAAACGTAACTACGAACAGGGCTGAGAGCGCACATGCAAAATTGAAGAGACACCTTGGCACATCGAACTGTAGCTTTGATGCGTCCTGGAAGGTAATACATGCATTGCTGGAGTTGCTCTTTACGGAGATAAAGGCTTCTTTTGAAAAGAGCATGAACACCGTGCAACATAAGTTCAAACCGGCATGGTTTCGTGAGTTGAGAGGATTTATATCAAGGAATGCTTTGGATATAGTCCTGAATGAGTCGATAAGAGCTGGTTATATTGGTCTTGATTCGGCGGCATGTGGGTGCGTAATTCGACGGACCCATGGATTACCATGTGCACACGAAATTGCCGAATACATAAGGGAAGGCACTTAAATACCACTGAGTTGTGTCCATCAGTACTGGAGGAAGCTCAATTTAGACTCCACTAAAGTGAATGAAGCCCCCGAGTTGACCACAACTTCTGAATTCGAGTTAATCAATAAGAAATTTCGGAGTACTGATGACGCTGGTAAAATACAAATATTGAAAAAACTCAGAGAATTGGGGTGTCCTTCGTCTACTTCTCTTCTTGAGCCGAATGTTAAATTCAATACTCGGGGTCGTTCACCCTCAAAAAAGAAGAAGTTGGATTCGTCTACCCGTCGGGAGCCATCGGCTTTTGAGTATGCACTCTCGATCGAAGATAGCGTTCCACCTGGATCAAATCGTCTGGGTGTAACGGAGAAGCAACCTAAAAAACTGAGTGTCCGCCGCACTCGATTATGCACGTTAGAGCATTTGCTTCCTAAGTCTCTAGGACCTTATATAGAGACTGTTAAGGATGTTGTTGCCGATGGTAATTGTGGATTCAGAGCCATAGCTGGTCTTCTGGGCATGGGTGAGGATAGTTGGAAGCAGGTTAGACTGGATTTGAGCAATGAACTGCAGAGGTATCAGCACTATTATTCATTGGTATATGGAGGAGATGAGAGGGTTGGGGAGCTGTATTATGCATTGGCGTACTATGATAGCAATCCTTCATATGATCGTTGGATGACAATGCCAGACATGGGTCACCTGATTGCTTCATATTATAACGTTGTATTGGTCCACCTTTCCATACAGCAATGCCTTACTTTCCTGCCTTTGAAGTCATCCCCGATTCCACCTTGCTCTCACAAAATTATCGCCATTGGTTTCGTCAATGGAAACCATTTCGTACAGGTCTTTATGACCCCCGAGGCTCCCATGCCTCCCATTGCTACAAATTGGCATATACACCACCACCCTAATGCAGATAGATGGCAAATACCATATGCTCATAGCATCGATCGATTCAAAGAAATTATTGGAGACAGTGTCGCAACACAGGAGTCGGTTAACATTGACAGTGATTAAATTATTGCACATTTAATGTGATGTAAACTTGTATGTTATTATGTTATTGTGTCATTAATAGAAGCAATATTGTATGCTATTATGTTGTGTGTTTATTAGTGAAGACCCTTGTGAGCAATGTTTTCTATATGGCACAAGAGAATGAATCTGTGTATTGCACGGCACATAAGGGCCGTGCAAAACAATTCTGCACAGCCAACATGTTCCGTGCAAAACAATTCTGCACGGCCAACATGTTCCGTGCAAAACAATTCTGCACAGCCAATGTGTCCGTGCAAAACAATTCTGCACAGCCAACATGGGCCGTGCAAAACAATTCTGCACAGCCAACATCCGCCGTGCAGAATGAATTTGCCTGGTAAGTATTGGCCGAACAGAATGTATATACATGGTTGTTGTTGGCCGAGCAGATCTATTATTTTTTTATCTAAAAAATAAAGACAACAACCATCTCATATAAGAAGATAAAGATAATAGAAGTCCATACACAATGACAAAATTCTTCAATTGACACATTAAAGTTTGTAATACAGTTAATTTTTCGGAATACACATCGATACAAAAAAAAATGTAATTGTATTCCTCCATGAAGTTTCTTATACATTTCATAAAAAAAAACTCAGTGTGAACAATCCAAAGATATGACTATCAACGCTGCTACGAACTCCGTCGGTATGTCACTGGCAAGCCATCCAGAATCTTGAGGGTAGTCTGCAATGCCCAAATATAGAAGTCAGATGGCTCATCCGTTCGTGCAAGCGTGGCACGAATGTGGTCCTTCGCTCGATCTGATCCATCATCCTCCCCTGTTGCCTCCATAGTATGACTAGCCAGTTGTGGAGGACTAGACGGCCCTGCCTCATCCCCTGAGGAATCATCCTCTGAAGAGCTCTCTATATCTTCGTCAACCGGCTCGGGCAGTGGATCCTGAACCATTTTGCGTCTTCGTTCAGACGCTGTTGGCCGCTGACGGATGCCTGTAGAAGAACTGGCATGCACACCTCGGCGAGGAGGTCTAGCAACACCAATCTTAGTCCGCACTCTCGATGGTTTACTAGAAGTACTAGCGTCTCCACCTGTCGGACGTGAGGTTCCACCAATACGGCGTGATGGTCTCCTCGGCATTTCTTCAAACCTATTAAAAATAAAAATCAGTAAGAGGATAGATAAAGCGTAATAGAAGAAAATGTAATTCTATATGCACCCTCGCATTATGATGAGCACACCTACATCCCTTTGTGAAAAGTGATTTTTAAAAATAACTCACTTTTCATAAAGGGATGTGGGATGTATATACAATTTCCCCAGAAACATTCAAGTTTGGAAATGCAACTGCACGACACATGTCTGTGCAAATGAGGTGTGCAAAGAGCTCTGCACGGCCAATGTGTGCCGTGCAGAGGGGCTCTGCACGGCCGAAGTGTGCCGTGCAGAGGGGTTTTGCACGGCGAGTTTATGCCGTGCAAAAATTGTTTGCACAGCACATGTGTGCCGTGCAGAAGGGTTTTGCACGGTTCTGCGTTGTCGAGCAGCTCGCGAAAACTACAAGTTTTGGGCAAATGGATACGGATTTTGCACTTCGAATGCACATGAATTAGCCCCATGAAGATCTTAATAAATGTATCTACTCTCTAACGAAGAAATTACGACCTAAAATGAATGTCAAAATGATAAAACTATGAACAAGAAGAAAAAGAAAAAGAAGAAGAATACCTCACCTTGTTTGAGCTTCCTGTGAAGAAGAAGAAGAAGAAGAAGAAGAAGCACTGTGCACTGCTGCTGTTTGGAGGGAGAACGACCAAGAAGAGGAGAAGCCTTTGCTCAGTTTTTCAAAATCGTCGACGAGGGAAGCCAGAGGAGGAGAACGATGGTGGGCAGTTTGGGTAATAGTGTGGGTGGGCTCAGGAAAAAGATTTAAAAAAATTAAAGGTTGGGGGTGAGTTCAGCAAGTGGGTGTGTACAGCAAAAGATGTGGGTGCCAATAGAATCACCCCATTTTGAATTCTTTTTCATTTAAAAGTACCTTGGTGTCAGGTAAACATAGAATCGAACATAAGTAGTAATTCTAGGATATATCGAGATATCCATAAAAAATTTCGGACTTTAGATTTGGTAATTATATTTTAATAAAATATTAAGTCAAGTGTTAGCTGGGACTCCTTTTTTTTATTATTATTATTTTATTTTTTCCATTGGGTATCTATCATATATACATATATGACAAGTTAGTCACCTCGATCGAGAAGAAACAACCATGTGCACGTTAGAGAAGCGCGGCAGCGTTTACGTCCTCACCCTCACCGGCGACGGCGAGCACCGCCTCAGCCCCACCCTAATCGACTCCATCCAGGCTGCCCTCCGCCGCGTCCGTTCCGATCCCACTCCCGGCTCCGCTCTCGTCACCACCGGCGAGGGCAGGTTCTTCTCCAACGGCTTCGATCTCAACTGGGCCCAAGCCGCGGGATCCGGCTTCCTGGAGCGGCTCCATCATATGGTCGAGAAATTCCAGCAGATCGTCGCCGACCTGTTCTCCCTTCCGATGCCAACGATCGCCGCCGTCTCCGGCCACGCGGCGGCGGCGGGATTCATGCTCGCGATCAGCCACGACTACGTGCTTATGAGGAAGGACAGGGGTTTTCTGTACATGAGCGAGCTCGACATCGGCCTTCCGTTTCCCGATTATTTCATGGGGCTGATGCGGTCGAAGATCGGGGCGGCGAGTGCGAGGAGGGACGTGGTGCTGCGGGCGGCGAAGTTCACGGCGGCGAGGGCGGTGGAGGAGGGGATCATCGACGCCGCGCACGATAGCGCGGGGGAGACGGTGGAGGCTGCGATGCGACTGGGGGAGGAGCTGGCGGGGAGGAAGTGGAAGGGAGAGGTCTATGCGGGGATAAGGAAAGCGACGTTTCCTGAAATTTGTGAAGTGCTAGGGTTGGTTGAGAATAAGAAGACGACGACCGCAACGGCTTCTCGTCTTTGAGGCGATAACAATAAAAAAAGTGGGAATATGCTACATAGAGGTACTGTAACTGTACTGTAATGAGATCTTGTGATTTCTTCTTCTTGTGGTGGTCGTCGTCGTCGTCGTAGTCATCGTTGTTTATAAAGGTCATTTGGAGTAGAGGATGATATCTTAATATCTGCAGAGTTGATATGTGTTTGGACTTAAGAATCGAAACAAAACCCTTCCATGAAAACTGAAATACGCTTTTTTAGATGTTAATTTGGAAGGGAGTCCTATTAATCGGGCAGTGATTCTGAAATTCTGCCTTTACAGGAGTTTTGGGATTTCTGCAGTGATTGAACTATGTTGCCCAAGCCCACAACTCCCAACAACTCCTTCACGGATTCATCCGTGCTACAACTAAGGGGTTGTTGAGGTGGAGGGGAGGTAGCTTCACCCCTAAGTTACAAGTGGGTTGGTGATGGTTTAGGTTATTTATAATCACATGTAGTCAAGAGCGGGTTTGAAGTGTAAATTCCATATATATATATATATATAAATATTGAGCCCCATCATGGTTTTAGAAACTATTGAAAGATGTTCCCACTCAATCATGAGCCCCACTGATAGATCTACAGATAAGATTGGAATATAAGTTAAAAAGCCAACTGTGCTGGCCTCTTAGATCAGCTCTCAGATCATATCCAGGCAATATAAGTTAAAAAGCCAACTGTGCTGGCCTCTTAGATCAGCTCTCAGATCATATCCAGGCAACATCAATTAAGAATGCTGTTTGTCTGTCTGTCTTTTTTTGTCAAGGAAAGTCTCATCAATATTTCCATATAGGGATCCTACGTGTGTGGCAGACTAGTAATGGAATCGTTGGCCTTAAGGTGGGTGTAAATATTAAATAGGATGGGTGTATTTAGAAAGTCCCTTATAATTATCTTCAGCATATCCATGTGTGCAGGCGTTTCCACTCCCCTGTTCTAGACTTGATGGTCTCAATGTATTCACATTGTAATAAATTTTCACTACTCCACTCTAGGTCTTTATTTTATTGGTCTCTTCCTTTTCCTAGCTCCTTGAACTTGTTGCCTTTCAATATATAATTCGAGAGCTATTTCTGGACTTTAATAAACATACCCCATGTGAGGTTCTTGCGTGTAGTATTTATTTGTTAGATGGTTTGCAGTGGTTGATGCACATACAAGTGATGGGGCCATGTGGATGAATGGGTGCCCAAGTTCCATAAAGAGGGGCTTATGGAATCCTAGTACTGTTTTCTATGCTTTTTCGTTATTTTTTTAGATTAAAAATGTTGGTATGCTTCTTTATTTTCTTGGTATGCTTCTTTATTTTCTTTAAGCCTAGGAATCCTAGTTCAGCTAGTCACTCACTATTTTTCATTTTATATATAATTGTGATTGTTTTGACTATCTTTGGTTCCATTGCTTTTGAAACCATGTTTTGCGATGGCCCAAATTGTTTCACGTCATTCAGATATTTAGTGAAAGGAGAGAGAGGGAGAGAGAGAGTGGGAAACTTCTTTGGGGTGAAGCCTTATTCATCTTGTGGTGCAGACTGTCAGCAAGGGGATGGAGTTCTAGAGTTATGGTTTTTGGCTTGGAGCTTTACCTTAGATTTGTTAAGCCTGTAACTCTAGATGTGTGAGCTCGTTTAAGGTTGGGTGATTTGCTACCATGTATCCTTCTGCTTGTGGTTGGAAGTTGATTTGCTACTCCCTACCCTTCCTCCGGCTCGTGTTTGGCAGTTGATGTTGCTTACATGTTTACAATAGGGCCTAGTGTCAAATTAAATGAGTAGAGCACAAATACGGAGGCGTTCAGACACGGGTGTTTCACAACCATCATCTGTGAACTTAATAGTCTTGCTGCAGATTAATTCTAGTGCACATCTATAGAATTCCTTCCCATTTGTGAATCTCATTGAGCCATTTAATGAATCCTTGACTAATTTGTCCAATAAACCCAACTGGACCTACTCGTGAGATTGGGGGTCTTCCCAACTTCCCATTGCTTGTTCTGCGTCCATCAGTGATTTCTGACCTTGGTAGCCACGGCAATTTCTATTAATGGATTGGTTTACTATCAATAAACTTCACCAGTTTTTATTGTTTATCCAAAGTCCGGATAAAAGAGGGTTGTGTTAGTTAGGTTGACAGCCAATGTAAAACTTTGTCACCAGCTAAACATGAATTCTGGTGGCAGACCCCAACATGGATATGAGAAGGCTTTGATGATGATGATGATGATGATGGACATCTTCTACATTGCCAACATTGGAATGAGCCTATTGTGATTACATGGTCCGTTAGGTGTGCCTATTGACTATTGCATTTGCATTATTAGTTGCTCCGTCTAAGATTTTGGTTATTAAGTGGCCCATCTTGTTGTCTTTGTCAGGTGGGACCATTATGATTCTATCATTAGAAAAACCAGATTGTGTTTGTGTTTTCCATTAGTGTTCAAGCCCACTGTATTGCCATAATTTAATGTTATTGCCCTGTCCCCATCGTTTAGTTGGACTATGAATGATATGATTATTAACGTGTTTTTTTTTTCCACAATACCATCAATATTTTTTAAAAACTATTTATTTGGGGCCTGTTTGACATCAAGAATTTTTGTTAGAAATTTTGGACTGTAGGGCATTTCTAAAATTCCTGTATAGTATTAACTTGTTTTTTTGCCAAGAATACTGGATGCTCTTGAATCGAGGGCATTAAAAATGTCTCAATTTGAAGAATTCCAAGTGATCTTGTTCTTGTCATTAGACAAATTCCACCAGTAGAATCATGTTTTCTGTTTTAGCCAATGGCGACTTTCAATTGTCTTGGGTGATCCACTTCATGTTGGAACAACACTGGATTCTTTCTCTATTCTCCTATTTATTCCCTAAACCCTGTTCTCTGATCTTTACCATGGACCTGAAGCATCTTGCTTCATGACAGTTAATGGAGAAGATCCTCTAAAGATTTTGTTTCCTGTTGCTGCACGGTAATTCAAATATAAAGCTTGTTGTGGATGGGCTATGATATCCTTAGCAAAATTGTATTGTCGAGGGAACTCCTTCAGTCTTGGAGACCCTTTCTGTTTAGAACATCATTTCCAGAGCTTTAAACCTGCAAAACTTATAAAAAAAGAAGTTGATACTCTTGTGAGAAAAATATATTGTTACCATTGCAACTTCTTGAAAAGGAAGCCTCTATAGACTTGTTTGCAATCTCATCAAATTACTGATATTAGGCATTTAAAAACCGGATGTGGGCTAAGGTGATGAAGAATGGTTTGAATTTGCTGCGCGAAATTCAGAATGGATGGTAGCAAAGTGGGTTGCAGCAGTCTGGCTGTAGGTAAGTGATTGAGTAATTCAAGGAGAAAGGGAGTTATGGGCATGGTGTAAATGGTGGGAAAGTAAGATTGGCCGTCCAATTAGTCTTATGGGGTATATTCGTCCTTTTTTTTTTTTTTTTGGTAGAAGGGGTATATTTGACTTAAAATCTAATCCAAAGAGATGCTTGAGGGTCCAAGGCGTCAGGGGAAATTTGTTTTCCTATTTAATTGAATAGGCATATGAATAATGAATGTACTCACGAACTTGATGATTGATATGGGGTCAATATCTTGAGGAAGGGTTAGGTTTGCCATCAACTTTGGCACTGTTTGCGGATCATACATAGTTTGTTAATTATTTATTACTGTTTTAAACTCTAAATGCATGATTAACTTATCCTAAGCTTGAGCTTAAGAGAGTTGCCACCTGGGGTAAGTTTAAGTGTGTGGTGGGGCCACCTAGGGACCCACATGAGGATAGGGATGGGGGGATTTCAAGGACTCCCTGGGACCTTCTTTTTTTGCAAAAAATCGGCTCCAACTGTAGTTTCTATTATCTCCATCCGGGCCTCAAAAGTTTAATGGTCAATAGTCCATTTGGATTGGTACACAGTCGATTCAATAGTCCAGTAAATTCGGATTTGACCGAAAGTTAGTAGACATGTGTAAGTCAGGGGGTTGTGTATTTAGTCCATTTGGATGGACCAAGGATGGGCTTCACCAGCATGAGCTTACAGATTTTTATCCTAAGCTTTAACTTAGAAGAGAGAGAGAGAGAGAGAGAGAGAGAGAGAGAGAGAGAGATATTTCCTAGTTCGCAACTCCTAATGTATGTTTGTTTAGAATAGAACTCTTAATGCTGATCTCAAATTGATGGAATAAGGCTTTGCAGATTTGATTGTAATGATTATGATGGGTGAACAATCATTTTCCTATTGAAGGGGATGAAATTTCATAACTAGTATCTTCATATTTAATCCTCCACCTTTGCCATTCTCTCTGGAAGGTATTGTTCAGAAATCTTTGAAATTAAAGACTAACTAATTAAAATGGCCCTAAAGTGCATTTTCTAGTCCCGCAAGAAAATAGATTAAACACAACTTTTTAGGGGGGTAGATTAGAGTTATAAAAAGAAAAATGAAAAACCCTTTTCTGATGGGATGGAAGCAGAAATGAAAGTTGGACACTCATGACCACTGACATTGAGAAGTTCCTTCATTATCATTTAAATCTTGCAAGAGTGCAATCATCTTGCTTTATGTTTTTGAAGATTGATGGGAATTATACAGATTTATGTTTTTTCTTTCTTCTTTTCTACACAGGGATTGTTTAAGAGAGAAAAATGTTTCTCCCTTCAAGTTATGATAAAGAACATGCAAACAAGTTTTTGGGAGGAGAAATCTGCTAGCACTAGTACCAACAACTCATCCCATCCCCTTCATTTGCTCGTTTAAGCCCTTGAGCATCTTAAACAAGCTTTCCCATTCAGGATGTTGGGCTCTGTCCCTTGCAACGAAGGAATGCACACCTTCATTCACCTCTATCCAGCTACAGCCAACAACCTTCTTCACCCCTTTCTCTTTCATCAACTTCCTCATTACCTCCGCATGTTCCCACCTCCCAAAATCCGCCAATATATTAGACAACTGCACATAATATCCCGGATTCTTGCAGCCCAATTCAATAACTCGAGCACCTGCGTAAATCGCAATCTCTAAATTAGAATACGTTTTACATGCCCCTAGCAATGCCCCCCATAAATGAGCATTAGCTTCTACTGGTGAATTCTGAATTAAATCCAAAGCTTCATCTACCCTTCCTGATCGCCCCAGCATGTCTACCACACAGGAGTAGTGCCCTCCTGTGGGACCTACTCTAAACCTTTTCATACTGTTAAAGATATCAGTCCCCTTGTCAACAAGCCCTCCATGGTTACAAGCTGACAAAGCTGCAAGGAAACTGATTTGATCAGGTTCTTCCACCATCCCGAAGATCTCAAGAGCATTCTCCCCTAGCCCATGAACTGCATAACCTCCAATCATTGCATTCCAAGTAACCAAGTTCCTGTCTGTCATCAGATCAAATACTCTCCGTGACTCTTTTATCTTTCCACATTTTGCATACATGTCAATAAGAGCACTGGCCACAAACGTTTGGCCTTCAAATCTGTTTTTAAGTGCCCACAAATGGATTTCTTTTCCATGTCGAAGACTGGCCATACCTGCACAAGCTGATAGAGCGCTTGTAATAGTGATAGGATTCGGTGTGGTTTTGCTAATAATCATCTGTCTAAATGTATTGAGGGCCTCGTTAAGGAAGCCATTCTGTGTATAACCAACAACCATCGAGCTCCAAGAAATTACATCACGCTCCATTATTTTGGAGAAGACTTGCTCGGCGTCTTGTACTGAACCACATTTGCTGTATACAGAAACAAGAGCATTTCTTACTCGTCGATCATATTCCAATCCATTTCTGTAAGAGTAAGCATGGATTTCTCTGCATTTGTCCAAGTACTGCAAATCAGAAATGGCAGGGAGAACACTGGCTACGGTTATAATGTCCGGCTTGAGTCCTGAATTTAGCAGTTCCTCAAAGATTCTCATCGCTTGCTCGGACTGACCATTCTGGGAAAAGGAAGAGATGATCCCACTGTAAGTAACAACATCAGAATCGAATCCCACAAGCTTCATGTCCCTAAGAAGTTTTATACTTTCCTCAAAACGGCCATTCTGAGCATAGCCAGAGATAACAGCATTCCATGTCGCATTATCAGTACAGGTTGAGTTATCGAAAAGCCAGCGAAACTCTTCGACTCTGCCACACTTGCCATACATAGAAATAAGGGAATTGCGCACTGTTGAAATGCGCTCATATCCACTTGTTATAGCATAACCATGTATTTCTCTAAGCATCTCAACTGAAGAGCACATCGACAATGCACTTATAATTGTTACACGATCTGGTCTCAGTCCACTTCTAACCAGCTCCTGTACTTTAACAATGGCTTCCTCTTCAAGTCCTTCTTGCACATAAGCAGAAATTATCGAATTCCACGACACAATGTCCCTCTGAGGCATTCTTTCAAACACCTGAATCCCATCTACCAGGCTACCGCATTTTGCATACATCCCAATAAGGGCATTTGAAACAAAGATATCCTTGTCCAACCCACTCTCCTCAGCTAAGTTTCGAATTCTCTCGCCTTCTTGGAGGTTGAATAACAGGCCACACGCCTTGAGAAGACAAGACAAGGTATAGGAATCGGGTTTCATCCCATCTTCCATCTTCACCTCTAAGAAATCCAAGGCCTTCTGATACAACCCATTTGCGCAGTATCCTCTGATCATGGCATTCATTAGAAAAACATTGCAATTTGAGACCTGATTGAAAACCCATTCTGCTACTGGGACATTTCCACAAACACTGTAAAGGCCAATGAGCTTGGTTACGAGGAAGGAGTCCTTCTCCAGGCCTGCAATTACTATCTTGGCATGGACGAGTTTGCCACTACACAAGTTCTTACTAAGAAGGCAAGCATCCAAGAATCGCCCGTAACTTTCTGCACTGAATCTATTGGAAATGGAGGTTCTGCAGTTGAATTTGGAGGCAATGGAGTCTGTAGTGATTGAAAGGGAAGATTGAATGAGGAGATTCGATTTGAGAAAGGAGATTTTGTTGTGGGGATTTCGGATGACAGCTGAAATGGGTTTCATTTTCTACAATTAGACTTGAAGCTATTAGATTTGTAGAGCTTGAAAAACCAGATCTCCATGGCTATGGGAGTGTTGGTCAGGTATACACAAGTTGGATGAAAACGGCTGTGGATTGTCCGATCATCCAAGCATATGTGATCTGAACCAGACGAATCCAGAATCAGATTTTTTTTATATTCAAGGAATCGGATGTAAGATGATTACCTCCCCAGATAAATGAGTATGGCTAGTTTCGCACTTTACTACCATAGTAAAAATCAAGTAAATCCTCCATTCTTCATATAAGATGTATCATCAAAAATATTTTAATTTAAAACTCCTTTCATCTTAAAAATAAAAAAGCAACCACATTTATCCATTAAAATATAAAAATTTCACTTTCTCATACAAAAAATAAAAAAAGACACAGATTTCATAACAAATAATTAAAAATAAAATACCAAACTTTACTTCACTTTACTCTATTAGTAGAGTTGCCAAACTATCACCCTACCAACTCCCAAGTAGGTAAGTAATTTTTATATTTCAAGATCTACTTAGCTTTAATCATTTACCATTTAATAACTCAATTTTTGCATTTGAAAGTCTGTTTTTTAATCATTTACCATTTAATAGCTCAATTTATGCATTTGAAAGTCTGTTTTTGAAGCCCTTTTGCATTCAACATTTCGGATTTGGATTTGGAATCATTTACCATTTAATAGCTCAACTTCCACAATTTTTTAGTTAAAATCAAATTTGGATACAATATATGGGTTCCGAGTTCTGAGCAGTGCATCCTGTATTTTCAGTCATTCACGGGGCCACAATGTACATGAATGATGAAACTGGAACAAAGAATCCTGGGATTCCGCGTTTCGAGGGTGGTTATCTTTCGAATCTCGATTTAAGAATACAAAGTACCGATCAATTTAATTAGACCCTGCAGTACTCTACAGGTAAGGTCTCCTTGAAACGTGCCTTGTGGACTTGAATTTCGGAATAAAGGAGATTTTTCTCACGCGCGTTCTCCTGTACACGGATCCGACAGTCCCAAAGTTGGAACCCCTCGTGAATTTCATTGCTGTGACGATCACACACAGATCCTAATGGACTGTAAAGCTCAGTATAAAATCTTCCTCAGAATCAGACAGTATCAGTCCATGTACGACGCTGTTTTCAACTGAATAAATTTTAAAAAGAGAAGAAAAAAAAAACTGAATATAAGTTGTGAACAAAAGCAGTGCTCACAGATGTTCTATTGATTTCCCAGATATTTACCATTTTGCCATCCGTCCATTCATCCCTGGTAACTAGGTTGATACTTTCTATTGTTGCCAGTGTGACAACAAAGACAAAGTAACAATTATAATTTTACTAAAACAAAAAACAGTCTCTTATCCCATTGGTAGGAGGCGGGGCGGTTCTTAGTTGGCTCTCTAGGATATGAACCGGGACAGTCATCACCTTTCCTCACTGGAGGTCTACTTTCCAAATATAGACGCCTTTTTTGAATTCATGTTAATGCCTTCCATACAAAAATAGATGATCCCTCTCTGACCTTGGAAACTCCTTAAATATCTCGGCAGCTGGAGTGGGTTGGACTTTGGCTGCCAGTTAGGTATTGGATTATTTGGACCATAGAAATTTCCACAGGCAGATTACATTACTAGTTGATGCGAGCATCAACCAGTGGCGCCTAAAAAAGAAGTCCCAGTATATTAAGGTTCCCAATAAAAGAAAAAACCAATTATGAAGCAACAAAAATATAGACTACGTATTCTCCTCGGAAAGAGTAAATAGAGATAACCATATCCACATCATAACATTTCATTTGACAGACGAGAAAGGTATTAAAAAAAGGCCAACGTACCTACAAAGGCCTACACCTGAAAGTCTAAGCTATTCACACTCTGAATGTCTGGACGAAAGGCTAAACCTACATCAGGTGGAGCCATGTTCCCTTTAAATAAAAAAAATAAAATAAAATAAAAAACCATTAAAAGAAATGAATTTATAAGCCACTGCACAGATACTTCAAAATAGACAACGTATCGTCTCGTATGAATCTGATACTTTACTTTCTATGTATAAAATCCGTGTCCCTGCCGAATCTATAACGTGTCCTTACCGTATTTGTGCATCATAGGCTGTGGGCTGGTGGCATTTCTGATATTGTACACCAGTACAACTAGAATAGATCAGGCCAACATGTCCACCCAATTAACAGATAATTGTGCCAGGTTGCGCCACGACTCACCATGTGCACAAGTTTGGTTCCATCCTTTTATACCATAACCAAACGAGGGACAAACAAAATATATATATATATATATATGGAGAATATATATGTAGAATATTCATGTGCATCTATTGCTCACCATGTGCATCTTCCCCTATATATATATATATATATATATATATATATATATATATATATATATATATATGCATCTGAGACCTGGGGCTTACCTAAAGGGTGGTATTTTGAAACCATACACCAGCCCAACATCCAGAAGGGCTTCAACTTTAGACTCTTAAGACTAAGGACCATGAGTGGAGTGCCAGTTGGACCATGAATCATCATGTGCAAAGGGGAGGGAGGGAGGGAAAAGGATCTCCAGATCAGCAGTCTTAAGCAAGCTGTACATGGAGCCGTCTAAAGCCCTTCATTGGCAAGCGAGGTGACCAGGCCGGTTATCTTTCAAAAGCAGTGTCTCCATTCTAAAGAACAAAAGTAAACTTTACTTTCAATTAGTCAAAAGTAGCTGGTGTATAATTGTGCAGCCACCCACCCACCACTTTCCATCAAATCACCGGTCATAGAATTAGGAATAGGATATGCTAAATGGAGATTGGAACTCAAAAGGTAAGATTTATATATTTCATTTTCTGGCTTTGAAACGCATATTAAGAACATGTACACAAACAAAATAAGCTTAAAAAACTAGAAAGCGCTACAAAGAAAAATAAACAAACAAACGAACCAACCGACCTCATCTCGTGTTACTGGAGTTGAGGAGTCCATGACAGACGACCACCGCAAACAGCAGAACAAGCCAGACTTTTACCAGGTAAAAGAGCCCAACCCTTTGGTTCCAGCCATGTTTCCCCTGCCTTCACAACCCGGCCATATCTTCATAACTCTGATTCACATCATCTTTTACTCGGACCAATATACAGGCCATAAATGCTGGCAAAAAGGAAAGAAGCTCCGGCTCAAAAAAACCCAGTAGTTGTCCCTCAGCCTATTACTTCGTCATGTTGGTGGCCATCTTACCCCAAGTCCCAAAAAGGAAGAAGATATATAACTCTAGAGAGGCTAAGGCTTCTTGATCATTACAACACTAACTTGATTTTACGTGCCAGCTGGTGGGAATAAACTTGGACCAAATTGCCGCCTCACATGCTCAGGAATCAGCTTGTTAATAAGTTCAGGCGAAGCACTAGCCAACTGAAACCAAAATAAAGCAAGCGTGGATAAAAATTGATCCAATCAATGCAACACTAATAATTTATGTATCAACAATTCATTCAGAGCACAAGCGTAGATAAAAATTGATCCAATCAACTGATAATTATGTATCAACAATTCATTCAAACCACATTTAACGAAATGAAGACGTACATTAATAATATATTGATTAGGAGCCAGCATTGATTGCCAAAACAATGCAGCAGTATGTGAAAACTCAAATTTGCAATCTAAATCAACCAAATTCTGAATTTCTACACAAAAGTCTAAATTTATAAACCAAACCTACAATCAACCACCAACAGAAATATACAAGTCATAAATCTCTCCGTTGACTAAAGTAAGCTGCACAGCAACACAATAATAATAAAATACACTCAAAATCATGCGCAACAAAATAGATTCCATAGATTTTCCTCGAAAGCAATAAAAGCAAAAAAAAAAAAAATAATAATAAATAAAGGGTTTCCATTTACATAAAGAGAAACAAATAAAAGAAAAACTAAATCATTGGAGGTGTTTCCACACACAATCTCATTAGCTCTACTATGCTTCATAATTTTCTATAGCTCGCAAAAATTGTAACAATATATGCAGGTAGCTTTTTTCACGAGGGGACAAAAAGGAAACAAAAAGATTTAACAGTCATTCGCAATGTAGTTTAGGTCAGACAAACATCCATCAACAAACTAAGCCCATTCGTAATCTGTGAAAACTCAAAATTTATTGCTTAAAGCATCCACCCATTCATCATAGCATGTATTGTGAGTCATCTTAATTTTTAAATAATAATAGGCAACAAAAACTTCCTCAAAAAATCCAGAAAACAAGCCTACCAAAGTCCAAATTAACATAACCCCACATACGCACACACAACAAAGACAAATTTTTTGAAAGAAACATCCCCATAACATTCTGATATAATAAAATTGGAAACATGGTATAGAAAAGCCAAATTTCAAAAACTAAAAAACAATGGTTTAGAACTATGGTTAGCAACTATTAGGTGTTCTAGAACGGTATGCCCTACTTTGAAAGGAAAAAAATGCTACTATTTTCCTTCTGATCAGATAACACACTATAACATTTACAAAATCTGTGTTTCCAAACCAATGTATTGGAAGTAGATGGATTCCTAAGACCAGAAAAATAAGGCTTCAACCACACAAATGTATTGAAAAAGAAATCCAATAATCATGAGCATATAAACACAAGACTCCAAGGTGCAGAGACATACTTCTTGTTTTAAATTGAAGAGTGGGGGTAAAGGGCGGCCATTTGGCAGACGAGCATTAGGCTCCCTGAGTTCATCAAAGAAGGGATGGGCACAGGCTTCTAGCTGTAACAATGTAAATTAAAGTCAGCCATATAAGAATTATCGTTGCTAGACCATAATCATGTGGAAGTGCAAAACAATAAAACGCACTGAAGTGCAGCGAAGACTGGGTGAGTACTGTAGAAGTCGTGAAGCGAGATCTATTGCTTCTGGAGGCATCCGTTTGTGGAAAACCTGTAACAAAAACCAGGGGAAAAAAAAACATAAAACCTGGAAATGTTCATAGGATTGCTATCACGGGAAGTTTTACTAGCATATTTTTTTTGCAATGCAATTTGACTTCCTCTGTTGAATTTATAAGCACAAAAATATTTTACATTTGATAAGAGCGGGGGTGGATAAATTTGGATAAAATGACAAAGCATTGGCAACACCTTCCCAATGCATTCATTCCCATAGGTCTCAGCAAGCATTCCATTTCCCAGCCAGAGAGTAAAAGCACCATTAATGAACTAAGTTCAATGGTTGTACTTAACTATGATGTGTGACAGAAAATCCCGCTGACGTTTAATCTCAGAAGGAACTCATGCAAGCTCATTGCTAAAGGAAAGAGTTCCAAAATTTTTATTTTATTTTAGTTTTCTTTTTCAAGGTTCCCACAAATCTAGAAACCACACAAAATCTGCCACATGCATTCACAGATAATCATGTTGATTTTCATTGTACAAGGAACTCATGCAAGCTCATTGCTTAAGAAAAGCTGTTCCAAAAAAGAAGGTTCTCACACATTTAAAGAAGAAAAAGAGAAGAATTCCCAAACTGTTGATAGTAATGGATGCCACACATATGTATTACAACATTATTGCATATCTTGGGTAGGAATGATTCACCTTCTAAAATTAGAGCACCACCATTTGTCACATGTTTTAAGAAGTGTTCTATGCATTATATGTTTGAGGCGAGACTCTGTAACTCGGAACAAGAAGAACCAATTAAAACAAAGAAATGAAAGAACAGATACCTTGTGCCAAGGGTGAGCTTTTATCTGTGGAAACCTAAAGTCTGTATAATTAGGATTCATACACCGAATTTCCTCTCGAGTTGGAGTACCAAGAACCTACAACATACCATATCCAATAAAAACTCATACTTGATCAACTTCACAAGTGCTGCAGAATTAAGATTATGTGTACCTTGATAATCTCAACAAGTTGGTCAACAGCACTTTCACCAGGAAATAGCGGCTAAAAAATTGTGAATAGTGAAGTTAGTAAGCAATTAAATGGAAAAAGAGGATGCAGCTTGAAAAGCAAATAAGTTTGAAAACATTGTGGAAGAACAAATGAAAATGCTTGACCAGAGTCTAACCTGGCCGAGGAGGAGCTCAGCAAGAACACATCCCGCTGACCATATGTCAATTGAGGTTGTATATTCTGTTGCACCAAATATGAGTTCTGGGGCTCGGTAATAACGTGAGCATATGTATGAAATGTTTGCTTCACCCTTAACCTGATATATAAATGCATATTGATAAGGTTAGCCAAAAATCAATATTATTATATGTAACATAGGTCAAATCGTTTTGAACAAATCAAAAAATAGAACAAAGTTGACAATCTGATGCACTGTCACAAAAGTGTGATAACAGTAGGTGAGAAATGATGGGATGCTTATCTAGGGATACAAATTATACTCTTACAACACTTTCTTTTATAGGTGAAACTAAGGAGAGGCACTATATCACCCTTCAGAATTGATATTCTAAACAAACCGTGAACCACACAAGCACGGTTAAAATTCCAAACAGAACTGCTTGACACAACCAGTTCTGCACAATACCATGTGAATACATTTTATAAAACATCCCTAGAATTAAACTAATATACCTAACTATTATTCTCCAGTTATTTCTTATAAAAACTTGCTAGGTATATATCTCTGCCGCCTCAAAGATAATAAGAATAGTTAAATAGAAAGGTTCATTTTACAAAGAAATTGTTAGAAACAGACAAACACTTCTGAAAGTTGTAATACATTTAGGAAATCCGTCAGCCACACTTATCGTCATATTGTGGAACATGGGTGCAAAGCCACTATTCGTCAACTGGGACAAATTAAATATGACTATATCATAGTAAAGATGGCTTCTAATCGAAGTTAACTGTCCTCAAAAGTGATCTTACATCTTATCATGGGATGAAGTTCAACTTCTTCAAATAGTGAATACAAAACCTATTTTTTGAGCAATAATTGGGCCATTCATAATTAATGTAGAGATTTTTTTTTTTATCAGCAACAATGAAAACTTATTCCATAAAAAGAGGCATACAGGAATTAATTACAAAAAAAAGGAGCTTGGTATAAGCTAGATAAACCAGCAAAGATGCCAAAAATGAAAAAAAAATAAAATAAAATAAAGGAAAAAGAGAAGAAGAAGAAGACAAGACAATCTGAAAACTAAAATTACAAAGTTGACCCTAGATACATTGAATCTCTACCACCCCCTTTGCCAAGAGTCTGCTGATCCACTAGTGCTTTTCGCGGTCAGATGTTTAAATACAGCAGTATCCATGGTTGAAAAGTGTAATCCTCAAAGTTCCTAACCCGTAGTTAAATGTAGTGCTAAGCCTATCCAATGTTCTTGGGTATTGTGGGCATCGTATCATGTCGTATCGAATCCGATGCTTCACTGTAAAACCCATGTCCCTACCATATCCGGGCATCCAAGGTGCTACCTGGCTGCATTTTATCATTTTTCACATGAATGGATACAACATTCACTTACGAGCAAGATTTGCAATTTTACATAATGGACACGGCACACCACATACACCTCAACAATCAATTAAGACTGGCATCAACAATGATACTTTTAACAATATATGCGCCATCCATACTTTTCCCCCTTTTTTTGATTCACAACATGACTTGAACTGACAACCTTAAGGTTGTAGTAGGAAGAATATTACACTGTGCCAGAGGCTCTTTTCTGTGTCATCCATACTTTACAGAGAAGTGTTTTGTTCAAGTAGTCAACATCAATGATAAGTCGATCCTCAATATCTACTGACCAGCATGGCAAGTAATAGCACTGCCACCAGCAGTATTTAATCGTTTGGTAACACGAATAAGCAAAGCATTTATTACAAAACAGAACACTTACCTCAAGATTACATTAATGGTTACAAACAAACATGCACATCTCAACAAGTCAGAATAAGAAAACATCCAAAATCCCAACAATAAGTTACAGATGTAAGATTTATGATTTTTGTTATCACATTCATGAAGAAGGATCGTGTTTAAGAGCATACAAGTAAACATGTATCATTAACGAAGAACAGAACTCATGGAAAATCAATGTATACACCTCAAATAAAAGGAAACAAAAGACCTATTAGACTATTCCCCATTGACACTTCTAAGATCATTTAGAATAGAAGAAAACTTTAAAACGAACAGAAGGTTCAATGAATACCAAAATCTTGGCACTTCCAAAATCACAAAGCTTGAGCTGGTGAGTAAGGGGATCAACCTGCACAAATAACATGGCAAGGAAAATTTCTAGAATTCACCATGGCAAATAAGCTTTTATGGGACTTTTATATATCATAAAAGAAATAAAATTCTTTCTTAAATGATAAGAAGAGATACATACAAGAAGATTTTGCGGCTTTACATCCCTATGGCATACCCCTGGGACAGAGTGAATATAAGCCAGCCCCCTAAATATCTGAGAAGGGCAGAGTTGAGAAGGAATAAAATATATCGACAATCACCAGAAATCAAAACAGACATAACATAAAAGGACAAGCAAAATGTTGTTGTACTTGGTATGTATAAAGTTTCACATAGATGAGAGGCATCCTCTGGTTCACATTGCTGTAATGCTTCAAGACCCGATATAGTGTTTCTGGGACATACTCCATGACCAAGTTGAGGAAAAGCTCATCTTTGCTTGTGGTTGAAAAGAAACAGTGCTTCAGAGAAATCACATTCGGATGATCCATGGAACGCATTATTTGCAGTTCTCGATTTTTATACCGTCTGTCCTGCAACACCTTTTTTATTGCAACAGTCTCTCCAGTTTCCAGACATTTTGCCTGAAAATGAAAAGGCCCAGGATAGAAATCAGCAAACAAGAGTTGTAATCATTGGCAGAAGATAAACAGCTACTATAACCATTAAAAAAAAAAAAAAAACCGGAAGAAGAAGATAAACAGCTACTATACCTGAAAAACAATCCCGAATGACCCAGTCCCAACGACACGCTCTGCCATGTAACTGATGGTCTGAAAGATTCATGATGAAAAGAAATATTCTTTATAAGCATATCCAAATCGAAATACCAAAAACAATATTTGAAGATTCTTACAGGAGATTTAGATGTACCTCAAATTGCAAATGATTAAAATCACATGAGGAATTGCACTGTGCCTTTACCAAACTAAATCATTATCAAAGCAACAGTGCTTACACTAAATTGGGATGGCAAGGTCAGACAATAGTATCCTAGTCCATGCATGTGTTTTTCTTTTATCTTAATTATTTATTTCCACATTCCACTCGGCCCCTAATACACAGCACAATGGTTGCTACACAGACTGCTCATAATACTGGGTAAAAGGTCAAATGCAGTGCATTTGGGAGATTTTGTGCTTGGGAGATTTTGCGCTACAGGATCTGTTGTAGATGAACAACTAAAATCTCCATATGAAAATTCCCAAGAGCTTAAGTCTTCCTAATTTGATTTGGTGCAGAAATCAGAATACTCAGAAGCTATTCTGAGAAGACCCCATCCAAAAAGCATGGTGCCATCCAAATTCATAGCTGAATCACCATCAACATCCAATATATGTAGATTTTATGCACATCCAATAACCAAATTCGGTTAAAACACAAACTATTGGCAGTTAAATAATAAATGTATGTAACATCCAGTGTGCTCTAATCCACCTTTACTTTGTAAAAATTCATAGAACTGAAAAAAGGAAAGACACATTAGGCATTGGCCCCATGTTTACATCTCAAATGATTTCCATCTATCAATTTCAAAAATTCTGAGGACTACAATTGCAGTATCCAAAGTGCAATCCGGGGAATAGAATCAAGAAAACGATGCCTCAGATGAGGATTCTAATGGATGCAACATGACCTGTATTTTAAGCATATATTTCAAACACTTTCAGCAAGTGCCAAAAAAACCCAAACCATGGGTACTAGAAAGGATGGAAGTATGCTCCAATTCGTTTACAATTATTTCAGAAGACAAAGAGCTTTCATAATTATTTATAGTTATTGTGTATATCAAACAAGTTCCAACTATACATTGGATCATCACCAATTACAAGACAAGCTACTGCATTTTCTAAGAAACTTATCTTCCTCACAGACCAAAAAAGGCTTTCTGCTCTCTGGCAGCTGTAGCACTACAGCTGGTTAGGGACATCATGTGTGAGTTCGAATGCCCCCCCCCCCCCCCCCAAAAAAAAAAAAAAAAAAAAAAAAAAAAAAAAAAGAGCCCTTCCTTTGTGGTTTCTAAGGACTACACTTTTTACAGTACAAATGGAATACAAGTAAGTGGTAAATAGATTTACAAGATCTAGCACTAACCCGCTTCAATTCACCATTTTTCCCACCAATCGTAGTGGAAATGATATGACCAGTAACTGGATCATTCCCCTCCATAACAGAAGCTGACATTTCCTGCAGAGAAGAAAATACCACCAGAAGATTTAACATCAAACAATTCAAGGATCGGTATCTGCTAAAGTCTACATACAACTGAGGAAAAAAGAGATAGAGAGAGAACACAGAAGACGATTATTGCGAAGCCAAATACCCGAAACGGAATGGGCATTAGCATCTAATCATTACAGGCAACGGTCACAAAGAAGACTACAGAATCCCTAAATGAGAAGTTAAAGTGAACATTGAGACAGGTTGCAATAAAATGATCGAGAAATGTAAAGGAGAGAAGCGCAGCAGACCGAAGCCGCCCTACCAAAAAAGGCAAGGAATGTTCCAAAGATTGCAGATCAAACAAGAAAGAGATCAAAACACGAGGGAATCAAATGCCACTAACCACTTCAAGCAAAACGGAAAGGTTTGAAGAACAAGCAACACCAAAGCTAAATCTAGCTAAGATCAAAAGAAAAACAAGAGATTTCATGTAACCAGAAAGGAAAAGCTAGAAACAAAAAGATCGAAGATCCTGAAAATGCCTACACAGAGAAAAAACGCACAGCATAAAAAATAAAATAAAAAACATGAAAAAGCAGATGCTCCTCAAGAGAATGAGGATATCAAAGCAAAAATAGAAACATCATATTCTAAGTATCGACAAACCCTAGAATACTTAGAAAACCCTAGAATACCTTGTTATTTCCAACACAGGAATTCTACGACAACAAACTAAAAAACTCCAACTGATCACCGAAAAGATCGAAAGGAAGAAATATGAACATGATAGAAAGCAACAAAAACTGATGAATCCGGAGAAATCTTGCCTTCATTAACAGAATCCCAAATCCCTAGCTGCGATCGGTGAGAAACGACCGAAAAGAAGTTGCATAAAGGCGGAATCAAACGACGAAGAACAGAACACAAGAGAATCAGAAATCAAGGGAAATCGACAAATCTGACACGGAGAGAGCAGAGATGTACGGAATCCGACGCGACGGAGACCGGAAGACGCCGGAATCAGGCCGGAAATTACCTTGTCGTCCGCCATCGGCGCGATCTTGGCAGCCTCGTTCTCTGGCGGATGCGGCCCCAGCGGCAACGAGGCCATGTGAATCCAGCTCCACTTCCTTTTCTCTCGTTCTCTTTCCTTGTCTTTAATAATAATAATAGAGCAAGCAAAACGAATGACAAATGAGCAAATACACAGTGCTTCTAGTGAAATTTCTTGGTGAAATAGTTTCTAGCTCTAACTTTCAATTCCACGGAATTCTGTAAATTACAGAAATGACCCCAAGAAGAAAGATGACGTTGGATTTCCTGGAATCCGGCTTGGGAGTAAAGATGAAATGACGTTAGTGACCTAAAAAAGTAAATGGCGGGTTCTGACAAAAGCTGTGTTGAGAGGAGAGAGAGCATTAGGTTTTCAAAGTGACTGCTTTGCTTTTTATGAAAGGGAAAGGCCATGGATGAAAGCGATGTCCAGGGGAAGATAAGTGGTGGTGAAACCCGTAAATTGCCGTCAAAATCGGGGGCATGTTTGAAAATTTTGGCGCATAATTTCCCTGGTTGATTGTGTTTCTAAAAGCATCTCACTTCCCTTTTCACACCCTCTTTCAATCTTTACAGGGATTGTAAATGAGTCGGTTCTGATGGTTGGTGGACTCGGAATCAAAATAGTTAAATGAGAAAATGAATAAAAATTAAAATTATATATAGGACGGATCTAGATTTAGGTCCAGGTATTCATAGAGAATGATATTAAAAAATGTGATTTTTAAAAAATTGAGGTAATATGTCGGGTCTTGTGTCCGTTTTAATCAAAGTGAAATTGGATCCGGACTCGGACTCATTTACTCATTGTGGCCTAAATCAACGGATCAGAACCTTCACGTAATAAAAAAAAATTGGGAACACGTTTATATCCCTACATTTATAGCTTCTAAATCCATCTACCTCATTAAAATGGTGAGTGTGCAAAGACAAAAGAAATGAATTTAAAAGCTCTTACAGAGAAACTGAGTTAAGAGGTAGGGAAAAGACCGTTGTGCGCTTTGGAGGTCGGCAGAAATTAAGGGTCTGAAAAAATAAATTGTGTGTTTGTACGGTGGACCGATTTCATTAGTAGTAATGGAAGGGACCCAACCTGTCGTCTCTCTCATGTGATCAGAACCGCTTGATCTGCGACAGTGTGAGGTCTGACCACATGGGACTGGGACCACTTTCTTTTTAAGCACCGGAAAGAGTTTTAATGTACTAATTCGGTCGTTATAATTAATAGTACCTTCTTCTCTCGGCCCTTTTGTGAGTGTAGGCCAATATTTCAAAGTGACCACCGGCACCGGACATGGCTGATGGCCCACCCCAAAGATCCTGAGTTTGGATTCTTGGAGGAATAGACACAGAGATTCCTTTGAGCCAATGCTGGGAGTGTGTTTATGGCCAGCCAAGCCTGGCCTGACTTTAGAAATACAGTGTCTGACTCAAAGCATGACACATGGGTATAAATGTTATGTCCGAACCCGCCCAATTTAAGTCAATCGGGCCGAGTTGAGCCGGACTTACTGATTGTTCTAAATCTACTGGGGTTCCCATTTTGATATTGGGACCGCTTAAAATTATTATTTTGGGATTTTGCTGACAACCTTTAGCCATTAATAATTTCGCCAAGTAACGAAAATTGAAATAATCTTTTTAAAAGTACTCATATATTATTTATAGATTAAAATGTCCTTAATGGTGCGATGTTGTATAAAATTATAATTTCCGAGATAATCCATGGATATATTCTATTTTTAACCCAACAAAAGAGGGACTTTTGTGCGATATTGCATAAATTAAAATTTTACGAAATAAAAAAAATAGGGTATGCGTTATTGCATGATCAAGAACATTATAGTCCATAAGAAACTGCACAAGTATTGTAAAAAATTATCTTAACTTTTATGATAACACAAGATTATTTATACCTAAAGGTTACCATATAGGTAAAATATCTTTTTGTTTTAAAGTAAAATTTTACATCATTAGAAGTCACATACACTTGTCTTAACAATATGATTTGACTCGTTTTAGTTTCCCTACTTTAGATGTGTTTGAGTTCCTGCATGCTACTGAAAATAAGAGTAAAATTTACTTTTGGGATTAGATTTTGCATGATAATAATTTTGAGCAGTGCAAAATTTTAACGAGTAGGTATCCATGATGAATATATATTGAAGGACTAAGTCAGGGGAATGCTTGTGCGACGATGAAATTTTTGGCTTCTACAAATTTCAGTTTCATTGATGATGTAGGAAATATATTTGAACACTCTCAAAGGAAACAGTTTTTGAAGAAATTAGAAAACATATTAGTTTATTTTTTCCCGTTCCATTAGTGAAAGTGCATTCCAAATCATAAAAAATTTTAAACGTCAAGCTTATTATACCCTATCTCACGTTAGGAAATTACCTTTCATTGGGAATTTTTCGTTGTTCATTTACCTTTGTTTGCACTTAGCTATACATCATGCATAAAATTTAGTCTGTAAATGGTATATAAATGGAGTCATTTTCACACCTCTCCACGTGTGAAGCCATTATACATGCATCACCTCAAAGAGGCATCGATTCAAGTACTACTACATCTTGGCCTTTTTTTTCTCTTTATAATCCAGTTAAGGAGCTGGGACCAAAGAGAGAGCTCACACATATACGAAAAGACAACTGGCATAAATAGGAAAAAGACCCACGAATATGGGAAAGAAGCCCACACAACCACAAAGAAACACCACACAAGTGAAAAAAATGTGGCATACCCAAAGTTCTAATCCCGTGTTCCAGGTGAAAACTAAAGCTACTTATCGGTGAGGTAAGTGGCTGTTCTCACATCTTAGCAAGTTGGTTACCACTTTACTTATCGTTTAGGTGACTTATTTGAAGCGTGTGTTCAGCTGGAGAACTTTTAAAAACCAAAGTTAAGCAATATAATTTAACTAGTATAAAAAATAGAGATTTCCATCCATGTTGGGATGGAATTTTGCAAACATTTTTAAATGGGATCACCCCAACCACCTTTTTGTGCTCATGATCATTTATGTTGGATGGACACTTGAAAACCCACAAACAGCAGACTCACTATATTCCATTCCCATCATTTTCACAAGTCCTTACCAAACATGATTCATTCATCAATGGGACTCACCTTTGATATCTAGTCCTTCCATAACATTGCAAATTGTGATCCGCGAAGTTTGGGCCACTTTGAAGTTGATCTTTAGAGAAATATGTGAAGCATGTTATTCATGTGTGAGGCAGGTGTATGATAGATTAATGAGTTAGGCTAGGGAGTCTTTTGTTTGCACCCATTTATATGTGCCTGTTCAAAATTTAGACATATATTTACACTCATATCACATATGTAACAAAGTGTAAAAATGATTTGCAAATGGGCCAGCAAGGTGGCCCCCCCCCCCCCCCCCCCATCCCAAGCATCATAGGAAAAAAGCTCATCACTACTTTTTGAATTTCTTTAGTCTCATGAGCCCCAATTTTAATAATCCAAATCAATCAAAGATTTTATATTAAATCATGGGTCAGCTACCCAAACCAATGGCAAAAGGACCAAAGCATGGGGTGAAAATGAATCATTTTTAATGATTTTGCTCTAGACTAGATACCTTTATATCAATTTGCACTTAATGAAGAGATGATCGATTGTTTCAACCTCTTGATAGTCTTTTGTTGTAACAATGGAACATGGTCTTTTGTTGTTAGCCTTCCATTTGGGGTTTTCTAATTATGTGCAGATGAACAAGACCCAAAATTTTCAATTTTTTTTGGATTTCACTTAAAATTCTACATAAATATATATTTTTACAAATCATAAATTAGCATATATTTTTTTCAAGATTCAATCCAAGGGAGGACCTGAATACAGAATAATACGGACTGAGATGGCTGAAGATCACATGCAATTTTAGTTTTATCTACACATGTACCACCTCCTGAAATTGGCACTTCTCAATGGGGTTGCTAGACGTCCAGAGTACCAACACTGATAACCCAAATCTGCAGGAAATCCCTTGGCTTCCATTACCGGAACTGAATCATAATATCCTGAAATTACGGTTATACCCTTAATTATTTCCCCACCGCGTTAAATTTGATGCCCCATCGTTGGAAATTCTTATCGTTTTGAATACATAAATTTGCAAGATGACTTTTTTATAATCTTACAAAAAATCTAAATGTTGGGAGGCATCAACTCACAACTGTTGGAGATTCTCTAACATATGAAAAAAGGAAAAACATGAAATTTAGATATAATAAATGTCATACATCACTATAAAAAAAAAGTAATTTTTAGCAGCGGGAAAATTGCCTTTAGCGGTAGTTTTTACGGACACAAAAGGTCAATTTTAACGGTGGTTTTTGTTTTCTACCATTAAAGGTGTCGTTTCCGCCTAAGCACCCAACGTCTAAGAGTTTTCAGCACATTAAGTGGCGGGCAACAATTTCTGTAGTTAAAAACAGACCTCAGTATCTTTTAGCAGAGAAAAAAACATCATCTTTTTTCTCTCACTGAAAAACAATTAATTTTGTAGCACATATAAAATATTTATATACATATATAACCGAGTGTAACCAAACATTCCCTACAGAGAAATGATTTAATGGTCACTTTTGGATATTCTCCTTTGTATTTTTAATTGCATTTAAATATAAAGAACTAGATTCTTTAGAATTCAATGGTCTGCAACGGAAGGAGAGAGTAAATGGGAGAGACAGGCATGCAAGTATACTAATAAACAACATTTGTGAATCTACTGAGAAATTGAGAGCACAGTGCGGTTAAGGGGGCTGAACATGGTATTTGCCCATCTTGAGCTTAAGTCCGTATTCAATCAGGCATCAATCCCTTGACTTGTTGGATAATGACTTATGTAGCCTGAGTGAAGCAATGAGAAATGTTTGCGGAAATATGGTCCCAGAATTCAATCTCCATATGTAATTTTCCGGATAGACTTTTGCTGGCACGGGTGGACCTAAGTAAAAGGGTCTAGGGGCTACTGAAGCCCCCACTCAGACTTGAAAAAAGGTCCAAATTTCTTAAGAACCCCCTACAAATTCCAAAAATTAAATATCTATTTTTTTTTTTTTTTACATTTGCCCCTTCCTCCATTATTTTATTATTTTTTTTTACATAAAGCACCCTCAAGAAGAATTTCCTCCTTTCCGCAATCCGCAGCACAATATTTCTGAGCATGAGCTGTGGGTGTAAGTGTGTATGTACTCAAGAAAAAAAGAAACAGAAGAGTCCGAATTCCACATGATAAAAGCACCCCCTGCAGGAGCACAAGTTATAGCATGAAGCCCAAATGCCAAGCACGGGTCCAAACACGAGTAGCAAATGCGAACCTGATTGCAATTTGGACGAGTCGGGCTAAGTTGGTCTCGGTCGGGTGCTAAAAGTATATTTCAATGCATTTCCCGTTGCAAATTCTGGGAATTCAGTGCCAAAATAAAGAACATTGTTGTGATGGGCCATTATGAGAAGGCCATTTATCGTCATTGGTGAAATGAAATGAAATAGCACAGGCCACTAAAATGAACAAGGACTATTTGGATGCCTAGGATCTTCCACCTTATAAGGGAGTAGTTCTTGGCTGTTTAGAATTGAGTGTGCCTCCGGCTTAGGGCCAAAGGCTCATGAGTTGGACTAGGCAGCGGGTATCCTGGATTATAAAAAAAAAAAAAAAAAAATCTTCCACCAAGTTAATTGATTTCAGTTGTTGCCTATCAGCGATGGGTCCCATCCACAATTTAGATAGCTGAAGGTTTTTCTTTTCTTCCCTGAAAGAGGAGTTACATTAACAAAGAGATACAGGTACAAAGCCAGAACCATACAAAATCTACCAACTACCCTCACTGGTGGGGCTCACTTAGCCAGGGGCAGAACGAGAGGTGACCACCCCACCCCACCAAAAAAAAGAAAAAGTTTCTGAAAAACCCCTATATATTTTGAAAACTACATTTATTTTTACATGTGTCATTCGCAAAAAAAATTTCTCCACACTGTGGCCTCTTTAGGAAAAATTACTGGGTCCGCCCCCGGACTCAGCCATGCAGGTTGTCAAATGGAGGGTAGATTGTGAGAAAGCAATACATAGGATATTCTCAAAAACAAACAAACAGGGGCTGGAATTGGGGCTTTTTCTAACGAGACAAGTTATTTATTTATGTCGGGTAGGATTGAGAATGAGGGTGTCTACGGGTCTGAATATGGGCCTAGAGCCGGATGCAATTCTATTTTTAATGGAAACCTAAATTAGGTTCAAATCCACTTCATTCCAAACTGGATACTTCAGAATTTAGTGTCCGGAACCTCTTCTCAGCCTACTTGATTCCGCTTAAAAAATGCAAATTGGCGCTTTCGGAGCGAATCTGTCTTCGGAGCGCGGTTCGATATTTTTCAGAGTGTGGTTTGACTATTCTTGGAGCTCGGTTCGACTGAATATGGAGCGAACCGTGTAGAATTTTATTTTTTTTGTGTATTTTCTTTTTCTATAAGCTCAATATTTATATTTTGAATGAAAAAAAACTCTTTTGACTTATTAATTATTGTCTATTTTATGTGATCAAATTGTAAAGTTAATTCTTTTCTCTATTTTTTATGCTTGAATATATGGATAAGATATATTTGTGCCCATTAGTTAATTGTTTATAAACTTACAAGCACTACGTTGTATAAGCGTTCCGGAGGTACTCCGGATATATAATTATTTTAAAATTTAGCATTTCAATACTCCCGTTCTGCTTTTGGCACTTAGCTTCAAATACTCTGAGTGTGATGGTTGAATACCCACGCCTACGCTCTAATAGATCTACGAATTTATTATGCCTGAAACTGTCTCGAGCAAGGCAAGTATATATTTTTTGGCTTTAATGGGTGGAGATGAGATTAAAGATGAACGGTCCAAATTATCAACAAGTTGACCCAGGCATCCATCATGAGGATAGCCTGTAACAAATAGCAACAAGGGGTCCGAACTCCTGATTTTAGGTTGCCAGCAGTGGTCTTAAACTTGGTTTACTCAAAAAGCAACTCTTGACCGAGTCAAAAAGTCAAACAAAATATTTAAAGATAGTAACTATTATTTTTTCTTAAATTTTGACCTAGTCAAATGATGAGCTAATCGAAATTTTTATCATGGTCTGCTTAGAATCCGGACCTGATAGAAACAGGAGATACTGTTTCATCCCATGCTAAATCGCCATAAAATCTTTTGCCAGACCCCCTCAATTGCTTTTTATGTAAAAATTAAGGAAGAGATTTGCTATTACTTAAGGGCCCTTTTTAGGATTATCTTTTGCCATCAATTGGGCCCATTAATCAAATCCATGGATATTTTATTTATGCAATCATTAATCAATCTAATGGTGGTCACGTTCAGTTGGACTTTTAATTTCCCTGCCTCTCCTACATTGATGGAATTGACATAATTTACAGATCACATCTTTTTAAGATTGTTAAATGAAAGTAAAGAACCTTCAACATATGGTGACTTCAAAATATAATTATCATTCTGATTCCATTAAATGAGTCCTGGACGTAGAGCTTTCTAATTTGAATTGTTGAAAGTAGAATCCAAACCACTCAATCTTGCCAATATGATTAGCTTGAGAACTCAAATTGGATTTGGCTTTGAGAGATTTTAGGGAGAGGGAATCATAGATGACGTCCTACATCAAAGAGATTAGACTCATGAGAAGAGTTTGTGTGAGTATTTCTCTGTCATCCTTTTTCATCATTGGGTTGTTTGACAAAGGACACAGAAGAAAGATGTAGCTGGTCAGATCTTCCCCATTGTCTTCTTGAACTGATCTTAGAATGCTCAACACTGCTAACTGATCGTCTTCGCTTCAGCTTTGTCCGCCGCTCATGGCACGCAGCATGGCACGCAGTGCAAACACAATGGGGTCGTAGTCAACTCCCTTTCTTCGTCCTTTGCAGCACCATCAATGAAACAAGCATTGAATTCTTCAGTCCATTACAGAGGAGATCATACAAGACGCCAATTCCCCCTCCCTTAACGGAAGTGCGCCATTGCCCGGCTCTTGGCTACAAATCATCCTCCCATGGTTGGCTGCTGTTTGAGTACAGTCATGGGGAGAACAACATTGCATATCTCCTCTTCAATGCCTTCATTAATAAATGGGTTTGTCTTCAAATGCCAAAAAGATTTGTTTCCTACATCGATTGTCTTTTCTTCTCGACTCCATCTGATCCAAATGGCGTTCTCTTCATTCGGAAATCAGATAATTCATTTATGCTACATCGACTCAACTATAGTTGTCGTCCATGGCTTCACTATTATGAACGTGAGGAAAATTATGAAAGAGGGGGACCCTTTGTCTCTAATACCATCTTCTTTGAAGGGAAGTTGTATTCGTTGAAGAAGGATTGGTCTATTTGGATTGCCAATCTTCTCTTTCCAAAAAACGCCATTACTTTGAATTTGATAATAAACACCACTTCTTTTAAGATAAAAAAAACCAGCGGAAGGTAAGTTACCATTATGTAGAGAATGGAATCAGGAATTCATGTTGGTAGAATCTAGTGGAGAAATGTTACTAGTGAAGATCACGGATGCACACTGCAGAAGTATTAGATTCAATGTTTTTCGAGCAGACTTGAGCAACTTGGTGTGGGTGGAAGTCAAAAACTTGGATGATCGGATGCTGTTCTTGAGTGGAAAAAGATTAGTCTCGATTTGTACCACCACCGAAACAGGTTGGGAAGGAAATCGCATCTATTATATTCCCGGTGGCTTCCAAGACTATGACTTGATTTTGAACGGCAACGAGGATGACAATGATTTGTATTTGGAGTATGAATTGGATAAGGACAAGCTGACCTATCATCATACAGATCCTTTAATGCAATCTGCTAAGAACAGTGGTGTCTGGATCACACGAGGTTTGCCCTAATCCGAACATCAATTTGTTTGCATATTATTACTTTTTTATATTAATGCCTTCTCCTTTTATCTATTACAAAGTAGATACAAAAGTTCTTTTGCCGCCTTGGATCTAAAATATATGTTATCAGATTCCCGGAAAATCTTTACTATATTACATTTGATCCACTGAAAAAATAAAGTACCCGAGGAAAATTTTGTTAGTCCACCCTTGCATGATTTCTTGTATGTCGCCCGCTTTGTCATGGGTATAAAATCCAAGGCCCTATTTGTTTGCATCAAAGTTCGTAGGCGTTTAATACACAGGTGGTTAAAAATAAAGATCATATGCGGATTTTCAAAACTAAGCATCAAATAGCATCTTCTTTTGTATCTATTTGATGTTCTAATTCACCTGTAATCTTCTTTTTACCACCCTACATATTCAAATTCTATGTATTTGTCCCTAGGCAAAAAGAGGAGAGAAACCAAATTACTCAACATCATTGTCTCACCTTATTACGCTGGGCATAATTTTTTATTTTTTTCTGTAGTATCTAATTTGTTGCCCATAGAAAAAGTTAGGATAGTGAATTTAAGTTGTTTAGATTTAACTTGAGATCCATTGTAATAATGGCAACAAAGAATCAACTAAATCGCTTGATGGTTCTCATTTTGGGGCCAAAAGATAGATGCATGCATCAATTATTTATTTATTTATTTTGTGGCCTGTGACTATTTTGCTACCTTAAATACTTGCTGGCACTAACTTTGACATAAGTTTTGTATCCCATCACCACAAATTCACCCACAGATATGCGAGTAAGTAGATTTAGAGGGGACGAAAGAACTAATTATGAATTAGGTGTGTTTTGGCAAGCCTACTCTTTAGATCTATTTAATTTTATTTTTTTTCTCTTTGGTAAAGGATTCCTTTTTACTTAAAACAGAATTAAACAAATGTAATAGGGTGTTTTAGGTTATAGGTTGTCTTGCTTTTTCTCCACCCTGAGACGATCCCCATTCCCTTTCTTCTTCAATTCTGAAGACAGGTTTATTTACGCCATTGCTAATAGGCAGCCCTGGAGTCTCATGATCAGACAGACTGGTTGCTGGCACATCTTTCTTCACACAACACTGTTGCTTTCTGATGTCGGTGCACTGTCAGTGTACTCTAAACGTCCAGAGGAGATGACCATACATGTGTCAACAAGCAGGAGTGGATCATCAGATGATCAGACTGACCATTGACTGAAACAAGGAAGACTCAATGAGAGCGTCCTCAGCTTTCTTGTACATGTAGTATTAGAAAATTAGATATTATGCAGCCCGTAGGGTCTCAGCTTTTAAATGTAGGACCCACGGCAAGAGTTAAGCTCATTGGCCCTTCTGGATTAGAATATATTCATTTATATTAAAAAAAAAACATATTCAGGATACTTTGATAACAGCCGTGCTACAGACCCCGGGGGAAACCCCGAGATGGAGCACGACTCCCCATGGGAGCCGTTGGATCCCAGGGGAGCCTGGGATCCAACGGCTCCCCACGAGAGTCGGGACACATCCCGGGGTTTCCCCCGGGGTGTGTAGACCTTTTGCTTTGATAATCATATTGATCTAAAGTGGCATTCTATTCTATGGTTTTAGATCATATGACCAATCATATATATCTAATAATGTAGAGAAGCCAAGTTATACTTTCCCTAGCTTGAGCTTGGGAGTAAGATTACTTGAGCTAAGCCAAGCCAAGTGAGCCTGGCAAACTTAAATTGAGCTCGAGCTGGACCTTGGCTCAAGTTTATAAGAAATCAAGATGAGGTGACTCAAGCTTGAGTTTAGCTTGTCCATCCATCACAATTTGAACTTTTAATTTTGAACTTATATATTTTATACAATATGCATGTCATATACGCGAGGTTCCCTAGTAGTTTTCATGAGAGGTAATTGGTTCAACCTTTTGCATGGCATACTTAGTAAGTATGCAAATTATGATAGGATAGAATGATGAATAAGTCTCGTTGTAGTTAGTTTGTGAAAAACAAAAAACCAACTTCGGTAGATCATTCCAAACCATGGCTTAGTAGCTTGTTAAATGCAATTTTTTTTAAAAATGAATTCAACACATCTGATGAGTATTGTGTGGGGATATCTACTTGATACCTAGATTATCATCCCATCTCAGCTCAGTCAGCACGATCTCACTTCGGTCAGCACCTGAGCTCGGTACCTCAGCACCTGAGCTCGGTCTTGGCATCAGCATCCGAGCTAGGTACTTCAGCACCTGAGTTCGGTAACAGTACCAGCTCAGCTAGGCATTTCATCTCAGCAATAGTTCCAAGTGCTTCTCCTCGGCCAGGAGCTTCACCTCGGTCAGGATCTTCATCTCGGCCAGGATCTTCACCTCGACCAGGATCTTCATCTTGGTGAAGAGCTTCACCTCGGCCAGGCACTCCCACCTAGGTAGCAGCGCCGAAATACTTATCAAAACAAGTACAGATGGCTGTACCTCTATGGAAGCTCAACCACGTTACAGAACGTGTTGAGTAATGATGATAGGCATCGGGCAGAGAGCTGCCAGTAGGTGGATGCGCCCATGTCAAGCCACCAATGTCAGAACCGCCCATACCACTGATGGGACTCCCCATCACCAAAGTCAGAGGACTTCAGCTACAAATACAAGGAGCAAGCTCCATGACCCGGTAAGCAAGAAAATACACAGGCACTCTGCCTCTCTTCTTCTTCTCCATCCTTTGTCTAGTGACCGCACTAACTTAGGCATCGGAGGGCCTTGCGCTGACAGCAGCCAGGGTCTTCTGACCTTCTCTTCTCTCCCCCTTGCAGGTTCTCCGGCGTGTAGTCTTCCCCAAAAGAAGTTCATCATCTATTTAAGTGGGTGTAAATTTTTTGCTCTTACAATTGGCGCCGTCTGTGGGGAACAATACAAAAACGCCATGCCTCCAAAAGCTAAGAAGGGCAGAGAATCATCAAAGGTCTTACCACCACCGTTGGTATCGCTGCCACCGGCACTGCAAAAACAGCAGCTGGTCCATCGCAAGAAGAGATCCGGAAGAAAGCCTGTTACTCAGTTAGGTTCACCTCCTTTGGAAGTGATAGCACCTTCCCAGAGAGACAAGACTCCAGTGCAGGCCGGGTTTCTTCGACCCCGCCAGCAGATTGATGGTGAAGGCGACGAAAACGACTTTCTCGCGGATATTAGGGCCAGAGACCTCATTATCCAAGAAAAAGATGAGTTGATTCGTCAGCTCCAGCAACAGCTGCGAGAGCAGGGGGCAACCCCGGTTTCCCCCGCTGGACCCGACCGAGCCCACGATGAAGGCTCGAGTAGCAGCCGCTTAGACGACTGCCAGATCAGAGAACAGTTTGACCGACGAGTCAAGCAAATGGTCCAACAGAACCTAGAGCTGGTCGGCTTCACCCGAGGTCGGCTGGACGCCCGCGGCACCAATAACCTCGGTACATCCCCTCTCTCTCGGGAGATCAGGAATTTCCATCTCCCTGAAAGGTTCAGCATCCCAAAGTTCGTCCTTTACAACGAGACCTCGGACCCTGCAGCACATCTCCGGCACTTCACTCAGCGCATGTCGGTATGGGGCAACATCGGTCATCTGAACTGCAGAGTCTTTTCTTCCAGTTTAGGAGACCTCCCCCTAAAATGGTTCTGTGCGCTTCCAGAGGGATCAATTTCGAGCTGGCGGCAGCTCCGGGATTCCTTCATAGAGAGGTTCCAGGTTCACATGGTCATCCCAAAGACCAACACCGACCTCTTAGCAATCAAAATGAGGTGGACCGAGACCACCACACAGTTCGTCAAAAGGTTTTGGACCGTGTACAGCCAGATCAGGGACGCCAATGATGAAGTGACCATCATGTGCTTCAGGCAGGCCCTACTTCCAGGCAACGAATTGCGCAAAGACTTAGCTCGGTTCCCCGTGGTCACAGTGAAGGCATTAATGACGAGGGTGAATCGATTCGTAGAGCAAGAGGCAGATGAGGCCCGAGCTCAACAGCACCGAAATGATGATCAGGACAATGATGAGTCGCAGAGCTACCGAACTGGGGGGCAGGATAGCGACGAGTTAGAGGGCTACAAAACTGGGGAGGAGTAAGCATCGTAGCAGAGTTGCCGAAATCCTAGAGCATGGGCCTTGGCTCCCAAGCTAGGCATGAAAGGACAGCGGCCATCTTCAGTCGTGTAAGACGACCCCCTTCTCAGTCATCGCCCTCAAATTTCGCCAGGTATTCGAGCTCGGCAAAACACCTTGTTGCGGAACTCGGCAGCTCCAGCTCGACTACCATCTTTTAGGCTCGGTTACAGAACCAGCCCCATCTCGAGATTCGCGGCCTCGGTGAGAGCACCAGCCCGAATGCCTCAGGCTCGGTTACAGAACCAGCCCCTACAGAGATTCGCGGCCTCGGTGACAGCACCAGCCCGAATGCCTCAGGCTCGGTTACAGAACCAGCCCCATCTTGAGCTTCGCGGCCTCGGTGAGAGCACCAGCCCGAATGCCTCAGGCTTGGTTACAGAACCAGCCCCTACAGAGCTTCGCGGCCTCGGTGACAGCACCAGCCCGAATGCCTCAGGCTCGGTTACAGAACCAGCCCCTACAGAGCTTCGCGGCCTCGGTGACAGCACCAGCCCGAATGCCTCAGGCTCGGTTACAGAACCAGCCCCATCTTGAGCTTCGCGGCCTCGGTGAGAGCACCAGCCCGAATGCCTCAGGCTCGGTTACAGAACCAGCCCCTACAGAGCTTCGCGGCCTCGGTGACAGCACCAGTCCGAATGCCCCAGGCTCGGTTACAGAACCAGCCCCATCTTGAGCTTCGCGGCCTCGGTGAGAGCACCAGCCCGAATGCCTCAGGCTCGGTTACAGAACCAGCCCCTACAGAGCTTCGCGGCCTCGGTGACAGCACCAGCCCGAATGCCTCAGGCTCGGTTACAGAACCAGCTGATGAGTCCTGAAAAGTGCACATTTTCATACACATTTTGGACTATTTTAAGGGCTTATTGATATTAAAGAGTTTTATTTAGTGTCAAATTATGTTTTTATGCATTTAGAGTCCATTGTAGTGCATTCATGCATAATTTGCTCAAAAATCACACTTTTTGTACAAATTCATGAAACCTGCCATTTTTTAAGATTTATTTTTGGAAAGTCGGTTATTATGGGTGCATCAAGTAGGGTCCCATACATCGTCCATTTAAATTCCTCACATAGAATTATTCTTGAATCCATTTATTTTAATTTGTGTAGGAGAAATCAAGAATGGGACCCACATTGGTGAAGTGTGAGAGAAATCAAAGGAATGACATCTTTCATGGTGGACCCACATATCTTGGTATTTTTGAAGAATTTGAAGAGTCAACAATGGAAAGATAAATTTGTGATTTCAAATTCAAGAAAGGAAACTTCAGATTTGGTAAGATCTAATTCTTACAAAGTTTGAAAACTCAAAAATCCAGAAAGATATTCAAGAAAGGAAAGTAAGCTAAAAGAGTTGATTACCCAATCATAGAAGCTTGGAAGCAAACCAAAGATGGAAGGAGAGTCAAGAAACAAGGAAAGAAAGATCCCAAGATCTCTTTGGATGTCCACATGGGTCCCACACACTCCATTGCACAATTAACATTCTATATGTGCATATTTATTTTCGGATTTTTCAGAGGCAGCAAGATTAAAATGGGCATAACTCTTAATCCAGCCATCAGATTAGTGCAATCTATACACCGTTGGAAAGCTCTTTTCGAGTAGATATCTTTAGAATCCAAGATTGTGTCAATCGGAGTTAAAACGAGGAAGATATGGCCTCTGGAATTTGGTGCTATAATTTCTACTCGGGATTGCAATTTTGCACATAGAAAGCACAAAAAAAAACTCTCTCACTCACCTTCCTATTTCTTTGAAGACTTGTTGGCCAAGGAAGGGACTCTTCATACAAAGAAGATTGCATGCTACAAACTTGGAGCAAAGAAGGAAAGAAAGGGAGCCAAAATCTATAAATTGAAGGCAATAGCATCCATCACCTCTCATGGGAAGATAGACCAACTCTCTCTAGAATTACTACTACACTCTATCTTCTTCCTCTCTCTTTCTCTCCATTGAAGTCCTCAAGGAGATTTGGCCAGAAATCACACTACCCCCTTGGGTTTTTCATCTAGAAGAGGCTTCTCATCCTAGTATGTAATCGTCATTGTTTATTTTTGTTTATCTTATGTAAGACTTTGCATATTAGTAAAATTGTTTCTTACTCTTTCAATTTTTTCTTTCTTGTCCTTGGGTGATTGGTGCTTGTTTTATGTTTCTTTTCTTGTTGGTGTTTGGATTGACAACCCAAAGGCCCTAAGAGCATGATTCAAATTATGACCCCGCTTAGAAAAGAATTTTGAAAGAGGAGAATACACTTCCACACATTTAAATTTATGTTCTTCCATACATTTAAATTATTGTTAAAACCACACATTTACTTTTCTTGTTTTTACCACACATTTAAATTCTTGAATTTTTGTTTATTGTCTTTATTTTTATGATCAATTCAATTTTATGTTTATTTTGTGCATAGTTTATGGTTGGAACTAGTTAGCATTGCATGCATATTCATATTGGTGGAGTTTAGACATGTATAAGTTGCTGGAATTGGAGTTTTAAATTGAATAAGCAAGAAAAATCAGGGGTTTGAGTCAATAATCTCACCAAATAATTTTTGAAAATTCGGATCCCAATATAAAGTGCACAATTCAGCACATTGTTGCAGGAATTTCAGGACAGATTTTGTGTAAAAAGTTTGCAATTGGAAACCCGATCAAAACACATTATTTTTCCATGAAACTTGGGGAAATTAAAGTTTGATCTGTGTATTTTCAAACCCCAGAATTTCAAGCAAAAATAACTTTGGAAAGATGGTGAACCAATGGCTTAAACATGGCTGGTCGGACCCACCTGTGTGCAGAATTTCTGCACAGTTTTTTTTTTAGGTCATGTTCATACACTCATATCTCATTCGTTTTAAATCGTTTTTCACTTCCGTTTTTTTTTTATTTGATTCATGCATCATTGTAGTTCAAAACCCAACCATTAAACTCAGTTTTAGGTTGCATTAGATTAGGAAAGATCATGCATAAAAACAGTCATGCATACTAGTTTTCTAGACTTAGAATTTTCTAGCACCTCATGGCATATATTGCATTACTAACTTTCTAACTTAGGTTTATTTTGTTTCTATTTTAGTTTCTTATTTTTATTTTTGATACTTTTTATTTTTGATGTTCTAACTTGTGTGTTCTTTTGTAGCAATTTTGGTTTTTAGTTTAGGATTTTTAGATTTAGAAAGTTCTCTTTTCATTGGATTGTAATTAATTTAATTTTTGGAAAGTAGGAATGATGAATGTACTTTTCTAGTTCGATAGGCTAGATTTAGATTTTTAATTTAGGGCAGGTACAAGTTGAGAAGGAATCTTAGTTTACATTGCTCCCTATGGATCGACCTGGTCTTACCAGTTTTATTACTACAATCACACCCTACACTTGGGTTCGATCACCAGCCCCATCTCGAGCTTCGCGGCCTCGGTGAGAGCACCAGCCCGAATGCCTCAGGCTCGGTTAACGGAACCAGCCATCTCTCAGCTCGTTCAGAGACCTGCAGCTCTGCTCAGTATCAGCTAGTCAGAGACCTGCAACTCTGTTCAGTATCAGCCCGTCAGAGACCTGCAGCTCTGCTCAGTCTCAGTATCAGCTCGGCCAGAATCCTGCAGCTCTGCTCAGTCTCTGCTCTGTCTCAGCTCAGCACAGTACATCTCAGCCCGGTCAAAGACCTGCAGCTCTCCTAACTGTAGCAGAGCATTAGGAGAATAAAAGAAGACCTCATACAGTTGAGGCACACCTTGTTATAGAACTTGGCGGCTTCAGCTCGGTTGCAGAACCAGCTGTGAAGTTCTCTCCACCATCATAGTACTTAGCTCCCGACCTCCAAGTATTACAGAATTCTAGGAGCTCAGGAGCTAGGGGCAATTGTGTGGGGATATCTACTTGATACCTAGATTATCATCCCATCTCAGCTCAGTCAGCACGATCTCACTTCGGTCAGCACCTGAGCTCGGTACCTCAGCACCTGAGCTCGGTCTTGGCATCAGCATCCGAGCTAGGTACTTCAGCACCTGAGTTCGGTAACAGTACCAGCTCAGCTAGGCATTTCATCTCAGCAATAGTTCCAAGTGCTTCTCCTCGGCCAGGAGCTTCACCTCGGTCAGGATCTTCATCTCGGCCAGGATCTTCACCTCGACCAGGATCTTCATCTCGGTGAAGAGCTTCACCTCGGCCAGGCACTCCCACCTAGGTAGCAGCGCCGAAATACTTATCAAAACAAGTACAGATGGCTGTACCTCTATGAAAGCTCAACCACGTTACAGAACGTGTTGAGTAATGATGATAGGCATCGGGCAGAGAGCTGCCAGTAGGTGGATGCGCCCATGTCAAGCCACCAATGTCAGAACCGCCCATACCACTGATGGGACTCCCCATCACCAAAGTCAGAGGACTTCAGCTACAAATACAAGGAGCAAGCTCCATGACCCGGTAAGCAAGAAAATACACAGGCACTCTGCCTCTCTTCTTCTTCTCCATCCTTTGTCTAGTGACCGCACTAACTTAGGCATCGGAGGGCCTTGCGCTGACAGCAGCCAGGGTCTTCTGACCTTCTCTTCTCTCCCCCTTGCAGGTTCTCCGGCGTGTAGTCTTCCCCAAAAGAAGTTCATCATCTATTTAAGTGGGTGTAAAGTTTTTTGCTCTTACAAGTATTAAATTTGGATGAGTGCTAATTCATAAGTGATTAACACAACCAACATTTGACCTGCCTAACTGGGCCTTTGAATCTTATTTGGTTAGTGGCAGGGTCAAGTTTACATGATCCCCATAGTTAAACCAATTATGTTGGAGTTGACCCACATTTTCTTTTGACATAGAGTTGACCCACATAATCCATCCAATCTCCACAGCCTCCACTCCCCAGGGCAAGTAGGCTTTCATCCTCTCTGTTTTATTTTTCTTATTTTTCTTTACCTTCTTCTACTTCTAAGCAAACCCCATCCCCTTTATTCCTTTTTCCCCTTCCCAGCAGCCCCATGTACACAGCCCAGTGTCAGTCCCACAAAACCCTTTGTTTCCTTCTTATTATTCATCTTCTTAACTATTTATGTCGTCTGTTTGCCTGTCATTACAGGCAGCCAATGTCATCTCTTTCCATGCCTGTAACTCGATAACTCTGCGTGTGGCATTTCGGCACATATCCAGGCTTCTATCATACTTGTGTCTTGATGCATCCTGGGTTTTGGCCTAGTATTTACAACCTCAAGGTCCAAGTTAGGCCAGTTTTGTGAGTTGGGTACGGTTGTTTAATGATGTTGGATAAAAGTTGAAATTGTCCATAAATGGGTCGGATACATGTTGAGACTTAACTTGCAGACGATCCTTTTCGATCCAACCTGTTTAGACCCGACCCAGTCCTTTTGGCAACACAATACAGCCTGTGGGGCCCGCATTTCCCCCTCCAATAAAAAAACTTAATTATACTCAACTAGACTTGTTCAAATCGACTTAAAACTTTATTTAAAATACAAGCTTTGAAATTCTCTAGGAATTCAATTACATGAAAAAATACCTTTTAGTCACAATCCTTTTCGATTTGCAATCAGGATATTCAATTATGGAAAGATATGGTAGTATGGCTCTTGTACAGACATTCATGATCCAACCCGTTCCCAATCCAAGTGCATTTATTTTCCCAATAACGGTAACACCTTTCAGCTTACTTTCCACACTCTTATTAGGCAAGAAAACACACTAATGCCTTTTCTTCTAGCAAGCATGGAAGATGAGATCAGTTGACCCTTCGGCAATTCCTTCTAATCTCCCCATTCCTCCCAGTAAGAGGGCTGATGTTGCCCATCCTCACCATAGCTGCAGCAAAATCACTAAGAAACTGGGCATTGTTTTGGCTGTAAGTCCTGACCAGAGCATCCTGAGACCCGTTGTTGAAGAGCTCTTGGTCGGAGTGAAGTAGCCCGCGTCCAGTTATGAGGTTCTTAAAGTATTTGTTGTCGAACTTGGTCGGAGACCGAAGATCGAGCGGGACCAAGTTGGCTTCTCCCCTTGTGGTGGAGCAATTAGCCTGTCGCATTGCAGCGAAGGTGGGATCAATGTTGGTGTCGTTGTAGATGCGGGTGTGGAAAGTGTTGCAACGAGCTTGACCAATGGTGTGGCTTCCAGACAGCACGGTCATGTCCCGAGCACTTAGGCCTTTAGCTGCAAACATGGCGATGAGGGTGGAGAGACTCGCCCAAGGACCAGGGATCTGGGTATTTGCTGCCTTTTGGCTCGCTGTTTGTGCGTCCCTTCTCCCCAGTGGCACGGTCCACGACTGCCCGCGTAGCTGCGCGTACACACACACAAGTTTTTATGTAACCAAATGTCAAATATAAATATCTAACATATAGGTACCTTAGCTCAACCTCAACTATTATAGTGGAGGGGCACTGACATAACAGGAACTTTATAGAATTCGGACTCTCAGACAAGAAAATCAGAAAATTTCCGAACTGAAATTGGATAAGAGTTTTACCTAAATCATGCAATAATAAGAGTATGATTGAATTTTTGGCAAAAATTGTGATTAATAAATTTTATGTATTATTCACTAATCACATTTTTTTTTTATCAAATAGCTAATCTTATATATAGTAGGACCTACGAGTGACCCGTATCTCACATATAAAAAGTATAATTAGCTTCCATGGGCTTGTAAAACAAGTGACTTACAGTCCATGAATTTGGAGATTTTTTTCTCTTCTTTTGTTTTCTTATAATAAGGTGTGAGCTACTGATTAAGAGTAATACTTTCAATTGAAAGACACACGGCTGGGGTTGGGCATGTCTTTGATATGTTAACACCATTCAATTATGAGTACGATGGATATGAATTTGGGATTTTTTTTTTTACAACATTCAAAATTAGGCTGGACCATTTTTTCTTCTTATAATACCAACCAAGTAGACTCCATCTCTTGCTGCCAGTGCGAGTATGTCTGCACATGATACGGTGCCGTTGCAAGACGCTTCTACATGAGTTTTGATTGCGTCGATTACTTCGTACCCGCGAATCGAGCCTCGATTTGGGGGAGCGTTCTTCTCACCAACGAAAGAGCCCACATCGTCAAGAAGGATCGACGCGTCACAACCCTGACTTTTAGAACCACTTGTAAGTCAAATATATTTCCATAGAAACCAAGAGGAAAAGGAAGAAACAGCCAAGACAAGTAAATCTGCTGTGAGTGGCCAGTTCCCATAAGGACACAAGCAAAAAAGCTAGAGAGAGAGAGAGAGAGGATGTAAGGATCTTACGTTTACAAAGCAATCGTGGAAGAAGAGTCGTAGGATGGAGCCTCCCATTCGGGGCTCCATATTGACGGCTAGAGTCATCACTCGACGCACTATGCTTGCTAGGTTGGGGCACGTAGTGGCATAGAATGTCGGAGAGAGCTGAGCAGGGCCACCATGCGCAAAGACTGTAAAAAGGGAAAGAGCAAAAAAATAAGAAGAGAAGGCCATGGCTTAATAGAAGGAAAAGGTAACAATGTACAGGAGAAGCTAAGCACGTCTTGTGCCGAGAGCGTGCTCCCTCATATCTCCTTTTATACAAAATTTTAAATCTAGAAAGGAAAACATTAAAATATAGCAGCTGGACGCGGTTTCCTTCTATCATCTGTTTCATTTGCTAGAATAATATAATTATGTGATCTATATCAATTAGTATCTCTTAAACTCAGTTTCACATGGTAAAGACGAGAAATTTTAAAAAAATATATCCCATAAGGAATTCTAATAATTCTAAATTAAGGTCATTTGAGGCCTTTTATGTAGTCGGAATTTGGAATTCTAGTAAAAATACGTAATATTTTTATTAGAAGAATTGGCAAATGACATCATTGTGATTTGCAAATGACATCAGGTCATTGCAAATGACATCATGTCCTTGACTTCACAAAAGGCACTTAGGATTTTTCAGCATCAAGAACTTACAATTCATCCAACTGTCATATGAAGGGAAGAAGAATTTGTCATTGAGAGAGACCCGGGCGGACCTACATGTGAATGACCTGGGGCTACTGCCCCATGTTGATTTTCAAACTCCTTGAGATTTGAATAGGTCACCTTCAGTCCACATATAAATAATAAATAAAGCATTGTGATTACCTCAAGTTACAAAATCTCGGTGAAAATACTTCTTCTCTTTCTAGAAAAAAATTAGCCCCACCCAAATAAAATTCTTGGATCCGCCACTGGAGAGAGAGTGTGGGAAAATAGTATTTATCCGCATGAAGTCTCGTTGAACATATTGCTCTAGGTTGATCTTTCTCTATTGAACAAAAGCAAGAAGAAAGAATGCAGTTTTTTTTTTTTTTTTTAAAGGCTGCTCTATTGGTTGGATCTTATGAAATTTCAAGTCAATTTGTTTGTGGAATTTGGATATCGTTCCACTGCAAGACCAAGGAAAAAAGACAGAATTGGGACTGATCTTCTCCATGCCAAATGCTCTCTCTCTTCCTGGCAATTTCTTTGTGGAATTTGGGTATACTTTTAATGCAAAAGCCAAACGAAAAGAGGCCTCTAGGACCATCTTCTCCTTGTCAAAGATACAGAATCTCAAGAAATACTCTATTCCCGTAATTTCACCGTAGCTATCTTGAAAGGAAATCATCTCGTTTACATAAGAAGAATAATCTACTAAAAGATTAATTAAAATATAAATTAAGCTAATCTTTCTCACCTATCTAATATCTTCTTAAAAATCTTAATAATTCTAACAAACATACGGTTTTTTCAACAAATAACTCATCTATTTGAAGTTAGGAGGGTTGAGAGAAAACTTCTCAAATCCCATGATATTGTGGGTGACTGGCCCACGATATCAAGGTTTATTAAGTGGGTAAATGACCCACATTGCCATGGGTCATGGTGACTCACAGTATGATCGGTCGAGTGTAAGACCATCGATAAGTGCTGTCAAGGCATTCTGGTGATACTTTTATATATTTTTCATTAGTCTGTGAAAAACAAGTTTAGAAGGTATTAATCTGTAAAAATCGTATAATAAGTACATCACACCTTGCTGAAGCGATGTAAATGAATCCAGCTCGAGATAAAGTAGCCAAAGCTTGAATTTAGTTTTTAGCTTGAGTCTTGCTTGACAAGCCTAGTTTGAGCTCGAGTAAGGACATCTCAAGTGCCAACAAACAGGAAAGCTGGGCTCGAGGCGATGCGCCATTCTGAAGGGCTGTAAATGAGCTTTTTTTTTTCTTATTTCCCCTGCATTGGCCAAGAATGATATTGCTTCCTATTCGAAGCGAGTATAATCAAGCTCAAACTCAAAACAAAGTAACCAAAGCTTGAGTTTTTTTTTTCCCCATAAAAAGTGTGTGTATATATAAAAGGGAAAGAGTCAGATACGTAACCTCTAGTCAAGCTTGGCAGCTTAAAGGTTGACTGTGCTTTTAGGAAGTTCAAGCCCACAATCAAACTAAGTAATGTTACCATACGGAAGTCTTTAAATCCGACATTTGTCCAATAATGGAGGAAAAAGTGAAAATTTTCGAATAACAGTTTGTATAAAAAAGGATGCTGTGATTCTGACGATTTTACCTTTTCATCATGCGATATCCAAAGGTTTTAGGATATCCCATGATTCGATATCCTATGGATGTAAGATATCACACTGTTACATACTCCTGTCCAAATAAAAAGCACATATTTTCACCACGAACTGAAGAACTCTGTTTCATCGTCTCCGTGTTTACTTGTGGGTTCCTATGGGATGTTACCATTCCCATCTTCAGTTCATGGACCATTGAATGAGACCTATACAATATTAATCACATGCAAGAAATTCAATTTACATAAGAGCCAATAGTTTTTTTGTTGACAGTGGGCCCAACTCAACTGATAAAAGTTTTAAACTGCATATATCTAGTTGGTGTTGGCCGATTTGTACTCGGATTTACCAATTGTGCAAGGCCCACGTTAGATTGATGATGTGCAAATCATATGCAAGAACATGTATTAAGAGAAGTTTAGTTCTTCATTAGCACTAGCAACAAACGCCGGGACTTAAATAAAAAATAAAGAACTTATTCAAATTCAGTGTTTTCTTTGAAATATTATTGATGAAAAAATAAATCAGTAACAAAGGCCCGTGCTAAATTCGAACCAAAAAAACTAAATATATTCATATTTGGTGTTTTCGGGAGAATATTATTGATAAAAAATAAGTTAAAAAGGATAGATATCTTATTAATCATCAAGAGCATACTCTAAGCACATGAGTTCACGTGCACACCACCTGAACATGCCTAAGCCTAACTTAAATCAATCGATACATATAAGTGTAATGTCAATAAAAAGACACGTAGAACCCTTGCAATCCTTTCAATACGTAGATAAAAGCAAAGATAAATAATAAAAAGCCCATATATGAATTAGTTATCTATTTTCTTTGTGGATATAACTAATGAAGAGAAAGATCAGCACGCCGAATTTGTGAGCAGAGAGAAATATAGATGTGAAAAAAAAAAACATGAAATTGGCAAGCAGACTTTTTGTTACAAAAGAAAATTAACAAAATGCAAAACAACAAATTGGGAACAATTACAGAGGCTATAGAATTGACCTCAATTCCATGTATAATGACACCTCAATTCCATGTGTAAATGATTTATTTTATTTCTATTTGCCAAATGAAAAAATAAGATCAATATAATAATAAAAAAGATAAATATATATATATATATATATATGGATCATGCCAATGAATTATATTAAAGTGCTCCACACTTTGCAGGTATGTCCACCTTGTGAAAATAAAGACTATGGATGGAGATTAGGTGCACCAAAGATTGCATGAAAACTGAAAAACCTTAGAACATCTGGATCACATGCAAAAATTGAAAACCAAGATAACATCTTAACCATATGCACATGGCAAAGATATGTAGAGTCCCAAAATTGATTGTATGGTCTAGAGATTTTTTTCTCAGGATCTTTAATAAATGAGGAATCATATAATTAGATATTGGGGCCAAATGCAATCCTTGCTCTTTAGAATTGCCCAAAGGCTAGAACACTGGTTAAAATAGATGCCAATTGCATTAGATTTTGGAACAAATGGGCCTTATATTTCTACTTCCACGTAAAAGAATTGAAGCAAGAAAAATATATATTATTAAGTCGATTAACTTGTGATCAAAGGCTTCTGTAAGATATTTTCATCATCAAACACATAGGCCCACCACGAATCCAGGCCATCAACTTGGATGGCCATGAAACCTGTACAAATGAAAAACCCAAATCAGAAAAGACTAATTTAGATTTTGCCTTACATCTGCCTTTGTGTACCTTTGAATACCCGCTCCTTGCTTGCAAACTTGTACAACTAAAAACCTTTACCCAAATGGCCCGGAAACACCGACTTCTTTTTATTGACTATGCACTAACAAAAATATATATATATATATATATGTATAGCGGGATCACCATAAATATGACCATGGAGAAATATCATATTCAAAATAAAACTCCACTTGAGCTAACTGCGATGCAAATCAATCTTCTTTTCACAGAGAGATGTAAAGCGATTTTCAAGTCGACTACCTAATGATCTTCTCAAAAGCCAGTACTTTCTCAACAGTAAAAACCTAGCAAGGAATATGAGAAGGGTTCTTGAGTATCTACATTGGTAAGCAACCATCCGTTTTGATTTGGTTGTGGAAATGAGGAGTCATAATGAAGAGTGCAATAACTACAAAACCTGAATGAGAGGGAAAGAGGAGTTAAGAATGTGGTAATGGGGAGAGAGAGAAATGGGGAGTTGCAAGAAAACCGATAGAGAGGGAAAGGAAATTGTAATGGTTGAGAGGCCATAGATAGAAAGAGTAGGGGACGTGAGAGAGGGGGGATTGGAAGGAGGTCAATATAAATTGAAAATGTCAAAATCAATTGAAGCTAATTGGGACTGATTTTTTAATTGGAATCAGTCCCTTTCATATATATAAATAAATTGGCGTGGTCTGAATTTCAAAGGTGGGCCCCACATGGTTGGATTGACTATAATAGGCTCAAAGATCTACATTAGTGTGTCCAAACCTTATAAATCCATTAGTGGTGCCCATTTATGAGAAAATGCCGCTAAAAAATGTCACTCTAGTCATAATTGGCCTATCGCACAAGTAAAAGAAGATGGAATTAATGGTAAAATCCCATGGAACCCACAAGTAAAAACGGAGAATATGAATAGAGTACTTCAGTTTGTTGTGAAAATATGTGCTTTCCATTCGGATGGAGTAGGTAACGGTGCAATATTCTACATCATAGGATATCGAATCCTGAGATATCCTAAGACCCTAGGATATCACACGGTAAAAGGGTAAAATCGCCACAAATGCTGCGTCCTTTTCCGTACAAACTATTATCTGGAAAATTTTACTTTTTCATCTGTTATCGGCCAAATGTTGGATTTAAGGCCGTCCATACAGTAATTTTGCCATCAAACTATAGACGAGTGAGTCATGTGGAGCTTGAGATCCCCCCTTTGTTTTTTTTCCCCAAAATTAGTTATAATATTTGCACACGTAAAAGATATAGATTTATTTATTCTACAAAAAAAGGTATATATATATATATATATATATATGGTATACGGACCTATATAAAAACAATATCATATTACAGGGCCCACATTCCAAGCCCCTTTGGGCTCCACTCAAGAGCTTCATTAAATACTGTAAACATGGCTGGATGTTGGATATGACATTGGGATGGATGAGAATGACATTGCCAAGAGAGATAAAAACGTAACATTCTATCTTTCAGGAAAAATAAAAAGTCAATTATGCCATTATTAAGACAAGAATGTACTCGTTGCTTTCTAAAGTTTTTAAAAGACTAGAAAAAGTTGAGGAAGGGCAAAAGGGCATAAAATAAAAAATTCCTAACTTCACTCCAATATTTTCGCTTGCTTATCAAAGATGAAAAAAAAAAAAATCAAGTGGGGACAATTACCCACACTATCCCTCTCTCCGTCCAGGAGTATAAGCCTAGTTTTTCTTGGTATCCCAACCAAGTGGGATGGGACTGAACGTAAGCTCACACTAGTAGGAAGAGGAGTCTACAAATGTGAGAAAAGTGATATATCTAAGGATCGATCTCTAGCAGCCAAATTACATCTGAGGCTACCAACTAGTTGAGCAAACCCATGTTGCCGAGAGTATAAGCCTAGTTATATGTGACCAAAACATGTTATAGGTCTAGCCAAGCTCAACTTTTAAGCTAACGAAGTCAACTCCAACTCGACTTGATTGAGAACGTGGGGTTGCTCAATTGGTTGGTTACTCCGTTTCTCACCCAGATGACCAAGGATTGACTTTGGTCTTCCCCCACTTCTCGCATGTGCCAGTGCCTCTCCCACACATGTGCGGGTTCCTTTTCCTTGAATGTACGCTCCTACAAGTCTTTCAGGATCCCAACCCCCTTAGCCGTTATGATGATGATGATGATGATGATGATGATGATAAAACCTCAACTTATTTAGCTAGTACATGAGCCGAGCTCAACTCTATGACATCAACCACCCAACACATCATTTGGCCTGGAGAAGTAGAGACCGCGCCAATTAAATTCGTCGGCCATATCTGTTATTGTAACAGTACATAAAAACACTTTAACCCCCTAAATATCATAGAAGATTATTTAGTTGAGACATGATATGAATTATATCAAGATTGAAAGGTATATAGAAGTGCATAGAGGAACACTTCACTGGGTTGTTTTTTTTTCCAATAAACCATCACCTGTTCCATCCTTCACTACCACCGATTCTCTCGATCCAGTTGATAATTGGAAGGCATTCAAGATTTCAACATAAATAATTGTTAGGCATTCAATGGGGGCAAGGATGCAGCGTCATCCAGTAGCATTATGTCTCTCTCGTGTAGGAAGAACTTCACCGGCTCCTGTTTTCTTCCACTAAACCATGATTATTTCATCCTTCACTACACCAACTCTTCCTGTTCAATTTGAAGCCTTTCCAACTTTTCCACACGTAGAAAACGGAGTTTGGATAGAACAAGTCAAGGTCTTTATCTCATCACTTACGCTTCTAACAGCCAATTAGAGTTGGTTAAATCACAAGTCATTGCCTTTGTGTGTTGAATTATCAGACCAGACCATGTGAGCGTTGGGGCCATCTTGCTGGTGATGGGTCTGCTTGTGCCCTTGTCAAAAACAACTTTAATTTCATTTTGACAATATGTCCGGACCTCACTCAGGTACTTGAGGCCCAAGCCCAAGCTTATACCAAATTTTAGTTGGGATTTGAGACAGGCAAGATGCAAAAATGCCTCGCCATGCATGTTGGGCTATTTTGAGCCAGATAACACAGGCTTTGGTTTGACACCTTTTATGAGCTAATCAAATTTTAAATTGATGCCCCCCACTTTATATATATAAAGATCTTATTTTGGGACCAAAAGATAGATCATCCACTTTTTTCCTTGTTTCTTTTTTTAATTTATAAGCATGCCTAGTGATTGATTGATTCCTACCACCAACTTGAGTTGATATAAGTTCTGTATTCCATCACCATAAGTGCATGTACAATAAGTAGATCTAAAAGGATGAAGATAAGTCATTATAAAATCAGTGTCGTCTAGGAAGTTAGTGTTTTGGATCTATTTAAAATAAAACTTAGTCAAATACAGATTTAACTGTGAGAACGAGGGGTTGTCCGTTTGGTTGGGAACCTCGCCTCTAACCTAAATTCTGAGGGATCAAATCTTGGGTATACTCTCTCTCTGTACGTGCAAGTGTTGCGGGTGCTCTCATCGATCCCCATCCCAACCGCATGGCTGGGGTACTTGAAAAAAAGTGATTTAGAAAATTTAGAAGAAGATGTATATAAATTATTGAACTAGCTAAAATTCTTTTGCTTGGTTTTTTTTTTTTTTAAAGAATAAAATGATAACTTCTCTGACATGCATAGATGCAAGTTTACCCTTATAACTTATGTTATTTTACAAATTCTCCTTGTACTATTTTTATTATTTGACAAGTTTGCCATGTTTTTATTTTTTATTTAAATGCAAATGTATATTGAATAATAGAATAGGTTGAGAGAAATACTAAAGCCTCTGAAAAGTATAGGCAAAAAGTACATCCAAAGAAAGAGAATCCAGGCCCAACAAAAAAAGAGGGCCCAACTCAACAGAGGCTTTAAAAGGGCCTAAGACAAAGAACCAAAGAACCACACGTTTTCCCTGACATTTCCTGCAACATGGTAATTTACACCATTTCTAAACGTATAGGCAATGGAGTTTGGAGTCTCTCATGAGACTGGTCGCCGGGATATCTTCAAACAATGCAGTTGCTTCTGATGCCGGACACTGTCTGCACTCTGCAGTGTCCTTTAGGCTGTAACCGTGTAGTAATGGAGATGACCATACATGCATGTGTTTACAGCTGTAGAACTTCAAATGATCTGACTGTCCATTAACCGTAATAAAAACACTCAATCATCCTCAGGTGGTGGGGGTTTCTGAAAATACCCCCAAAAATTTTGTGTATGTTTTCAATTTCAAATACACACACCACCCACAATTTCATATACACCGAAGATATGGAACAAGGAAGGTTTCAAAGTGGGCCAGGCAGCATGGCCCATGTGCCAGGCCAAGCTCGGCCTACCTCGTGTAGATTTTTCTGATTTCATCTTTGATTTGTTTATCTTACTTGATTGGGCAATCTTCTAATAAGTTATAGAGTGGTCCCACTATGGACATGCAACGAGCAGATAATCCGTTGGTTGCATGTGTTGTTGGGAAACTAGGAAAGTTTATAGCTAGGTCAAAAATCAGATTCATGATTTTTGGCAGTAGGCCAAATTTTTAATTGACTGTATGAGGCCTACATTTAAGAAGGAAAGTATTATCTATCTATTCATCATCATTACATCCAAATCTAATCATCATTGAAGTCTAAATTCATCTGTTTATAATCCACTGCATTAAATTTGTAATAGGAAAAAATAGAAAAATATATATTTAGTATACTTTCATAACCGTGTTGGTTTGTAATCGCATTTCATTTTGTGAGATCAATTACTCACCACATCTAGCAATATAGATGAGCCAACAAATAATTGATTCGAGCCAAAGCTCGCTCGAGCTTCGCGTGAGCTCTCAAGTTTATAAGAAATCAATTTGAGCTTACCCAAACTAGATGTTGGCTTGTCCATGCATCACAATTAATTTTTTTGAATTAAGCTTATATTTCTTTTATACAATTTGCATGTCATATGAAAAGATGTTCGAAGCTTTCATGAGACATTGCTGAGGGAGAATTGATTGATGAATTGGTCTTATTATGGATTAGATTATGGCAAATAAAAAACCAAAAAAAAAAAAAAAAACCCTGGGTGAGGTCGTCTAAGCATTAATGTTTGAAAGTTCTTATTTGCAGACTCCACATTGCGAAAAATAAAAAAGGGTGAATTTTGGCACTAAAAAAAAAAAAAAAAAAGCTTTTTTCTTCACTGCTAAAACTGGCACTATTGCCTAATTAGGCACCATCTAAACATTAACGGCGGGAAAAATGATTTCAACACTAAAGGTGTTTTTTTCTATCACTAAAAGATATGTGGTCAAGTGTATATGCTTCTCCAAAATCGATGCCTCCATTTATTTGGAATGATTAGTTACTAACATGGGTAATAGGTGGTGAATTTGCAAATGATGGAAACCCAACCATCAAAAGAAACTCTTATAAGGTGTTTCTCTTAACTGGGTCAAAGACTAAACTTGTAAGCGGGGCGGACGAACCCGTTGGACCTCGGTCCGCTTCAAAAACTATAATGAAACTTTCTAGCTAGCTTTACTTTGAAAATTTCCATAAAAGTCCTATGTTCTCCGCTAAAACCCACGTAAAAATCCTAGGCTTGTTCTAAAAAACCAAAAACCAATTGCCTATTTGGGCCCACACCAATAAAAATTTTGGGTTCATCACTGCTCGGAAGGATTGTTGTTGGACATAGGAAGAATTTGAAGCCATTGAAATGGAGAGGGAGAAAATTATCGATATTCACATTGAAGGGGACCACAAACATTTTTGTGCCATTGCTCACCAAGATGTTGATAGGTAGCGTGCTCAGTGTGATTAAAAGGGAAGGGAGCTATATTAACAATGCCATTCCATGCAGCTAACCTCATCCCCTCCTGTGCTTGTAACTCGGATACCGATCACTGTGTGCGGCATTTTGGCACGTAGACAGGTACCTATCATACTTGGGCCTTGAATACTCGATGCATACTGGGTTTTGGCCTAGTACTATTGACAATCCCAAGGTAGCAGTGGGTCGGTTATGCGAATTGGGTTTGGTTGAGCTCTGTTGGGTATTGTGATTTCCTGACTCTATTAAGAATGGGTCGGACACAGGTTGAGACTCAACTTGCAACCTATCGTTCTGGACCCGGCCCAATCCTTTTTGCACCCACATTCGCAATGGGGCTGAAATAGAAGGAGGTAACAGTACGACATGTGGGGTCCACATGGGCCACCTGCCCCTCTCTCCATCCCCGATTTGGCCACAAAACAGAGCTTCTTCACTAGAGAAATTTGGTCCTTCGGCGAGTTTTAATTGGACTGAAATTGACGTGGTCAAGACTGTTGATTTATAGCCAAAAGCCTCTAAAATATCAATTGACTTTGTACTACAACAATTAAATTATATATATATATTATAACAGAGGTGTCCAGCCTATTGGGCAATAATAATCCATACGGGCTCAGAGAGAGCCGGATAAATTTCCTGTGGCCCCAATGTCTTAGTGGAATTTCGAACCCTCAATCTCTGGGGTACAAACTCATTATATTTTTTTTCATTTGTGAGTTTATGCGTTAGTCAATAATAAATACTCTTTTGCAAAAAATTAAGATGTTGGTCAATTCATTATAAAATGGGCTGTAACAAACAAAGAATATCGAAGTGGCGAAGAATAAAGAAAATAAGGTGAAGATATAAATGGGAGCTTGACTTACCTATGTATATTTGAATATCTAGGGGTGATGGCTAGATAATGATTTTTCATCTCTCACTGAATCAAAATATATATATATATATATATATAAGTGGAGATTATTTTGTGGTCAATTTTTTGATATTCAACTTTATTTCTTTGTTCTTAACTTTATTTCTTTGTTCTTAACAACTTTTAAAAATACACGCCTTAGAATTCCTTAGAATTCAAATACAAGAAACAAACCAGCCTAAAGAGGCACTAGCTAGTATTTCTTCATTAACAAAGCATGGAAGATGATATTAGTTGATCCTTCGGCAGTTCCTTCTAATCTCCCCATTACTCCCAGTAAGAGGGCTGATGTTGCCCATCCTCACCATAGCTGCAGCAAAATCACTAAGAAACTGGGCATTGTTTTGGCTGTAAGTCCTGACCAGCGCATCCTGAGATCCGTTGTTGAAGAGCTCCTGATCCGAGTGAAGTAGCCCACGTTGAGCTATGAGGTTCCGATAGTAGTTGTTGTCGAACTGGGTCGGAGTCTGAAGATCGAGCGGGGCCAAATTGGCATCTCCACCTGTGGTAGGGCAATTAGACCGTCGCGTTGTGGCAAAGGTAGCATCGATGTTGGTGTCATTGTAGATGCGGGTGCGGAAAGTGGTGCAACGAGCTTGACCAATGGTGTGGCTTCCAGACAGCACGGTCATATCCCTAGCACTTAGGCCTTTAGCTGAGAACATGGAGATGAGAGTGGAGAGGCTTGAGGTAGGAGCTGGGATCTGTGTATTTGCTGCACTCTGGCTCGCTGTTCTTGCGTCCCTCCTCCCTAGTGGCACGTTCCACGACTGCCCACGTAGCTGCACGTACACACACAATTTTTACTTAACCAATCATCAAATCAAATCAAAATATCGTAACATGTGGGGACTTTTGCTTCAATGTCATCAATGCAGGACACCGACATAACAGGAACTTGTAAAAAATCTAAAGAACTTGCAGGACATGTATAAAACGTGGCCTACTCTCCATGGATTTTTTAATACATTGAGTGATTAGGGTTGGAGGTCTTTTTTAAACATAATACTAACCAAGAAGACTCCATCTCTTGCTGCGAGGGCGAGTATGTCTGCACATGATACAGTGCCGTTGCAAGAAGCTTCTACTTGAGTTTTGATCCTATCGATTACATCTAATCCGCGTATCGAACCTCGGTTTGGGTTTGCGTTCTGCTCACCAACAAAGGAGCCAGTATCATCGAGAAGGATCGACGCGTCGCAACCCTGAAAAATGATCATCGGTGTCAGCAATAGTAGCTTTCTTTCATCAGATGAAATCATAATCACTAGTTTAAAAAGAAAGACGACCCAGATCAAGAACGTGGAATACTGGTATTAAAAGTTAGATAAAAGAGCAGCTATTAGGACGTGGACTCCTCTTTGAATGAAAAAGAGCAAACAAGAGGGACCGACATTTTAAAGTAGAGACCTAACTTGTTTTATTGAATTGAAAGGGATATTTGAACAATGAGGCATGCAAAACTGATTGCATAGGAAGTGAGTCGACGGTGGAAGCGTTTACACTTGGCAAGATCCATCACATAGACGGTCTTGACCCTGGATCCACATAAGGTGGGTGCAATACACTCATCGAAACCCATTTGATCATATCGTCCAACTTGAGCTCTTGATTGATACAGCACTTATGGCTGTAGGACCTTGATGTCCACGTTAAACGTTTGCTTCATGACTATGTGATGATTGGACCAGCACAATTTTTGGGCCACGAAAGTAAAAATTAAGGGTCCAAGCAGATGAGTGTATATGATCTCACAGCAATGTGCCTCGTGTTGTGCACACTCACAGCAAATCACCATGGACCCTTATTAAATCCGACCGCTTTCCATCTCTAGTCTTACATACTCACACCTGCATTTCTAGTAAATTTTCCATTTTGAAGGCAAAGAAAAAGGTTGGTTTTGGATACTTGGATTTTCTCGAAAATACACTTGAAATAAAGTACATGTGCATTAAAAAAAAAAAAAATTTTATATACTCGACAAAACACATTTCGTTACTCCCACTTCTCTTCTTTTGTGCTGAAAACCTAAAATCATAAAATAAGAGCGATAATGGAGAGAAAATAAGAGCCAGAATGAACAGTAACAAAGAAAATGAATTTTAATTGACATGAAAGTTAAATATCATCATCATCATCAAAATCTTATCCAACTATGTTGGGCCACCTATACTTGCTATATCTTTTCATTTAGTGTGGGTTCCTAGTCCAAATAAAAGGACAAGGATTGTGTCAAGTTGATAGCCCGTCTAAAACTTGTGTCACACCTAAACCATGAAAGTACAGATTCTTTTTTTCTTTAGAAAAAAAAAGAGAGAAACAGCCAACGCGATGAAATGTGCTCTGTATAAGTGGCCAATTACCATATAACAACACAAGCAAAAGAGAAAGAGAGTTGATATAATGTAAGGATGACTGTCATACGTTTACAAAGCAGTCATGGAAGAAGAGTCGAAGGATGGAGGCGCCCATTCGGGCCTCACTGTTGACGGCTTGAGTCATGACTCTACGCACTATGGTCGCCAAGTTGGGGCATGTAGTGGCATAGAAAGTAGTAGAAAGCTGCGCATGGCCACCACACGCAAAGAGTGTAAGAAGGGAAAGAGCGAGAAAATAAGAATAGAAGGCCATGACTCAATAATAGGTAACAAGAGGAGAAGATAAACAAGTCTGGTGACGATAGAGTGCTTGCGATATCTCCTTTTATAGACTTGCAATTGCTAATGTGGAAAGGAAAGTTCAAACATAGCTGCCGGACGCGCTTTCTTTCTATAATCACTTTTCATGCCGGTGGAATAAGAAAATCAATCAATCAAAGCTGCGTTGACTTGTTTTAATTGAACCATGCAACACAAGGATCATGAGATAGAAAACAGGTGTACGTGGCTAACTTTTCTCTTTTCGTTGTTAACTTAGAACGTGTAAAGGTGTCAGATAAGATCGAACGAGCGTTCGGTGTGGCCTCGCTGAAGTATTCTACTCAAACGGGTCACCATGAAGGCCTAGTTGGATAAGACACTCATTATTGAAGATTGCTTGTATCTTCATCTTCTATTAAATTATGAAGAGCGATATACCCATGATTTCAAACTGAAGTTATTATTTGAGTTAGACTTTTTGAATATTGAGTGGCCCGCGTGTAGGCACAGATTTGTTTCGCAATCATAACATTTATAATAAGCAAGAGACGCAACAGTATAGTGTCAGCCCTGAGTGTGGATCCTCTAAGGATTTCCTCCACGGTGACCGTGAGTGGACCAATCAAGGCCTGCCACATCATCGCGGGCAGCCTACCATGCACGTGGGCAGCTTGGCATACATCCGGGCAGGGGCTGCCCACGATGACGTGGCGGACCATGATTTGTCCACTCACGGTCACCGTAGGGGAAATCCTTAGATGATCCAGATTCGAACCTGGTTATAAAATGGAGGAACTTTTTCCCTCTCCTGCACACCAGGCCAACTCGGAAAAAAAGGAGACGAAATTTTTCAAAAAGTTATACTTTTGGTCATTTTTAAAAAAGTAAATAACGATTTGAATATTTCCCTTTAAAAAATATGAAAGTTTTTAGAGGATTTTACGGAAAATTTTCCGATATACGGCAATTGCACAAAAAAGTACCACGTGGTAAGAGCCTCACAAACGGGGTCTGTCATCCCATTTTCCTTTTAAAAAAAAATAAAAACTTTAAGAGGATAGACTCTAGTGTCACTAGTCTCTAATTAGCGTCACCCCTCGACCTATCCGACAACGGCGTCCGCCTCGTCGCCCTCAAGGACAGGGGTTCCCACCACCTTATCCTCTCGGCTTTCATTCCTCAAGGCTTATGCGAAGGAAGCTGTGTTCGTTGATGTGGAAAAGGTGAGAACACATTGTTGCATCATCGTCACAGATGGGGAGGAAGGCTGCAGGATTTATTGGAGGGATGAGGAGATGCAAATCCCGTCCAAGTTGACGGGCGCCCTAACATTATAGAAATGGGAGGTGGCAACACAATAAGAGAGCTGTCGCCCCACCACTACAAGGCAAACTCTACCTAAACACAATGTCCTCTACTTGTTTCAGTTTAGTTGCTACCAATGTTCGAGTTCCATCTCCCCTTCTACAAAAAATTTATACCCATTATGTTCTAATTAAACACAACATTGAAGAAAATTTATATCTGTTATTGAGCAAGTTCTAGACAGCAATTTGACCATTATCCTCCAACACACCTTTATAAACAATTTCATATTCTCTCGTAAGAAACGGAGAACACGTTAGCGTCGTCTAAGTCAGAGACGAGCAACGCGAGCGTCACTCTTCTCAAAGTAAAAAAAAACAGAGAGAAGAAAATGGGATGAAAAAACCCTTTTGTAAGGCCCCAACTACTGAGAACATTTTCGTACAACGGCCATTTACCGAAAATCTTCCCTTAAAATCCTCTAGAATAAATGTTCAAACACTTATTTAAGTCAATTAGACTGAGAAAATAGACTTGCCCCAATAGAACCTTCGCTTATTTAACCATACATGCATTGTCCGACTAGATGGCACATCACCGTACATCAAAATCAACAAAAATAGTCTAATATTTTACTAATAGACAGAAAGGATCTGACTCTATAAGTCATAAGCCAGATCTGGCTACCAATATTAGGCTTGACATCAAAAAGGATTTTTATTGGGCTAGCTTCTACGGAGCCTACCCATGTGCAATTTGCTAGGCGCCAACTTTTGCCGTATCCAGCCCAAACCTGCCCAGTCAAGGGGAATTGCATGCATGTTGCCCCACTCAAAGGCCTGCAAAATGAATGGTAGTAGTTAGAAGATTGGTCTACTATGATTGTAACGTTGAAAGAATCAATAGATATTATACTTTAGTGCTAGCGAGACAACAACACAATGCATGAACGTCAATGTCTGAAAAAGTTTTGCCGGCCATTGAAGCAACGAAGGATGGGGTTCGGCAAACAAAGTTAATTTAAAAACAAAAATTTCTGAAATATATTTGAAAGTACAAAAATACATTCATATTAAAATTAAACTAATAAGAGATCTTAGGCTTTGATGATGGTTTCAGCATCTAATTTAATTTAGATCAATTGAATTGATAAATTAGTTTAAGGATTAGTCTTATTTTTTCGTTATATTTTTCTTAATTGCGTTGATAAATCAAAAAAGGCTTATTTGAGATGATTTGGAAATATCCAAGATAGGCCAACAAAAACAAAATTCTCTATGCTTATTAATGAGCCCTGTAATAAAGAAATTCATATAACTGACTCAACATTATTGAATAAGGCTTTGATAATCATGATTATAATTTTTATTCGTGATGTTTCTAACAAAACTAGCTAGTCGATAAGAACCATTCAGTAGTTAAATAAATAGCTTGGTTTATATAGTTCAAATAGAGGTAAACAATTTTATTAGGGACAATCCACTAATAGTTTAGCTGTAAGGCATCTCCCTTTTCAAGAAATAGATAAACGATCAATCTCTGACAAACCCAACCACATTTATGAGGGACATATGTAGTGTGTGTGAGCATTTACGGAAATTAAAATAAAAAATAAACTATGAAGTTTTGGTTGGTTGAACCTATAGGCAATATGCAACATTTCCAGTTTAATTGTCTCTTTCCATGACAATCATCTCTCATTTGACACTGTAGGTAGGCTGATCTGTCCACTAAGACTTGCCAATTCATCAATAGCCCAATGTGGGGATTATGCACTATCAAATGCAAACATTGCAAAATTTTCAACTGTCGAAATATCCGCATGCAAACATTCTGATTGGACCATGAAGGTCCATCGGAAAAACACCAAAACCCCCAAACTAAAGGGGCTGTTATGGACGACCCAAACATCGGGTAATTTCCAGGAAATACTCCCCTGCTCGACGTATAATAATGGGCGGACCTAGTGGGGATGCAGGGGCCATGGCCCCCCCATAATTTTTAAAAACCCCCTTCTTTCTTAAGTGAATTTAATGAATTTTTACCTATAGCCCCTCCAAGATTTATGAGAACCCCCTTATTCTTTACAAAGTTTTATGGATATTTACACATGGCCCCTCCACAATTTCTGAAAACCCAATTTTTCTTTAGAATAATTTTTTACATATGGCCCTGAAATTTTCAAAAAAGCTATTACATATTTTGAGAACTACATAAGTTTTTCATATGTGGACTCCAAAGAATTTTTTATCTTTATAGTCCCACCCACCCCACCCCACCCCACCCCGAAAAGAATTCTTGGTCCGCCCCTGCATACAATAAATTGTATCCACATCAATGTGCCGACAACAACATCAAAAAGCTGTTCGATTGACTCTGCCTACTGATCCGGTGTGAATTGGAGAGAAGTGTTTCCACGAACTTGCAGGCAGGCGCCAATCATGGGGAAAAAAGAACGAGTTTAGTGGGGTATGGCTGTACCAGGTAGCTGCTGGTCTCAATGATTTGAGCTTTTAAAAATTTTAAGATTGTGATTTTCTGCGCCAACATTTGGACTTAAGCAATAGTCTATTATGTGGTGAATCAATGAAGTTGAATGTCAAGTGTACAACTCCAAGCAATGGGTTGTATGCATTTGTCACTAATTGTTGGTCCACCTAGACGCATGATAATGAAGGATGCAAGTGAGAAATTCTAGCATTGGGGAAAAAATCAAACTGAGAGAGATCGGAGGGAGATATTTGCATTCTGCACTTCTTTTTATTTAAGTGTTATTGTCAAATACCACCATAGTAACTCAATGTCATCACTAATGACTTAGGTGCACACCTACTAATTTGTCCACTCTACAAACTTTTTTAAGATATAGCAAAAATTATAATGATTCATAAGAAATTAACCATAAGAATTACCAATTAACGGCCTGATAATTTGCTTGATATCTGAGAATTCCTATTTGGGGATATCTAAATTCTCCACATACCATCTCGGTTAGATTCACGAATGCTCAAGTATAACTCTTTGAAAGTCAAAATTTGGAGAGTTCTATAAGTAAATTAATGATCCACGTACGAGGCTGGAGTTTTGTGATCTCACTAATCAAATAGCTAGGGAAATCAAATGTAAGGAGGGGAAACTGACAAATTCCATCATATGTGATTTAGGTAAATCATTCTTCCGAACAAACGCCTCCTAAAATATGCATTTCTAATCTTTGTCTGTTCAATTTATTTTAGGAAAAGACTGTAAAAAAAGTATAAAAACTTTGGCTCATTTTCGAAAAAAAGTACGTGAAGATTTGAATATCTCAAAAAGATATAAAGTTTTCCACAATTCTTTCAATAGAGTTCTTTTCATATATATATTTTTTAGAATGACAAAAATAGTCTTCCCTTGTGACATTTCTTTGTCTTTTCTTAACTTTTCCTTTCTAAAACTGGCCATTTTGAACTTGATGATACCCATTTAATGAAGTTAGTTTTTTAGTCTATTGAAATCCACTTTTTTTAACCATTCATGCATCAAGGTAGTTGAAGTGGGCCCCACTAGATTATTTAGATTAGATTTGATCATTTCCCTTCAATGGTTTATTAAAATGAAGATTTGAAGAATAACGTAGGGGTATTTTTATCATTTCTCAATGTTTTTTTATGGAGAGGACTTGATTATATGAATTCTTAAAAACTTGAGGATTTTTTCATAGTAAATGGCCGTTGCACGAAAAGGTTCTTTATAGTTGGGGCTTTACGAAAGGGTTCCTTCATCCCATTTTCCATTTTTTTCTTTTTTTTTAACTTTGAAAGAAGTGACACTCGCGTTGCTCGTCTATGACTTAGGCGAAGCTAGCATTGCTCCTTGTTTCTTACGAGAGGATATGAAATTGTTTATAAAGGTGTGTTGGAGGACAATGGTCAGGTTGCTGTCAAAAACTTGCTCAATAACAAGTATAAGTTTTTTGTACAAGGGAAGATGGAACTCGAACATTGGTGGCAACTGAACTGAAACAAGTCGAGGACACTGTGTTTAGGCAAAGTCTGCCTTGTAGTGGTGGGGTGACAACTCTCTCATTGGGTTGCCACCTCCCATTTCTATAAAGTAGGGGCTCCCGTCAAGTTGGACGGGATTTGCGTCTCCTCAATCCCTCCAATAGATCCTGTAGGCTTCCTCCCCATCTATGACGATGATGCAGCAATGTGCCCTTGCCTCTTCCACATCAACAAACATAGCTTCTTTCGCATAAGCCTTGAGGAATGAGATCTAAGAGAAGGAGGTGGTGGAAACCCTGTGGATGGCGTCGTCGGATGGGTCGAGGGGTGACGCTAGTTAGAGACTAGCGATACTAGCATCTCTCCTCTCAAAGTTTTTAAAAAAAAAAGGAAAATGGGATGACGGACCCTGTTTGTAAGGCGCTAACTACGAGGTACTTTTTCGTGCAACAGCCGTATATTGGAAATTTTTCCGTAAAGCCCTCTTTATTCTATTTGTAAAGATTTATGTGAATGTTATAATTGAATTGGTTTTAAGACCATTTTGCTTCTTTCTCAAAAAATAAGAAAAAATATAATATCTTTCAAATAGACGTGAATGGGTAATTATTCATGCTACCAAGTCCCTATCCAACATACCCAGAAATCCATCCCTTATTGTGTCTTATCTTTTGATAAGGAAATGCCTCTATGCATACCTTAAACAACTTAAATAATATTATAATTGTATTTATAATATGCAAAGACCATATCAAATAATATTATATGTAAGTGTTTATATAATATAGAACAGTTCTCTGTGTGCCTACATGAATCATACACATAGGGTACAAAAAATCAATCGAACTGGGTTAAGTTCTGAGTAGAAGCCTAGCTCAAGCTGAACATAGCAGAACAGATTTTAGCTCAAGTCAACCTCAGCTTGTGAGCTAATGGAATTAGCTTGAACTCGACTTGATTCATACATGAGCCGAGCTCGAGGTTAAATCCAGTCTAGGCTCAGCTCGTTGACACCAACTCCACCACTGATCAAGGCGTCTCCAGAAGAGGAGACACCGCCAATCTACTACGCCGTCCATATCTGTAATAGTAATGATACATTAAAAAACCTTTGACCCTGTAAACTAGGTGAGAAATGATATGAAAGATTTCAAGATAAATGATAGAAAGACGTTCAATGGGGGGCATAGACACAGCTTCATCCAGTAGCATTGTCTTCTCTTGGGTAGAAGTGCCTCGAGGGAAACTTCACTGGGCTGTGCTTTTCCAATTGACCATTACCATCTCATCCTTCACTCTACTAATTCTTCTTGATCCAGTTAATGCCTTTCTGACCTTCCCACTCTTTGAAAACTGAGGATGGATAGAACAGGTCAAGGTCTTTCTCTCATCAATTCATCCCAACAGCCACACCAGAGTTAGTTGAATCTATATATTGTCAGACCAGACCATGTGAGCATTGGGGCCCTGTTTCTTGTGCCCTTGTGAAAAGCATCTTTCAATTTCCCCATTTGACAATTTGGGAGTCCTAGATCATCTTCTCAAGGCTAATTTAATTGTTTTTAGAGCTTGGGGCAATAGCTCCCGAGGCAGAGTCACTGGGGGACTTCGGAGAACTGTTCTAGAATTTGACTTGTCCAATTTACTCGGGAGGACATTGTGTCAAGCAACTAGGTAGAGTTTATCAGAGTTTTGGCGTTTATAGTAAGACTCGTTGGACATTTACATTTTAAAGTCGAGTCTACTTACCAGAGTCAAAGACTCCAAGTTAGGTCTAATTTAGCAAAATTTGAACTGCAGGGTTCTAAAAATAGACAGTGTAGGATTTTTAATCTAAAGCATCCACATAAGTAAGTTCCATGCACAGCTCATAGGGGAGAATTTTCTTGATTAGGAGTATTATTCTGTACAAGTTAAAAATTTGCAACTAACAATGAGATAGATTTTATCAATAGAACCGTGATCCTCCAACACCAAGATCTTCCGGAAGTCCGACTGCACATTTAGGGCCCCGAATTTCATGTGATTGAGTTATTATGAATTTTAAGAGTTGTATTTGAAAGTGGTAGAAACAAAGGTGAAAATATAAAAATGATCATCAAATAATCTCTTCATTAATAGAAGATGAATGAAGGGGAGATGAGAAATGAATACCTAGTTGGCACCCAGGTAATTCAAATATACTAGGATTGGCAAAGTCCCATCTACATATTTACCTCAAATCATTCACAATTACCTCTTTAATAATCCTTTGTGGAGCCCATTTGTCCATAAACTCTAATGGATTCAATTTCATGCAGACAAACAGACCCGTCTGAAAATCCTAGAAAAAACTTCTTTGTTCCGTGTAATTGAATTCTTAAAATGCTAGGAATTTGTAATCCTATAAGTGGTTAATAATGAATAATCAAGGATGAATATCCAAAAATGACCATCAAACCAACTTTTCTTTAGTAAAAATTGATTAAGGGCCTGTTTGTTTGGAAAATTGTGAGGATTCTTGTCTAGAGAGTTTTAAGAATTCCAAATGCTGCCTTCAAAAGTAGAATTTTAAATGCTCAACCCTCCTCTAGCATTTGAATTCTTGGAATGCTGAAATTCTATAAATTTATAAGGCTAAAAGTGTCATTTTCATGCGGTTTGAAATTCTAAATTCTGCATCAAATGGAGCATTTGGATTTCCCAAGCGACAAGATGTCACATTATTGAAAAATTACCAACAAGCTCAATTCCTTATCAAAAATGCCTTTAACCAAACAAGCACAAGGAAAGATGGGGAATGAAAACCTTTCCATTAAATAGTAACTCGGATATTAGGAAAGTCCAGGCTTCATCAACGTACTTATCTTATATGCTACATCCTTCACCTCATATCCTTTAATATTTCTTCGGTGCAGCTCATTTTACTATGATTTTTTTAATCACTTTTTTACCATGAACTTCTATATATTCCATGCAAACAAACTACCCCTAGGTGATTAACCTCATCCAATCACATGGGACAATTGTTTCTTTGAAGATGATATTTAACTTGCGTAATTGCTATCAGGGGCGGAACCAGGAATTTTATTTAGGGGGGGCCAAAAAAAAAAAAAGACTTTAAACAAAATAACTCTTTTTTTATCTACATAAAAGAATTTGCTTCAATCAAACCTGTTCTCCCATGATTAATCATAAGGAAAATACTTTTTTTTTAATATATTTATCCATGGTAGATAAATTCTGATTAGATTAAAATTTTATGTAATAAGGGAAAAGTTTAAGGCATCTCAAAATAGGCCAAATCCTCGAAAATTCTCATTTAAATAGGATTTTGGCCCACTTTCATATTGATCACTTGCAAACAATTGTGAACAATAAATCATGACAAATTTGTTTATTTTATTAATCAATTTGATGGCAGGCCATCTTTTATTAGAATGAATTCTTGCGAGGGCTTAAGAGGGGGGCCATTTATTTTAAACATTTTATCTTCATAAATATACCCCAATAAGGAACCTCACAAATTCTTCTTGAGTCAACTTTATAAATTTTTCATACTTATAGTTTATATTTATACTAAACATAATGTAATAAATTAAATAATAACCCTTAGCCCTTTTTTTAAAAGACCCCGGTTGCTTCAAGACTGAATAGCTGAGAAGTGAGACAAAAGTCACTTCATATTCATGCAAAATCTCAAAAGTGACATTGGGGTTTTTTTGGTACAACTAACTTAATGTCGTCATCATATATAAATTTGTGATCCAGACCCATATTTGAAATCTAAACCATTCAAAAAACACATTCCCACCAATTTTTATCAATTTAAAAGATTTTCCTCCATTTGGATTTATTATGACAAAAAATCATAATAAAATGGCACATGAAACTAATTATTTTTTAATCTGCATTGTATACAACTACGATTGGATTAGAAATTCATTTTATAAAAGAATACAAAAGCCAAGTAATTTTGAGTGGTTTGGATTTGATGTATGAGCATTAATGAGTGAGAATCACAATGATGCATCGTTTCCTACTATATGAACCAATTGTAATCTACTAAAGCAAATAAATTCCAGAGTTGGGTTCTGTTCTTTTCAAACATACCTTGAACTTTCAGTAAAACCTTAAAAATTTGTAACGATAAGGGAGGACTCTCGATCTAGATCCCAATACTCCAAGCAAACACAAATGTAAGATGGGAAGAAATCTATTCTTTAATCCTTTCATACTTATTTCTTTCTTTCTTCCTTCCTTAATTCATTCTTTCCTTCATTCCCTTGCATTTCCTTAATGCCTTTCCTTCATTCCATTTTTATTTCTTTTTTTGCCAAAATCAGCTAAGATTGTGTCAGTATAATTCTAGGACCGATGATTAGAATTGCCAATTGCTAACAAAAGGGTGCAACCCATTAATTGATGGGCATATGAAAGGGGGGGGCCACAGGATCTCTCCAAATGGAGATTTTCATATCTTTGGGGAGGCCATGGCCCCTGCCAGCCCCCCCCTAATTCCGCCCCTGATTGCTATGTTTTTTTGCAAATGATATGAATGATATTTTCTAAGGTAGGTATTTTATCTCAACTTGAGCGACAATATTTCTCTTAAGTAATAGATAATTGTAAATCTGTTATAAGATATGTATCATGGGTGGATTCCCACATGAGATGAGTTAAGGTTAGAATCATATTATAATTAGGGTTCCTCAATGGAGAGGTTATTTTGCGTATAAATAATCATTCTCCTTTGTATTTGTACACACTTGAGATAATAGAAAAATCTCTCTCTTCCTCTCTATTAGTCTCTCTCCCACTATGCGGGCTGCTTATCTAATGAATTTGTAAAGTTTGAGTTGAAATATATTTTTTTAGGTGCATATCTTTCCTGTGTGGGCCACACTGTGTAGTCTCACCAAAGACCCATCTATGTCATGAAACAATACGTGGCCTCTAATTAAAATATTTTAGGTCTAGATTCCTCAAGTGGGTTTTCCACCGTCTTCTTCTTGTGAAGTGGCCCCACTATGCAGCCCGCTTATTTATTCAATTTGTAAAGTCTGAGTTGATATATTTATTTTATTTTTTTTTAAGTCCAGATCTTTCCTGTGCGGGCCACACTATGTAGTCTCACTAAATATCCATATATATTATGCATATTAATTTTTAAGCCTTACTGTAAACCTGACAATGTCTTAGATTTTTTTATTTTTTTTATTTTTTTTATTTTTTTGCAATTGTTCAAACACTCTAATGTTATGAAATTAGAGGAGCCACTTAAGAATCAACTTAAATCATTAAACAATAATTGGCCTCTAATTAATATATTTTAGGTTTAGATTTTTCAAAAAGTAATCTATGCTGAGTACTTCATCTGGACAATTGGAAAACCAAGAGATTAATTAATTGTTATGGTTTTATTTTTCTTTCTATAACTTTTTGAACTGATCTTCATTTAAATGACTAGCACAAATATTTATCTTATTTCTTATTATACTTTTCTATTTGGAGCTAATTTTAATAGTTATTATTTTACTTTATCTTAATCTGATTTAGTGATTCTATTTCATTGCATCAATTAATGTCTTTGAGTCTCACTAGATGTATTAAACAATAAGGCAAAATCTTAAAGATTCGTTTCTTTTTTATAAGGTTTCTTTTCTTTGAGATTTATTTTCTTTCTAATTATACTCATCATCTAAATTTTGATATATTTTTATTTTTAGACCTGGGCTTAGCATAGGAATTTGTTGCTAGTTTTATGTTAAAGGAAAATGAAAGGTGGGCTTCCAAAGGAGAAGACTCTAATTTGCAAGATTTCCTCCACTGTGAGAGGAGGAAAACTTGCAAGCGGACACCTAGGTATGTAGCATGAATACTCTTTTCGTTATTGCCAGAGAAGTAGCATTTGCAACTTTTCCTCCTCTCATAGAGGAGGAGAACTTGCAAGCATCAACTTTTCCTCTGCTCTGAGAGGGGGAAAACTTACATTTCCAGTCCATCCTGTATACATGTTCTCTATGTATTTTGGTAAGTGTGGGATGACTTCTTTAGGGACAATATTTCCTATCATTAAAGAGAGATTTTAGGAATTAAGATTTGAATTCAAAGAGTTGATTTACATGATTGAGTTTGTTTAAGAGAAATATTATAAGTTTGAGAGGGGAATTTTAGAGGATTCAAACTTATCAAATGGATAACTTTCTAGTAGTTTGGTGAGGGCCCATGTCAAAGTGCCGTATTCTTTTCTTTTGTATTTTCCCGAAAGGAGAGCTTCCTACCTGCCTATATTGCAAAACGAATAATATTGCTATATATATATATATAATGGCATGGGTTTTCATTAAGTGAGCCCTAATATTGAGTTCCATTAACTCTGAGGATACAAATTTAGGAGAGAAGACTGACATGTCTCTAGGAGAAATGAGATTCTGGCCTTTTTAGATCCAGCCACATACAACTTCTGAGTAGGAATGTTTCATGGCCCAGGTTGGGCTGTGCTAAATATCCAAGCCCAACCCAAATTTGAACCTTAGGCCCAATCCCGAATCGAGCCATGAGTGCCTAGCCCGAGCTCAGCCCACATAAAATAGGGTAAGCACGAGGTCGAGTTGATAGTGTTTTTTTTTTAATGAAAAGGCTACCATTAATAGTAATGGGCTGTAGTTTAGTTGATTGAGTTTATTGTGTGCCAGTGACAAAGCATGTGTTCAAGGCAAAAATGGATTGCCTTTTGCTTTCTTACTCGGGCCAGGCCGGGCTTCGGGTTTTCTACCATTGAATCCAAGCCATATGTTAGATGGGCCAGTTTTATGTCCAAGCCCTGGCCCCACTCCTAAAGCCTAAGGCTCAAAGCCCAGCCCTGGGTTGGGCTCGGGCCAGCCCGATCCATGAGTACCCCTACTTCTGAAGTTATGAGTTTTGTCTACCAAGACAAGCTCAAGACGAAAATCAAGAATTATGTGAAATCAAATTTGTGGGGATCACCAATCTCTAAAAATCAGTCACTAGAAAAAAATAAGCAATTTGTTAAGGCCAGGCTGTACCGGGAATCGCCCTTTCTATCACCTAATTCAAACCCAGCCCAAATATTAAACGGTCCTAAATTTTAAATCCAACCTAGCCTATATACTAAAACCTAAGGTCAAAGCTCAAGCCAAAAGCACGCTAGGCCTAAAAATTTAAGTACAGGTATCTGACCCATTTTTAATTTGGGTCCTAGCATTGATCCATGGATTTATTGCATAAGACACAAATAACTAATATAACAACTGCATAGAGAGATACATTTTAAGTGTTGGGCTACATTATACTAATAGATACCTCTTGCAGCTTTTTTGAGAAGTATAGATCTAAGCCCCTATTGTTAATATGTTTTTAGGTAAAAAATTATCTCGATACAATCTTTACAAATATTAAAAGTGATGTTTAATCAACTCATAAGCAATATTGTTCCTAAAGTTCAATCCAAATATAATTGAGATTAGTGTACCTCAAACACGAGTTGGTTGGCTGAGTGGTTAAGATAACGATTTCTCTCTCTTTTAAAGGTAGAAGTCTTTCAGAGCTAGAAGTCCATGTATTGGCCCTGAGGCTGCAATGGTCTATAATGTTGATTTGATTCCCACATCATCAAGAGCCAAGCCAGATCCAGACTCTTGCAACCTCAGCGCGGTGTCATTTTCGTCTCTCTCTGTGAGAACCTAATACGTCCTCATATTTTTCGAGATTGTTCTTCAGTTTTCACGAAAGACACATGTCATCTGAAATTCCCTTCTCAGTGTCTCCTAGAAACCTTCCCACCGTCTCTCTTCCTCCTATAAAATCTCATTCCTTGCCCTGCATCTTTACCTCATTACAAAGCATTCTTTTCACTTGGTTCTCTTCATCATTCATTTTCAGTTCTGAAAACAGAAGAAGAATGTCGATCATCCCTTCGTTCTTCGGCGGTCGACGAAGCAACGTCATGGATCCCATGTCTTTTGACATCTGGGATCCTTTGAAGGTCGTGGATCCCTGGCAGGTCTTCTGTCCATCGCGAGATCAGGCTTCTGCTCTTGCAAACGTTCGAATCGACTGGAAGGAGACTCCAGAAGCCCACATCATCAAAGCTGATCTTCCAGGGATGAATAAAGTGGACGTGAAGGTGGAGGTTGACGAAGGAAGAGTCCTTCAGATTAGTGAGAGAAGAGCGAAGAGAAGGAAGAGAAGACCGACAAGTGGCATAGGGTGGAGAGGATCAGGGGCAAGTTCCTGAGGCGATTCCAACTTCAAGAGAACGCCAAGGTGGACGAGTTGAAGGCAACTATGGAGAACGGGGTGCTGACTGTCGTCGTTCCCAAACAGGAGTTGAAAAGGCCGGCCACCAAAACCATTGAAATCTCTGGTTGAAAGGTTATGGAGGAGTCAGCTACGGTTGTGAGCTTGTGATGCTTAGTGTCTTTTGTGATGCAGTTTCTCTTTCTTGTGCATGTGAAGTTTGCCTTTTAAAGTATGTTTATAACTATGACAAAATGCTGACAAGAGGTGTTTGGATGTACATATTTATGTATATAGTTTTAAAATGTTCATGTAATTGAGGTCTTGAAATGTTAGGAATTTCTGTTATTATAAGTGAAAAAAATGAAACAATCAACGATGAATATCTAAGAATTACAAAGCCTCCATTAGGAAAAATTGATCGAGAAGATATAAAATGTATTTCTTGAGAAATTATCTAGTAATCCACATATCAGGAAATTCCAAGTTATATTTGGGGATAATCACAAAAAATAAATAAATAAAAGGCCCTCTAATATGTAAAATTTTCTGGTATATATAGTATTCGCACCGTGAGACTATAAAGATCTAGGTCAGATTCAGTTCAAATACGTTGTGCCAATCACCTGCTTCAGTAGACTCGGGATACAAGGAGCTCTATAAGTCAGTGTTTGGTTTTAAGTCGTGCGGTCGTGCTGTTCCGGATTCCATGAGAACTCTAAGGGCAAGTTTGGCTACGGTCTTAGGGTCGGATTTCTTGCCCAAAATTCACCATATTACGGATTTCCTTTGTTTGGTTCGCATGGATTTGAAGAAGATGGACTTCAGACTTCTGCACTTTTAATTATTTCAGAGGTCGGACCACCCCCCATCGGATCAAAGGAATCAACATAAGAATGGATTTGCGGAATACAGTAAATCTGGACGGTAATACAGGGCCAGTTTTTACGTTTTTTTTTTTTTTTTTTTTTTTATGGGCCCCACAATCAAGATCTAAACCGATGATTGTGTTAAGAAGGTCCATAACGGCTATGCCCCAAAATTTCAGCCGTTGATTCATTTAAGATCATGAGATTTAAAAAAACAAAATTAGACAATAACGGACAGTAACGATGGATAGTGGAGGTAATGTGGCCCTAATAAGATTTTGCTTTGGGAATGTACCTTTTAGATTCCATAACCAATATCTAAATCGTTAGTAACAATTAAAAACTCAAAACCGGCTATCTCACCAAATTTCAGCCGTTGATTCATCATATATCTCAAGATATATGCCAAAAATCATTACTGTTCACGGTTAATATACACCGGTGCCAAAACAGTCCGTGTTTTGCAGTTTTTGATTTCTGTGGAGTCCACAATCAAGATCGGAACCGTTCATTATTTCGGGAATGTCAGTCACGGCTACCTTCACTAAATTTCAGCCGTTGATTCATCTTATATCTCGAGATATATGCCAAAACGTCATTACTATTTACAGTAAATGCATACCGGGTGCCAAAACAGTCCGTTCTTTTCATTTTTTTGGTTTATATGGGGTCCACAATCAAGATCGGAACCGTTCATTATTTCGGGAAGGCCAGACACGGCAAGGTGATCAAATTTCGACCGTTGATTCATCTTATATCTCAAGATATGTGCCAAAACATTATTAATTTTTAAAGAAAATGCATAACAGGCCAAACATGGAACTCTTTATCAAGGAATCATACATGATTCTTTGGAGATGGAGAAAATCCCCTAAATAGAGAATTCCTCTCCTAGCATGGACTGATGCCAAACGTGCCCTAAAGTTGAGCATGTTCGTAGTACTAGGAATTTGATGGCGTATAAAGCTTTTGTGCTTACATGAGGTAAAGCGGATGATATCATGTTGGACAGTTGTGTCCCCGATTGAGAATAGTGTGATATTCTGTAGGATCTTACATCCTATTGATCTACCACTCATTCCAAAACCAATTAATGATAGGAAATGACACCTCATTGATCTACCACTCATTCCAAAATCAATTGGTGATAGAAAACGGAACACCAATAATTTTATGATGAGGGAGAGGGCTTGACCACAATTATGACTGATCAAGAGTGAAGGTGGATGTTGACATCAACACATTCGGCTTACCTAGGCTAAAGTGGTGCATCCGAATTAGGCAGACCTAGGCTAAAGTGGTGCATCCAGTTTAAAAGTCGGTGTACTTGTCACCTGTAAAAGAACACCGGGGATATGAGGGACTCCATATATAAATTCATGTATTGAAAATATCTAAGTTCTGACAATGGGCTTATAAGCCAAACAAGCGCTTCTTAACTTCAAATGACGCGTTTTAAAGGTATGCTACCTAAAGTTTTCATAAAAACTCCAAATTTAAGTGTTGTTGAACGGGAACAACACCAAAGTGGGTAAATATTATGTTGAGCTGGACAGGACGACAACACAACTTTTCATATATATATATATATATATATATATGTGTGCCAACTCTCCTAAGCTCAAACCTTAGGATAAGGTAAGCTCGAGTGTGTGATGGGGCCCACATGGAGATCGGGAATCTCAAAGACTCCCTAAGATCCTTCTCTCTGTAAAAAATCAGCCCTAACCGTGATTTCTATCATCTCCATATAGGACCAAAAGTTTAATAGTCAATAGTCCATTCGGATTGATACATAGTCAATTCAACGGTTTAGTAAATTCAGATTTAGCCAAAAGTTGGTGGACATGTACAATTTAGGGGGATTATGTGTTTGCTCCATTTGGATAGACCAAGGGTGGACCCCAGAAGCATTATCTTACAGAATCTTATCATAAACTTAAGTTTAAGAAAGCTCTCCTAAGATCGAGCTTAGGACAAGATTTCATAAACTCTTGCTTGTGGGGTCCACTTTAGGTCCATCCAAACGGACCAAACACACGGCCCCCTAAATTGCAAATGTCCACCAACTTTTGATCAAATCTGAATTTACTGGACTGTTGAATCGATTGTGTACCGATCCAAATAGACTATTGACCATTAAACCTTTAGTGTCTAGATGGAGATGATAGAAATCACGGCTCGAACTGATTTTCTGTAAAGAGAATGGTCCTAGGGAGTCCTCAGAAACCCCTCATCCCTATCTATATATGAGTCCCTAGGTAGGCTCCACCACACAATTGAGTTTATCTTACCCTAGGCTTCAGCTTAAGAGAGCTTGTATATATTAATAGTTTTGTCAACACAACTGTTGTTTGCACAATTTTTTTTTTCTGGACTTCGGCTCAGTCACACGTGCACATGTAGCATGATCACTATATATAAGTCGCACGTGCACTTGTACAGAAGATACGCGCACATGCGCAAATGCGGGAAAATTTCTGTAAATAGCAGTGTTGACAAAAAAGACTTTCTGTTCTATAAAAAGCAGTATGAAAAACTGTGGGAACACTGTTTTATGATTTTTTTTTGGGGTTTCATGGTTTGAAGGATTCTTTTGTGTCTTTTCAAATATTTAAAGGTTTTTTGAGCAATAGTTCCTTTTATGTATATTCGTATATTATATCTTTCACCCTTGCTTCATATCCTGCCCAGTATCCTTTTGATATTTCTTTGAGGATGATATTTTACTTGGTAATTGCAATTGTTTACGGCAAGTAATATATATGTTTTTGGAGGGTAGGTATTTTATCTCAAACTTGAGCAACAATATTTCTTCAAATATGAGGATTTTACGAGAAAAAAATCCGAAATTTGGACATTCCTCGAAAAGAGTCCCCAAATATTGTGTAGTACAAAAGAGGTCCTTCAGCCAATTTTTTTTAAATTTTCTTCTCTGAGCGACGATAGCGTCACAAAGGGCGACACGTCGCCCGTCAGAACATCTCCTAATGTCTTCTTCTTCCTCTCCTCCTCCTATTTCTCCTTCTCCCCCACTCCATCTTTAATAAACATTTTAGTTTCATCACTATTAATCATTGCACAGATAGTTGTGAATCCCAACAGACAAATCTAGAGGGATTTACTTGGAGGAGAGTGCCAGTGACGATCCTTTAAAATTCCACACATCTAATAACAATATATCATCAGATTGGCGATTCAGTGGTGCCAATCTCACCAAGCCATCTGCGAGCTTGGTTCCTACAGACAGTTCTATCACAAATCCATCAATGGGTTTATCTGTTTCCATGGCTGACTCATTTTGCCCTAGGCTATGGGATCACCAAAGCTCATAAAACCTGGGTTTCAGCGAGCATAAGCACGAGCACATCCAATGGTGTAGTCCTTTGGAACTTAGGTCCTGGATCTTCAAGATCAGGGATAGAAATTAAAAACCACTTGATGTTGGCTGGAACCTTCCAAATTCAATCGTCCAAAGGGGGTGTGTTTATGCACATTGACGCTGGGATCCTACCACAGAGCTTCTCTCAGTTCCCCCTAAACTCTGCTTTCATTGAAAGGGCTCCCAGGTTCTCTTGTTTCGGTTGTGGGAGTTTCAGTGACATGATGAGCCTTTTTAGTATTCTGGATTCACTGGGTCCTTATTCTAAGAGCGGAGGAATCAATGCGCCTGAGTTGTTTTCGGCCAGTGGGCTGAAACTAGCTTCAGGGGTGCACTCTCAGAAGAATGAATCTCACTAATAGATGGTGTGGAGGAGATGGAGAAATACGAGCCTTTTTAGTATTCTAGATTCACTGGGTCCTTATTCTAAGAGCGGAGGAATCAATGCGCCTGAGTTGTTTTCGGCCAGTGGGCTGAAACTAGCTTCAGGGGTGCACTCTCAGAAGAATGAATCTCAGTAATAGATGGTGTGCAGGAGATGGAGAAATAGGAGGATGAGAGAAAAGAAGAAGGCATTGAGAGATGTTCCGACGAGTGACGCTAGCGTCTCAAGCGACGCTAGACGATAGGAGATGCTCTAACAAGCAACGCTAGCATCGCCCTCGTCAGACACAAGCAAGTTAGCGTCGCTCGTATCAAAGTTGAAAAAAAAATGTAAATTAAAATAAGACTTGACGGACCTCATTAGTACAACACAATATTTAGAGAGCCTTTCCCAGAAATGTGCAAATTTCAGAATTTTTTCCGTAAACTCCTCTACTTCAAAGTTACATAACTGTAAAGCAACTTGGGGGATTGGCCTGTAGAAAAATGTTAATGAGAAGTGGGTCCCAAGGTGAGTTGAGTTTATTTATTACAATTTACACGTATGCCAAAAATAAGATCCACCAGCAGAAAAAAGCCGTATGCTTGCTTTGTTTCCAGACAGGAGGAATAAGAAAAGGGACTCATGTTAGGGGTAGGCTAGGCTAAGGCATATTCAGGCTCGGCCCGGCTTTAGAAACATTGGCCCTAGGCCGGCCCAAGCCATACACGGGCCATAAAAGTTAGGCCCGAGTCCGCCCATTTAATCAATTGGGCTGGGTAAAACCGAGCTTTTCATCACTTTTGTGGATATTTGGGCACTAATTACATGCATTTCTTACACAAGCCGAGTCGGGCCGAGCTGGGCTATGGTCTTCCCATCAGTTAATCCAAGTCTTGCCTAATTATTAATAGGGCCCTAATTACATATCCAAGCCCAGCCCAAAGCGGGCTAAGCCTGAATCGGGCTCATGTGATTAGAGACATTTCACCACCCATTCCATAGGGTTGCAAATGGGACATTCCATGTTGGAATTATATTGGACTTGGATTTCTTAAAAAAAAAACAGTTTTGGGTCCGATTCCAACCCAGATTTTGTTTTGCCGGTTAACAAACCGATTTTAAAACTTTGTCCAACTAGTGGACCAGAATTTAGTTACAAACCCGGTTTTATCTTTATTTTTTATTTTTTATTTTTTATTTTTTATTTTTTATTTTTTATTTTTTATTTTTTAAAAAAATTAAAAATATTATTCAACTTATAACAATGCATCAAGTCTACTAGTTTCATGCTTTAAAAAAAATGTCTAACAAAAGTTAATTTTGAACTATATTTTACAACATTAAAAACTCATATACTGGGTCTCAAAACCATCGGTCAAAATCTTTTTAGACTCATAATGAGGCCCATTTAAACCTAAACTGGGCTCCAGGACGTATGTATGAATTGTAATCTAAAATAAATTCTAAACTTAACCTCCGTATAATTGTCCAAGCATTATGAACACCTTCTAATTAGACCATTGAAAAAACAACGAGGGGGAACGTGGGGTGGGGTTAGTCCATTGAAAAAAACTAAGGGGTGGGTGGGTTTTGTACTGTCACCATTTTCCATGGAACTAACGCCTGGCGACGAAACTCGAGTATTTTTGTACTGGAGCCCTGCTATCTGTCCCGATTATCGGGACAGATAGACTTTTTGTTTGTACTGTCACCATTGTCCATGGAAGTCACGCTTGGCGACGAAACTTGAGAATTTCTATGACGGTCTCCATACCGCTGTTGTACTGTCACCATTGTCCAGGAAATTCTCGACTTTCGTCACCAACTTGGGTTTTAATGACTAATGGCAGTTCAGGAAAAGAATTAATTTGGGCCTAAAATCTCAGCACAAGTACCCGTTTGTATTTTTAACTAGTGAAGCCCCGCACGTGCAAGGCACGTGCAAAATCTCCAAGTAATTCATATAGAAGAAATCCTTTGGTGATACCTATTAGACTGGACCGAATTTATTCAGACTTGAGAAAATTTTAGTTTTTATCAAGTAACGAAAACAAGTATAATCCCAGTTCAAAATAAGCAAAGACATGCTCATCCTTCAAGAAACTCTGTTAATTCTGTTGTTAGTTGAGAATAGTTGGAAAGAATAAAAGAAGTTGAGAAGAGTTGGAAGGAACACAAGAGTGCTATTCTTAGATGCAACAAAAGGTCAACCACAAGTATGGGCTACAACTAATCAAAGGAAGCAGACAAACTTTCCATGATTCAGTAACATTATCACAGCTTCAACAATCCTGTTATGTAAAACCACCGGCTTAAACATTCCAAACCAACTACAAATCATTGTTGGAGACTTGGATTATTTCAACAATATGAATAAAATTATAAAATATCTTTTGCCCCTTTAATTCTTACAGAGAATCACATCATTTGCTGATGACCATAACATTTGCAACAACAATGAGATAATTAGGAAAAAGGAGGAGAAGAAGAATTATGGCCTAGTTCTACAACAAAAGGATGAGCAAATCCTCCTAGTGGCAAGTTATCAGTCATCTGCTTTCTATTTATAATATGTACAAGATTCCAGTTGTACCATGGAAGCAACCAGTTTCATGAATTCAAGAAAAAAAATAATAATAAATGTATACTCTCTGCAAAAACCAGTCACCTCGGTAGGAAAAGAAGCATATCTCGCTTAAACACCTTTTAAATGGAGAGAGGAAAAAATATGAATTTCCAGTATTTGACAGATTTGATGCCACAAAATTACCTTCAGTATATGCTTTTCTATCAACATAAACCAACATAATCAAGCTGTCTACAACCACTATATGATGCATTTCTGCAAGTGCCAATAAGCCTAGCAAACCCTAAAAATCTCCTTTATGCGCATTTTCATCAATACCAACAAACACAAAACCACTTCAAAGTCTAGCAGTTATACAGAAAGAAGGAGAGAGGCGATGTAGTCATACTTCAATTGATTTTTATTTTTTGCATGTCATAAAACAGCAAGAAATGATACATCAAAGGGCCAGGCCACATGTCACAGACTGAACAAAAAATTTATGTGATTGATTAATCATTTTAAAATAGTATATGTAACATGACTACAAGATTGTACATAAAAATACTTCACCTGTGTAAAAGATACCTCTGGGATTCTCAAGATGCTGAGTGCAGGCTCCATCTTTTCATTACTTGTGAAATAAACTTTTGTAAAAACTAATATTTTAAAATACATAATCCTTCATCAGAAACATCATATCTTAACAATCCAAGACAAACATCTAATTACGAAGAATCTCAGAATACAATTGGCCCTTCAAACAAATAGTCCAAAAGAAGAAAACTAAGAAATACAATCTCATACCTAAGATGGAGAATTTGAAAAATCTCTGAGTTGCTAGGATCTGGTGATGGGCTGATGAAGAAGCTAAGAAAGGAACCGAGAGAGATAAGAGTGAGGATTTGGGGAAAATGAAAAGAAGAGATGAGTAACGTGTTTTCACCAAAACCAGATCTGGAGATGAAGATGAGCGATAGAAATGGAGATGGGTGAGGCTTGAGAGAGATGGAGAGGGTTTTTTCTTTTTTTTTTTTTTGTTTTGCCCTTTTTCAGAGGATGGCGGTGAGAGGGACAATCGAGGGGGGAAAGAGAGATGCAGACCTGGACGAAGTTGGCTTGCGTTTTCGGTTTTAGGCTTTCCATCCCCACATGTTCAACTCCACATGTCCCTCTACCAATTGAGCCAACATAACAGTATTCATGCAAGTGATACGTTTCTGTCTCCCCTGACCCTCTCCACTTGTCCCTTAATCAACTCAGCCAACATAACAGCATCCATGCAAGGCGTAATGGGTGCCAACTTGTATATAAGTGTGCTCCACCACAGATTAACAGATGTCTCTCATACAAAATATACTCATGCAGACGTTTTCTCCAACTGAGACAACGGAAGCAGTGGGCCCGAGTGTGTAGAGAAATTTAGTCAAGCAGCTGGAAGCATGACAGTATCCTAAGTTAAAACACGTGTACCTCACCAGATGAGCCACGACCTCTGATCCATGCAATTGAGGCCCACTTGAGGTGTGTAGAGAATGAAAAGAAGCAGGTCTTTTCTTCTCTTTTATAAGGGTTAAAACACGTGTACCTCACCAGATGAGCCACGACCTCTGATCCATGCAATTGAGGCCCACTTGAGGTGTGTAGAGAATGAAAAGAAGCAGGTCTTTTCTTCTCTTTTATAAGGGTGTATAGATTTGGGTCCTAGCCAGTTGTGATCCATAAATTGCATAAGCCATAAAAACTTGATATCACGACCGCATATTATCATAGCTTCATTCTTGTGCAGATTCGGATTCCCATCAACAAGTGTCGAGAGAGATCTAGACTCTGTCAACCTCATGCGGTGTCATTTTCGTCTTTGTCTGAAAACGCGGATGTGTTCTAATATTAATCGAGAATGTTCTTCAATCTTCATGAAAGACACTTGTCACCTCAAAGTCCCTTCTCCGTGTCTCTTCAAATCCTCCCCACCGCCTCACTTTCCTCTTATAAATCCTATCTACACTTTTCATCTCATGAAAGGAGCAGAACTTAATACAAAAGCATTCTAAAAATCTTGCTCACTCGATCTCCTCGATCATCCATTTCCAGACGCTGAAAACAGAAGAAAAATGTCGATCATACCCTCATTCTTCGGCGGTCGACGAAGCGGCCTCCTCTATGATCCCTACCTCTTTCGACATCTGGGATCCATGGCATGCAGCGGATCCCTGTGAGCTATCTTCTCCATCTAGATATCAGACTTCTCAACTCGCAAACGTTCGAATCGACTGGAAGGAGACTCCAGAAGCCCATATTATCCAAGCGGATCTTCCAGGGATGAAGAAAGAGGAGGTGAAGGTGGAGGTTGAGGAAGGAAGAGTCCTTCAGATTAGCGGAGAGAAGAGCCAAGAGAAGGAAGAGAAGACCGACAAGTGGCATAAGGTGGAGAGGAGCTGGGGCAAGTTCCTGAGGCGATTCCGGCTTCCAGAGAACGCGAAGGTGGATGAGGTGAAGGCAACTATGGAGAACGGGGTGCTTACTGTCGTCGTTCCCAAGGAAGAGGTGAAACAGCCGTCCACCAAAGCCATTGAAATCTCTGGAGGTGAAAAGGCAGAGCAACAAAGCAGTGGAGGTGAAACAGCAGAGCAACAAAGCCGTTGAAGTTGAAATCTCTTTTTTTAGCTAAATATGATGGAGTCGCTCTGGCTGTGAACTTGTTATGCATGGTCTCTCTTTTGATGTAGTTTCTGTCTCTCTCTCGTGTGCATGTTAAGAGTTTGCGTTTAGCCTCTCTCGGCATCTATGACAAAATGCTATAGTGGTGGTTTGTATGTACATATTTATTTATGTTTAGACCAGTTGCAAGGGGTGTCTTTGCTTCTGCTTCGTTTCTAATATAATAAAGTTGAGATTTGTGCAACTGACATCTTAATTTGCATGAATTTTAGCTTTTTGTTAGCATTAGGCTTATTCAAGGGCCCAAATGTAAGTAAAATCTGACGTGTGTGTGTGTGAACTGTGAAGGGCCTGTGTCTAATCGAGTCCAGCCGGCATTGAGATGTAGTTTTAGGTTCCTGGGCCTTATATTGGTGCAAGTTTCAGGCCGATCTATGGATCGAAATCAAAGCCAAATATACACACGTAGCAAAATTGTGTCGTGGGGTTAACCAGGGGATGCCCGGTTTTGATAAGGGTTCTGGGTTTGAAGCTTAGCGAGCTGACACTATATAGACATATCAACTTACATAAGCTTAATTTGGCCATAGTGTGGTCTGTGATACTAGTATGAGATACTTTGCCTATTCGGATACAGAGGTGAAATTGGTGGCGGTAATATTTTGAATTGGATCTCAATTGAATCCTGCTACGAAGAGAGGCTTGATCTGGGTCTGAGATTTGAATCGTAGGATTGACCAAATTGAAAATGATCATTTCAATTAAAATCTCTTTTCTTTTTTCGTTTAAATGAAGCACTTGAGAGGGTTGGCATGATATTTCTATAAAGTTGGCAAATGTTGATGGCGTGAAACACAGTATCTCCCCTGTTTTAACTATCGCTACATGGCCAGACTGAGCCCCCCTCAATTGAAATTTTCTGGTTCCGCGACTGACAAGGTGCTCGCGCGCTATGTTCTTCCTTCCATGATATTACACCTTGAGAATCAACGGGGGACACAGGTAGCATGGCCGCCACCTATAGAGATTAGAGAAAGCATAGCTTATTGGTAAATCTAAGCAGCAAAAACCAGCGGTGTCATTGACAAAGCTGATCTGAGTTAGCCCTGTTTTAAGCCCCGTGGGTTGTAGATGGGCTGGGCCAAGGCCTATATATATAATGCTTGAACGCCTGCCGTGTTGGAATTGGGCTAGAATGTGGTCCGAATATTGGGACTGATGGCTAAATAAACAGGGTATGGCTACCTCTGGCCTGGTCTGACCTGGTCCATGAAACCTCAAGATGGTGGAGGTTTTGACTACAGTTTGAATGATCCTTGCAGCTTCGAAGGGTTAATATTAATGCTCTGCGAACAAGATGAATAATGCAATCATGTATAGAGAAGTGCAGAGCCGCGCCCCTATTCCATCAGCATATATTTGACCTTTTTGTTTGCGTCTCTCGACTCGGATCTTATTTGACCTAATTTTTGGGTAGGCCATGAACGTCTGTACGTGGTGGAAGTTAGTGCTACTGTGCTAACGAGATAAAGAGCTGAGACCTATCTAACCAGCATATGAACTTAGGTGGTTTGGGCTCAAATCTTTTTATTTTTTATTTTTTATTTTTGGACTTAGGCGGAATGGATTTAAAACATACCTCATAAATGAAGTGGACTGCAACAACGTCACAATTCTTGTCTTCCTTTTATTGGGGCCAACAGAGCAATGAACCAGCAAGGCCAGATCCTTTTTGAAATTTGACTTCGAAATCCTGGGTTGAAGGGGTGGAGCTCCACTTTGGAGTCGCTATTCAAAATTAGCGCCACTCAAAATAAATGCCTTCATTTTAAAAGGTATTTTCAAATTTTATCCTAATAGGAGCTGGTTCCACCATATGATTATATTTTTGTGAGCAGTAGTGTGGACTTGAGGCTGATCTAGGTAAATTAAGTCCTATGAAAGTCAAGAATCCCATTTACATAACCACTTTATATCCTTAATTTCTTCTTTAAAAGTCATTCGTAACAGCCCACTTAGCTGCTGATTAGTAGGAACTTAGTTCGAACTTCAAAGTAGGGCGTGTGGGAAGTTCAGCACCAACCCTCTAGTAACCAATGTTAAGAACACAGAATTATCTCACCATTCACAGGACAAAAAAAAAAGAACACAGAATTATCACATCAAATTTCAATGGTGGATAGTCAAAAACTTACACACTACTGCCCTTATATCAGAAATAATGAATCTTTACTGAATTTGAAACTATAATCCGGATGACCACAATTTCACAGTTCAATAAAATCACTTCTTCTGTGATATAGGAATAAAATCACAACTTCTATGGTATAGGAATTATGTAGTGGATGGCTGGGATGAGATGAAACTTCATCCACCTTCTATCAACAAAATCTCCCAACTATCTAATACATCCGTCCTCTGGGGTATTAAGTGGGATCCATTGCATGGGCCTCAAAAGGAACGGCCACGCGACCAAGGTTATAGAAGGATGAGACCAGAATTTTGATGGCATCCCTGGGGTTGTGGGTGACGATGGTGGAGCACAGATATGGGTTACATTTGTTTTTGTTACATTTAATTTTCTACCCTATTGCCTATTTGACAGATTTTCTGGCCATTAATCTGAGCCATCAAATGAATAATCTGGTGATAAAAAGAGTTTCTATTTTACTATCATTTTCATGACCTTAAATTCAGCAGCTAAAAATTTTCAACAGACCCACAGTTCTTTATTATTTGGTCGCCCACGGCCCCCTTTTAGATTGTGGGGCAGTAGATCTCTCTCAAGTCTTAACTACCCCTTGCCTTGCCCCTCACACTTGGGCTGACCAATCTTTTTTGTCGAAACCTAAACAAAAGAAAGGAAAGAAAAAGGAGGAAGGGCGGGACAGGTTGGTGGAATCCAGTAATTTTGGTTTGAAGTTGAGGAGTGGCTAAAATGAAGTTGGTTTTGTTACTTGAAACTTGGTCAACTAACATGTGACTGTGGACTTTATATTCTCAAATAAGAAATATAGCTAGGTCGCTATCCAATCCATACCTTTTTTTTTGAGGTTTTTGTATAAACCCCCCTAAAGTTTTTAAGATTTGTAAAAAGGGCATGTGGTTTTAGTATTTGTAAACAAGCCCCCACCTTTTCAATTGAATACATTCCATGTCCCAAAAAACAATATTCCTAAAAAGAATGGACACCCACCATAAGGTTGGTGTTGGATTTTTATAAAAATATCAACTTTGCCCTTACATCAATTAAACAAAAATGAACAATAAATATTATTATTTTATCTCAAGTCCCAATGGTCTCCTCTCTCTCCATAACTCACTCATGCACGTGAAATAAAATCCTATATTTTACAACTTTTATCAATCTAATAGTGAGTCGTGTATGGATTGGATTAATTATAACCAATTATAAGTATAAGTGTGGATTGTCATTATGATCTATTTGGATTTAATGAAATTGACCATATAACGATAAAAATGAATTTATGGAGAGTTATTATCTCACACTAAATATAATTATTAATGTTACAAACTTTAGAGAAAAATAAGTCCATGTCTTGGAAATTATGCATATAAAGATAAAGAGATAGGCAAAAGTGTTATTTCACTCTAAAAACTTGAGGTGGTTGTAATACTATTGATTTTTTGGTATTAATTTTGGAGATATGAAAGGTATTAAAATGAAAAAGAAGGGACCTATTTACAAATACTAAAAACGTTAGCGGGGTATATACCAAAAAACTTCTTTTGTTCTATTGGCGGGTGACTGCCCCAATAGCAGTATGACCCGGCCCTATTGCCAAGGACTTGGACCCTCCCATATCAATATGGGATCCTAAATCTAAGAACCTGTCTAGCTGATTACTCTCTTTCTATGAAGGCTGATTACTAAATCCTAAATCTGAGGATTTTGATGTCCCTTTGCAAGTTTGATGATCCTTTAACAATAAACTTGTTCGCCTTTCAAATCCAACTGAGAACAAATATTAGATGAGTGTCAAATTAAGCCTAGTGCCCAATCATGGGAAAGCAGTTACTGCGAAGAGGATAAATTGGTCAAAGGTTGAGTCAGAGGAAAGTTGTAGGGTTTATAGGGCTAGACCAAACTTGTACTCGATTTGTAGGAGGAATTTATCCCATGAACATTGGGCCAGTCAACTAAAGGGGCAGGATCACTCAATCAGAAGGCTCAATTTTCACACTCTGTAGCCGAAAGCACCGGAAAACGATTGTATAATACCGAAGAAAAATGTGTGTTTTTCAGCATATCTGGGATTCGCAGTCATGAAATGTCATGCATAATGTGGTCAGTCTACTTATTTGTTTAGTAGAGTGGGTAAGTATATTATAAACTATAATGTGAAAATGATAGTTAAAGCAAAAGCAAATGGACTTTTGTTGAATGCTGTATTCACTTTTAGGTGAAGTAGCTAGGATTCGTTCTGTATTACTTAGAATTGTCAATCTTAGTTGTCATTCCCATTGGAATCCTGCTCTTGGATCCATGTGGGTTAGGTTTATCTCTACGCATGTGTTTGCTCTTCTTTCTATTTAACAAAATTTGGAGAGTGATAAGCTCCACCCCCACCTAAAAGCTGAAGTTTATGCGGTCACTGACTGTAGTCTATGCCATTAGTTGTATCTGCCTTCTGGTTCTCTGTCCCTCATCCCAACATGAAGACTGCTACTTTGTGAAGATAAAATATTCTTTATGGTGTTCTCCATCCGTTAGTGGTGGAGCCCATCAAAAGTAACCTAAATCATTGTGAACCGTTTGATTTATTTTGGAAAAGAGTGAACCGTTCAAATTGATAGCAGGGATGGCAATGAGTGGGATTAACAGGTGACTAGAATTCTCCTATGTACCAGAAAAAAAAAAATCATAGCAACTTGGTTCAGACCAAGTCTGATCATGTATTCCTAGCAAAAAAGAAGAAGAAGAAGAAGGAAAAAAAAAAAAAAAGGTCTGCCCATGAAAGCTCGATTCAGGGTAGGCTAGTTTAAAATGCACTATTGGATTAGTGAATTGTCTAAAATGTAGCTTAATTTGCTAGTTAATTGAATTGTAAAGGGGAACTATTCAAATAGAATTAGGTGTTAAAAAAAGGTTTGAGTGCTTTAAACCCTTTGAGAAAGTTTATGTGAATTTTTTATTGAATCAACATTTAAGACTTTTTGCCTCTTTCTTAAAAAGTAGCTAAAGGATGATTTTTTCAATCATACATGAATGTCTAGAGAAATCAAACAGTTTTAATACTTTTTTTTTCCTAACAAATCTGATCATATAACTTTCACTATATGACAATTTAGTTTTTTTTATATAATATATACAGGAAGTTATTCACTTGATGAGCATTGGTTGAACTATTCCTCCGGAATATCTGTGGGTTGGGGCCTACCTCTTAACATCACGTGTTCAATATTACACGTGTTGTGGATGAATAGTTTGCATGCACTCTGTGCGTAGGTGAATGTATTCCTACTTTTTTAATAATCGAATTAGACATATACCAAAATGGTCTATTTTTTTAAAAGGGTCTAGCTGACATAACTATATTTCAAATATAAAAGAGATGACAGCCCCTATCGAATTTAGTATTCAATCCTAAAATTGAACTAGGAGATTAGTCTCTCTTTAAATAAGAAAAAAAAAAAAAAATACTAGGAGATTAGGCTACAATGACCTTGAGTTGGGTTTATCATGATATCAGCCCCCTCTTTGCCACCCTAGTGTGGCAAGAAGTGCTGGTTCTTACCTACTCGTTCAGGATTCAAACTTGAATAGACACATTTTATCACACGAGACTATACTACCTAACTAGAGGGTCCCCTCACCTCACCTGAGGTTTATTCCCATCACCGGAGGGCTCCCTCGAGAGAGGGCTAAGGGGCCCAACCCCCTAAAAAAAGGTGTAGTGACTAAATAATCATTTCCTTTAAAGAGTAGAGGCTACCTTTTGTCAATCTTCACCTTTAATCCTTCAATTTTAAACTTATTTTTATAAGAATGCATACATTAGTATCTTTGGAATTTAATATCCATGAAACTAACAGCACAAAGCATTCACAACTCATACAATTGGGTAAAAAAATGTGTATATAACCAATAATTATAATTGTGTAATTGCGTGAACATTGATCTAAAAATGAATTGGAAAATATCAAATTAACTTCTGAGTTTAGACCAAAGAGTGGATTTTGTTTAGAAAAACGAAGAGTGGAAGCTTAATTTTTTTTTTTTTTTTCAGATGAATAAGAACGCAGCACGTGCCAGGGAATTTTAATATCGGTACTTAATGCAAAGTTTCCTACAATTTTACAAGTTCATTAAATAAGCATAGGAAGTGCTCAACTACCTTTGATAACAATTGAGTCATTAAATATTCAGGTTGCCTTGCCCGCTTGTGACACCATATCAAATATTTGGAGATTAGGACAGTGTTCCAGAAAATGAAAACCTATCCAAGATCCATATGGCCAGCAGGAATTTTCCTGTTTAAACCAGTTGACAGTAGACCAGTAGCTTTTCAAAAACTAGAGAGATCCCTCCAATGCATCATTCCAGCTATTAAGCATTCTCATAATCATCTGTAACCTTATTCTTCAATTAAGGTATTTTTCTCCTACAGACGTCCACAGCAAACACGATGCGCGAAAACCATTCTCCACTTCATGTGTTAGAAGGCCCATTCTGCATTATCAGATGCTATAGTTCCCAGTGTTCAGTGCATATGTCCCCAGGAGAATTTTTCGCTTCTTCAACATTATTTTTTGAGATTTTACGCTTGTGGGGCACCTTAGATTCCTTTCCATTTAGACACACAGGCCCTTTAAATTTTAAATTGGTACAATCTTAAATTTCACACTCTTTCAACAATGATTGGTCATTGGATTTAATGGTAGTAAATTTTCACAATGGATATGCGTTTAACTTTAAGGACTTTGAAAGTTAAAACCAAGGGCAATGGCAGTTTAATTAGGTGAAATTTAAAGATAACCTTTTACAAAGGGACCCAAATTTAACCATCGCATATGCACTTACAAACTATGAAACTTTGTTCCATTCAACTTTATGACCATTAAGAAAATGGTTCCAATCATCAGCCCATGTCAAACCCTATGCTAAGCTATATTCTTCTTTTTCGCAACCCAAATAGCCGAATATCACTCTCATTTTCGGTTGCCACTTAGAGAGGGAGAGGGAGAGAGAGAGAGAGATTAGTGGCTCCGTTCTGTTGCCTTGTTTAGAAGGTGCCAGATTGTATTAGAAACGCCAATCTTATCATCTCATCTACAGCTTCAACGGGCTTTTTCAACACTACATGCAATTTATTGGATTAGAAACGCCAATCTTCTCAACACTGCTTATCCACCTCTCATCCTACAAATATCTTCTATACTGACCCTGGAGAATGAATCGGACTTATTACACATGGACCATGAGAAGAGGCCCCAACGCACTGAAATCTCGCCATCGCTGTGATAACGCTCAGTCATTTATGATCGCAAGTCTAGACTCAGATGACCGCCGTTTATAAGGGTTGACAAAAACACATGATTAGGGATCCACCGTTCCTCGCCTTTAAATCCTGTCGTCCCTGCCTCTCTGTAATAATTTTAACTGACACACGTGTCAAGTACAGGTAACCATGTCGCGGGAGCATATTAAAAATTCTTTAACACCGTGTCCGTGCACGGTCCCCCCGCCGAGATTTGGAAGAAATTTTAAGTATCATGTTGGGAGGGGATTCTATGCTCCTCGTAAATGTTTGTTCCATTGAAATCAAGTCATCTTTGTATAAAATTCGTAAGGAGAGTCTCAAATTTGACATTGAAAGAGGATTTTCATCGTTAATAGAATATATGATACAATAGTTATAAGTTTTTTGAAAATAACTCAAAATCTATGAAGAATCAGACTTCAATTTTTTACTCAAAAGTCAATTTGGGTCATCTAAAGTACTTGAACGGTTCGGATCGTGCAGAGATGCCCCACAAAAATAAAAAAAAAATAATATTATAGACTCAGGATATTTTTGTAAATATCTCGATATCTAGATGTGATCAACAGCTGAAATTTGATCAACTAGCCGTTTTTGACCTTCCAGAAATATCTCTTTGTTTAGATCATGATTATGGGCCCCACAAGAACCAAAAAATTGAAAAAGGACACGGTTTTACATCTCGTTTTTTGCATTATGTGAAATCAACGGTCAGATTGTTTTTGGCCAATCTCTCATGATCTATGATGAATCAGGCTGCCAAATTTGAACTTTTAGCTGTTTTAGGCATTCTAAAGAGATTGGACGGTTCAGATTTCACAAATGGGCCCCATAGAATTTTAGAAATTGTCATCCAACAGTCTGGACGTTTTTATAAATATATCAAAATCTGTGAACAATCAACGGTTGATGTTTGACGCTCCAACCATTTTGGGCCTTTTAAACAAGATTATCGGTTTAGATCTTACTTCTAGGGCCTAGAAAATGTCAGATTTTCAAAAAAAGGGACAACCCTATACTACCTTGCGATGCAATGTACCTCCGCCTTTCAGTGGAGTTGTAGATTTTGTCTTTCAAAAGGGGAATGTTCTGACCTGGGTTATGCATGAGAGCGTGGATGCATGGATTCTTTGATGCAGTTTTCCTTGCACGCCAAACGTGGATTTTTCACAGAATCACAGAAAACATGCGAGGAATCCTCGCTGAGGATCGTTACCAATCGTCCCCTAAAAAGGCTTTCGTGAGCAGTGAACATCATTTTGAAGTGGTTCCTCGTTGCATTATATATGATCACACTGAATGCACACGTGCGAGGATTTAACTGTGGGACACGACGATGAAAGGCCTTGATCTAATAATTACTGACCACGTATAAGAAAAAAAAGGAAAAAAAATTCCAACTAAGGCCTTAATCTTTATCTTATTTCAAAAAAAAAAGACAAAAGTCTCAAAACTTTTGAAATTTAAACCGAAGTTTTTTAGTAAATTCCTAATTAAGGTCAACTAGTCATTTAATTTATTTCTCAGTGACTTTTTCCCTCTATTTTTTTAATACCTAAATGGTTCTTCATTAAAAGCCATTACTGGCCTTCAATAACCACTATTATGTCGTGGATTAGTGTGGAAACGTTGGTTGTCATTGAACCCTATGAAGATGATGATAAGGGAAAAAAAGAGAAAATTAACAAAGTGAAGGTGGATTTTATTTTAATGAAAAGCAGTTTGGTATTTAAAAAAAAAATGAGGATTTTACTAGAGAAATCCCTTTAGATTTGATGAAAACCAAAAGAGTCCTTAAATTTCAATATCAACTGAAAAGGCCTATAAATAAGGATATTATAGCTCATTTCTTGTTCTTTTTGTTGTTTTGCTGTGCGACGATATTAAAGCACACATGTATGATCTGAGATATATTGCAACTTATTTCTTTTTACTTTACCTGGATACACTATACAAGAACGGGATATCCTCGTTGGCTTTTTTTTATTTTTTTCCTTTCAATATTGGGGTTTGACTCTTTGATGACCTTTTTTATTTTCACAAAGTCTACGGGGACTTTTTTGGTAAAATCTATAAAATTCTCTTACAAAATAACTTTAAATGGCAGGTGGTCCTTAATTGAAAACTAATTGAGAACTTAGGCCCTAATTTAAAAAGTTTTGAAGTTCATATCTTTTTTTTGAAATAAGATAAAAAATTAATACCTTATTTAAAAACTAATAAAAAAACCTAACTCACACTGACAAAAATCAGAAATAAAAGTCGAGCTCTGAAGAGGAAGTTGAACCACGCGCTTCCTACAAGGTGAGAATGGGAAAAACAGAGACACTGCAATAGCATGGTGAGTTTCAGGTGGTGCATATTGAAACTTGAAAGCCTTTCCTACTTCCTACTTTCTTTGGCTAGAAGAAACAAAAACGAGAGTCAGAGTATTGAATGGAAATGGTGGGATTTCTTTACAAATATCTTCTTCTTCTTCTCTGTCTCCTCTCTCTTCTCTCCCTCGCGAAATCTTCCTGCAATAACACTGACCACGAGCTCGTTTCCAAGGCCTTCCGCTCCGTCTCCGGCTTCGATCCCTCCTACGTCCTCTCATCTGAACAAAACTGCAGAAATAGGCGTATAAAGCAAATAAAGCTTCCATCTAGAAATCTCAGCGGACTCATTTCATGGGCGTTTTTAAGCAATCTTTCCCAGCTGCAGAAGATAGATCTCTCCGGCAATTCGCTTATGGGGTCTGTTCCTGGGGGGCTCTGGTCGATGCCGAGCCTCGTGGAAGTCAATCTCGCCATGAATCGGCTCGGCGGAAATGTCGAATTCGATGAGCTGCGTTCGACTCGGACGTCACTGATATCGCTTAATCTCTCCAACAACAGGTTCACAAACTCGTTCCGTCTTTCGGGGTTTTTGAATCTCAGAGTTCTAGACCTCTCAAAGAACAAGCTGAGATCGTTGCCTTCTGGATTCGAAAAGCTCGGGAAACTCCAGCACCTTGACCTGTCGGGCTGCAAGATTAGAGGGAGTGCGAAACCCATGTCGAATCTCCGCTCGTTGAAGTACTTGGACGTGTCTGATAATGCCATGAACGGTTCTTTCCCTTCCGATTTCCCCTCGCTTGTCAATCTCGACTTCTTAAACCTCTCCTCAAACAATTTCACTGGATTGGTAACCACTGACAAAATCAATAGATTTGGGGAATCGGCTTTCGTAAAATCTGGGATTTCAAGCTCTTACAAAACCCCCAAGTCCCCGCCCAAAAATCCATCCTCTTCAACCGTAAGAAGATCAAATAGCGCCGGGAAAAAGAAACCAAAATCCAAAAACAGGCCTCTGATTCTCGGGTTGGTGATTTCAGCAACAGTAATCCTTGCAGCAATAGCTTTCTGGGGTGCTTGTATTTACAGAAGAAAGAAGAGATTGGCAAATAGAAGAAAGTGGGTGATTTCAAAGCCGACGTCTCCTTTCGGATTGAAGCCGGAGAAATCGGGGCCGTTCTCCTTCGAGACGGAGTCGGGAACGTGGGTGGCGGACATCAAAGAGCCGTCGTCTGCACGTGTGGTGATGTTCGAGAAGCCGCTTATGAATCTCACCTTCTCTGATTTGATAGTGGCAACATCCCATTTCGGGAAGGAGTCGCAGCTTGCAGAGGGGCGGAGCGGGCCGGTTTATAGGGCGGTGCTGCCGGGAGACATGCACGTGGCGATCAAGGTGCTTGAGAAGTCGAAGGATATGGCGGAAGAAGAGGCCGTGAGCATGTTCCAAGAGCTGTCGAGGCTCAAGCATCCCAATCTCTTGCCGCTCTTGGGCTTCTGCATTGCAGGTAGACTGGAATTTTCTTCATATGATAAGGGTAGTTTGGTCAATTCTCTATCCTCCTTTCCATTGCGGGGGTAGTTTGGTCACTTCTCTATCCCCCTTACTTGGGTGCGTTTGTAGTTGTACAGCCAAAGATTTTGTTTTCCAAGGATTTTTATTTTCATTAGTAAAAAGTATATATGAATAAATTTTTTGTCCAGAATCGTGAACAAACGTCTAGATTTTTTTTAAATATCATAGTGATAAATCTAAAAATTTGTCCACAATTCTGGATAAAAATTTTGTTCATGTAACACAACTCATTAGTCAGAGAGGAATACTGCCTTTTGACTTTTGACCCTCAAAAATCAAAAACTCATTTTTCTTAAAAAAAAAAAAATCAATTCTAATTGTTCTCCTCTGTTCCATATTCCTCTCCTCGGATCAACGCACCCTAGTAATTGATAACCGTTTAGGTTTCTGGAATTTTCTTCATATGATAAGGGTAGTTTGGTCAATTCATTATTCTATTTCCTCTTAAAAATGGAGCCGTAATGGGAGTGGTAATATGAGTCATAACCATTTTTATTGCATGTTTCTTTGCTTTGACTTCTGAATTTCAAACACTTGAAAATTCCCAAATTTTCTTTTGAATTCTCTCTTAATATTTACATATGCTTCTACGGATTTTGATATTCCATGTGGAGAATAACAGTTTAAGAAAATTTGTATATGCTTTTAAGACAAGAACTCAAATTATCCTAAACGAAATCCCAAAAATTGGACTTCTGTAACTTAGGCGGCATTTTTTGGAATATTGGGTAAGGGTACAGTGGGGTAGGTTGGGAGTTGGTGACTTTTTTCTACTGCAGTGTTGGAGTCGTGATCTTCTGGTACCGGGCACCAGATAGTTTGTAATGTCTCTGTTGATGGGGCCACACCACCATCGGAGAAGGTTAATTGGGCCTACCCTTAGATACGAAATTCGTGTCAACTCAGAATGGTGGAATCTAGCCTAGAACCGATCAAAGATGTTTGAATTTAGGAATGGATGTCCCATGCTAGTTATTACTATCAAATTCGAATGTTTAGCTGTATTATGACTTTGGACTTGGGAATAATTTGTGCATTCGAGGATTTGCAGGGAATCATCGGGTAATGAGTATGCATCCCTGCAATTTGAGCCCCACCTCGAATTCCATTGTTCTAACGAAAATGGTCTTCTCGAATTATTCCCCTCAGGCCATACATTTTAAAAATATATATATTCCTTACAGTGTTTCACATAGAAAGAGGGTGTTTTTTTTTTTTCTTTGGCGGTCGTTGCTTTTAAATTGCTAATGCCAGGAATGAAAATCCAAAACAGCCTAAAAGCATGCTCCCCATGCCACTGTTGAGCTCTGTTGCTATTCTCTCATTCTTTTTCAGATTCTTCATCCTTTCATGTAATGTAATTCAGTGGCATTTTCGATATTTCGTTTTCAAAGTCTGGGCTGAAGTAGGATTCTCTGCAGGAAAGGAGAAGCTGCTTCTCTACGAGTTCATGTCCAACGGCGACTTGAACAGTTGCCTCCACGAGCTCCCGACGGGTGAGACCAACGTGGAGGACTGGAGCGGCGACACGTGGGAGCATCAGAACGACGGAAGCTACGTGGCCCACCCCGGGAAGACGGGATGGCCCACTCGCCATCGGATCGCGTTGGGAATCGCGCGGGGGCTGGCGTACCTCCACCACGCCGGCGTCGTCCATGGCCACCTCGTCCCGACTAATGTCCTCCTCGACGACGACTTCGAGCCCCGGGTCGCCGATTTTTTCTCCTGTGGAGATGACGTCGTCAGATGCTGCACTGAGTCCGACGTGTTCGCTTTCGGGGTCGTGCTGATTGAGCTGCTGACTGGGGAGGCAGGCTCGGAGGAGAATCTGGCTCGGGTCCGAGCCTCGGTGAAAGAGAAGCGCGGGGTGGAGATGCTGGACCCGAGGCTGCTGAGGATCGGAAGCGGGTCGGCTCGGGAGATGGCCGAGTGCCTCCGAGTCGGATACCTTTGCACGGCCGAGTCGACCCACAAGAGGCCGACCATGCAGCAAGTCGTGGGATTGCTCAAAGACCTACACCCGGCGGCGCCATGAGAAACGTCCTCTCTACCCCTGCACCCACGCTTGAGATCCGGAAAAAGTCGGGGGCATTTGAGGAAGGAATGCGGCTGCGGACTTGGAAGTCTGCCTGGAAAAAGGATGGAAGGTTGCGAGGGGAAAATGCCAGCAACAAGACGAAAGAAATGCAATATTTTCCTGTGGGGGCCCACCAGAGAATCCCACTAATCTTGCTTGTCTGTTAGTGTGTTAGTGAGCCCCACCGATCAATCAAAGCTTACCTTTTGCTTATATGTCTCTTTCTCTGAGAGCCTGCTTGCTTTTCTTTTGTTACTGGATTATTATACTGATGTGATGTTTCAAAGAAACCATATTCGAGAATGCTTCTCTTATTAATGTTTTCTGCTACAAGAGACGTGTGATTTTATTTTATTTTCATGTGAAGTTAGTCAATGGCCTAATACGACGATTTGGATGGGTTGTGTGGTTCGGATTGAGATTCGAGTCTGTGGCTTTGGACTCACGATGGAGGGCAGGGACCTTGTGAAGAAGAAGGTCCCAAGTTCCGGACAAATCCGAGCGTACTATCCTAAAGTGGGTGTGTTTTTTTTGTCTGATTCTCGAATAGGGCTGGAGGATGGTGCCGACGTTAATAAATTTTGACCCCACGGTGAAGGGGAAGAAATCGAGGTTCCCAGCCTATAGGCAGCCCCTTCTTAAACTATCAATTTAAATGAGGTATAGACCTGCCAGAAATCCTTACTGTGGAAATTGGGATAATATACATCTCATCAGCATATGAACTTAAATTCAGGCATTATCTTAGAGCCATACTTATTGTTATCATGCTTTATTGTTTGCTGTCTCTACCTATAACCATATCCACCTTATCCGGTTTACTTGGCACAGAAGCTGTGGAGGAAGTCCAACTCATCTGATCTACTTTCCAAGGAATTGGTGGTGATTTTCAACAAAAATATATGATGAGAAGTAAAGCACTTGCTAGCTCATTTCTTTGGTTTGTGGGTTCAAATAAATTACTTTACAGAATAGTTGATCGGACATAAACTTTATATGTAAAAGCATGTATTTACATAAAGATGCAAGTTAAATTTGTATAAACTTTTTAACCAACTATCTTGCATGTGTTAAATAGCATCTTAAGGGTCATTGGCTGAAGATAAATAGTAGATAAGATGCCTTTTCTCTTTGAATCTTCCTTTACAAAAGAAAAGTGAGATTTACTTTTCTTGAGAAAGTATTATGATTTCTGCTCTCTCTAAAGGAAAAAATAACTCATTTCTCCTTCCAAAAAGTTTATTCGCCCCCTCTACTTTTTCTTTAATTACCATATTTAGCTAACATGCAGTTGTTCTGATTCTCTGCCTCCTTTTTCTATAACTTTCTCCACTTAGTTGGTAATCTCCATTTTTCATTTTAGTCTTGTAAAAAGGATGGATTAGAGACAATGGAGGACAAAAACTAGTACAGGGTACCTTTCGATTCTCTCAAAGCATGTTTGTGCGCAATGGTTTCCACTTTCCACAGCATTGTGTTTTCACAATGATTTTTCTGCAAATTGAAAAAAAATCGAAAATTACATTTCCTACGGTTTCTAGTTTCTCTTGTTTGTTCTTAAAACTTCTTTCACAGTGAGAGTTGTTTTTGCCCCTTGTGTGAGACTATTAAGAAATGGTTTTTCTCACTTGGACCTGAATTAGCTTTTTTGTAAAATTTATTTTACCTCGACAAATGAAAATTGTGGGAAATATTAATATGGAACAACAAAATCATCCTTTTTTTTTTTTGCAAATTGGTCTCATTTCCACGACATATGCTCTAGAAGAGATTATATATGTATGTGGGTCCATCTTACATTGGAATTAGAATATTAGATTTGAGCTATATGAGGGGATGAGGATAAGTTTAGGTTAGACTGATGAGTTGGTGCTATGATTTGACTATCATTAAATTATATTAGGTTTATGGTGTGATTAAGATTGAAGTCCAAAAATAGTCAAATAATTCTCAATGAAATTTAACCTAGTGATTTATCAGGGTCTAGGACCTAAAGTCTTTTCTACTCTACACAAACATAACCCGAAGTGTTATTATAAGGATCTTATTTATTCAAGAAAATGACAATGAGTTTTCTCCTCCCCTTCTTTTCTTAATTTTTTGCATGAGCTGCTCAGCAAATTGGAAACTGTTGCCCACTTTTTTGAAGTTATAATCTTTCCCAGTGGCTACCATCAATTTGGATGCCTCTTTTTTTCCAACCCTAGCTAATGAGACTAGGAGTCATCAAACATAAGCACATGTGTGGAGAGAGTACTCATACAAACAAGGAGAAAACACCCACATGCACAGGGACTTAGGGAAGGAGCACTCACACGTGCCACGAGAGAACACCGACACTTGCGGACACGGGCAGAGGAAAGAAGGGTGCGGGGGCCGAGGAGGGCAATTGCCCCTCCTCAACTTTTTTTTTTTTTTTTTCTTTTTTTAGATTACGTGGGATATGTTTCAAGATTTTTGAGGATATATTGTAATTTTCCAATTTTGCCCCACCTCATTTACCTTTTGCTTTCATACAAGGAGAGGATTTAAGAAGCCTTGAGGTTACTTTTGCGTTTTTGCTTTCTTCCAAAACATAAGTAAGTCCTTATTCGAGTTTTAAGGAGAGTTAAACCATCCTTTCTCTTTCTCTCCAATTGGCTTTTGAAAATACGATGTGCACAACTTATGTTGAGACCAACTTCTAGTCTATTAAAATTTGGAAAAATCCACTAAATGAGAAGCCGTTTTTTTCAAGTAGCATGGATATTAACATTATTATGACATTGGTTGATGCCTATCAATGGTGTGCTATCAACCATCCACGCCAACTACAGGCACTACAGCCCATCAAGTAATCACAAGAGATCTTCAACCATCCATGCATGTCTGCCCTAGGCATCGTGCCCATTAAATGGTTATAAATAACCAATCAGAAGATTTTTATTAATTAATTATGGGTGAATTAGTGTACATATAATTAATCCGATATAGACATGACTTTTGATTAGATTGAGATACAACTCTTAACTTAAATCAAGGAGTGATTGATTTGACAATTGTCGAAATATTTTCAAATTTAGGAATTTTTTTTCATTAAATATTAGTAAAAAAAAAAAAGACTTTTCAAAAGTTGAATAAGTTTATTTTAAATTATAAGTAAAAAAAAAATCAATAATTATAAAAGTATTATTGATTAAGAAATGGGGTCGCCAACCAAATGGGCAACCTGGCAACCCCACGTTCTTCCTTTTTGAGAGACATTAGTACATGGGACTTGCAAAGTTCCAAGTCTGCAATCCAACATGCCTTTTAGTCAACAAGCCCCGAGGCAAACGCAGCTTCCCATAGCTGACCAGCAGGACTGCATCAGTATGGTTTGAACGTTGTTAGTAATGGTAGCCACTAGTGGACCCAAAACTAAAGAAAATTAGAAGGTTTCTGTCTCCTAACCCTCCAAGACAAAAGATGAAGACTACCCTGCGCCATCCTTCTTTGTCTTTGTTCAGTTTACCAAGGGCAAGGGAGAGGTGGTTTGCTAGCAGACACAAATCTGTCCATGGAATGGACTAGTATCATACAAAGATGACATGCTTGACCAGGGTATCAAATTAAAGATGGTTATGTTGTAGTCACGGATTCCATGCGAGGATGCTCGCTCACACAAAAAACTGAAAAAGAAGAGCTCAGCTCACATGGTAAGGAATATCTTTACTTAGGATGCAACAAAGAAAAGAAATGGTAGGTCCCTGGACCAAACTGCTTTGGAATCCTGCTACAGAGATCGATTGCAAGTGTACTCTGTTCGTGCCATGCATTTATTTCGTAAGGCCTCTTTCTGGAGTACTACTCGAAATCTATGAAAGTGGGGATTCTATATATGGTATTTTTGTGTATGTTTGTGAATAGGGATTTCACTGAATTCTATATCCAATGGGATTTACTTGGAATTTACAAATCAAGTGCAGGTAAGTAGCTAGGTTTAGACAGTGAGGGCTCATATATTTGGGTACTGTGATTATCGGCTAATGAAATACCATCAATTGATTTTTAGGCGTTCTCCGTCCGTTTGTTTCCAGCTTTCCTCATACAAATCCATGGAACTCCAACATCCTTTTGGACCGTCTGTCTTGAATCTCATCGCTTCTCATGAAATACCATCAATTTTTACTTCAATAGAAGTTAGTCCACCGTAATATTATCCATGTGATTGATAACAAAATTAAGGTAATTATTTATAGAAATGCATAAGATTGAGCTACTCCCCTTACCAATTATGTACACCGTTATGAGATTTAAGATGAACTATCCAAATTAACATCATATGGCCCCAAGATGGAGTTACATGCATATTTTATTGGAATGCAACATGGAATCCAGATTCTCTCATCATAGTTTTCAACCCTTGCAAGTTGATTTAAGAACTTGGTGAGTCGCGCAAGTGGTGATCATAATTCGTGTTAGCATTTTGAGAATGGTTATGTGTGGATTGTAACCTATCTAATGCAATTCCTCCTTTTTTACTCGGACTTTTGGCCATATACACAAATTTTATAGATATTGTTATCTCATTTCTTTCGTTCTCATTGATCGAGATGTATTATAACTTTTACAATTTTACTTGTGTATGATTTTTCATTTATACCTTTTAAATAAGAATAAAGTGCTTTCAAACATTGCAGCAATATGAGGGAAGTAGAGTCCTGGGTTAGGTGGGGCATCCAGGATTTCAACTGAAACCGGCTCTAATCGAGTTCAACCTTACCCAAAACCTGAGATTGTGACTCTGTCGAGTCACCTCAATTGAGTTCCCAGTCAATTCACGTTGAAAAACTGCACATTGGAGGAATACACATTTTGTATAGAAATTTCTTGTACTTCTTATGACATGATGTAAGTAATATATTAACCTCAACTACCGAGGGAAAAACCGCATCTCACCTTCATTGGAAGCACTACAAGCCAGACCGGCTCAGCCCATGCGTCCTTTTTTTATTTTTAATTTTTTATTTTGTAACGTAAGGTTTCTAGACCTTTGGGCCAAAATAATTCGAACGGGCCCAAGAGAGAAAGTAGGGTAAAATTCCCCTGTGGTCCCAGTGTCCCAGTGTGGTAGTGCAGTTTCAAACCCACAACCTCCGGGTGCAAACTGTGATCCTAGGCCAACTGAGCTACCCCTCGGGATTTTGCCCATGCATCACGTACCCAAATATATTGCACTTGTTTCAGGCCTCTAGTTAGGGCGTGCATCATTATTTCTCTGTACAATAGTTATAAGGCCTGGCCTTTACCTATGTATTCTTAATGGTCCAATACATGTAATATGGCCCAACCCAGTACTGCATATTTAGCACTAAACGTATACCCCAGAATTGGGCTAAACCCATACTTTTTTTCAGGCCAGTGGGTTGATTTTGGGCCTGCATATTGATCACATTTACCAAAGAGGCTTCACTTTTTTTTTTTTTTTCATGAGTGGTAAGGAGTGATTGTTCTCATCTAAGTGTCAGAATTCAAACCCTCAGTACATCACACTTTTCAGCTTGTATGGCCTTTCTTCCCATTTGTATGGTCTCTCTTCACACTTGAATAAGCCCTCTTTCCGTGTGTATTTGTGCTGGATCTCTCTTGGGTCCCAAATCCTTTGGCTGGGTACCAAAGAAACTTCACTTGAATGACTTTTTTGGCCCTTTCAAAACTGACTTATTTTCATCCGTCACTTCGATTTTTGGACTAAGCCCATATCAGTGGGACCCAAGTTGTATAAACATCGTGGGATGTCAATGCCCACTGTCCAGTTCATTTGAGCAATAATTCAGAGAAAAGTGCAATGAGCGACATGGAGGACCTACATGACCCTTCCTGCGCGTGGGCAAAAGGTGGGCCACACATGTGACCTTAATGAAAAGGAGACCATTTATGACATGATTGGGTCCCCCTCATAATTTAGGAATGTGCAAATCACGAGCATAGGCCTGTCAATAGGATGTGATGAAACGGGTAAAAAGCCCGGCCCGGCCCGTCCCAAGCCCTAAAATGCAGGGCTTTTAAAAGAAATTTGAGCCCAATAGGCTGGGTTTGGACAATACATTTTAAAGCCCGGCCAAAATGGGACTGGGACTGGGCAGAAGATGCCCAGCCCGTTTAGGCCTGACCCGTCCCAAGCCCTAAAATACAAGGCTTTTAAACAAATTTAAGCCCAGTGGATTGGGTTTAGACAATACATTTCTATTCATTTCTTTTTTAAATTACTTGACCCATATAGGAAAATAGGATACTCATTCTTATTCATTTTATTGATTTTTTGATTTTCTACTTTCACCGTAAAAAAAAAAAAAAAAAAAAAAAAAAAGAAGTTTTTAATTGATCCTACATTACTTTCACTTGACTCATATATGATACTCATTCATTTCTTGACCCATATAACCTATAGGAAACTCATTCATTTATATTGATTTTCTGATTTCTACTATCACCGGCCAAAAAAAAAAAAGTTTTTAACTTCGTCATGTTACTTGTTGCATTGTATTGCCGGTCCCAAGCCCGAAAAAAAGGAGGAGGATTTAAAGTCCGGTTCACACCGGTTGTCTGGTGACAGCAAGAATAATTAGAGAATGTTTTGTTTCTGTTTAGGATCAGGCTAAGCCCAGGCCCGGCCCTGTCCCAACCTGGGCCCATGCGGGACGGGATTTGATGTAGGCCCGTTCAATTTAGGGTCGGGATTGGACAACACCTGGCAGGCCCGTCCTATTTTCGGGACGGGATTGGACAACCTAAGCCCAGGCCCGACCCGTCCCATTGACAGGCCTACACGAGCATCATGATTTTGCATCTTCCCTTCTGATTCCTATCAAATTAAATTGCAAACGTTGGTGTTACTGCGTTAGACTATTATCACTGGTGCTGTCATAAAAAAATAATAAAAATAAAATAAAAATAAAAATAAAAATAAAAATAAAAAAACTTCGATTCTATTTGGGGATGAAATTGGTTTATAAATGATACATACATATACCAAAAACTAGTGGTAGTGCCCACTCAAATTGGACAGTCTCCAGGTTGTGTAGGTGCCAAGCAAATTTCGACACTGATCCCACTCTCCATGTGGGGATGAAATTGTTTGAACTCATAACAATATCTTTCTTGGATGAGTCTCACTTTTCACATACATGCACTGGTGGGACCTTTCAAGTGAGTTTCATGATTCGGAAATCTCAGCATTTCCAATCAGGTCTTCAGTCTGGAAAGGCAAAAGAGAGGTTTAATATGGAAGTTTTTCTAGCCTGGTGTTTTGGTAGTGTGTTTTGATTCCCAAGTTTCTGTAGTGCCTCTTAGGTTGGGGTTCTGTCAGTGGTCTGGGTTGGGTCTTGTTCTGTTGGGTTGTTTCCATCTGTCGTCTTCTGTTTATATTTGTGCTCAGGGGGGTTCATGGACAGGACCAAGGCATATCCAAGCCCGGCCCCCCTTTAGAAAGTGAGGCTCATATCTGGCCCAAGCCCGTCCATTTAGTAAATTGAAGCGGGCTTTTCATCATTTTTTGGGCTTCCAAATAACTTATTTGGGTAAAAAACTTACTAAACTACATGTATTACTCATTCGGGCCGGCCCTCGAGCTTTCTATCACTTAATCCAAGCCTGACCCATACATTGAACAGACCAAAAATTTAGCTCCAAGTCCGGCACTTGAGCACCCATAAATTTACATACAAGCCTGGCCCAAAAGTCCTAACCTATAGATCTAATTTATTTGATGCATTTTTGTGAACCCCAATTCATGATTTGAACCATTTAATATTCTTGTATATTAATGGTAATATCAGGATGTTTTGTTCTACATCGTAATTTGGATTTTGAAAAACTCGTGAAAAAGTCCAAAAAATCCCCAATGGATGTACTTATTTACTCATGTAAAATTAGTGATTTTGACGACCACATTTATGTATTTCACATGTGTAACACTTGCATATATAGCATTTACATATGTAAGTCTCATTTTTCTATCACATGTGTAAAAGGCAAATAACCATTATATTGCCCAAGTTTACTGCAACAGAAAGTTGACTTTATCATAAAATTGATCTCTTGAGGCATATCTTAGCTCTGCTCAACTTTAAAACACAAGTGTGTATCCAGCATAGTTTTGAAATTTGTTTTATCTCATACCTGAAGAATTTCATTACGGTTTTACATACTAAAATAAAACATCCCTACACAACATTTTCAATTAAGATTTCGGCCAACTTCAGCCGATTTCAGTCAATTTCAGAAATCTTGTCCAAAACAATTAAAAAAAGGACTTACTGCGATTTTTTTTTTCCTGAAAACCCCAACTCCTACCCTAAGCCCTCTTTTGAGCAAAAATAAAGGAACAAAGAAGAAGAACCATCATTCCACTTAAAATATATCCCCTAATCAAATTCCAATTAGAAAAAATTCCTAATCATAATTCTACCTATATATATATATAATAAGTTTATATATTTTTTTTCAAAACATAAGTCTGAAAAGTTTCATCGAAATCTCCAAATAGGCCGAGAATTTTCATTTGGAGGCCAAACCGAAATGACATCCGAAATGAAATTCACAACTATGGTATTCAGCCCAAGCTCGAGATGGGTCAAGAGGTGAGACCCAATCCGGCCCATTTAGTGGATCAGGCAAGGTAATTAAGATAGGGTCAAACAAGGCTTTTATCATTTGTATGGGCTTCCTAGCAATTATTTGGACAAATTATCAAAATTACAAAAACTCCTTATTCGCGCCTGTCAGGTCACGGCTTTAGGCTTTCATCACTTAATCCAAGGCTGCCCCAAATATTAAACAGCCCAATATAATGTATCCAAGCCCCACACAAAGCAGGCTGGGCATAGATCGAGCCCCGGCTAGCCCGGCCCATAAGTACTCCGATTGGTGGCTGTGGCCCCACAGACGAGCCACGTGTATTAATTTTACATAAATAAGTGGATGGAGCTTGCTGCTGCGGAAGCTGTAGAAGCTCCTCCGATTTCCTTCTTTGCAAATCCCACTTTTTTTCACCTGCAACTACAACCTGAGACGACTCTTTACATCTTTCGCCCCCAAATCGAAACCCTAGATTTTCTTCAATGGCGTCAAAGAAGAAAGCATCCGAAGGTATTGCTCTGCTCTCCATGTACAACGACGAAGACATGGATGTCGACGATGAAGACGAAGAAGAACAGGAGGAAGAAGAAGAAGAAGAAGAAGAAGAAGAAGAAATCGAAGGCGACAGAAACAGAAGAAGCGATTCAATGAACGAGGACGCATTTCCTTCCGAGCCTTTTTATGGAACTACGCCTCCGATCATCCAATCCCGGACACCAATCTCCGACAACGATCAAACCCTAAAAAGCCCTCCTCCCTTGACGCCGCAGCCTCAGATTCCTGTCTCGTCGCCACCACCTCTGCCACCTGTTTCCGACTCTTCAGATGTTCAAAGGATGAGAAAAGGGGCTTTTGGGATCGTCGATTACGCCCACGATGAAACCGCCATGTCTCCTGATGCTGAGGTGACTGTCCTTTTCCATTTGTTCTTGTTTGATTTAATTTGGGTTTCAATCTGATGCATTTTGAATTTTCCCCATATTTTTGAATGGAAGGATGTTATTTGATATCATGAGATCTTGAACTTTTGGGAGGTTTAAGAATCATTCATTACTACTTGTAGGCTGGGTTAAGCGGGTTGAATGTCTTAATACGATGAATGATCATCTGTTGTGTCATTGGGTTAGTTGGAATTTTGCTTTTCTAGATTCCTTGCTCCAATTCACTATCGGCATTGATGGTCTACAGTGGAAAATGGAAAGAACAGCACGCCAACTACTGTAATTTTTTAGCTTTTTGCCCCCACCCAAGATGCGGGGGAGAACATCAAAACATACTAAACCAGTTGTGATTTTAAGGTCTATTCAAATGAATTCTTAATTAATTATCAGTCCAAACTCCAAACTAGTGGACTGTAATTGGTCACTGAAAGAGTTACTTGGTTGGGAACTCTGTTATGGAGTAGGGACAGAGATATCAGGATTGGTTATGGTTGATTAGTAAGCTCTTAGCTATTAATTTCTGCATCCATTGGATTGTTTCATACCTTAGTTTCTTACATAATGATTCATTGAACTGTAGGAGGGAGAGATAGTAAGCACTGGTAGTGTCATGCTTGGAAGGGATCTGCAAGATGCTAACGGTATGTTCTGGAATACCTTATCTTGCTAGTTTACAGGTACTAAGTTTGACATAGGATATCACTGATATAATATTGCTTTGACTTCGACCCTTGAAAGAGAATGAACTTACAACTTTGTTGCTCATATACTTGAACAAATGGCAGGGAGAAAGATCCTTCTCTCAGACTTTAACACTAGGTTTACTTAGCTATTGGAGTATTTCTACTGTATACCTATTAGTTACTCAAATTTTATGTGAATAGAAACAATTGGGCTACAATCTCAGGTTTTAATCCTTTTTATGCAAAATTAGGGGTCATCAGCCTGCATAGAGAAACTTTTTTTTACCATTGCTGTTGTTAGCCTAGGCTAGACTAGAGTGGAGAAATATAATTCATGTAGCTAACCTCAACATAGTTGAAAAGGGGCTTTGATGTGATGTGAATAGAAACAATTGGGCTACAATCTTTAGGTTTTAATCTTTTTTATGCAAAATTAGGGGTCATCAGCCTGCATAGAGAAACTTTTTTTTTTTTACCATTGTTGTTGTTAGCCCAGGCTAGACTAGAATGGAGAAATATAATTCATGTAGCTGACCTCAACATTGTTGAAACGGGGCTTTGATGATGATGATGAACCATGCATTGCTATAATTGTCCATACCCAAAAGTTGATTAATGTTTCCTTTGGATTGCCATAAGCAAACAAACCAATTGAGGTACTTGGGACAAGTTTTTTATGGGGTAATGACGATTCATTTTAAGGGCAATGTTTAAAGACAACCTGGTATTTATCATTTTTGTTCCTATCTCATAATTCTTTACCTTAATCACCAACAATTTTGTCTTCAAATTTTCAATGGAAAGAGCGTTTTAAATGATACAATGTATATAAATAACCTTTCGCTCATTTTCCTTTACTTGATTTAAGGTTGTAACTTCATTCCTCAAACTTTATCTATTAAACACTTTTAAAGGTTAATGATCAGGACTTTCAAAAGAAATGGGTAAAATATTTTGTCCAACCATGAATATCATAGGCATTAGCCACCATACCAATTGTACAAACTTTGGCTGAATTTCGTGTTCTGTTTCATCTCATCTAAACCACCTTATTGCCATTTAGGATGATTGATGCCTTGGAATACTGTTTTTCTTATGTGTTGGAAAAAGGACTATCTGCTCTCATAACTTGCATGCTCTTTTAACTTCTACACGGATTTGCATTTATAGGAAACTTTCAGGAAAAAACCCCGCCAGGCACTGTTCAGATTTTAACACCAAACATTCAAGCAACCCCTCCTCAATCAGCAGAACAGCTGGAGCAATCCAATTATGAGATTAATGCAACAAAAGAAAATGCTGTAAGTGAATCCAAAGAAGTTCAGAATGATGACGTTGCCACAGTCTCTACTGAAATGGCAAACGAAAATGTTGATCCATTGGAGAAATTTCTGCCTACACCACCGAAAACCAAGTGTCCAGAGGAGCTGCAAGTAGGTTCTTTTTATATGTTTTTTTCATTTTTATAGATCTGACTTTTAGTAAGGGCTGATTGATTTTTGGACCTAATATGGGAAGCTTTTGTGTTATTTTAACATATGCAAATAGATTGCTATAAGTTTGTAGTGCTTTGAGAACCCATTTCCACATTAATCTGGACTCTTATCTTTCAGATTTTGAAAATTTTCCATCTGGACCTAACCCATTTCCGACATTAATCTGGACTCGTATCTTTTAGCTTTTGAAAATTTTCCATCTGGACCAACAAGAGAATATTTAAGGCCACCTTGCTTGACTCTCTCTTTCTCTCCACACACTAACACTAGAGAGATCTACTCAGGCCAGACAGCATTACCAGGTATCCAGCCTTGCTTGACCCTCTCTTTCTCTCCACACACTAACACTAGAGAGATCTACTCGGGCCAGACAGCATTACCAGGTATCCAGTCTAGGAAGTCATGTGGGATTCTGAGTCCACCCATAGCAGAAGTGTGCATTTCTTCCCTCTTCTTTGATCTCTGCAACTGCATTAGGAATCTCCTAGGACAAGTGCATTTTTCACTTGCGTAAGCACAAAATAGAACAGCACAAATGCGTCTAGAATTTTATTTTGTTGCTTTTGCCCTTGGGTTTTAGTGTAATGGGTGGTCAGATACCTTCTTGCACATCATCCATACAGCATGAAAAGCGTGCTACACTGCTACTCGAGAAGAAAGGTTCTTGAGTAGGATGCAGTCTTGGTTGGACGATGAGGCATTCATTTCACCCAGTGGGTTGCGCTGAGGCTGCTTTTACAAACTTCTCAATTTTATAAGATCTATGCAAGTCTCCTCCATTTCTTACTAGATCTATGCAAGTCTTTAACACACTGTTTTGTCTTCTGTATTGATTCTTCTTTTTTTGATTTGAGTCTTTTACACCATGTATTGGAATTGTTGGTGCAGCTGAGACTTATGGGATTCCTTATTTTTGTTTCATTGTTATTTGTTAAGTAATTTGATGTTATTTAATAGATCTGAAATATTTTTCTTATCATTTGTTTTGTTAGAAATAGATTGATTTTATTTGATTTGCCATAGTTGAAGACATGATGTATTCTAACTTAAAATCTGTTTCCTCCTGTGTTGTATTCCTGCAGAAAAAAATTAACAAGTTCCTTGAATTAAAGAAAAAAGGGATTAGTTTCAATGCAGATCTACGCAATAAGAAGGATTATCGGAACCCTGATTTTTTGTTGCATGCCGTGAGCTATCAAAATATAGATCAGATTGGGACTTGCTTTAGTAAAGATGTGTTTGACCCTCATGGGTATGACAAAAGCGACTACTATGATGAAATAGGTAGTTTACAGTTCCTCTTTTAGTTATTAAACCTTTCAGAAACTGTATGCACTTGTTCTTAGATCTATTGTTGCTTATTTTCCTCTTCTGAATAAAAACAGTGATGCAGTGTTGGTATTTAAATATAAATAAAAGTAAATGTAATTTATGTCAAGAATAAAAGCCTGTTTTAAGTATGCTTAGATTTGAGCTCTAGTAAGTTCTCAAAACAGCCATATGAATGCAGAGAAGTTGATTATATTTAGTAGAAATGGCGCTGCCCTATGGCCGATAAGTCGAAAAGTATTGACAGACAAGGATGAAAATAGCGGTAGCGGCGGGCATAGCGGCCTCCCACCAAAACGCTACGTAGCGGGCGCTACGTAACGGCGTAGCAGTGCGATTTGGAAAACTCGTCAAAAAAATATGAAAAAATTCTAGAAAATCTAGAATATTGGAAAATGAGAGAAAATGTATTTTTTTTGCAAAAGTAACTAAGGTAAGGGGGCGTAGCGGTCCCCTCACTGTATAAAGTCCTGTATCGCTGTATAAATAGAAAATAATAGTAAGAATCATTTTTTCCACATGTGTTCATGTTGCTTAGTTATGCTAACTTAGAAACTAATGAAATGCTTATAAAAGAAAAACTATGTCATGAAGTCAAGACTTAAGAGTACCTAGAGAAAAAATACATCTACCAAAGGGGGTGTCTAATAGGATGTACTTAGAAAAGAATCATTGAGAAGAACTCTTTGTATCGATTGTAATTCGGCATGATCATGTGCTTTTTGGTGTTCTTTTAAACATAAAAGAGTAGAAGAGTTGTGTAGAAATGTTATTTGGAGAGAAGAAGAAAAAAAAAATAAGTCTTATTATGCATTTTAAAAAAATTTGAAAAGTAAGAATTTTTCTCACCCCGTAGCGGCCGCTACGGGTGCGACGGCCGATAAATCGGCTATAGCGTAGCGGTGGCGGCTGCTACGGCCGATATAGCGGCTGCTATGCTATATAGCGGCCGCTATTTTCATCCATGTTGACAGATCTAGACCCTTAGCATCCAAATTAGTTTGACCAACAGGTTTTAGTGTGACTTCTCACTGGTTTTGACTGTTACCCAAATATGTTTTGTATCCTGATGAGATCATTGGAGCTCTCCTTCTGGTCAAATTCCAATCTACTCTAATTTTCAGAAAACAAACCAGCTAATTGATAAGCTACTGCATGGGTTATAGCTTGTGCTTAAAGTTTTCAATGACATTTGTGTATACGAGGTTGTCTCTCTTCCCTTCTTTTGGTTTTGAACCGGAACTGATGAAAGGATTTGTTTCCACTATCCAGTTTCGTTCTTTTTTTCCAATTTCTTTTCGCACCTTTCCACTGCATTGTGCCCAAAGGGAGGTACAACAAATACTGTGTTCTTTCATCGTTTAACCAGTGCTTCTAGGAATAAATTCTTTTAAGTGATTGAAATGAGACGTCAGTGGAATATCCAGATATAGTCAAGAAAATTATACTAAATCAGTTCCAGTTTTCTTGATTGAAATGGAAGGATGATGAAACCAAAAGTTGATGGGCTAGCTAGCATTGGATGCCAAATTTTCCAATGTTTGAAAGGCACTTAGAGATGCAGTCCCTAAAATCAGAAAGGAAAATCATCCATGTTGAAAACATAAATGTAGGTCAGGCAAGTTCTCTGGAATCAGACAGGTGGGGCACTGCACGTGATGCTAAAAGGCATCATGGTTTTAATAGAATTATCTTTTCAGCACAGTAACAAAAACAATGTCATTTTTACAGATTTTTATATTCGTCTTGCATTTTTTTAGTTCCTTTTTCTTCATATTACATTCTAATGCCTTAAATATTCCATGTTTGAAAGCATATCAGCAGTATCAAATTATATTTCCGTTGTCCATTTCATTTTTACATTTTCTTAATTTCCCAAAGTTATAACAACAATTGAATCTATGGCGCAAGGGTTTTCATTAAATTTGAATTCAAGTGCCAAGATTTTACATTGCTACATATGTATAGTCCTCACAGCTGTTGATAACATCTTACTTGAATTCACCTTACTATTTTCTTGGTTTCTGTTAAAAGAGGCTGATATGAAGCGTGAAATGGAAAGAAAGGAACAGGAGAGGAAAAAGAGTCCGAAAGTTGACTTTATTCCAGGAAGTACTCAACCTGGGACAGTTGCTTCAGCACCAAAGATCAGCACACAGATTGCAGGTATGACAAATTATTAACGATGCATGATGGTGGTTGATTTCCAAATTGAACAACTGTTTTTGGCCCAGTTGGATCTTTGGAACTCAGATGCTATGTGCTTGGGTAACTTGTAATTCTTATTACCTATAGATGGTTGTGACAAAGAACAAACCAACTGTGATTATGGGTAAATCAGGTTATCCAAATGCATTATCCTTAATTATCACATAAACCAAATTACCTGTTTCCTGCAGTTGGTTTACAAAAATCCAGTTGGGTCCTTCATGGTAGGCAATACTTGCGTACATACTTTTTGCTGCATACTTTTTTTTAATAACATTTAGCATCACAGTGGTGTGAGCATTGTATTCTGGTAACAAACTTTAAGAAAGATTGAATGCAGGAGATGAGGATGTCAATACTAAATAGTGTATCCTTCTGTCGTCATGCAATGTTATTGTCAATAGGTTGACATTTCTTTGTTCTCTGGGGTTTTACACTTGAATCTGGCTTGCAGTTAAATAGTCTGACTGTTTATTTTATTGGTGATTAGCTTCAGTTGGAGGTTTTCCAGCTGTAGCTGCAACTGGAGCACATACTGTTCAACCTGCTGTGGATGCTGCAGCTGCAGCAAGAGACAGTAGGCAGAATAAGAAAACAAAGTGGGATAAGGTACAGACCTAAATATAGAGGACATCTTTCTGTATGATGGAAATGAAAATAAAACCTTTCTTCCTATAACCATTTAAAATGGTTTCAGGTGGATGGTGATAGAAGGAACACGTTGCACCCTGGAGGACAAGATACCATATCTACTACTGGTGCACATGCAGTGCTTTTGTCTGCTGCTAATGCGGGTGCTGGGTATACTGCTTTTGCGTAAGTTACTGGCTTGTAATTACGTGGTTGTGTGCTTAATTAATGTGTGTGCATGCGGTGTGCACCTGTGCATATATCTGCTATCTATATATAGATATGCATAAGGAAATTTTTTTAGAACTTACCATCTCACAGATGTTTACTTAATGATGGCAAGCATTCTAGGATCAATTCGGTGCAGGCACATTCATGAATATAATAATATAAAATAAAGAACAGTGACTCAAAGATGTTGGTCACTCAATTATGGAAAACAATACTGGTGCCATTTTGATGTAGGGAGTTGGCAAAAGCAAGGAGAAAGTTGGGGTGAAGAAACCTCAAAATGTAGATTCTCTCCATTTACTTTACTCTTGTTTGGTGTTCACTATAGAGTTGAAGTGGAAAAGTTGTGTTTTCCCTATCCCTTGGGGATTTTTGCTTTGCCTGAGTTGTCCACTCTATTTCCCACCAAAAATGCAACCAAACAGTGCCAAAGAGATTTCACCAGGGCAAATGCTTTGTGCACCCCCCCTTTCTCCCCATCCAATCAAGGGCCTTTATGATGCACATGTTTTTTTATGGCCATACTGTGTTGATTAGCAAGTCTCATGTTAACGAATATAAAGTGAATGTCTAATAATTTGAATGCCATTTAAACATGCAGGCAGCAGAAGAGAAGGGAAGCCGAAGAGAAAAGATCTAGTGAGAGGAGGTTGGAGAAAAGATCATGACCCAAATTTCTGGGTTCAAGAAAGCAGGTGCTCAACCAACCCAAATCTCAAAAGAAAATGTATTTCTCTTCCTAATATATATGTAGACATGTTAATGTGTTCCTTTCGACAGGGACAACCAGGGACTTGTGTAGTGTGGGTGGGTGCGTGAGTTAGGTATGTTAAAGAGAAAAAGAATGTGTTCCTCACCATATAGCAATTGATGTCACGGTGTAGGCAGTGTGGCCTGCACCCAGTCAATGCAAGCTCTATCTTATCCTTGATTCCCATTTTCACCCTCCGCTAATCCTTATTTGTCAAGTGATCCGGAATGTTGATGTGATGAGCCCTACCTTGGTTTCAGGATATCTCAAACTCTCTTACTTTCTATCCTAGCCCTTTGATTTGATTAGGACCTTCCAACCCTGGGGAATTCTTGGAAAGTTAGTCTTGCATGAGCCAATTAGCCAATAATATGAAACACATAAGCATGGGAATTACCTGCAACGAAATGGATGATTCAGGAAAGGATCTTGCTATTTATTCTCCATAAAGTAGTATGTGGCTTTACTTTATGGTGAAATTACAGTTAAAATATACTGTATTTTGATGCATTTTTAAGCAAATAGGAGGCTTGATGAAAAATCAACTCACTACATGATGGCATGCAATGAGAGCTTGAGAATTTATTTTCATCATTGTATATTTTATAAATATACTGTGCAAACATTATTATTAAATATTGCTTGGATTTATGCAAGTAGATCTGTATGGTGCTGACAGCTGCTAAATCCTCCCATGCATTGCCTACCTTAGTGTGATGAAACTAACTAATATCACATGGACATCCCTGTATGAAAACCAGCCCAAGGTTTATTTCAGTCAAATTGATATGAACCGTTGGATTGATCATGTGTGAAATATATCTTTGTTTTTATTCACAATCAATCCAACCTTGTATGCTGTTTGCAGCGAAATTGGTGGCTCCTGTAATAAGAGCAGGGAGGGAGGGGCAATGTAAGATAAATCAGGTGTCAGTGGCTGCCAGTATCATCTGATGGCAGCATGGGTTTATTTTTCTGTGGGAAAATAACACAGCTATGTTTTCACTAAGGGCATGGTTGTTTCATTATATTGAATTCAAATGAATTTCCACGATGGCAATTGAATAAGGGAAGATGGGAAATAAATGCCTAGCCATCACCCTTGTAATTCAACTCCTAGGAAAGTCAAGGTCATCTACATCTCTATCTTATATCAATCACCCATTTGATATCCTTCACCTCTCACTTCTTTGATCATCCTTCAATGGGGCTCATTTGATCATGTATTCTATGTATTTTCTGCAAGCATACTAATGTAGAGAAGGTAAGATTTTATTCTTAATGTAGAGACAGCTTATAATCATCCTAAGCTTACTTGTGAAGGGAAGAATTTATTTTGAATGTAGAGAAGGCTTATGATGGTTTCTACCATAATTCATGATAAAAGAATAAGCATTATTTTATTGAGATTATATGATATGTATGAAATGGTAATAATGTGATGAGTATGCTTCAGTGAACTACTTAAACTTTCTGCCACGCAAAAGATACATGGTTTATACTCTTACCTGCTCTTCATGATAATTTGCTGTTTACTGTGAGAACTCTCTAAAGAGAGAACTTTGTGATCAACAAGTTGGCTCCATGAGGGGGGTGCTATTTGAGCCATATTTCTTTGCCTAAGGGTGATGAAATACTTGATTGCAACAATTCAAGATGATGCCCGTTGTGATAGTTTTGTTTACAATTCATCCGTCTTTTTTTTTTTTGTTCTTGTTGGCAGTGAGATGCAAATCGTTAGTGGTTGCAACTTGCAACAATGAACCCCTCTTCCAAATGTCTGCCATTTTTAAGGCTCTGCTCTAAAACTCCAAAATAAGCTATTAACCAAAATACCTACCAATGATAAGAACACATTCTCTCCCTTTCTCCCTCGAGAAAACATAAACCTCTGTGGCCTGTTCGTTTGCACAAAATATATAGGAACTCATGCTCAAATGAGCTTTCATTGAAGGATTAGATGGGACCGTGACTTCCCTAGTCATTGAATTACTAGGGTGATGGCTGAGTATTTATTTTCCATCTTCCCTTGATTCAATTTCCACCAAAGAGGAGGTTACTTGGTGGTTATTTTTGGATATATATACATATGGTTCTTCATTTTTAACCACTTGGAGAAATACAATCTTAGATATTCAATTGCACCAAGGAGGGCCTTGCCAGCCTGCCCAACACACACACGCGCACACACAAAAAGATTATTAAAAAAAAAAAAAGAGCAGTTGAGGTAATTTTTTTAACTAAAATCTGTTGAGGGGCCATGGAATTGATTTCCCGATTATTGTAAGACTATTTCATGAAAGTGGCTAAAATTGAAGAAACAATAGTAAAGATCCATCAGTGGCCATGTCAAAGTCATGGTCTGATCTTCATCTCCGCCTTGTATCTGTTACCTCTTTTAACAATATGTTATTATAAATGGGCGCAGCTTAGTGTTGATTATGTTAATTCTCTGATTTTGTTGCTGCATCTAATCTTTTTAGGGTCAGTTCTTTTTTGCAAGATGGTGTTAATTTGTTAAAGAACAGATCAATGCATCTGGGGGTTTTTAAGTTCAAAATAATGATAGGTCAGAACCTAGCATGAAGCTTTTGAATAGCTTGTGTATTTGCAAAATGAATACTGAATGTAGAATGCAACCATAATAGCTGCGCAAGCAGCGGCTGGTATCGTGAAAAAGTTAAAATCCTTTTAGCTGTGATGCCATGACAGATGCCAACGACTGAGGACTTGCTCTCAGCATTTGAGGACAGCTGTACAACAAAATGGAAGGGTAAAGGGCACTGTTGGAGCTATGTAGGGCGCTCACTACACCTCTTGTGAAGAAGACAGGGTGGTTTGCAATGTGTAGTCAGTAACGGCCAGCATCTGGTTCTTATTCAAATCGACTGAAGCTGCGATTGGGTTCTGCGGAGGGATCTTCTGAGAAGAACATTCAGGCAGTCGTTGGTCAGGATTCTTATGGCGGTAGTGTCGACACTAGGGCTGAATGGGTTGAGAAAATGTGGTGTTCACTTTATGCACTTGATGGGGATTTGAAATTTGGAATGATAATGGAGCACAAGTATTTGATGTTTTTTTTGTATGGTTTGACAATGGTTGGAGGTGCAAAAAGAACGAAAGGTTGCAGGTATTGAATGAAAGGATAAATAATTGGTAATTTCATAACAAACAAACATGCTAATTTGATAACATATATATTTATTACATATGCTTTTAAAAAAAACATATGTAGTTAATATATATATATATATATATGTGTGTGTGTGTGTGTGTATTGTTTTGAAACAAAAAGGCCTTATTAAAAAAGGAAAGGCTTGTCAATGTAATTCATAACAAAAACAAGGGGGGAGAAGGAGGATATTACAAATGAGATTAATAATGCTCTGCTGTTGTCTAATGTAAGGACATTTTATAGGTTAGTAGGTGACTAGTTTGTCATAAAAAAAGATGTGGGCTGAGCAACAAGGGAAAGAAGAGAAACAGGAGTGGTGATGCTTATTGAAGAGTGGGCGAAGGGGAGTAGTATTTATGGAGTCTCTAATAATGCCTTGAGTTGTTGGTAAGAATGATTAGCTTAAGAGATTTAATAGGGTATCAGAGTTAATTGGTCACGAGTTCGAATTCTAAGAGGAATGAGTCGGTGTTAAAAAATGTATGTCACCAAAAGTTAAGAATAGTTAGCTAGAGAAACTTAATAACGCGTAGGCATGTTTAGCTAGTCAAGAGTAGGTCAGATAAATTTTTGGGACGGCTGTGGACTGCGGCGGAAAAGAAATCAATGATCTTCAGGATTTAGGCATATATTTAAAAACAAAAATTAAAGAAATCAGGCGGGAAATAGACGGACCCTGATGGATTGGGATGTGGTTAGTTTTATGAAATGGATGGACAGAAAGGGCAATACTCAAAAGAGGCCTGAGGTGAGATAGGACGGTCCCGAAATAGCGATCTGCTGTAAACACCAACAAAGGGATGGACCGATAATTGATATTTGATAGAGATGGATATCACCAGCATCTTTCTTCTCTTTAAAATATTATTAGGACATTATCAGGATATTATAATAAATGTCAGTTTCCCAATAATGCAATGATAATTGCAACATTAATCATAAAACTGAAAATTATCGCAAGAAAAACATGATACAAAAATAGACTCAATTTTAATTAGTATCTTATATTTTCTTATTATTTAAGTGTTAACATTAAAAATCAAATTATACTTAGCCGCATTTTCTCAATGATGCTCCAACTTGCCAATCCACGCATGAGGCACCTCCATTCGATAGAAACAATTAGGGATAAATCCTCGGTTTTAGACTTGATTGTGGGGAATTTGTGTAACATGTGTTTGGCTGTGTGAGTATTTACTTAAAGAAAAAAAAAATCCTTAGATAATATGTTGGGGACATTTTCTTCAAAGTATATTTTGATTGTGGGTTGTGGTATGAGTGATGAGAAATAGCCCAAAGATTGACTAACATCACTTAACTAACGTCGTTGGTTCCTCAACGTCGTCTTGAATCTTGATTGATGGAAATGTGCAGTGGTCAATGTGGTATGTGATCACGAGAAGATGAGCTCCACCCCATTGTTGGAAATGGAGGGCCCCAAAATAGGTACTGCTTTATCACCGCTTTCCCTGTCGTCTCAGGCGTCATTTAGACCAAACCTAGCCGAAAGGAATCTGTGAAAAAGATATTGCATGGCCCACCCTCTTTCTCCATCCACACTATCCATCACCCAATCCTTTGCTTTGTCCTCCTAACCAAAAAGTCATTCCCACCTCCAAATAGTATCTCCTTGTTGCATAGGAAAGAATATGTGGGCCAGTTCCATTTCAGCTACTTCCCCCCACACACTTTCTTTCTTTTTCTTCCCAGGCAAAGGCAAATCCATCCCACTCATTGCCGATGACTGAAGGGGATTGGTTCTTGTGGGGAAGAAAGCAAATTCACTAATCATTCTCCTGCTGCTTTACTCTCAACTCTGTGCACTAAAATAAAATGCATCTAACCTGATAATTTCACTCTTCTTGTGCGCTACTTAATTTGCTGCTAAGATAGACATTGATCTGATTTTATGGTTCTTATAATAAATGTGATTTGGACAATTGGGTCCTGCTTGTTTCATGGAGAGAACTCAGAAGAAAAGTCCTAAATGCTGCCCCCCAATTGTTATTGTTCTTTAATTATCAAGTATCAACTCGCCTGCATTATGCATTCTAGGATTCATAATAGAACTTTAAAGGGTTAGGAAACCCATTTAAACTTTGTTCAGGTGTTTACTTTAAGATTCTCCCTGTCAAGCGTAGAATTCAATCAATGAACTCACATTGATATTTTGAATTTTCAAGATGTGAGTCTGCTTCGTCAAACAGGGCCGCGCAGTAACGGGTACAGTACCCCATCATTACATTGTTTCAATGGTAAAGCAGGGGTCAATGTTACATTTTGAGCCCTGCTACATGTCCCGAACACAGGGACCGGTCCTGGGATCGGTCCAAGGACCGGTCCTAATGTTCGGGACATTTAGACTTTTACTTACATTTTACCATTCAAGGGGAGGATTGTGAGTAATTCTAAAGATTCCTGTTTTTTTCGCTTTTATCCTGGACCATGCATTTCATTGCAGTGGATTAGATGAAGAGGAATGACTGATGGATGTAACTTCAATCTAAACGGTGAGTAACACTCCTACTAGGAGTCTAGGGAATTTGACTCGCACAAAACTATGACTGGAACGAGACTTACATGTATGACAGCATTTCTTCTATTAAGCGGCAGGTTCCAAGATTTTCATTTCAACGGGAGGATCCAAATATGTAGTTAGATTTTATAAATAAATCCAAGATTTTCACGTGAGCTTTTGGAGGCAGCTCCAAATTTTCATTTAGTTTTGAAGGCAACGGGGGCGACTGCCCCCATACTCTATATGCGGGTGCGCCCATGCTTCTACATGTTGTGCCACCCACCTGTTACTAGAAGGACCACAAAAAAGAGGCCTATTGAGGGTTATCACTTAGAACATATGCCTGGAAATCACTCACATGCCAGGATGACACTCTTGCAAGATCTTAACCAATCGACTAGAACTATCTCTGATTTCCTCTTTAGGCTAAAAAGAAATTTATTAAAAAAACTCAGGGTAAGAAAGGATTAGGTTGCTGAAAGGAGAATTTGCTAATAGGCTTTCGTCAAAGTGGCTAAGACGTCATTGGCAACCCAGTTGGATAACTATTGTGTCTTATAAGTGTTACATTAATATAGCTTGTCATTGGTGGGCCCTAGTAATCCGTCATTTTTATATTTTTATAAATCATGACATCACTGAATCTTACTGAGTTTATAAAGATATGCTAACTGAATAATGTCCACTAAATAGTTACTGTAGGATGTTTCATCGAATGGAAAGAGAATTTCAAGAAAGTAAAAAAAAATTGTCTTACTTTTAAATAAATTACGTGAAGATTTAAATATTTAAAAATATATATAAAAAAATGTTTATCACAATTCTTTCAATCATAATTTTTGTGAAATATGACAAAAATACCCTTTTTTGTGACAGGTTTTTGTCTTTTCTTAACCTTTAAATAGAATAGCTTTCCGCAATTCTTTCAATCAAGTACTCTCCATATTTTTTTGAGGAAATGACAAAAGTGTTCTTCCTTTATGATGGGTTTAAATCTCTTCTTAACCTCTTTCTTCCCTAGAATTCCATTTTGATTTCGATGGTCAAAACCATTTAATTAAGCTAGTTTTTTAGTCATTTAGAATCCCTTTTTTTCGACCATTCATGCATAAAGGTAGTTGAAGTGGGCCCTACTAGGTCATTTGAGTTGGACTTGATCATTTATCTTAAATGATTTATTTAAAAAATTGAAAAATAAAATAAGGGTATTTTGGTCATTTTAGTTTTTTTTTTTTTTTTTTTCTTTCTGGAGAGGACTTGATTGAAAGAATTGTATAAAACTTTTACACCTTCTTGAGATATTCAAATCTTTATGTACGTTTTTGAGAGTGAGTCAAAACTTCTATACCTTTTTGTATCTTGTATGATTTAGTTTAATTGTTAATCCTATTAATTTGACGTCCATTGATTTTATCACTGGTAACAGTCTGTTTCCCTACTTAATATTGAATGCCACTTCGAGATCCTATGGGTAAGTACACTTACACAAGAAATGGAAATTTCCATTCTGTGGGACCCATGTGGGTCACTACGTAAGAGATCTAAATGTTGGTTTAACTATCTATGCTTGATAATAAGGGGTTGCCGAGTTTGTTGGGTACCTTTTTTTCACCTAACTGTTCAGGATTTCCCATCAGGAGTAAAATTATTTCCTCATTTTTAGTGTTTCAGAATTCTTTCCTCATTTCTAGTGTTTCCTATTTGGGAGCAAACTTCTTTTCCATTCTGTCATGGGTCCTTGGTTGGTTACCAGAGAGAGAGAGACAAAAACGCCTACTCTCTAACTCAAGTAGTCTTTTGGATGAGAATAAAATGTAAAAGAAATAATCACACATTTGTGTGGCATCATTCTTTTTCCTTTGTGAATGCATTGAATTTTTCTGCAGATAAGTGCTCATAAAATGTTGACATACAAAATTCTTTTTGAAAAAAACTTCAAGAAAAATTCGCCATTTTGAAGAATTTGGTGTCTAAGGAAGGGTTGGACTTGTCCCTCTTTTCTTATAGTGTCAACTTTCTCCCTCCTCTCCGCTCCCTTCCCAAAGAATCCGATTTTTCTTACACCTTCTCCACAGTAGGGAAATGACAAGGTACCCATATTTATGCAATTTTGCATTTTTTTTTTTTTAATTTATGCGATATCATACAAAAGTCCCCCATTTGTTGGGTTAAAAAAGAAATATATCTATACGATAGCGAACGGTTTTAGTTTGTGTGATATCTCACTATTAAGGGTATTCTAGTCCTTAAAAACTATACAACAGTACATGAGAAAATATTAAAAATTTAGTGAGATGAAGGGGAAATCCATTTTATACGTAAAAGTATACGGTAAAAACCCAATTGCAGATGTTTATATGTAGAATCCATGCATAGGGGTGTCCACAAAAAAAAGCACCACGTGCCCAAAGTGTCCACAGTTTTTTTTCTTTGTTCTTTTTATTTTTTATTTTTTATTTTTTGTTAAAACGCTGCTGGTTTTAATCATCTTCTAATAGTATTTGGACAAAAAGAAGTAGAGAATGTTAAAATTAGTTAGTTTGCCACCCTTTTAATTCCTAGGTATATTGGGTGTATTGGTTGGCAACTTCAAATTAGTATTAAAGCCAACACGTCCTGAATTTAAATACGCAAGGTCCAAAAAGGCCCACGTTGTCTAAGGTTATCTTCGTGTAAACTTTTATTTTCATGGCATCATGAAAAATTCCATCCCTTTCTTAGTAAAATGGTATCTGTGTCAAATCAAGAGAAAGTATTTTAATATATTTTTTCTCTTTCCCCTTGAAAAGCCTACACAAAATTTGTAATAGGATTGCTGTCCACACTTCAAAATTGCAAACGAGAAAAAATTTTCTCACTTACCTATCAACCTTTGTTTCTTCACCATTTCTCGACTTCTATATAACCCAGGAGAGTATGGAAATCCATAGATATACATGTTTTCTGATCTTGTTGGCTAATTCTAAATGATCTACTCATTTAGAATGTGTGACAAGTTTGTGACAAGTTTAGTTTTTCGTGAGTGGGTTTTGTATCACATATCTGAAATCCATCACAACAATCCGACGGATAAAAATATGTATACGTCAACCTATTTAACATCATCCCCAAACTAAATTCTTAACAACAAACAATGAGTTTTATTATTCTAAGAAAAGCTGAAATTATGTTGTTAAACAATGCATCATACTGCATATGTAATGGTTGGTGTGTTTAGCAATTGAGGTGGGACCATTTGGCATGTCACATGGGTGGACTGATTTCCTCAATGGCGGCGTTCCTCACTTGCTCCTTACTTGTCATATTCAAATTAGAAATATTTATAACAACTCTTGATTTGTTTAAATGCAATTTGCATGGTGTGACAAAATTGCACAATAAAAGATCTTCTTAAGGAGTTTCATTACAAACTCAATAGAAGAGAAATAGCTAGGATGGATCTCTTTATAAAAGAAGGGGTTGGAGAGAGACAGAGGGGGGGTTGAGGTTTGTGAAAAGTTTAGTTTAGTTTCCCCACCCCACCACCACCATTTAGAATGTGTATACATGTTTGTTAATAGCATATCATGCACAAAGTTTTGACAAATGTACACGTGTAATTTTATAGTTGTATATATACAAAAACTGCTTGGTCCGAAAGTGTCTTCGTGGATTAGTTTTTGACTAAAACCATTATTAATATGTGACATATATTAATATATCATATAATTATGAATTTATTATATTATCATTCAATCCTTGTCGCATCTGTCTTAGGCAGAATTACTTATATAATGTAACATGATTTGATATCACATCATATAATAATATATATATATATATATATAAGGATCATTTGGTTCTTAAAAAATTGGATAGTAATTTATTTAGGATATAACTTACTAACATGGAGAGATAATAAATTTTTTCGTTAATTTGTACTTTAGTTTTCTTTTTATTTGGTTCCCTAGCCAAGGGGGCTGGGACCCAAGAGAGAACTCGTACACAGCTCTCCGATAGTCGAAGTCTTTAACATAGAGAAATCGAAAGTTAAAGGAGTTATACTCCACAGTGAGTTCCTTCTATTGAAATTAGATCCACTCAAAATCAGCTACCTTTGTGTGCATCGATAATCTCTAATGTTACCCTAATAAAAGTTGGCCCCATTGTAAGATCGGCCATTGAACAAAACAAAAGTGACTAATGAAAATAATGCATAAGATTTCGTTAGTTTTTTTTTTTCTATAGTTTTTCCATTTTGGCTAATTATACAAAGGTCCGTGTGGTAGATATTATATTTACTTTCTTACTTTACAGTTTATGCATTCCTTTTTGTGATAATATGGTAAACAAATGATACAAACGCCCGTGCTCAGCGGACCAATTTGGGGTGGCAGTTTTTGAATTGACCTGCCAGCCCAACCCAAACCAACTTGATAATTCATGGTTCAAGTTGACCCTTTTTTTTAATCTCCGACCAGGATTTAAATGGTTGCTTATGGCTCAATTAACAAACATGTAAACACATTCTAAATGGAGGGCAAGTTCAAGGTAGGAAAAACTAAATTTGTCACAAACCAAACTCATAGAATATAAGAAGCAGCGGTTGAAGAATTGCAATTGCAGCTTTACCGCCGTAACCATAAGCGGTAAACTAGCAAATGCAACTTTTCCTCCCTTATGAGTGGAGGAAAAGTTTTGCCGCCGTAACAATCAGCGGTAAAACAACAAATACAACTTTTCCTCCATGCTTAGCGGTGGAAAAGTTGGAAATTGCCCATATTATGGGAGGCAAAGCCTTCTCTACAAAGGGATGGGCTCATAGAAATCCAAATCTAAAAAATGACCCTGATTAGATAAGAGCGTTGAATCCTTGCTTTAAATTGGTATTGATATTGGCTTTCAACCTTTACTCTACTTTCGTACATTCCAGTGAATAATTTCAACTTTAGCATAGTTGGGCATGGATTTGAGGCTAGGGCTGTCAATGGACCTTGGTTATTGGGCATTCCTTTTGAGATAGATTCATTACTGGGTTTTGGTCCATTATTTAGTCCTAGTTAACAATGTCATCAGGTACAAAGGATTTACAACCAAACCTTGTAGATATTTATACAGAGATTTGTTCTATGTTCTCCGTCTTTTGTCTTAATTTCCAAAACTCCCTATAATTTTGAGAATTATTTTTAAATCCTTAACTTCTTTAATTTATAAAAGTGAAGTCCTTTTATTCAAATTTCTTTTAGCAAATGATATAAATACCCACTATGCTGATAAAAGTTTAATTTTTTAACGATTTTTTATTCCTTTTCTCTTAAAACCCTGATTTATAACTCTAATTATTTTAAAATGATTTGATAGGTTAACTAAGAGATACGGTTTCATGCTTCTGTACGTACGCGTACAACACAAATAATTGAATATCGAGAGTCAAACCAAATAACAAACATTACACTACAAATTGATGCAGGTAGAATGTGACCAACAACTTCTTATCAACACAGTGGGACCGACCATCTCCTATGTGGCAGTGACGATGAGGCCCACTCAGTTCTCTTGGGACCACAGAACATGTATGAGCATTTCCTTTTAGCTTTAGCTACAGAGAGAGAGAGAGAGAGAGAGAGAGAGAGAGGAAACCTTCGTCATTGTCAGCTGGCTGTACAATCGAGCCGTCATTATTTTCCACTGACAAAACCGTCCTTAGATTGAGTCATGCCATAGGGAATTATTAACTTGAGAATAGTGTAGATAGAAAAGGCAAAAAAAAATTTACAGCCCATGTTTTACGGGAGTGTTAAAATAAAAATCTGCTTATACTTTCTAAAAAGGGAATGGCATTTCTCCTTTTTCTACTTGTTTTTGTCCCTCTTTACCTCTCCCTCGCCCACTCTCAATGTTATCCTGTGGGCTACAGGAAAAATAGATTGGTGCCCTCTATTGTGGGCCGGTTATTCTAATTTAAAGGGGATCCACTTTATGGATGGTTGGGATGCTCGTTAGATGATATATTTCTCTCGCACACACATGCTCCTGACCAACTCAGTAACACCTGGGAACAAATATATGTAAGGGAATTTTGCCTTCTGAATTTCTTGAGATGAAACTTAGCAGTTTTTTTCCGCACAAGAAGAGACAGATTAATTATTTATAGAAACTCATGTGTATTCCAATGTTTATAGTGGAACTTCACCCATTTTTGTTGAAATCCTTTGATCAGATAATTGGCAGGACCCAAGAAATCCGATATGAAAGCTAATTTTCAAAGCCAACCCTTTCTATTTGATAGGGACAACGATCCTCACAAACTTTGATGAGTCCTATTATTATCCTATAAAAGGAGGAGAAACCTTTATCTTGCAGAGGCTTAGAAGTTTCGAGACAAGACCTTCAAAGGTCATGTGTCACATAAATGAGGGTCAAATTGGTTGCCAACTCCTTGGTTGCGCTTATGCGCCCTTGAAAAGTATATATACCACATTGTGTAAGGCCCAACTGATGCATGTCAATCGTGATTCTAAGGTTATTACGTACACTGTATGTCGGGTATTATTACACTGTATGTTGAGTTGTCATGATTCATTGAGTCTGCAGATTCTATTTCGGACCTCCTTGAACTTATATCAGTATGCAATCTAAATGTCATGGTTTTAGGAGTGTGGGTCCACTTATTTTAATTTTAATTTCAAGGAGTTGGCGGAGTGGCCAGAACTACGATTTCTTCCTCCTTCAAAACTAGAGGTTTTCTTATCGACTTTTGATTTTTCCTTCTTCAGAAATCGAAGATTGAGTCCACTAGTATTACCACCTTGGGGCCATAAGGGTGTTTATCCGGCTTCCCTTTAGGCCCGAAGAAATTAGTCCAGTCCCAAAGGCTGGAAAAAATACTAGTTTTTTCATTTTAAGAATTGATAGGGTATTCTTCTTCTTTAAAGCTGGAAAGTAGTTGAAAGGAAACAAATCAAATCTCTTTTCCTTTATCCACATCACCCTACGAACCCTAAGTATCTCACCTCCTTATTTTAAGTTGTTTCATCTGAAAAAAATAAAACTAGTTATATGAGTAATTCCTCCTCCTCGACCACTATGACTCTTTATCAGTGAAATGCCTCATCCCATTAAGTCTCTCTCTCTCTCTCCCTCTCTCCCTAACTCTCACAAAGTTGTCCTAATTATAATCTGTTTGATATTGGCACTTCTTCATTTCTCTCACATGGCCACAACACCTAATAAGGTATGGTTTCTGTTTCTAATACTATGCTATTATTGCTATTATCGATGTAAATAGTAATGCATATTGGTAACTGGTATTTTTTTCCAAGGGCTTTTTTATTATATAAAAAAAAAAAGGTCAATAGAAATGTATATTTGTAATTAATTTTCTATCACATGGTACCATGGCTTCACTCAATATATAGATCTAAGACCTCACATCTCTCTCTCTGACTCTCACAAAATCTTTTGGTAACCGTGTTTGTAACTGATGTTTTTTATTATGGCATAAAATCATTGGGGATTTGACATTGGGGACCTTGTTTTTTAAATGTCAATAAGGTATCGTTTCTTGCTCTAATGCTATGCTATTTTTGCTACTCTTGATGTCAATTTATTTTCATGCTTCTAACCAATGGTATACACTTCCATACAAATGGAAATATCAAGATCAATCCCACAAAGTCAATCCCTAATTATCCGAGTGACTTGCGGGTTTGTCAACCAACTATTTTTAATTGGTTGTTACAAAGTTAATTATGATTGTTTTTCGGTTATAGACTTTGTGTCGTCATTCTAATTTTAAATTGAATGCGTTTTGCAAAGTTATAATAATTAAATCAACCTAATTATCTATGTTAAACTGTGCATCACACACACCTTACCACTAGTAATAGTAACTATACTATTTTTCAACTTCTTTGGTCATCGTCAGCCATTTGATCTAAGCAACAGAAATGGGCGATTCAGATGAAAAACCAATGAAACGCAGGAATCACCATCATTGTTTCAATCAAAGCTAAACCTTGATGTACAGGTCAATATATTACTGCAATGATAAGTACCTTTGCTTAAACCATTTTTCACCGAAATGAAAAGATTACCAAAAATTGAAAAATTGAAGATCTTTTTTTTTTTCCCAAATACATTAGGGTGTTATAGATGTGTGTAAAAAAATAATAAAATAAACTACCAGAATATCAAAGTGGTGACAATGAAATTTTAGTGTATTTAAAGTCTCTTACTAAATTCTTAGCCACAACCTTTATTATGTATGAGATTTTATTTTCATCACATTATGTTAAATGGCTAACAAAAATAAAATAATTAAATCTTTTGGTTGATGATTAATCCACCATCTCTGTTGTATTCACTGGAGCCCATTTTATGTCATGTTTTGGCTTTGACCTATCAGGATCCTTTCATATGCATTATTAAGTCATTTTCTAAGAGTTAGAGCTTTTAGTATTTTTGTTTACCAACATGGGAGATGGCCGGGGGATGTTGAGTCTTTGGAGACGTGTTTCTTTCACCTAAAGAGGGCTATCAGAACCCTTTGATATACATTATTACGCTGTTTTTTAATATCTCAAGCTTTTGGTGTTTCATGTTACTAATAATAGCTATTTGTCTAAATTGTTAATTGTTATGCTAGATGTCATAGTTTCCTCTCGTGTTTAAAAAATAAGTTCCAGTGAATATTCTTAAGCAAAAATGAAATCATTTCAAATGAACATATTATCTTAAAAAAAAAAAAAAAAAAACTGAACATATCATCAAGGTACATAAAATGGCTATAAATGTCAATTAATATTTATTTTTGGCATAATCTAATTCACACCCCCACATGTCAGAGCTGGCAGACCCGACACAATGTCGCCAGCATTAGCAAATTAAGAAGAGGAAACTACCTTTGACTTGGATAGTATGGATTTTGTAAATTTTTTACTACTTGAGAAAAAGGGGGCAGTGCGGGACTCTCTAAAAAAATCCATGCACATTTGACCAAGATATATGTCTCATTAAACGCCATAAAATTGGTAGTTGAAATTAAAAACTTGCTTAATATATATATATATATATATAGCCTTAAATACAAGCAAGGATATCCACTCAACCTGATTTTTTGTGCCAAGTTAGCAAAGTCCTAAGTATTTGGTAGGGCAATGAGACTTTATATCTTCACCAATCTTTTCAAATATGGGTATGGAATCCAGATATTTCTCGAAGATTTGACTTCTAAATATCATGGGTAGTAGGAGTGGAAGTTCATAGTGAAGGCCAACTATTGAAAATTTGAACCGTTACACATAAAACTACTCTCAACGTATGATGTACCCTAAATCTAACTCAATAAGAGTTGGTCTCACTATTAAACAGACCATTCAATAAAATATGATCATTAATGCAGTCTTCTTCATTACTCATTATCATATTTTTCTTTATAAAGTGATAAATATTACGGTGATATCAGCTCTTATTAGGGTAAAACTTAAGAGTCTAGAATTCTCACATGCTTTCCTTTAGTGGGACGCATGGAAATCCACCGTGAAGCCCCCTTATTGATTATTTAGGTCATTCAAATTGAGCGTCATTCCCTCCAACAACATACTTCCAAATTTTACTTCAAAGAGAGTTGGTTCCAGCATTGGATTAAGTACATAATTAGTGATGTGAATAACAAAAATTTTACTTCAAATGCACCAATTGTGTTATCATTGATATGCTTAATCTCATAGCGGGACCAACTAGTCTTGAAGTAAAATTTGGAGACATGGCATAAATAATACATGTTTATTTTGAGTGTCTCAAATTTTCATTCGGTAAGCGCAACTCGAGTTCCACTCCTTCCATTCAAGAGAAGCATGATGAAGATCAGGCCCAAACCTAGGTGTAGGCCCGGGGGGCATTCCCCCCCAAATCTTTAATTAGTTTATATATTAATTTTATAACAAGTGGCCCCCCCTTAATTGTTTGCACAAAGTCAAAAAAAAAAAAAAAAAAAAAGAGACCAAATCGGTATATGAAATCTATAACATGAATATGAAATCTATAATAAATATGATTTTTATTTGATTTGTAGATGGGAAAGTCATCTACAATTGCGAGATTTTTCAAGGGAAAAAATCCTACAAACTTAGATGCTGATGGGCCATCGCCCACCTCTAACGTTGAAACTCCAATTGCTGAAAATCATCATACAAAACTTCAAAGAACTGAAATCAGTAAAGATAATGATATTGGTTCTTTGGAGTGTGATCTAGGATTGCGTCGCCAGATCGATATGGGAGTATGATGTCAGTCAACAAGATAAAATTCAATGAAAGTACATAAAGGTTGGTGCATGACAATGGAAGCTTTCTCAAAGTATCCGAAATCTGGATCAATGGCTCATCCTCGTAGCTTTCAAGAGTCTTCGTTTAATTTATTTCCTTCGTGGTTGGAATATTCTTCAAAGAAAGATGCAGCCTTTTGTCTTCCATGTTATCTCTTTCATAAGCCAATCGGACATGCTGGACAAATTGCATACACTATTGACGGATTTCAAAATTGGGAGAAAGTTAAGGATGGAAGAAATTGTGCTTTGTTAAATCATATGGGAAAAGGTCAAAATACTTTTCATAAAGATGCCAAGAGATCATGCGAGGACTTGATGAACCAACCTCAACACATACAAAAAGTACATGACAAGTTCACTTCTGAACAAATTGCAAACAATCGGTTACGACTTAAGGCCTCGATTAATACAGTCCGATAACTTGCATTTCAAGCTTGTGCTTTTAGAGAACATCATGAAAGTCCGAGTTCAATCAACCATAGAAATTTTTTAGAGATGTTATAGTTGTTGTGTTCTTATAATGAAAGGTTTCAAAAGTTGTATTAGATAAAGTTCCTAAAAATGTCTTATACACATCACCAAAAATCCAAAAACAAATTTAGTTAGAGATATGTCCAGAAAAAAATAAAAAAGTAACTATCTTGATTTATTAAAAAATATTTATTTAAGTTTGCAACCCCCCACAAACAAAAAAAAAAGATGAAATCCTGGTTCCGCCCTTAATGAAGATCACATAGACCCGAATTCAAAATTCAAAAATATACTATAAATTAGAACAACTTTTATTTAGAAGGCTTGCATTTTTAATAAACTGATCCCATTTTAGAGCTTCACTCCTTGAGCTCTAGATTTCCTGAGTTAAAAAAAAAGGCTTTAGAATGAGAGGATCTCCAGTCCCCCCACTCGTGCGGATGCTCATGCCCCTTTGAATGTCGAAGAACCGGGAAAAGCCGAAAAGGTAACAGCGCTAATCTCGCTGCCTGTGAGGGAAAAAGCAAAATATACCAACTTATATTACAATGGGCTCGACCCTCGATGATGTCAGGCAATGAAAAAATGTAACGTTAGAGATTCCGCACTGTCTATTTTTTAGACTTTCCACATATTGACAGTTTGACACGAGTCAGATGCAGGTCATCAGCTCTTATAAATTACAAAAAAAACAGAAGCCAACTCAGCTGTTACACCTTCACTTTATTCATCACCAGCTATTCTTAGTTTGTCACTTACAAGTTACTACTTAAGTAACAAAAAAAATTCACCAACCATCTTTTACTGATGCATTGCTGCCCCAACTGCAGAATTTAACTCCAAAAATTACCCAAACACCATTATGATTACCCCATGCATTTATTCCAGAAACAGTACATCTGTACGTGCATGCACCACTGTTCCATTCATGTTTTTCCTCTGGCAATTTGCAACGGTCACTTTTTTGGTTTGTTCAGGGGTGTTTTTGTCACAAAATTATCAACGGACCATTTGTAATCCAGGGGGGTTAAGTCAGTGGGTACTAACAGCTATTCTTTGTAGGCATTCCCATGTGAGTGACACTTTTCTCTCATGCTTTCCTCCCCCTCCTTTTAGCCTCACTCTCTTTTTCTAGCTCTCTTTTTGCCCTTCCTCATCTAACCCCCCCTTTGTACACCTTTTTTCTTTCTCAGCTTTCTCGTCTCTGCATCTCTCTCTCTCTCTCTTTTCCTTTCTCCTCTCTGTGATAGATGCAAATTCCAGATATCCATTGACAAGTTCTCCTAAGCTTCCTTTCCTATCAATCTTTATTTGCTGATTCCTATATCAAAGAAAAAACAATTTTTTTACAGGATCTCACCATGTCTGCTCCAAAGCCAGAAGAAATAGTCCATCCACCCTTGGATCAACTACAGGGGTTTGAGTACTGCATCGATTCAAACCCGTCTTGGGGTATGCCCTTTTTCACTCGGTTCATCATAAAAACTAAAAATAAAATAAAAAGAAAAACACCCATTTTCCTATTGAATCATCAGCTCTATCCATAATCCATCTATGGATCTCTTTTTTTCATAATGTTTGATGTTTTCTTTGTCTTACCTTTCATGGGGTGATAGGTGAAGCTATTGCTTTGGGTTTCCAACACTACATATTGTCATTGGGTACAGCAGTGATGATTCCAACTCTACTAGTCCCTATGATGGGTGGAGATGATGTAAGAATAACAGAAGCCGCTTCCTTTTCCTCACTCTTCTTCTGGAATGGATGGACTTGCTCTTGCCCACTATGTAGAGATGTGTACATACATAAACATGGGCATTGAACACTTGTTCATTTCTTCTCTCTTTTGATTTTTTTTGTTTTGTTTTTATTGATACAGGGAGACAAGGTGAGGGTGGTACAGACTATACTATTTGTGACTGGGATCAACACTCTACTGCAGACCCTGTTTGGAACGAGGTTGCCAACGGTCGTTGGCGGCTCATATGCATTCATCGTGCCGATCGTATCGATCATACACGATTCTTCTTTGTCCCAAATCTCCGATGGTCACACGGTTTGTAATTTGTATAATAGACATATTATTCTATTGTCTCTGTATGTGGGTGTCTGCATACAACTATAATCTATCAATATTTACTTTTTAGATTTTTGTTTGATTGCATTAGAGATTTCTCCAAAGCATGAGGGCAATCCAAGGAGCTCTGATAGTCTCATCAAGCCTGCAGATCATTCTGGGATATAGCCAGCTGTGGGGTATCTGTTCCAGGTATTGTTATAGTACTTACAAGGAAGTGTAACTTTGTTTGGAAGAATGATAACTGATTGTGTGCGCGTGTTAATCATATCTATCATCAAATGGAGTACGAGATCATCCATCGGATCATGGTGGGTCATGGTTTTTGATGGTCCAATCGTCCCGAACTTGCCCATTAATTGGATGGCTAAAAAATTGGGCCTGTTTTGTGTATTGATTGGTTGATTGCAGTACAAAAATTCTGAAAATTTGTTGCACGTTGATGCTGCCTCAGGTTTTTCAGTCCGCTTGGGATGGTGCCGGTGATTACTTTGGTGGGTTTGGGACTCTTCAACCGAGGCTTCCCTGTGGTAAAGCTCCTTTCTCTGCTTACCGTGTGTATGGACTATGGACCCACGTGTGAGAGATCTAATCTGTTCAAACTATGCTGGCCTCAATAGAAAAACAATAAAAAGGACATTTTCACTTGTAAGTGTGGCCCATTCGATAGAGTGAAAAATAAGATCTCCCATATTTAGCAGAAGGCCGGTGCATGATGAACGGATTGGATTCTCCCAGAGACGTGTCGAATGGAGATTATATTTTTTTAAAGATTTGTAGGCGTTTTTGTCTTACCCCTGTTCTGGGTTATGCCAATGTATATCAGGTTGGAAGGTGTGTGGAAATTGGTGTTCCAATGCTTATCCTCTTCGTTGCATTCTCCCAGGTACTCTTTGCTTTCAAAGAATTTTTTTGCTTTGTCTTCTATATGGGAATCCAACTCAGTAGAAAGAGGGTACCTTTACTCTCTTCTTTTCACACTTACATATGCTTCTATTTACATCATACACTTTCTTCTTTATTATTTTTAATTTTGACTTTGTGGTTGTGTTTTGTTTCTTATTTTGTTGTATAGTATCTGAAGCATTTTCATGCCAAAGGATTACCAATTCTGGAGAGATTTGCGCTGCTGTTGTCCATCACAGTAATCTGGGCCTACGCCCACTTGTTGACAGCCAGTGGCGCATACAAGCATAGGCCTGAGTTGACCCAATTCAACTGCCGAACCGACAAGTCCGGCCTCATTTCGTCTGCACCCTGGTAATGCTATGTTCTTTATTTTATTTATTCAAGGGACCCCTCCACCATATCAACATCACATACTGTATAAATATGAGCATATCTATTCCTCTTGTTAAAGAGTTCAGATTTATTAATTTGCCCACACACATCGTCATGAAATTTAGAGTTGGTGATAGTTTGGATGTGCGTACGTACGCAGAAGAAAATTTTTATAACGTCAGATTATGAAAGAACTTTATGTATTTATCATTGTTAATAATAATTTAAAAAACTAAAATAAGAAAGTGAGTATAATTGAGATGGTCATTTCCATGAATGCAGGATAAAGATACCATACCCACTTCAGTGGGGTCCACCTACATTTAATGCAGGCCACGCCTTTGGGATGATGGCAGCTGTTCTTGTCTCTTTGATCGAGGTGGGTAGAAAATTAGATTTATTAACAACAATTGGCTTACTACTGCTTTAGTAGTAGTATATAATAGGTGTAAAGAGAAAATATTATCATCATACACAACAATTAACCAAAAGGGCTGTTTGGGTGGGTTTTTCTTCTTCTCCTTCTTCTTTGCAGTCGACAGGAGCTTACAAGGCCGCATCTAGACTGGCAAGTGCAACACCCCCTCCTGCTCACGTGCTTAGCCGCGGAATTGGCTGGCAGGTATATGCAAATTCAATCCTTGTACATTCTGTGATTATGGGTACTATTTTAGTGTCTTCACCACAAAATGTAGGAGGATCAATGTGGGGTTGGTTGGTTGACATGTGTGAGCCATGTGTCATCTGGCCATCCCCGAAGGCCCAAAAAGCCGTGCCTGTTTGTCACGTTCGCAGATAAAATAATGTAGAAAAAGAAATATGGGAACCAACCATCTGATGTTCGTGGTCAGCATGTGCTCATTTGGTGGACCCTGAACAAGTAAAAAGCAAAAGAAAAAATACCCGTGACTTGGGCAAGGACTGTGTCTGTGTAGTACTTAATACAGATTTGCCTATGGGTTGGTGGAATCAGGGAATTGGGATCTTATTGGATGGACTTTTTGGAACTGGGACTGGCTCCACCGTCTCTGTGTAAGTCAATGAATCTTGCTACTATCTTTCACTGTTCTTTCCATTCTAGCCTCTGCTACAATTGAAATAAATGGAGGTACAGTCCAGCTAAACGGTTCTTGTGGTGTTGTTTTTACAGAGAGAACGTGGGGCTTCTAGGAGCCACGCGAGTTGGTAGTCGCAGGGTTATTCAAATATCTGCTGGTTTTATGATCTTCTTCTCCATATTAGGTAATAATATATGCATCACATTATAAGTTTGCCACCTTAATTTCAGTTCTAGTAAGTTTATTTTGTTTATTACTACTATTATTCAACTTCTTGGTTTTTTGTGTGCAGGGAAGTTTGGAGCACTGTTTGCATCAATACCATTTACTATCTTTGCTGCTGTCTACTGTGTGTTGTTTGGACTTGTTGGTACTGTTCTTTGTTTTTTATTGTTTCTCTAATAGAAGCATAGATTTTGTGTGTGTGTCTCTTCTTGTGGTTGTTTCTCAACTTCTCTCTGGTCTTTGTTCATTTTTACAGCTGCTGTGGGGCTCTCATTTCTGCAGTTCACCAACATGAACTCGATGCGCAACTTGTTCATTACGGGTGTTTCCTTGTTCTTGGGGCTATCCGTTCCTCAATACTTCTTTGAGTACACTACATCTGCTCAACATGGTCCTGCTCACACCAGGGCTGGATGGGTGCGTATCACATCTCCAACAAACACATTACTAAGGAGAAAAAATATTACACACCTAATTTACTGTATGATATATGGATATATATATAGCCCAAATATACACCCCCACGCCTTAATGCAATGAAACATCCAAAATATCATAAGAATCCCAGCTCTTGTGATTAAGACCCAAAACTAATAAACAGTCAGGTACAAGGACTTACAACCATCAGTTGGGGCCGAAAGCAATTTAGGCTCAGTTTTGAATGGTTCTCTTCATTTGGATTATGCATGATCTGGCCATTTTTCCTAGCATGATATATGGATATATATAGCCAAATACACCCCCAGGCCTTAATGCAATGAAACATCCAAAATATCATAAGAATCCCAGCTCTTGTGATTTAAGACCAAAAACTAATAGAACAGTCAGGTACAAGGACTTACAACCATCAGTTGGGGCCGAAAGCAATTTAGGTTCAGTTTTGAATGGTTCTCTTCATTTGGATTATGCATGATCTGGCCATTTTTCCTAGCATTCAGCATTTGTAATTCATTCATGCTCATGACAGCTTGTTTCTTCTTCCCTGCTGCAGTTCAATGATTTTCTCAACACCATCTTCTTCTCCCCGCCAGCTGTTGCACTGATTGTAGCTGTTTTTCTTGATAATACACTTGACTACAAAGATTCAGCTGTAGATAGAGGAATGCCATGGTGGTCCAAATTCCGAACATTTAGAGGAGACAGTAGAAATGAAGAGTTCTACACCCTCCCCTTCAATCTTAATCGATTTTTCCCTCCGTCGTAAGTGATTCTTGTTAATGTTATGAAAGAGCAATGGAATTAATGAAGCAAGATGGAATTTTTCCCTCCGCCGTAAGTGATTCTTGTTAATGTTATGAAAGAGCAATGGAATGAAGCAAGATGGCAAATGAAAAGGATAAAAGGAAGAGGGCAATGAACTCCAAGGCCCTATACATAGGAGGAGAAAAGAGTGAGATCTTCATGGGTTTTCAGTAACAATGGAATTGCTGTTTCAAGCTTACCAATTTTACCTATATCTGAGTCTGGAATTTCAGGGCTTAATAAAAATATTGTATTTTCCTTTTAAATGTTTTTAAGAAATTTACACCAAAGATCATCTTATTCATTATGCCTAAAACCAGGCAAAAAAATAAATACATATAAGATCGCGTTGATGAAGTGCATGAATTGCTGATTAGGGAGGACCCTGCTATTGCATTTTGCACATGCATTATGGGCAGCTTGGTCTTTAAATGTTTTTATTAAGAAATTTACACCAAAACTCATCTTATTCATTATGCCTAAAACCAGGCGAAAAAATAAATACATGTAAGATTGTGTTGATGGAAGTGCATGAATTGCTGATTAGGAATAACCTGCTATTGCATTTTACACATGCATTCTGGGCACCTTGGTTGCCTGTATATGCTTCGACCCAAACGCCTCAGTCGCACTCGTTGACCTTCCTCAATCATCCTCCTCACTCTCTCCTCAAAATCATTCCATTCTATGGTGTCATTACCTGATAAGATCTTCGCAAATCGCTTCTTGTTGGGCCGCAAGGTTGGAGCATGCCCACCACCATAATAAGTTCGGTAACCAGTAACCAGAGATGAAAGTTGGCTACCTGAATCAGTCATAGCAAAGACATCTGCTGTTGCACAAGCAATGAAATCCAGTGCAGCTAACTGCAGGCATAAAGTCTAATATCATTTCAAGGTCAAACGACAAAGTATTAGAGAAAAATGTAAATGCATGCAGCGTAAGTTTTTCAGCTCAATCCACGAGTAATTTTCTGGTACAAGGTGGGCCCTATCGTGCCACGTGTAAAGACACTGATCAAAGGTGGGCCCAACTGGACCTGCACTTGCAGATCACTTTTAGGAGAAAATTACTTGTGGACTGAGCCGAAAAATCACACCCCTATCCCTCTCTCTGGCCATGAGAGTGAGCATAAAAAAAATCATACTATAGTTTTTTACGTGAATGTCAAATTGGGCCTTGTGCCAGATCATGGATGGGTAGAAAGTGTGGACGGTACAAGGTGGGCCCAAGTGGGCCCTTTCGTGCTGGCTGCACGTGCAATCCCCTGCTTTCTACCCATCCTTGATCTGGCACAAGGCCCAATTTTTGACACATCCATGATCTGGCACAAGGCCCAATTTTTTACATTCACGTAATAAACTATATTATGATTTTTTTTATGCTCACTCTCATGGCACTTGCTACCCATCCATGATCTGGCACAAGGCCCAGTTTGACGTTCATCTGACCTTCCTTTGCTGTTTTGGGTTGAATGAAATAAAGAGAGTATACGTGGGTCGATGAGAAACTTTCTCCCATGAGAGGATAGCATGTGCAGTCCATTGGAATGAATCTCAAAAAAATATATATTTAAAACACCATTGAACTTTAAGGCAATTAAATCAAGGGTAAGGATAATCTAACGGGGCTTATTTTTTGCCTATTCGTAATTCATGATAGACAATTTAATCCCCAACATCTCCACTAACGAGCATGCATCTACCACATTTGAAAGGTATACAGTCTGTTCTAGGAGGAAATTCCCCCTTACTCCCAATATCATTATCATGATGTGTGTGTGTGTGTGTTTGTGCTGGTGGAGGTTATCCAGGTTTCAATGGAGGAGATGCCTAACAAGCGCAACATGGTTGGGAATTAGTTTGATGATTGAAATACTAATTCTTTATAACAAAATCAAAGAAAACATCTGACCATTTTCATTTTTTAGTATGAAACAAAGGATATAATGCTTGGCCATGAAAATGAATTTGCTTCTTGCGCTCAACAGCAGAACTACTACTTTATTGCTAGAACAGAATATGAAAATGAATTTGCTTCTTGCGCTCACAGCAGAACTACTACTTTATTGCTAGAACAGAATACGTTGATGAATGCATGCATGTAAAAAGGATTTAATTTCAAGTAAGTGGGTAGGAATAGAATGGCATGCTAGATGCAGGGCTGCAGTGAAAAAGATTCAGACATGAAAAGTGAGAGAGAAAGCTGTAATTATACCTGCGAAGAGAAATTCCTGAAAGGTGCAAGTTCACTTGGTGTGAGTAGATCTTCCTTCGTAACCAAGTTCGGATAAAGGCTAGTGAAGGGAAGCATCCTCGATTTTTCCCCATATATTTGGGATCCCGCAAGATATATGTAAGTCCCATGCTTATAACCAAGAGCAGAAAGCATAAGTGCTGCTTCTTCAGGTGTCAACGGGCATCTGCCCATTTTTCTCAAGTCTGCAGGAGAAGGAAGCCTGAAAGCATTTTCATTTACAGGGGCACGGAAGATTGTGCTATTACAGTAACCAACATGTGGCAAAATTGTACTCAAGCAAACCAGCCAAATTATGCTCCCTAGATGGTTTTAACACAAAAACACCTTTACAGAATCGTGGATGGCCATCAAGTGAATAACTAGAATGAAATATCCTCACAGGTCCATATTCAGTGAACAATTCCTGTTAGGCTCATGATTGCCCAACCCCTCTACACTGGGCTCATATTTTGAACAATTGCATGATGTTGCAAGTGCATGTATATGTGTAATATCATAGCATGACACAATGGATCACCCTACTTGATGTCATATGATTCCACAAATAAGAAAGTACGGGATGCTAAAAAAAGCAGAAAATTTTTGCATGCAACACCAAATATACATACTCTGTGTCTTTCATGCGTGCCAAAAGTGTAGGAAAGTGAATTTCCCTGTAGCCTTGCAGTTCCTTTCTCTCATTTTCACCACCACCAAAGTCACATAGTGAGTATGCTACCATATCCATTTCAAACCTCAAGTGCAAAGCAAGGTATTTGGATGGGCCTCTTGACATATCATGTTGTTTTAATGGAACACTGGGCATGAATTTTCCAAGCAATTGCGTGTCCAATAAACTCCGTGTTGCACCATATTTTCTGATCCTTCTTACCAATAAAGAACTAACTTGTTGAATTTTGGGCACAAACTTCAAAGCATGGAAGTTACATTTGCATCTTAATCTCTGCAAAATATTTAAAATAAGTAGTCAAAGAACAAAGCGTTTCTACTAAAACATTATTCAAGATTCAAATAAAGGTCTAAAGTGACACAGGAGAAGATAAGAATTAGTAGTAGTAGAGATGAAATGACAAGATATCATCATCATCATCTCAGCCGCACCCCATCATGCAATGACAAACATTTCATCGTCGTTGTCGTCATCGTCAGAGCCTTGTCTCAACTATGTTGCAATGAGAGACATATATAGAACAAAAATTAACTGGGACTGGAATTGTTTCATTCATTGGTAGTTAGAGCTACTCCTAGTAATTTCATGCAACTAAAACACCCAATTAACTTTCTGCTGTTTCACAAATTTCTTCAATAATAACCCCACAGGGCCCACAGCCATGGTATTCACAACTCGAGACACCCAATTATTAGCATGTATGAAATCGCTCAAAACTCACACAGATAGTCCACAAACAAACTGGCTCTCCCTGCATCCCACAAACAAGCTTTAATCTCAGCTTCATTGAATGTGAAATCATGATAGTAATGTCATTAAACTGAGTCCTTAGTCCATACAAAGTCTGATAATGTGGTGGTTCAGTTACAGATTATTGACATAATAGTTGGGTCGGACCGGAGACCTGAATGACTCGTGCAGAAAATATTGGGCCTAGGTGGAGTTTAGAGAAAATGGATTGGGTCCAAATCAATAGATGAAGACCAGATGGACCTCTGGTACAATATAATAGACCGGCCTGATTTTAGACTAGCCCACTTTGGGTTGGGCTTGTCCGGGTCTGGGCTTTTACTGCAAAAAGGCCCTTGTATGTCATATATATATATATATATATATATATTGTTTTTACTAAAACTACCTTGTATAACGGCCCAACCATTGCAAGAATAGATGTAAGGATGGTTACACAAAATGAAAAGTAAGACTAATTTCCCCACATTGTCAATCTAACTCGACCATGATAAAAGCATGGTTACACAAATAGATTAAACTTCATCCCATCCATCCTACCTTGCCCGTATGGGGCCTAACAGAGAAACCAACTTCAACCCTTTTGCTAATGTTTGTGTATTTCAGTGGCATGCTCACTGTAGCTGGAGCATGCCCCAAAAATCTCCACAATGGGACAAACCTAAATTTCTATCAATAGTATGGAAATATGGATCTACAAGAGAAAAATAAATAAAACTGTAATGGAGCTCGACAGAGTAAATGTAAGATGCTAAAAGGCTGAAGGGATGATATATTCCGATTTGGGTGATTGGGGAAAAGATCCATGCATTGCAGCACTGAACAGATCAAAGGGCCCTACTAGCACCAGCTCAAGACCCAAGCACACAATTTTTATCAAGAATCTCTCTTTTCTTTTTTTTTTTCTTTTGTAATGTAAAATCAAATTTATGAACTATGGGCCAGATTTATAAAATCCAGGTCCGATTCCTTTTAGTTGGATATGAGTAAACTCCTAAAAGGCAATCTTCAAATATGCTGAAATATCTTAACAGGATTTTTCTCATATTCTTCAAACAACAGAAGGAAAGACTTTTTTAAGTGACCAATATGCAGGTTGAACTTGTGAAGATATATGAACTTATTTTAAAAGATAAAAATTTATCATAAGGCTATCTTGGAGATAACTATATTGGAGATAGCTACATATCCTCGTTAAAGGCGTAAATGTGAAATCATACAAGCTGAAAAGGGGGATATCATATTTTCTCGCAACTTTTCTCAAACAGCCACTGCCCCTCCTCTCAACAGATTGTGAGTGTGCCATAATCCCAATATAGGATTATGACAAGCTCCTCTTTTAGGATAAGTCCTCATCATCACTTCACAGAACTTCCACCATATTGAAACCTACCATGACATCCCATCCCAAAGATAAAGTCAACTACCTGCAACTTAAAAGGCATGGGATCAAAGCCAAGACGATTTCCAAATCCAAGTAAGTGGACAACTCCATTCCGTAGCAGGAGAGGAAGTACCAAATTTACAAAGTGAATGGGTTTTGACTCCTTCATAATATCTGAATCAGTAATCTGGGCAAAAAGTAAGGGAGTTAAATTAGCATCACTATATTGCATGCCTATTTCACAATTCAAGCAATGGATCAACTAGCAACAAGCAAAGGAAGATACCAGACTGCCTATGGCTTTGAAGTCCAGTGATTGCATATGCAAAGGCAACTCCTTTACAATACTCACATCGTCCTTCAAAAGATTCAAGAAGTACTCCTCTTGGTAAATGTCTCCAAACTGGCTGCAGTACCATAAAATGAAACAGAGGATATATTCACACCAAACAGTTGAAAATGAAGCATACGTGATAGATACAAGAGCAAAAGCATGCTTATGAAAAATTCTATGGGCATTTCTATCCAGTTATTTGTCTAAAGTTGTAGGCATCAAATGGCCTGGTGACTTGCTGTATGATATCGCATGGCGGTGATAGTCAATCACCCCCATGCTTTTACGATACCTCCATGGATATGATGGGAACATGTATTTTAGATGCAAAATGAAGTACCAGATAAGGTACAATAAGATAAGTTGCTTATTTTGAAGAGTTCAGGTACCACAGTACATAAATTGGACCTAGTAGGTTCAGGCAATGCACAAGAACCAACACAATCACTTTTAAACAGGAAAAATGATCTCTCTGTAAGAGCATAGAAAGTACAGTGGAAAAATGACAAATTTTCTAGGAGCATATAAAGAGAAAAAACAATATAAAAAGTACAAAATAACTGTGAGGGTATAATAAAGAGTTCCGGTGCCAAGCTATAATGAACAAAGTCCTATGACTATTGGAAACTATATTCCTATTGACTATTGGATGTCAACTAAGCTATGGATATTATCCAAAGCAAAATGGTTTTATAGAGCAGCCATACTTCATATTAGACACAAGGAACAACAGCATCAACAAAACCTATAAGTAGAAACTTGAGAACCCATCCACTTGACATAATATAAAAGCTCAAATCAAACCTTGCATCTTTCCAAACACTGCTGTAAAGAAATCTGGGAAGAACAAGAGTAGCATTAAGTAGAGAAGCAACAGCAACAGCATTGCATACCTGCAATCATTGACATGAATAAACATAAAAACAAGGCAAGTTTAAATAAAGCTTGCAGCAGTTGATTCATTCCTCTAGGTTGTCTTGCTTTTAAAATCCCTGAAGTTTAATTATTATACTGTATGATGTATTGCCGGAATGGAAAGCAAAGTATCACTGGTTTAAGGCCTTACAGCAACCCTTTGTTGGTTCAGTCCGCCATTTGCACTCACCAATATATAACCATTGCTTTTCATGGTCTCCCCTGTTAACATGTACCAATATAAGTGTTATCAGCACAAATTTGGAATTAGTCCTAAAAATCAAGATACTGCAGACTAACAACCTCTTAAACACTAATAATAACCCATCATCATCAATGAAGCCCTATCCCATCTACTAGGTTGACAAAACAGCAATAATAACTGAATTTGTAAAAAGAAGCTGCTCAAATAAAAAGTACCCATGCTCAGGTGTCAGATAAAAGGCAAACAACACTAACAAAATTACCTTGTTTTGAAGGATCAAGTTTATTTGCACAAGGTTTCCATGCTGATGCCTGTTTATATGGCTCCTTCCACAGGGTTGGCGCATCCTGCCTGAACTGATTCTAGGACATGGAAAGAGCATTAAACACATGAACAAAGAAGCATTATTCAAGTTGTACAAATACATGCATAGTAGGTTGAGCTTAAGTTGAAAGAATACAAACCTTTGCAAGAGCCCTGGAGGCCAAATTTAGCAACCTTTTATACATAACTCTCGGTTCCTTTTCCACATTGACGTCAATCCTATCATCCTTCAGTAAATACATCCAACAAGCACAATCTTAGTTATGCAATATGAACACCCCCTTGTTTGGAATCATGAAAAGGGGGGAAAAAGGAATTATCATGTTTGCACTTAAATGCTAGAACTATATGGTTATATGGAATTGAATGTAGGGCCAAAAAAATGGCGATATAAAATAAATATGGCTTAAATGTAAACAGTAAGATAGATATCTAGGGTAATAGGAGATGATAGAATGATGAATGAATAAACAAGAGGAATGATTACACAAGGAAATATATATAAGCAGTTCCAATTCAAGAGATTTTATTTTTTTCCTTTTAGGTACATGGAGGACTCGAGCTCATACACTCTCACAGACACAATCATGTCCATAACCAGCTGAGCTACAGCTTGGGATTCAATTCAAGAGACTTCAAAGAAATGCCATTTGAAATGGTTTGAGCATGTGTTTAGAAGACAGGATACAGAGCAACCTGCGCATGGAAAAATGGAATTGTTGCAAAAACAAGGAACTAGGGGAAGAAGGAGACAAATAAAGACTTGGAACTAGTTAGAAGCAACATGTTGTGTTGTGAAGTTGACAGAGAACTTACTCTAAGAAGGGATATATGGAGAAGTAGAACTCACACAGCAAAACCGTGGTAGATTGATGGGATAGACCTTGATGGTGATGATGATAACAAAAACGCCTACAAAAACCAATCATTGGGTGTGTTCCCTTACAAATTGACAAAGATCAAAGGTTTTCATTAAATGCAAACCTAAGCATTGATTAAAGAGATCATTCAGGAAAATATTATTATATTTTGTGTAATTCACAGTAGAAAATGGTAATCTTAGACTCTCAGTAGTAGTTTATTATAATCTTGTTAGAATCTTTCTTTTTTCTTTTTAATAATAGCATGACTAGAACCCCCAATCTCATGGTTGTGACAATCTATGGGCTGTTCTCTCTTGTAAAAATTTCAAATATATATGTATTACAGAGATGTGACTGAGAGAAGAAGGGGTCACAATGGCCTCAATTCATAAGCTTTATGAATCATTCATGAATTTTTCAAGGAAATTCCTTATCCAAAAGTAATTCATGAATCACTGAATAATTCCCAATTTATTCAGAAGTTAGTCAATAATATTTGAATAAATGAAAGAAAGAATAAATGTCAAAACATATTTTTAGACATATGACTGTCATTTTTTCACAATGAAATCCCAATTTCTCATAGTATCCCAAATCTCAAAGGATATCCCTGAAGTGGCCTGAATCCAAACTGTGAATCATTATTCATTCTTCTGATAAGATAGGACCGCTCAATGTGAAAACATACCTGTAATATGTTCACTTTTCTCTGGGGTTGCAATCCATTTGGGAGATTCAAGCAATGAACAATAGAAATAATTAGGGAATTGAGCAGAAAAAAGGTTCCCATCAGCCCAAATACAAAAATGATCGACCTTGCATGCTTATAAAGCATCATATGTCTTTTCCCACTAGATGTTCCCTTCGACACATTGAGATGAGTCTTGTCATTCTTCAACCCATGAAGCAGTATCCTTTTACTCCAACATGAGCAATTCCCACCAAATGTTCTCCTCCCAGCATCCAAGCATCTGTTCTGGCAGTTCTTCATTGTGAAAGAAAGCTTCTTAACATTAGTCAACCCATCCAAAAAACGCAGAGCGCTTTGGCTTCTCGGTGAGCCTTGCTTCCCCATTAAACAACCATCTATGTTATATCGGACAACTACTTAATTACCGTATATAGATCATCGGATGCCATAGCATACGCCATAACAGAAAAAAGAAGGCAAATTGCTTCTAGAACCAATATTCTTCACATTAAACCCCCTTGTCTCAATCCCTTCAAACCAACATTTCTCACCCCATCATCAACCAATACCCAAAATTGAACAAAACCCACATCCAAGAAAATAAAACCATCAAAACCCCAAACACCAAAAGAGCTAAGAGACAGTTGTCAAAATGGAAAACCACAACATGGGTCTCTACCTCTAATCATTCTAACATAGTCTCCCAATCCCCAGGTCTCCTCTTCCACAACTCCACATTAGAATTGAAAGTTGAAACCACACAACCCCAAAAGCAGCTTTTGAATTTCGACTACAAATCGAACAGAAAACTACACTTCTTCCCCTGATAGCCCAAAAAAAAAAAAAAACCCACCTACCTACCAACCAATGCTCCAAACATCATAAAAATAATGATTTTCTTAACATTAGAGCAAACAGAGTCAGTTCGTGAGATCTGACTTCTGGCAAAAGCAAGAGGTTTTTTAAAAAATGTCAAATTCAGGTGTTGAAATGGACGGGATCGAGAAGAAGCTAAGTTGCAATAAAGAAAGAGGAGTGAGTTGCAAGTGAGAGATTTGAACAAAAAAAAATGAGAAACTGACCTTTCAAAGGAGCAGCAAAGAATCACCATCATAACAACTTCTTCAGCTCCCACCAAACGGAAGCAGAGCTCGGTCTTTCGGAATGTCCTTTTCCAAAACAAAGCGTGGGAACGAAGGAGAGATGTGAAAACCCTAGAATCCGCCATGAGAGACCAGATGAAGGATTGAAGAGGATCGATGAACGACTTTTGAGATTAGGTCCGTCCTTTTGGGCGCGGGTGATTCGAACGAACGAGGGAACTATAATTACGGTTTTGCTACTCGTCGCGGCGTATGGATTTGTTGCTAGGCTGTCATCTTCCAACACGTGGAGCCCGTTGTCTTCGAGTCCGAATCCTCGGATCCTCGCGGGCTGGCTTGGAGAAATTGTGAGGTGAAGGATTGGATCTCCATGGTGGGGACAATTTATTAAAAATCCATCCCATTCAAAATAAGAGAGCGTTCTCAAATTTTATTTTATTTTGTAATTGATTGTGTTAATTAAAAATGTGATTAATGCAATTTTTTGTGTGTGTATATATACATATATATTCATGAATCATATTTTTCTCTTATTGGTATAAATTTTGGTGGTATAGATTTTGAGTGTTTTTTTCTTCTTCTTTTTTTCCTCTAGATGGATGAGTGGTTGTGAGATAACCTATCTGCCTTGGTAACGACTCCTAAGTAGTCATGTCATCGTATTTCTTTCTTATTATTGTTATATTTGAAATATTCATGCAGCATTTACTTTAAACAATTCAAGTCTTTTAACAGATGGACCCCTTTTAGAGTTCAAATCCTTGAGCTTGTGATTTAGGTCAATGCGAGTTATTGACTCTCTCATCCTTTTCGATCGGAATGTGTGGAAATATAATATGGCGCACCTATTGAAAATCCAAGCCGCTTGAAATGAATGTCATTTTCATGCATTAAACATCTTTAAGTTTCACCTTGATACAAGTTGGTTTCACTATAAAATTGAGCATTTAATTAAGAGTATGTAAAATTGTATTAACATTCTTAATTATATATGTTCAAACTTAGGGTCGGACCAACTCTTAGTGGGATGCTTCATGCTTGTTCATTTTGATCTCTTGAATTTTCAATAGGTGGCCTTGCTGTTAATTCCACTCCTACCATCAGAGATACGTTAGTTTGGCAACTCTGCTAATAAAGTCAAGTGAAGTAAAGTTGATTTTGAATAAAGAATAAAATATAAGTGAGTAATTATGGTATTTTATTTTTAATTATTTTTTATGGAATCTTTTGACTTTTTGTATCGGAAAGTGGAGTTTTTTTAAGGGGCATTCGGCGATGGTTCCATGAACATGTCACTTTATTGCCTTAGGCCCACAATCTTTTTTCATAGTGTGATAGATCTTTTTTTTCGAATTTGAAGACCTAAAATGTTTCATTTACCCTTTCTTCAAAATCAAATCCCATGATTGCCATTAATAATTGTCAACTACCATTTAATTAGCCAAATAAATTTCAAAATATCCAAATAAATTTCAAAAAATATGAATAAATTTCAACAGACTTAAATAAACTTCAAAATATGTAAATATAATTAATAAACACAAATATATTCGAAAGAAAGCAAATAAATTTCAAAAAATGCAATAATTTCAAAAAACGCAATAAATTTCAAAAGAATTAAGAGAAATTTAAAAAGACGCAAATAAATTTCAAAAGATCCAAATAAATTTTAAAAAAATATAAATAAATTTCAAAAGATGGAAATAAATTTCAAAAAATGAAAATAAATTTCAAAAGAAGCAAATAAAATTATAAAGCGCAAATAAATTTAAAAAAATGCAAATACAGTTGCCAAAATTTTCCGAATTTCATAAAAATTAGCCAAAAAATAAAGTATTTTTGCCAAAACTCAATTAAATTTATTTAAAAATAAAAATAAATTTCAAAAGAACAGCCTGAGTTTAGTTCAAAAGCTCAGTTAAAATTTGTCAAATTGAGATAAATTTGTCAGAAAGTTAGCTATATTTTTCAAAAAATCAAATAAATTTACAAAAAACTAAGATAATTTGTCCAAAACTCAGATAAATTTGTTCAAAAACTCAAATAAATTAACCAAAAAGTCAGATAGATTTGTCCAAAACTTGAAGAAATTTGTTTAATAACTCTAGATAAATTTGCACAAAACTCAAATAAATTTGACAAAAAATGTAAAACTCAGATAAATTTGACATAAACTCATATAAATTTGTTAAAATTCAGATAAACTTGACAAAAACTCAGATAAACTTATTTTTCTGGCGATGGCGCAACACCCTCGACTACATTCGGATCTCAAGGTGGGGTCCAGCCGAAAAAACAACTCGACTTATGAAACGGGTCAAGTCGAACCTGACCTTAAACCAACCCGGAACCGCTGCAGAGCCCAAGCCCACCTCCTTCTTCTTTTCTCGTTCTGGTTATGCAACAAGAACCAAAAGACACTATCGTCAGTAGTGGTCTTCTTCCTCTCCGATGACGGTACGATGGCAGTGGCGACAACCCTCCTTCTCTGTCGATGCGCAGTGGCAGCGGCGACTACTTCTGCGTCAATGTGGGGTCTAGACGAGGTGTCTCCGGCGATTTGGGGTCTAGCCAAAGAAACATGATCCCAAATCGCCCTTCCTTGCTGCTGTTGATCCTTCTGTTGCGGATTATATACCGAAAACTACATAGCTCTCAGCTGGAGATCTACTCGACTTCCAGCGACGGTAACAAACCAACAGACGAATCCAGCAGGTTCTTTGCCTCGTCTTCATCATTGGCACCGTTCAATATGCAACCTGATCTTGCGATCCCAGCAATAGAGACCCGATCATCTTCTCTAGTCAGATCTCTGGCAACACAACCGGACGAATCCCTTCTTCTTGCAATTCATCGGTCAAGATTGAACTCCCGAAACTCTTTGATTGCAAGAACAGAGAACCTGATTTTTGTGGCTCTGCTGAGATCAAACGATCTCTCCATGCACGATCTGGAAAACGCTGCCCTAGAAGAAGAGGGATAATACAAAATGAAAAAGAAGGATAATACAATATTTGAAATTTAAAATTTCAAAATTATATGTCTAAAACGATTGAAAGGGTAGATCAGTCATGAGAATTGCATCCAGGGATCTCCCGTCGAAATATGTTTAGCTGCATGGACTACAAGCCTTAGAGGAAAAGTTGATGCACTGGAGACCTTACAAGACCTTTACAAAGGACCTTTTACTAATTATTTCTTTTTTTTAAATTTTAGTGGATAAATGTGGTTGCTTTTTTATTCTTTTTTTTTTTTAAATTGAGGAAATTTTGAATTAAAGTATTTTTGATGTGACATTTTGTCTGAAAAATGAAGACTTTGCTTGACTTTTACTATATTAGTAAACTGCCAAACTAAAAGGCTCTAAGGGATCTGAGGCCGTTGTCTTGTTGACATCGGGGGCCATGTTGAGCATCTTTCCTGCTTCTGTAATTTCCATCTGAACTTAGGTGAAGAGTCCATTTGTATCATGAGAAGTGAAATCTTGAGAGAGATATGATTTAGTCCAAGTGACCAACCGAGTGCATTATTTATTGTAACAGTACAGTCTGCTGGGGCAAGTGTAGCCACCTGCATGCACAAAGCTTCACATCAACTTAGAATTAAAAAAATGCAAATAAAATTAAACACTGAAAATGATTTAACATAGCATGTAAGCGCATAGGCCCATTTATTTGTATCAAAATACATAGGCAAGTATTAGACAATACTATCAATGGTTGATATTCACCGCATGAAAAGTCAATTTATGGGGATTCAGGCATTGTTCACAAGGGCAAGTATTGTAAATGTACAGTCACGTGTGATAAGTGAGTGGGTCAACTCATTGGAGACCCGTTCATGAGCTCTCTCAGGCTCATTTTATATTTGTATTCTTGCTAGATATGCAAATGTTAGGTATGTGAAATATATTATTATATTTAATTCAAGGCATCATTTTCGTTGTTTAGAGGATTCTTTCCGTCTTTAAAGAACCAACACCTCTTTTTGTATGAATTTTTTATGAGAGTTTCAGGTTTGGATGCATGGAGGATTTCTACAATTTGTAATGTATGGACGTTTTTACAAATATCTCAATATATAGTAAGGATCAACGGTTGAAATTTGATCACCTTGCCATATTTTACCTTTCCTAACTAATGAATGGTTCCGATCTTGATTGTGGACCCCAGACAAAACAAAAAAATGGGGGAATTTTTTTTCCTGTTTTCAATGTAGTGTAAATGGTCAGGACGTTTTGGCACATATCTCGAGATATAAGAGAAATTAACTGCTGAAATTTGGTCATCTTGCCGTGTTTGACCTTCCAGAACTAATGAATGGTTCCGATCTTGATTGTGGACCCCATATAAACCGAAATATTGGAAAAAACATACAATTTTTATTCTCGTTTTACAAATAGAGTAAATGGTTATAACGTTTTGGCACATATCTCGAGATATAAGAGGAATCAACGGTTAAAATTTGGTAAGGTGGTTGTTTTGGATTTGCTAAAGGTGACTAACGGTTTGGATCTTAATTATGGGACCCAAAATGTACATTTCCAAAGCAAAAACTTATTAATTTCACATTACCGCCTAGCGTTACTGTAGCTCTGCCTTTTTGCCATTTCGTGGATTCAACTCCCCTGGAGTGGGGGTGTCCATCCTGAAGAATAATCAGAAGCTTATATCTTATCCTCCATTCCGCTTCAAATCCACGCCCAACCAAACGCCGAAAATCCACCATCGTGCTGAAAGCGCAAGGAATCTTCTACGAAGACTGTTGCTAGACGTGCCCTAAATCTCTTGATGTTTATCATTGATTCAAGGATATTGAATAATTCAAATGATAAGTCCGGGGCTCGTAGAGTGTGAACTCATATCTATAGTTTGAGATTTTGGGTGTTTTTTTTGTAAATTTACAAAGATTTAAGATATGAGACTAATTAGAGGATTTTATGGAAAAAAAAAACTCCTTAGATGGCCGCGCTAGCGCACTCTGGCTTTTGAGCTAAATGGCTCTTAACCTTCATTTGCTCTCTTGGGGTTGCCTACACTTGCTACCTCTGCAGCTTCGGCCCTACTTTCGTCCGGAGTACTATGTTGGCTTAAAAAAAGCCCTAGTATAATAAGGCAACGCTAGTGTGCTTAAGTTTTTCTACTGAAGCTAAAAAACTACGTAATTTGCTCCCGTGGACCAAAAAGGCTTTCATGCCGATTTTAACTACTTTTTTTACTTTTTAGACCGAGCGACTATATCGTTGCTCATTTTAGTTAAACAACGTTATCGTTGCTTATGTCTTCTTATTCCTCTTCTCCCTCATCTTTATCCACCTCCCACACTTTATTTCTCACCTAACTCAATACCCATAACACCTCTATCATCCTCAACACCTCCATCTTAGCAAACTCATTCATATTTTTTACTTTTTCACACCATCCATCTTCATCCTAACCTTGCACATAATCCATCCAGATGTGGCAAACTCATTTTATGCACATTTGTAAGCTCGTTTTGTTATGTAACAAATGTGCCATTGTAAGTAATTGATGTGCAAAAATGTACAAACATCGACCCTTTGATGCAAACTCGTTTTTATGCACAAATGACATTCATTGCAACACACATGCTTTGATCGTGCCGGCTCAACGCTACTCTATAGAGACACAATAGAACATGAGCAACCAACCTAAAATATTCTTCAAGAGCAGTGAAATAAGAAAAATAAAGAAAAATAAAAGTATGTAAGTTTTTTGCATTCATTATGTGACAACCCCACGTTGGTGCCTCGTTTGCACCCATGTAGGGGAGATGGACAAAGAGGAGAAAGAGAAGAGGAAGCAGAAGATACCAGTGAACGATGATATTGTCGTTCAATTAAAACGAGCAATAATATTGTCACGCAATCTAAATGGTAAAAATAGTGGTTAAATTCGCTGGTCGGGCCTTTTTTCGTGATTGGAAAACTATTTGAGTTGACTCCCAACTCTTTCGAGTGATCATGTTTTTGCAAGGGACCGAGTCAAAAATAGGGAAGATTCGGCCGAATCACTTCATTTTAATAAGCTGTTTGCGTTTCGAACCATTTAATATTAAATAATTAAAATTTATTTATAAGTAATTATGTATGAGATTCAAAGCCAGTAATTTAAAAACGATGACTAAAATGTAATATAAAACTTATATATGATCTTTTACATTCGACATTTGATCTAATAAATTATGTACTATGCAATATTTTTTCTTTTATTTTGATTATATTGTACTTTCTTACATATATAAATTTATTAATTTGAGTTAATTATCACAAATGCAAGTAAATAAATATATTTTTATACTTTATAAGCAATGAATTTATTTTTAAATATTTTTAAAATTAATTTTTTAAAGCATGACTCTCCCTGATATCCAGGTTGATTCTATCCAAGTTAATCTTTCTTTATATGGTACAAGTTGAGACTTAGCAAGGATATTTTAAATATTTCTTTTTTTTGTACAACAGAAATTATGAGATTTCTTTTCGTGCAAGTACCATTTAAGAGATTTTTTTCTCATAAAATCATCTAAAGTAATATATATATATATATATACTAATTTTCATTAATAAAGAGCACGTGCCATCAGTATTACCCGCAACGAAGTAGGGACTGTTCAGTACTTTTGCCAAAAACCCCGCTAAAACGGCCGCGGGCATGAGCAGCAGCTTAAACCCTTCCCTGCTTCTTCTCAACCTTCGAAGCGATGGCGGCCTCAGAAACCTACCTCTCCATAGCTCGCCGCTTTCAGAGAAAACCCTAGCATTCTTAAATCTCCCTTCTTCTTCGTCGTTCGTCGTTTCCATCCTTCTCGTCACCTCCCACCAGAAACCTAGGGTTTTCCAATCGCTGGATACCGGCTTCATTTCTATCGCTCCACAGATCTCTATGTTCTTCGTCATCTTCACCTTCCGATCCTCAACCCCAAGCCGAAGCAGCTGATTCTGCCAGAAAGGCATCTTCTTCTGCAACAATCAAACCTACTTCTTACTCTCCCAAATTTGCAGATCCGCCTTCTTCAGATGAAAACCCTCCTCCCTCTCCGTCTCCGGCGGGCTCCGCCTCCGCCACGGAGGCAGCGGGAGACCGGAGGAACCGTTCCCCAGCAACCGGAGGCTGCCGCAGAACAGACGGCGGGTGTGGAGCCACGCACTTGGACCCGTGAAGACATCCGATATGTGAAGGACGTGCCGTCAATATCGCCAGTATCTTATCCGACGAGAGTGGCGCCGCTGCTGGAGGATAAGGTTTCAGTTTCGGCGCCCAAGGAGGAGGAGGAGGGGAAGGAGGAGCAACAGTTGGAGAGAGAGTGGAGGAGGATAGAAGCTGATGCTCGGTTGCGGAGGGTTTTCAGGACTAGCGAAGAAGAGGAAATCCCGTTTCCAACGCTTGTAAAAACGGAGAAGAAGAAGCAGAAGGTTGTTCTTGACTTGCAGGAGGCCATAAGGGAAGTGAAGGTCAGTTTGTGATTTGCATGTATCCCTGTCTCAACTTTCCAGTTTGTTATCAAATTCTCTTAAGTTATCATATAATTAGAAATGAATACTCTCATTTTATTTATTTTAGCTGTGTTTGGCTCCTAATCGTTGTAGAAATAAATGAAATTTTCTACTGGTTACTTGATGGAGATTTCATCTGCACCAGATTGTTAAAGAAGTGCCAAAAGTAGTATTTGCTCATGTTGGCAATAACATCTCTGGAGTCGCATAGATGTGGAGATAAGGTCCGGGAAAATGATCACACAGTTCAAATTTTGTACGATGCAATCATTCTCCAACATATGGGCTCTCCCTCATTCTCTCTATAGGCAAACTGACTCTTGTGTTTGTATAATGTGATCACTCCTGAAAGCCAATACCTATAGTTATGACAACCTAAGAATTTTGATGTTAATCTACCATTCAAAATTTTTTTTGTTTTTGTTTTTCATGTTAATCTAAAAAGTTGTTGCATATGACAGTATGTTTAATTGCATAGAGACATTGATGAGAAGTCATGCGCTGAACTTCCATTTGAAGATGGCAAAGATGGCATTAAAACAAGTCTCGAGCTTTGAAATGTTGCATCTCCAATCCAAATTGATCTCAAGTGGGTTTTGAAGAGATTCTGTTACATTGAGCCTGACATACCATGGAGGTGGAGGCTTATAATTTGAAATAGGGTGGGGAAGTTGGGTAAAAGGAAAAGTGAAAAGGCTGCTTTATCATTGTTTTGCAAATGGATTGATTCTCACATGTGAGATGCATGTTAGATGCACGAGTAATTAAATTTGGCATCTGAAGGTTATCTCTTTGGCTATGGAACACTGTTTTATTACATTGCATGTGACATCTGCCTTGCACATCTTAGGAGTTACGAAATATTTTGGATGCCATGAATGCTGGTTGAGGCCATTGGATGGCTCAGGGGACTCATTGGACAAAAAGGTGTGGAGGTATCTACCTGGACTTGGGGGGTGACTTGGCACCCTTGAGTCAAGTCGGCCGAGTCACATGCTATTTGATCAAGCTGTAGCAAGTCACCACCGAGTCCCTAAAACCCCATAAAAGTCACCACAACTCCTCCACGAAGATGATCCCTTCTTCTTCTCCTTGATGCGGGCCGTTCACAATCCAAGAACAAGACCCGCAAGCATTGACGGACCTGTCTAATGGGGTCCGCATATCCCACATATTTTCTAGATTAGCAGTGTTACTTATTTACTTATTTCTAGAATAATAGGTTGCTTAATTATTTAGGAAGATTTCCTTTCTATGTTGATTAGGATTAGCTATTTCCTTTATTGCTTATTTAGGATCAATGCTACTCTATATATAGAGAAGCTCTTTATTGACATGTTCATGCTACTTTCTAATAAGATTTCAGAATTACTCTCGTGCGTGAGTTTTGGGTACTTTCCCTAAGTGATCTTAGGATTTTGAGTTTTAGGGCCCGATCTCACCGTCGGAGGTGTAGATCTTCTCCATCACTCCTCCACTCAACTTCCTCCGCCACCTTGTTTCTTGGCCATCTGTGTTCCTTGGCTCTCCGGTCGCATCCGCGTAGGGAGACACAAGCTGGATCATTCCTCTGGATCCCTGCTGTTTCCAGTCGGCAGCTGTGGGCCGGGGCAGAGTCCGACTTGAGGTTTTGGAACTTTGAGGATGTTGTGTGACTGAGCGTGAGGCTTTGTCTGAAAGGTGATGAGGAGAAGCGTTTAGGGAGTCAAGGACAGATGCTGGCAAATTCAGCAATTTGGCAGTTTGGAGTGGGCATAAGGACAAGAAGAAAGAGCTATGGAAGATGGAGCAGCAGACTTAGAGTCCTCAGAGCTTGGGTGCGAGTGGTAATGAAAGGCAATTTTGTCCCCAAAGCCTAAGGCGGAAGGCCTCGAAAATAAAAATCGAGTATGAGTTGACCTTGACCCGACTTGGTTAGGACTGAGTAGGGGTGTTCATGGGCTGGGCTAAGGAACATCAAGGACCAACCCGGCTTCTAAACTTTAGGCTCAAGCCTGAATCGGGCCTTAACTAGCTGGCCCAAGCCCAGCCCGCATTAACAACATGAAGCCCGAGCCCCGCCCATTGTTGGGTTTATAATTTAAAAACTGGGTAGTTTACATTGTCTTGAGGGTGGCTTAATTGGTTTGGTCATTCATTTGGTAACTTTCTAGGGTTGGAATCCCTACATCACTTTTCTTCCTAACACCATGATTATATTTGGGTTGGCTGGGCTTGGGCGGTGTACAACTGAATCCAAGTCTAAATTAAAAAACCGAGCCCGACCCTAATACTATAATAGAAGGACCAAGCCCGGCCTGGTCCATGAGCACCCCTAGGGGCAAGCCCAAGTCGACCCAGACTCAGCCATGTTTTAATACCATGTTTTTTTTAGGAATTTCAACATTCTTTTTAGTGCTAAATTTTATGAGAAGGAGATATGATCGAATCAGTTTCCTTACACATCTTAAGGAAACATTTGACCTAAAATTGATCGAATCAGTTTGTAACAGTTCCGAGAGAATTGTTTCAGTTAATACTTGCGATCCTGCTGATATGTGCCATTTCCAAATAAGCATAGTGGCTAGAGCTGCTGCGTGGTTCATAGAGGCTAATATGTAGTGCACTGACGATGTTATGAACCATGCTGTCAATCCAACATTACTAAATGCTTTAAAATGTTGCAGCAGCACGGGAAAAAAATATTTCTGTCTTGACCACTTGGTCTACCATTAATTGTTTTTAAAATCTATTTACGATTATTAAGATAGAAAGTAACCAAAGTACCCTACCTACTTAATAGGTCGACTTTTCCAGACTTGAAGTTAACCAATCTACTAGCAAATATGTCTTTTGACATTGAAAGAAAAAAAAGATGATGTCATCTTTGTGAACAATGGGCCCCATGTTTTAAACAATTGTGTACTGGGGGTTGCATGAAAATGTTTGACCACTGTGTTGATTTGTTAGTTCCTGCCACTGCATATGTGAATAATTGCCCTTTTTTTAATCACTATGCTTTTAGATTTTTCAGTTGTGTTTTTCCATATTTTTTTTTCTTCCATGCCTGAGACACGTTTTATTATTTCCCGTTTCCTTTTGTAGAAGTTCGGCACTTACTAATTTTTTGGGTCATTTCTAGTTATTCTTCAGGCTAATGCCAAGCGACGTTTTGTTGAAACTATTGAAGCTCACGTGAAGTTGGGGGTAGATCCACGTCGAGGTGATCAGGTGTAGTTTACTCAACCATCCTATGATTTTACTTTCTAAAGCAAATTTGTCATATTTATTAAGTCCAGTGCACTGGAATACAATGGTTGTTAGGTGTAGTTTGCTAAACCAAGCTTTGATTTTACTTAGCTATGCAAAATTTTCATTTTCATAATCTGGAGCATGCCCGAACTCAATGACTGAAACACATTACCCAGTCTCTCTCTCTCTCTCTCTCTCTATATATATATATATATATAGTATATGTTGAACAGTAAAGGATCCTACAAAGAAGCAAAAGAAAGCAGCATAAGACCATCCAAAAAATAAATATATATATAAATAAATCAAGCCGCGTGAGAACAAATGTTAGGACAATGGTCCTATATAAAAGTCATTTCTTAAGAGCCCTTGCTTTGCTAATGAATGCGCCTATTAGATGGCCTCAAGATATGATGTAACTCCACATGGATAGAAGATGTGATATGAAAACACTCTGCCATAACAAAGTGTAGCTTCCAAGGGTACTCGTATCTATTGGAAACCACTCAACCATGTAAGAGGAGTGACTCTCAAACAAAAATTGCCTCAAGATATGACGTAACTCATTTTTCAAAGCTTCTTTATTGGCCCACATTAACTTCATTGGAATCTTCAACTCCTGTCAGTCTGGATAAAGACAAGGGCATGACACCTATATTATCACACAGAACCTGCCATTTGCAACCGTTTTCCTTTGGCTGCCCTGTCTACATGCATCCCAGATAGTGGAGGGTTCCATGTAATCTTATCCTCCCACAACTTATCTTGCACTCCAAGGGACCAAGACCACCTCCCACTTAAGCATGGTGTCTTTTGGGGGATATGCTCGTGACCTCTTGAGTAGACAACAATCACTTGTAGCTCTAATGTTAGTCACATTCTTCTTTCCTTCTGAAGTTCTTTTCCCTTGGAGAGTCTTATTGTTTTTTTTTTTCCTTCCAAATCAATTGACTGTGAAGAACACAAATTTCCACAAAGTTCTCCTCACTCTGCAAAACGATCTTTATCCCATGCCTCTATTTATCCCATGCCTCTAGGCCATCTTCAGTGGTGGTAAGCACAAACTCAAGCCACACAAGTTGAAAAGGCCCGTTTCTTGCTTGTCAATTCACAACATAGAAATAGGTAATCTGTTGATTCTTACCATTCAAAAAAAAGAAAAAGATAATCTATTGATTCTTTCTCCACTGCACAAGGAACACATATCTGGAATTTTGCTTGGACTTGACTTGATTAAAAAATCCGAAGTCCGTAATGGTTGTTTTTTTATTTGCAGCTCCCCTTGTTTTACTTGGATACATCTTAAGAAGTTATACATTCAACCATTGGGAGTGCTGTGATAATTAGTTCATTAGCAGTGAGATATTTTGGTGTGGTTGCTTCGTCAATCAATTTTTTTTACAGTTCACTGTTGTTTGAATTGCATTCCAGATGGTGCGCGGTGCTACAACTTTGCCTCATGGTACTGGAAAGGTACCAATGCCATTCCTTGCTAGTAGCTGCATATGATTGGTAGTACTCCGATAATTTGATCTAGTGGCTCCACAATTCACTTGATAAAATATTATCAGGTTGTCAGGGTTGCTGTATTTGCTGAAGGTATAGCAGCAGTTGAAGCCAGAGCTGCTGGATCTGATATTGTCGGTGGAGATGAACTTATTGAGGAAATTAAAAATGGTTATGCACCACTATCCTTTTTCTTTCTTATTACCATAATCATCAACAAGTCTCATGGGTATTATAATGTGCAAAAGAGTCTTTTGCATGCTTTGCCATGAGCCCATGACGTGCACATCTCATTGAGAAATTCATTAATATTTTATGCAAAGGAATTTAAATTTTTGTCTCATGGCGCCTGATATATGGTGCTATCACATGAAAACAATAAATTGAAGATTTACTTCTCTTCAATGTCTTAACTGCTACTCTTGACTTGAATGACAACTAGTTAGGTATTATTGACCTTTGTTCTAGCTTTACAATATCATGTCATACATATTGTAACGTTTGAGTATGCATGTATCCTCATGTAGTGTTTTATTAAAAGAAATTAGTGGGTCCTGCACCTCAGCAATTGTTTAGTGTTTTGACATGCACATTCCATGAATGTGGGTCTATGTTTCAGCAATCACAGTTTTGGACAGGTTGTGGATTGGAAATAAGTAATAACCTATAAATCTGTCGGATTAGAAGTCCTAGTTTTTGTGATTATTGACTCTGCCTACCAGACATAGATGTGAGGTGTCCGTTATGGCTACTTGGAGGAGCCCAATGTGCTGTCACACCCTCATAAATGAATATATTAATGTATGTTGCGGCTGTTTACATACAGAGAAGTCAATGTATATGGATAGAAGTACAGTATAGCTACATAAATATTATATAAATGCTATAAATATAAGAATAAAAATGGAGTATTTGCCTTGGACATGGTAATTATTTGGAGAAGTGTGGAGGTCTGTCATGTGTCTATTGGGTACAAGTATCAGGTATGATAAATGCATCCATTGTTTTTTTTTTTTTTTTCTTTTTTTCTTTTTCCAGATAATAGAGTACTGTGGTTTCATAGATATTATAACTTTGATCAGTTGATAAAACCTAAAGAAAAAATTATACATGCGCCAGAGGAAAGGCCAAAGAAATGATGGTTAAGATCTTCCAATTCGGGAGATGTAGGGGGCCCTCTTGATCCATGGTAGAGCCAATTGGATTGAAAACATGGATCATGAACCATGGCTACCACATACACATTTGTTCTCTTTAAAAAACTATATTGAGCCGACATACCATACAATTTCTCATTGAAATGTTTCCTCGCATGTCACAAGCCTAACTGATGTAAACCCCCAAGGCCTTTACCCCCATAATCGTTTACCCTCTAACCCTGATAATGAGCACAAAAGCCTCTAATTATCCCAGATAGAAAGTAGCAAAACCCACATCAACCCTTGAAGGGAATAGTAAGAAGGGGCCTCTAAAGGGGTTCTAAACATATCAACTGAAACAATAAATAAAGGAAATGTACCGAGATGCCAACCAAAACTTGATGTTTGAGGATACGAGAAGATAGCAGGCCACAACAGCTTTGATCAAGAAACTTTCAACTTACCAGTACTTCCAGACATGAATGGGAGTAAGAGAAGAAAAAACCTCAATTTACTGAAATAGCTATTAGGTGGAGCCCTTATGGCCCAACCACTATTTATCCCTTCTGGTATCCTTTTTGTCAGCAAATGATCTGTGGAAACTTTCTAACTACACCAATATTGAAACTAAATAAAATAAACTTTGTAATTTCCCAAGATGGTTTGCTCATGTCTGAGCTTCCAAACGTGGACCTGTTAGATCTGTGTGTGTGTGTGTGTGTGTGTGTGTGTGTGTGTGTGTGTGTGTGAGCATGCACGCTAGTTATGACTGGGCCTGGTTTGAACCTGTTGGTCCTGGCTCTCTCCTATACACCTTTATAAGCCTAGGCCCATGGCTAATACCATTTCCAATGGTGTGATGGTAAATGCAATCATTTGTGCTGTTGTTATGATATAAAAATGTTTCTTCTACATTTTAGCTGTCACTATCATTTAATAGAATATCATTTCACGGGCGTCAATCTCATATGGGAGTTCCGCACTGCTTGAGTGGATTTTCTGTCCTTGCCTTTCATTAAGGGCCCCCCTGCTTTGTGGGACAACAGGGATTGAAAATCCTGCATTGCCCTTGTGCAGGACTCCCATAGGAGACCAAGGTGCATATGTCCTTAAATTCCTGACTGCAAGATGTGTATATGTGACGGAAATGCAATCTTTCTTGCTGCATGTTTGGTATAAATGTTTCTGCCACGTTTTGGCTGGCCATGATCATTTATAATCTCATCTCACTCGAACAATGCTTTTATATTTATCAAATTTAACTGATTATATGTCCTTAAATTCCTGAACTCAAAACTGCTGCAGGTGGTGGCAAGTTCAATTTTGACAAGTGTACATCAACTCCTACTTTCATGCCCCGTCTTGGAAAGGTTTGAGACTTGTGACTTGGTCATGACATGTGGTTAGCTTATAATACACACACACACGTGCGTGCGTGCGCGCGTGTGCGTGCTATAATTTCCCTCAGATAGCAAGGATTCTTGGCCGTCGCGGTATGATGCCCAATCCCAAAGTAAGATTCCTCACAAGTTTATATTGTTAAATCAATGAATATTTGGATTTAAAATGACATCAATTTTTGTTTATTCTGCCTTATAGCTGGGATCTGTGACAAATAATGTTGCTGGGGCTGTGAAAGAGGGAAAGTGCGGTCGCATTGACTTTAAAATTGACAAAACTGCTATTGTACACATAGGTCTTGGGAAGGTATGATGTTCAAGAAACATTCTTGTATGTTATGAGTATGATGAACATAAACACAATCACATACCAAAGACACAAAAGTTTCCACACTTTATATTATGTTCAGGTTTCGTTGCCAATGTTCAGACACCTGCATGTTACATGGTTATGAAAGATTATTTCCATGCAGTTGTAACTAGGTTCCACTGGAGGAAATGTTTTTGTACCTTTACATGGTAAAGCTTGCATTTCAGAAGGAATACAGCTCCTTACTGGGTTGGGTGCAAATAGGATGGTCTCTTATTTACTGTATCACTAAATTACATGTTACTGAATGCTTGTTTTGTTTACGATCCTATTACTCTCTATCCTGCTGTACATGTGTTTCAAGTTTATCATTGTTTCACATGCAATATATTTCCCTTTTCATCTGTGTCTATAGCTATATACTTTCATGTCAAAGATAATAGTATTTATATGCTTATTCTTGTTTATATATACCATGCATGCTATGTATATGGAAAAGCATGCAGTAACTGAGGTTTGCATCTGACACTGGAATATCGGCCATCTTTTCACATGTGAATTTTTCCGAGGAGCTTCTTCGTGAAAACGTTGGGGCATTTGTGAATGCTCTTTTGCTTGCAAAACCTGTGGGCTTAAAGAAGAGTACGTGCTGACTTCTTGATGCATTGACCTTTTTTTTTTTTCTTGAATGGTGGATGCATTGACTTTTCTTGCCATTTTTTTTTCTGATTGGCCAACATGAAGTTTAGTCTTAGACATGCACAAGCACATACTAACAAAAACAAGATAATAGAGATTAGGTTTTATAGGAAGATGGATCATGCAATCTGATGACTTTTGTGGATCTAGAAGTGGGCCCGCATCTTCCCAACAAGGACCCCACATATGTGAACTTTATAAAATATGATTTTTTTTTTTTCTTTTAGTTTTTGTTTTCGTGCTTCTGGAGATGAGCATGTTTCATCTATAAAATTTTATCTGGTTGGCATAATTAGGTGCTTCAATGGTTTTGATTGCATATCCAATGAGTCCAAGATTGTGTATAGTTTGATTACAACTTTTAGCTGTTGTAGAGGTTTTAATGTATAGAGTCCAACTGTCATGTCTTTTTTTTAGTAGTATTCTGATAAAAAAAGTTTCAAAGTGGCTGATCATATGTAGAGAGGATTCTGTTCCCCCTCGTTTGTATCCAAATCTTAATAGAGGCATGACTACCAGCAATATTTGTTTTCTTCTGAATGTTTGGGTTTTCCCTCTATTATCTTGACTGGTTTGATTTTGTCCCTCCTTGGTGTGATATTGTGGAGATTTCATGAGACAGAGAAAGAGATATTCTCATGCTTCTCCTACATCAAAGCTTTATAGGGAAGCAGCTATAGTATGCACATGATAATGACCAGAAAAGAATCTGTTAGGTGTAATAAATAACAATGCACAAATGCAAGATGAAGCACCTGTGTTCTAGTAATCAATTATTATCTGTATGTAGATATAAACTAGAACACTGGATGTTAAGGACTTTTTCAAAAATAATTACAGTTAATTGGATTTGATAAAAAAAGAAATGCTTGAGGAAAACATGAACTTTCTTAAATATTTTGGTATAGGCTATCTTCCATTGTTCTTGGAGATCATTTTGCTTTTTTGTTCCCCAATCATCCATGAGTGATAGCCTTCTAAAATAAAAAAATGTTGGCCTATATCACGAGCTCCCGATATTCAAATCAGTACTTTTGATAGCTATCAAATAGATTTATATTGAGTGTACTGTTTTCATTGTACTTTAGGTGATATATATACATATGCTTGGGCTAAATATATCAATTTTCTAATGAATGTTGTGATTTATCTTGTTACTTGCCAAACCTGTTCATTCTTTGAAATGTTTTATATATGCAGCTTCCAAATATGCTGGTTATGTGAACTCCTTCACATTGTGCAGCACGGTAATCTTATAAACTTTCTTTTATTTACTTCGCATAGTTATTTTTAATGGTAAATGATTAATTAACATCTATATTGCATGGATTCTTTGGTTAGAGGCACATACCTTTGTGATATGAAATGGACATGGCTCCATGTCAAGTTCTTCACTGATGCTTCTAGTGTCTAATTTAAGCGATGTTCTTTTGGTAAAATATTAATTGTCATTCTCCCTTCAAATCTAAATAAGGTATTGATATGGTTATTATGTTTATATATAGAATGGTTCTTTGTTTTTTTTAATATATTATTTTTGTTTAAAACTAATATTTACTTAAATTTATATAAACATTATGCTGAATCCATGAATCCTGTGTTTGGAATTCTCTTTTTGTGCACCTCACATCTGTCTTAGTTCCACACATGCACCTGTACTCTTGCAACCTATACCTTTGCAGCTTGAAAATGACTCAAAGAAAACAGAGTCACCTCCTTAGCCAAATTCAAAAGTTCCAATCCTGCCACATTAGCCAAAATGCTTGTCACTTGTTCTGCCTATTGTCTTGCAGATGCAGAATTACAATTTATGACTCATTCTTTAAAGAGAGTTGTTTAGGATGCCTAACTCACTAAACAGTCAGGTAGTCTCACTAGTCACTAAACAGCTCTTAAAATAGAGTTCTTGTAACTTTTTATACAACTGCTGCGAAAGATTCCTCACTTCGTAAGGAGTGGATAAATTTTTGTTGGGGACAAAATTTAGCCAGTTTAGATACATTTATGTCATAAAGAAGCTACTTTGTCAGAAGTTACTGTCCAATCCCTGATTTTAGCCAATAAGCCTGCTGCTTTCCTATACTCTTGTAGTGTCCACACTAACGAAATTTGAAATCATCTTGCAATAGCATGCATATACTCGATGCTGTCATCAGTTCTCCAAGAACATATATAAGACTGAAAAACTCAATATCAGACTTTGCTCATTGATGCAAATTGCATCCCTATCTGAATCACTTAATCCTTCGTAGTCCCTGTTGGTACAAATCAATTATCACCTCTTTACATACAATATGCCATTTCTCGACATGCACATGTGCCAACTAATTGAATATGGTTGTTGCATAAATTTGGAATTGCATCGTTTTCGGAATCACCTGCTTTTAGCAATCAGTGATATTATCTCATAAATTGACTCCCTATATATATATATATATATAAAATATGATCACATTCTGAAATGTCATGAATCATGATCCGGTCTCTTATGAAGCTTCTTGTTTTGATATACAGATGGGTCCAGGATTCCCTGTTTCAATAGAGTCATTATCACTGGCAGCAGATCATTACAACAAACTGCAACAACTCAAGTGATGGCCATTCAAGTGAGTCTTTAGTTTTTGGATAAAGACTTACAGTGTTGCAGGAAACAATATGAGGGAATATCTGTTGGTTGCTAATAAGCAGATTGAAGAGTCTTTAATTGTAAAAACACTAAATGCCTTCTTTTCTTTTCGTCTAATCATTTCATGTAAAATGACTTTTGCCTTTGCCCTTTATTTATTTCTTGTAGAATCATCTGCCATTGATAGCTACTCTATAGATGTTGTCCCTTCAATTGAACTGTTATATCCAATTTATGAAGCAACAAAGAACTCTTTATCTCCATATGCATGTCTAGTATGTATGAGATCTGAAAGTTGCCCGGGAAAATTAGAATAGCGCCTTCTACTCTGGACAAGTGGAAACTGGGTATTGCAGGGTTAACATGTACTGAAAAAACAAACCGAAGAACAGAATGCTTCGTCTTTTCCATTGAATTGGGATATGTTTTGATTGTATTTAACTTGTCTGGTTCAACCAAATATTCTGCTCTGGTGATGATACTGAATCAAACAGCAGGTAAGCCGACTCTTCAGATGGTTCTGCAGCCTGATATTATTTAACAGCACCAAAAGGTCGAGTATCACATGCTCGAAAATCAGCAGTGTCTAGTCGAGAGTTACATTGGAGGGAATTTATTTTAATTATTTCTTTTTGGTGATCTAAGATACATTCACAAGGTCAACTGTTGATAGGGCCAGTAGTCATTGCTTGTGGCCATTGTATTGCAACAACTTAGCTGGCCTGATATCACTATATGATTGAAAAGTACTACCTACTTTATAGCTTTCCTTTTTTTTTTTTTTTTTTTCTAATTTGAATCTGTTGAAGCAATAAATCATGAGTTTATTAAAATACCATTATATTTATTAAATGAACAACCGAATTCTTTCTTGATTTTTTAAAATCTTTTTAAGCAGAGAGATTAAAATATATAAACCTCAATTTATCTACTTTTACTGGAGCACATCATCGTACAAATAAATGTTAATCGGATCTAGAGAGAAAAAAAAGTTAAAAAGGAAAAATTAACTGGTGGATAGTGGGTCATCTGGATTGTTGAAACGACTCTTTTAATCCCAATTAAGACTTTGGAGGCTCTTTTGTTAACTATTTGATTTTTAAAATATAACTATCTTATTGTGCTGATTTTGTAATGGTTTGTTAGCTCAGTGGCCCATCCTTTCTGTTGCACTCTCTTTGGACTCTCGGCATATTTTAAGTAAATTGAATGCTTTATTAATTAGAGGTAACTTTATACTGTGAACTCATTAAATATTGTTATACGTACAGAACTTTTAAAGGCAGCCTTTTTAATTTCTGTCTTTTTTTTTTTGGTAAAATACATCTCAGAATCATTGATAGATGTTTTTGATCTTGTACGGTTCAAAATTGATTTGACAGTAGAACTTGCACTAGATGCATGGTGTAAGGGTCTCTTTTAGGAAAATGAAGGGGAGGGGAGGGAAAATTTGAGGAGGAAGGAAAATAAAGGGGAGGGAAGGGGAGGGGAGGGAAAATTAATTTTACCTCTTCTTGTTTGGGAAGTCAAAAAGTAGGGGAATGAAAAGTGAAAAAGTAGGATTTTGTTTGTTTGTGAGATAGAGATAAAATTACCATTTTGTCCTTATTTTTGTAACAACTTTAAAATTATCTTTTAAAGTATAAAGGGCAATGTGGTAATTTTACCCATTTTCTCCCTCCTCTCCCCATTTTCCCCCCATTTTTGGGGGGAAATTTTTTGTACCTATTTTCCCCCCACCCCATCCCCCCATTTTCCCTCCCCCCCCTTTCCCAAACACTCTCCACAAAAATTTTCCCCTCACTTTCCCCTCTTTTTTTTCCCTCCATCCCATTTCCCCCCCTTCCCAAACATAGGGTAAAAATCTTGTATTTCTGTTATTTGATTAATGATATCTGCCGCGCAGATCCGGATCCCCTGAATTGGTCCAAACAGGGTTCAAACCCTGTTTGGACCAATCAGGTGGTGCCACATAAGAAAGGATGCCACATGAGAAAGGATGTTAAGTCATTAACATCCCATCTCTTTCATAAATTTTTTTTTTCCTTTTCCCATGTGGCATCCCCTTATTGGTCCAAACAGGGTTTTTCTATTTGGACCAAACATGGTTTTCCTATTTGGACCAAACAGGGGATCCATTTTCCTGGCGCCCGCACCTATCTTCCATGTCCGGAGGTACCCACATGAGGGGCAATTCTTATATGAAAAAAAAAAAAAGTCAAAATGCTCTGTAGTGGTCTCATGTGCATTCTTAAAAAGTCGCCCCAAAGTTTCATGGCTCTGTCAGGTTCTATATGGTGTAGATTTTTGTTATTAATTCTTGGGTATTGGTTAGATTTGTGTTAGATATGGTCTTGTGACAATTTACAAAGGGTCAGAGTGGATGTGAATGGATTGGATTAATAACAGGCTTATCTCTAATTTTAAAGGAGAAAGAGGGGAGTTTGCATTAAGCATATGTTTTAAATCTTTTTGATAATTTGTTTATGATTGACTACTCGTTTAACGTCGGCTAGAATTTTGGTCCTGCAAGTTGGGTCTCATCTTCTTTCATGAATTACATTTTAGAGGTAGCATTTGCCATTTTTATTTTAAGTTGCCCTCTCCCACATCCTCTTGTTTGAGCCTCCTGAAATCCCAGCTGTTTTTTTTTATGTCGGAGCACTCAGTAGTCAGTCCAAATACCGCTTGTAAGAACTATTGGAGCTCTTTTGTCATGTGTGTTGTGCCCCACTAGACACATCTTTCGTACAGATAAATATATGATTCAGAGACACACAGAACACCATATGTCGACGATGTGTACTGCATGCATGCTGACATTTACACATGCCCAAGCCACTCACTCGCCATGGAATGGGCCAAATCACGTGCTGCTGCTGCTGCTTATCAGCATATATACTTGCAAGACAGAAAAGACTGACTTCTCTATAATGAAACCAAGCAGAAGCTGATCGCTCTTTCACCGCCCATATCACCCACTGGGGGAAACGAAAAGGACATTACATTGTAAACAAAAACTTTACAATTCCATCCCAAGCTAGCACAGCTGTTGTACTTGTAAAGTAGTGATGTGTATCTTTCAAGGACTCTCCACTGGCCGCCTAATGTTTCTTTCTGGGTTGGTTGGTTGGATTACTGATCTTGATTTTGTTAAGTTAAGGAAGAAAGCTTTTGGATGATTTTTTTTTTTGTCCGATACTCACTTCCGAGCACGAAAGGGACGCATTACCACTTCTTCTCTGGGGTGTCAATTCTATATATGGATTCATTATCCGAGGACCCGACTGGAGAATGGGCCAACATTGCTCGGCACCAAATCCATTTTTGTTTCATCTTCAAATAGCAAAATAATGCTTAATTTTTCCAAGTGACAGTCTACACCCTCTCCCCCGGCAGACCCAAGTGTCGCACCCGCGAGGTTTAAGAAAATCCTTAGACTAGACCTTAGAATTTTTATTTTATTATTTGACTCCACTCTGGATCTCTGCTTAATTAGCTCATGACCCAATCTTTGGTCTGCGAATTCAGCCAAGTCAAACAAGCTTGGCTTGTTTGATAGCCATGCTGAATTCTACTTTGTTTCAGTTTGATTCCACGTTATGCATCTAGTAAGAACCTTGATTCACTGACATTTTGGATGCCAGCTGATCTTAGCCAAAAGGCAAAAAAAAAAGGTGCGACATTTTGGATATATTTGTGTATTAGTTTGTGGGACTTTTGCTTTTCCACGAAAGTTTCTCTTCTCTCCTTTTAGGGGTCGTTTGTTTTTTTCATTTACATATGTAATGGAATCACATGGGTAACGGATATACATAAATCATGTTTGTTTGGTGTGATTTTGATTCACATGTGTAAAATAGCTATGTAAATGGTGTGAAACTTGGCCCTTTTTGTGCCTTACATTTTCACACCTCAAGAGGTGTGAAAGAGAATCACATGTTACTGTTACAAGGCGAACTGCTACAGTACCTCAATGAGCAGTCCGCCTTCTTATATTTTTTTTTTATTTTTTTGGGCCCCACTTGTAACATCCGGACCATTCATTTTCTTAAGAAGCTCAAACACGGCCATGTGTCCAATTTTCAACCGTTGATGATGCATGGAGGTTGAGATATCATCAACATAATTACAGCCGTTAGATTAATTTATTGTTACTAACATACCCAGTCCGCCTTTTATGATTTCTTTAATTTTCTGGGCCCCACCTGTAAAATCAGGACCGTTCATATTCTTCAGAAGTTCGAATACGGCCATGTGTCCAATTTTCAACCGTTGATGTGGCTTGGATGTTGAGGTATCATCAAACAATATACAACCTATTGTTACTAACTTACCCAGTCCGCCTTTTATGATTTCTTTAATGTTCTGAGCCCCACCTGTAAAATCAGGACCGTTCACATTCTTTAGAAGCTCAAGTACGACCATGTGTCCAATTTTCAACCGTTGATGTGTCTTGGTTGTTGAGATATCATCAAACAATATACAACCCATGCATAGATACACATGTGAAATGTTGTGCTAGTAACAAACAGTGGAATCTGATCCACATGTGAGTCATTTACCTATGCAAATGACTCACATGTGGGTCATTTACACATGTGAATCACTTTCACAAGAAACAATCGACCCCTTTTTATAGAAAATGGTTTTATCTAAACTTATAGAAAATTACACTGTTTGTGATATTTGTCCTTGTTGAATAGTCACTTGTACATATTTATAGAAAAAAAACTCATAGAAAAATGTCCTGCATTTTTTTCCACAGAAAGGACGCTATGCAGTGTCAGTATGGACGACATCTAAAACACCCTTTTTATGGGGGGATACCTTAGAGTGATGAAGCCCACTTGTTTCAAACTCTGAATTGTCTCAAGCTCTTAACTTTAATCACATTGATTTGATCATTTTGTGAGTTATAGCCACATCTCAACACAATTACACTCCAGTGCACTCCTAAAGCAAGCTATAAAAGTGACGTTCCATATAGTCACTCTAAAATGGATCCCAAGAGAGAATGACTTTTTTTTATCACCTAAAAGTGGGCCCAACAGAATAAATCAAGAGGTGATCAAAAGGTTGCACATAGACATTTCAACCAGGCTGCCGGCGGAAGATCCGGATTCAGTGCCTTTGAATCCACGTGACAGGTCCTTTTACTGGAAAAAGTGGGTACCACTAACTGGACCTTCTGTCAGCCATAGTCGCGACTTAATCCTACTTCATTCCCTTTAATTAATCAAGGGTTTATGACTTATACTTCAACTGCATGTGCCACCTACAACTTAAAATGGAATTTCGGCCATCAGTATATTAAAAGGTACCTAACATAGAATGGAAAGGTTATCAGTTCTGTAAGTCCTAGATATGATGAGATTATTAAATTGAAAGAAAGCAGCGACTTAGTAATCACTTACATATATCCATCCACATGCATCTTCTATTATTGCACTTGTGATTGCTTCTTCCCATCTTCTTAGCTGCTTTCTTTAGCTTTAAGAGGACGAGTATCTAAGGCTGCCGAGAAATAGAAAGGAATTTAACGTGTATAAGAGAATAAATAGTGCCTGCCACCTTTCAAAATTTTTATTTTTCTTTTTGAAAGATTAGTACCTTTCTCAGGTTTTCTCACTAGTAATGTTGTTGGAAAGTTATCCTTTCATTAAATTATAGACATACTTTTAAATGTTGATTTTCTTGGCATTTTACTGAAAAGATGTTGTAAGAATATTATTATTAATTTGAGAAAGTAATAAATTTCCAATACTAATAGAAACTTGATAGGTTTTTTTTTTTTTTTTTTTTTTTTTTTCCGCTTTTCATTTTTGTCTTGGCATTATTATAGTTTTTTAATGATGTTCTTTTCATTTTCCGATGTGTTAAAATATTTTCTAATAAAATAGAATATATCATTTTAGATTAGTATTGTGAAATTATCAAGATCGTCGTTTCAAAATGCCACTAATATTTGTGATGACGCTTAGGAAACTCAATGAGTGATATCTCTTTCAAAATAAAGCTAGATTCAAGGAGAGCCTTTGGGAATTTAAACCACTCAAATCACTCGCCCACATAAGTGGGAATGACCATGGTAAAGAGAGTCCACACAAGGTATAAGAGTGACCAGGGGCGGACCTAGGTTATAGGGTCCACCCCTACCCCAAGGCAGGGGTGGACCTACATCCAAGCGATCTAGGAAGTTGCCCAAGGTTGGAATTGAAGCCCCTATAGAGTTGAATGGGCCTTCGAGCCAAATGTATAAACTTGTCGCTCCACATATGTCTAAAGATAGCCCCACATATATAAAGCTTTGTTGGTTAAAAAAAAAAAAGAATAAAAGGAAACACTGCGGGAACACATCACTCCCCCTTCTGCACCCTCTTCTTTTGAAATCCCTTTGTGCTGTTTGTCGATCGAGCTCCTCGTCTCTAGTTCTATGTACTGTATAGATTACTGTATCTTTTTACGTCAAACATATATAGTGCAATCATTTGTAATTACTCTATACCTAAACCTAAACGCTTAATCTTCAAACCATGAATCCCCAAATCCTAATCAAAATCCTAAGTCCTAAGCCATCAAATCTGAGTATATCTACAAATTCAAAGATGACAAAATCCATTTTTGCCATCATCTTTTCTTACCTCTACTGTAATTCAAAGATAGAATTCCACTCCCATTATCCAAATGTTGGAGGCTCTAAGAAAGTGAAAAAGAAAAAGATGGACGTCCTCAAAATATTTTGTATTTAGTTTTTACTAATACACCAATTCACCTTGAACTTACAGCAATACATGGACATTGATTTGGACATGGAAATTTAGCGAAACATGACAATGTGGAGTATTTAAAACTAAGATTAAAATCATTTTTTATCCATCTAATGCTTTTTTGTAATTCTGATTAACATCATAATTTCTAACCTCTTCATTGCCAAATCTTTAATTATTAATATGCATCTAATTGAGTTATAAGAATTAGACATTTTCTAAAGAAAAACTCAAAGGTGCTATTTGGTAATGTGAAATAATCTAGAATTTTCTTTTTCAAATTTAAAGTCTAGTAAAATTTTAGCCCTACTCAAATGAAAATTTTGGTTCCACCACTGAGAGTGGCAAACTCATGGATCAATTTCTAAGCGGTGGGGTGAAATGTGGGGTTGCCAATTGAGCGACTCAATTGTTGTTAATCAATTACTAACTTATGTATTAATGTCCGGCTATGTCTCACTTAGATATGAGTTGGGTTCATTGTTAAATCTATGCTGATTATTAATATTTTTTTATATGCTTATGTTATTTGGAAAAGAAAAACAATGATAGAGTAATTTCAATGGAAATGTGTGATGTGGAGTTCAAATCCTTTACCCCCATGGCTGTGCGCCGTGTGCCGTTTTCTTTCCTGGTGGTAAAACTCTTGCACGTACCCACGCGCAATTCGTAGGGACCGTGACATTTGTTGGCAAAAATCCATTGTCTTGTGACCACAACTGTATGCAAGGACATTCTGGTGGGCAGCATATGGTCATCCCTTTTTGGATCGGGACCCAAACAGAAAACTGTTTGGTCCAATTAGGGGTGCCACATATGACATTTTATCTCCTTTAGTGAAAAAAATCTCCATCCCCCATATGGTATCCTTGATTGGTCCGAACAAGGATCCGATTCGTATCTCTTTTCCTTTTTATCTTTTATTTCTAACTTTTTCAGTGGTATGTTCGTCACTATATTAAAATTGTAAAAGTAAAAAAATTAAAAGAGATTACATCAAAAGCACTTTAATTTAAAATCTTTTCAATCTTAAAAAATAAATAAAAATGCAATCAACTTTATATACTAAAAAATAAAAAAAACCTTACTTTTCTATAAAAAAAATAAAAAAATTTCCATACCAAGTAATTAAAATTAAAACACTATCATAATCCACTTAAATTTTTATTCCCTCTTATTTTAATGCTTTAATTCACTTTATTTCACTTGATTTTAAAAGTAAAATTACCAAACGGGTGGCGGAACTCCTCTCAGTCGCTCATGTTGCTCTTGGCTTGTCCTCCTCACCATTATTTAATAGGTCTTACTTTTGTGATACATGTTATGTTAGATATCTACAATAGTAGTATTAAACATAATCTTTATCTCTCCCTTAAAGTGGAAGCATACATAGGCTTACCTATGAGTGATAAATCCAACCTGCTACATTGATCTCATTTGTTCTATTATTACAGTGAATGATGTTTCACGCAATCAATTCAATCGTGAATCTTATCCAATTGACTTGTATCTTTTATATGTGATCATATACTTGTTACTATGTGACATGATTGATAGGTTTATAAATTGTAGACCACTGCAATATACATTTCCACTTTTTAAACAGAAGCAAACCATGTATATGGATAAATAGAAGATGATGGCCATTGAAGTGGGCCGCGCTGATCGATTGCAGTGAGCATAGATCAAATTACGTTCAATATTATGCTTATCGTTCGAGGGGAGGGGGGCAAGAATAGCCATTTACACTGCATGTAACAAATTTCAAGCTCAAAATATCAAGAGCAGAACAAACTCTTATCACAATGGTTAGAGGCATTAGGTTTTACTTGGATTGCCTGCGCTTAAAATTTTTTAACTAACTATTTTTATAAAAAAATTGAGGTATTAATAGATGCAGCATAAATACTTTTCAACGCTCTTCCTCTGTTGGAACTTATTCTCAACACTCCCTCTCAAGTGGATTCTGGGACCAATGAATGATCTATAATAGCTCATGAATTTGGATAAGCTAATTGCTCTATGATGGCACCTACTCCTTTTGAGATTTCTCGACTTTGAAATAAATTGAATCCTGTGCTGGTAAAAAATAGTCGGATGCTGTATTTTCGGGATTAGATTTTATATTCAAATGACCCTCATATCGCAAGAAAGACAAATTTTTTTCTTAATCTATGGGCCTGACAAAAGAAAATTTGGGATAAGTTTCCTATATGATCCTCCTTTCAAAATCGATGTGCGCACTTTTAGCAGCACTCATATTTTTAATAGTGCCAAGTCGTTCCACTTATTCTTTTACTATCTTAAATTCGTTCAAGTAAATATTCCTGAATGGTTATCTTACCTCAATCGAGGTCTCGTTCCTTCACTCGAGAGCTGGCTCTCAACCCCCATAATTTGTTTTTTTTTTTTTTTTTTTCCCGTTTTTGCTCTACAATTTAAGTCAAATATGATTTTAATACTTGAAATTAGTTTTGATTTAGGCCATGCTTCTACTAATTAAATAGGGTTAAACAGGTTGTCCTGCATTAAATGCAAGTCGACTCAAGTTGAACCGCAATGAACATAGGCTGAAGTTATTTGACCCAATTTCATTAAAAATGGGTTGAATATTCCAATGAACCAATCCTGCACATTTTCAACAGACTCAGCTCGTTTGCCATGATCTCTCACTTTATATATTTTTTTCCTATAATGGTCATATAAATTCTATTATTCAATTTTCATATTAGGGGAATATTCATGTACATCTATCTCTCACCATAGAGTGAGGGGTATTTTTTCTTTTTGCACGTGAAGATAAAAAATGTACCTCATTTTATATATTTGAAAATTCATATTTGTAGTTCAAAATTTCAATTATAAAGTGTCATGCACATATATATATATATAATATTTTTCCAATATTATAATAAAAAAATCAACAAAAAAATCTCGATCCTTTCGTTACAATCAATTTCCCCCTCTACAGACTCCGAGAAATTGCAGATAAAATAAAATTTCGTGTCACCGTCTCCTCTAAGTCCCTGTGCAGCACAAAATGCATAATCAATATATCAATACTTAAGTGGGCCCCACAGACTCTCCCTCACTTGTCCTCTCTCCCTCCCAGTCCCACTGCAAAACCTGCACTCTCTCCCCTCTGCAGCCTTCTCACAGGACAAGAAAGAGAATCCCAGGAGAGGATTCCATGCCATTTTTTTTTTCTCTCCCTCCTCTCTCTCTCTCTCTCTCTCTCTCTCTCTCTCTCCCTTTTAAATATACTCTTTAATCTTTGTAGTGTCCAATCAAACGGTACAATACAGTCTGCAGGCCACTCATAAAAACAGAGAGAAAAGACATGAATAGAGAGAGAGAGAGAGAGAGAAAGAGCTCTGGAAATCTCTAAATATGCCATCTTCTTCTTTCATTGATTTCTAGGGTTTGGGTAGGGTTTTGAGGGTCTGAAATGGACGCTTTCACTCAAGACCAGAAGAAGGCAGGTGTCATCCTTGTCGTGATCATCGTGCTCGCTGTGTTAGCAGTAGTCTCTTTGGTTGTTGCCTTCAGCTACTATTGCTACATCAGATGCAAAGTTTCCAAACGCTTCAGGACCCAAAACAGTGAGCTTTTTTTTCTTTGCACCCCCTTTTTCTCTTTTTCTCCACTTTTCTGCTTTTATGCATTTTTTTAGGGTTTGGGTTCTCTGGGTTTTCTATATTCTGTTTGCTTGTTTGACTTTTGGGGTTTTGATTATGTTCTTTTTTTTTTTTTTTTTGTTGGGTTTGGAAGGGAATGGCTTTGTGGGTAGGGAAAGAGATGGTTCTGCAAATGTGCAGGTTGTTACTGAGATGGGAATGCAGGTTTTCACATTCAAGCAGCTTCATTCGGCGACAGGTGGTTTTGGTAAGACGAATGTGGTTGGGCATGGTGGATTTGGGTCGGTCTACAGAGGAGTGCTTCCTGATGGAAGGAAGATTGCTGTTAAGTTGATGGATCGGTGTGGGAAACAGGGGGAGGAGGAATTTAAAATGGAGGTTTGTTTCATCCATTCATCAAAGTTGGGTTTCTTTTTTTTTTTTTTTATATTCTGAATGAAGGTTGTCTTCTATTTTCCTGCATTTTTGTTGTTTGATCGAAGATGGTGGGTACCTGCTGTTATTTCTCACATGGGTTGTCGAATACTCACCCAAATTACATCTGGGGTCTTTCATCTGGTGGGCCTCATTGTGGATTGAATCATCCCCACATCCAACACAATTTCAGTACAACAACACCCATTTGATGTTTTTTTTTTTTTTTTTTTCCTTTCAACGATCCGTTGGAGGACGGATCTTGGATGGCTAGGATTGTTTGGGTGAAAACCATCTTTTACAGCATTGTCCCTAGACAGAGTGGTCGAGCTAGGTGAACGTTACGGTTTAACAAACATGTGATGCCAGTTTTTGTTGCCCATTGTTGTGTATCTTTAGATTAATTCTCATTTGTTGTGTGAATTGCAGGTGGAGTTGCTTAGCCGTCTTCGATCTCCATATCTGTTAGCTCTGCTTGGTTATTGTTCCGATAATGACCATAAATTATTAGTTTACGAGTTTATGGCGAATGGAGGTCTGCAAGAACATCTGTATCCTGAGAGTGGTATGCACATTTTCATGCCATGCTTTGCTTTTGTTGGGATTTAGTATTTTTTCATTGCTCCTTGGTTTTTTTATCAGGATGACTTCTTCTGACCTCTGTCTTCTATCTAAGAAGGAATATTTCTTGTTTCTTATGTATTCTTTTTTCCACTATTGTGGTGGCCTTCTGTATGGCTGGTTAATTATTTCATATAGTGATTTTTTGGATTGATCTTCTTAGTTCTTACAAATGAATTAACATTTAAAGATATCATCAGGGGCCTGCTTGTTTGCATTAAAATGCAAAAGAATTTCTACATAAGAATTATTTTCAAGTAGTTAAAAAATGAAGACCAAAGGCCTGGGTATTCATTTCCCATCTTCCTTTGATTCTATTTTCATAAAAGAAAAGGTTAATTGATGCTCATTTTGGTAAATTCACCTATTATCTTCGTTTTTAACCACTTTATAAAAAATCCGACCCAAATGAGTTTTGTGTTTCTTGTTTCTGTATATTTAACATGAACAGAGGCAATCTTGTGCTAGTGGTAGCTTTCTATTAAAAATTTTTGAGTAAAGCTTATCCTTCATCTTGGAAGTTAGTAAAATTTTGATTCTGCTATGGCATTTGCCAGTGATTCCTGAGCAATGTTTATACATATAAAATTGGAAAATTATTTTGGAGTCCAATGAAGCCATATATTTTCATATACCCCCTGCAGCCCTGCTACATTTTTGAGAAATCAAGCAACCATTTGGTAGGGGCCTGTTAGCTTGGTGTTATGCTTTGGCATGTGTTTTGCTTATTATTTTGATGCCATCATCTTTCATACCTTCTTTAATCCAAGTCTTACCTTCTAGTTTCGGAACTTTCTTATGGATTTAGGGTTTGTTTACTTCTGGCACCATTTAGCAAAATGTCATTTCTCTATGTAGTATAAACCATATAATTGGTGTAGAAGGCGGTTAGTCTGGACCATTTGCTGTATTCCCATATCACTGCTTGGATCTTCTACACATACTGTTACTGATAACTCCTACTTAGTCTGGACTCGAAATGCTGAAAGGTAATTGATGGTCTGGAATTTAGAGAATCTTGATTGTTTGGATACTGGAGGGACAAAACCTACTAAAAATTGCTGCCTTGCTGGTTTTGATGGCAATTGGTTAACAAGTTCTGTTTGATGAATAGTATTGAAAAAGGATGTCTCCCAGAACTGGTTGCGCACGAGAGGAGGAAAGACTACTGTGGAAGGATTTAGGAATCAAGAGCTAGATGGACGAATGAGACATGAACACAAGTTTCTTCCATTGTAGCTGCACACTGTCTATTGGAGCAGAAAAGAACTTACTTTTAAGGATTTTAAGTAGGTAACAGAGGCAGTTTTGATAACATCTGCAACATATTCCCTAAGGTGTAATATGGTTTTGATAAAGTATATCCCTAGATTGTGATGTCAATTAACCGATTATCACTAGTTTTTCAAGAGAGGTGTCAAAAGACATCAATATTAATATAGGTCTTTAATCTGAGTAGGAATCACCCTCTTAACCATTTATTCTTTCTTGGCCTTTTTTTCTCTATTTCTCAAGGTCATTATTGAAGAGTTGATTCAGGTGTCATTTTGAGACCTAAGAGCATGCTTGCTTAAATTGTTACGAGAGCCAATTTGACTTTTGTTTGTTGGGGGTTTAGGAAAGTTTGAAGAATAAGAATTTCATGACTGTCATTTGCATTATTATAATTGGTAACCATGATCTTTCTCTTGTGAGAAATGGACTGACTTCTCCTGCTCAAGATGCTTATTGATTTTCAAATTATTTGGAATTTCATTTCTGGCACAAGTGTGCCATTGTTCGATAAAGGTGGGAGCATGGTTTTCATTTTTTATTTTTTTTATTTTTTTTTTATTTTAAGAATGATGTGGAAAGGTATGGTATGATATCCGGTTGCAAACATGGAGGAGCTATGATATTGGCATATTGCATTGAACATTTTCCTTAATAGTTGGTTTTCATCATTTCTATTCATTTTCTTTTCTGTCACGCAGCTTTCTTTTACCTGTTTTCTTGTCTGTCATGCAGCTTTCTTTTACCTGATTTCTCGTGAAGTATCTTGACAATTATTAACTTGTGACAGTGTTCAAAATTCTTTATCTGTAAACATTGAGGTCAAGTGACTAAATAAACTTATATCTGTGCATTATTATTGTTAAGTAAATTCCATAAAGCACTAGCCGTGGTACTGAACTGGCGGGCTTTGGAAACTTCCATGTTACCATCCCTGCTTTCTGATTATGGAGTGCCTGGAACATCCCTTTGTCCCATAATTTGCTTCATACTGCAGATACATGGATATTTCAGAAATTATCTCTTTCACTACCCCGCCAACCTGCAAGATGAAGCAGCTTTTTTGGATGGTTCTAACATTTTTCCTTGGTGTATATTTTTTCTGTTCTAAGTTTTGCATTTAGTTTTAGTCAAAACGTGTGTTGTTCATGTGCTTCCACGAAGCATGCTAGAGCATACTAGGGCATCATTACAGTTTGTTACATGTTCAAAAGGAATTCAAGTTATCTTTGTAATTCACTGGTCTTCTATTCAGCAGGTTCTCATGGTGGTGTTTCAAAGTTGGACTGGGGAACCCGAATGAGGATAGCTTTGGAAGCTGCTAAAGGTTTAGAATACCTTCATGAACATGTTAGTCCTCCTGTGATTCACAGAGATTTTAAGAGCAGCAACATCCTCTTGGACAAAAACTTTCATGCCAAAGTTTCAGATTTTGGCCTGGCAAAACTTGGATCTGAGAAGGCTGGAGGGCATGTTTCCACCCGAGTGTTGGGCACCCAAGGATATGTTGCTCCTGAGTAAGAACTGCTATAATTACTTGTTCTAAAAAAAATACAATTGCATATCTTCTACTTTTTTAGCATCAAAACTGTAGCCTTTCCCCATCCCTTTGGCGACTTGAGATTTCTACTCATCCATATACAGTGCTCTGTTCTCCATTTTAATGTTGCCTTCTCCAGCAGTATTTATTCTTCTCCTACCAGTAAAAGTAACACAACAATACTGCATCAAGTATTAGCAGCAATCAACTGTGATTAATTGGAACACGTGCAATTAAATATCAATGCGTTATGCTCTTATTTTAAAAATAATCATGCATAATTTCTTGTATTCTAAAGTGAAGGTTCAATTGACTTGTAGGTATGCATTAACTGGTCATTTGACAACCAAATCAGATGTATACAGCTATGGGGTTGTGCTTTTGGAGCTTCTCACTGGCCGGGTTCCAGTGGACATGAAAAGGTCTCCTGGAGAAGGTGTCCTTGTATCATGGGTATGTAACTTGTTTCCTATTGTTACATATTCACACTGCATACTTCGTCGATGTCAGGAGTGAACATAAGGCCAGACTTCATTTGAAAAGAGGAAAGATTTTCTGCCGTATCCAATGTTACTGTTTATCTCATGTTTGCACAAGACCACCAGGAAAAATCTGCAGTTATTATTATTTTTTTTACCATTATGGAGAAACCTTGTCAATCTTGATGTGCAGTGCAGTTATGTTTGGGAGATATTTGTTGTCATATTATGCAATTTTACTCTTGCAATTTCCAGAGCATAAAATTGTTTTTCATGTATAAATAATTTTTGGATAATTTACAAAAGAATGATGTGCCACTTGCCTCCTCACACTTTGTTTACAAGCCTCAAGAAATAAATAAGGCTTTGGTGGTGGTGGTGATTGTGAGCACCAAGATTCTTTTTTTCTTCTTTTTCTTTTTTCTTTTTAATGTCTGTGTAGTAGGAATATTAGTACTAAATTTGGAAATGAAACCTTAATATTCAGAGATCAATTGTTGTACCTGCAAAATTATGGACTCCTACCATCTGATATTTTTAGCGTGGTTCAGTTGTGGGTGCACTTGCATAATTATCCTGGCCAAAAAGTTTTCAAATCTTAAGTCGATATGCTGGAAATGACCCTAAATTCTCGTAGATGGATGAAGAATGTCTTGCGTTACCAACAAGAACAAGGACAACAAGAAGCTTTTATCTGCATATGGTTGAGACTGATACCGGAACCTGATACTGCATGAACACTTTTTCAGTTTTAATTTACTCCTTGATATCTAGTAAATTCCTCATGATTCTAAGACTGACACAATACTGGTACCCCTGTTTATGAAGTGACGATGTTTAAGTTAGTTTTTTATAAATATATTTTATTTGATTGTTTTCCCATTTCTATTTCCCAGTTCCGTATCTGAACCATGAACACTAACAATGACCTCTTTTGTTCTCCTTCCCTTTTTGAATGCAAAAAGGCTTTGCCTCACCTTACAGATAGAGAGAAGGTAGTACAGATTATGGATCCATCACTGGAAGGGCAGTATTCAATGAAGGAGGTCATTCAGGTGGCCGCCATTGCTGCCATGTGTGTGCAACCTGAGGCTGATTACAGGCCTCTTATGGCAGATGTTGTGCAGTCTCTTGTCCCTCTCGTTCGGCACCACAAGCCAACTGCTAAGGTAGGCAGCTGTTCCAGCTTCCATACTACAAGGTCTCCTGCATCTGAATCTGGAAAAGTGGGCAGCAAATCTCCTACAGGTTCGGATTGTGGAAAAGTGGGTAGCAAGTCTCCTACAGGTTCGGAATGTGGAAAGGCAGGATTCTGAAATCCCAACTTTCCACCTAAGACCTGGACTCCCACAGTTTTTAATATAGTCTACGCACTTTGCTTGGAGAGGAATCCTCTACTATTATTCAAGCCTCTTGGTCTTCATTTCAGTAGTTCCTGCGGTGGAACATGTCTTCTGCATTTTTCATGTAAGTTATGTTGTAAAACTATAATTGTAGCTGAGCTGTTAGGTATTTGTAGAAACACTTGAGATAGAGATATCAAATGGACATGCAATGGATCTTCTGGGGTAGTCTGTTGTAATCTAGAGCTAACAGGTACGGATTGTTACACAAGTAAATGGGATGGAAAACCATAATGCTACCTAACCCTAACCCCTAAACCTAACCCTCATCTCCTAACCCCCTACTGATCCACTGTTAGTTGACTAATGAGGCACTTCCCTCTACATTGAACCAGGTATTGTAGCGCTAATGGTGAGGGACCCGGGACCTAGGTGTAGGGGTGTGTATGGGTGTGTAAGTATTTACTTGAGAAAAAAAAAAGAAAAAAAAAGAAAAAAGAACCCTAATCCCTCACCCTAGAACCCTAAATCCTATGAATGGAGGAAGCTTTTGATGTCTGTATTCCCTTTGAGCCTGTTTATTTCATGTAATTGAATACTTAAGAAATGCAAGACTTCTACTTCTAGAAATGTTCAAAATTGAAGAAACAAATGCAAATTTACCCCCAGCATATGGAAAATAAGTCAAGGGGTAGTGGTAATTCAGAACATAGGGAAGGGATTTTTTGTTTATTATTATTATTATTTTTTTGGGTAGAGAGGAAAGGGATGGTAAATGATTGCATACGTTGCTGCATTAGATCCTTCGCCTCGTGCCCTATCATCATACTACCTTAGATCCTTCGCCTCGTGCCCTTTCATCGTTACTTTGGTCGAGCTCATTTAACTATGAATTCATATACATTCAATTTTTATGTATTCTATGCAACCTGACAGCAGGCCCTTGATGAAACATTTCCTTTCCTTAATAATGATTCTGTGCTGAAGTCTCTTGGAGACATCTAACGGGATTAAATGGCGTTTGTGCTGAAAGGAGGCCATGTTCAATTCAAGGCGCCACTGAAATCTGAATTCTGAAGGGAATGCGACTTTCCTTAACCACAACCGTGATAAATAAAGCAATTATGACTAAGTTGGGTTGCCACGCAAATTTGAATATAGAGAGGGTCACAGCTTTCTCTAATATTGCATTTTTACCGAGGAAAAGAAGAAGAAGAAAAAAGTACTAATGTTCAGAACCCACCCAAGTGAAAGTGGATGGGCCCACAGCATCACACTAGTATGGTGCTGGAGGGGCTGCCTTGCTTAGATCTAGTTGCAGTGGGTAGAACCATTCAATCATTTGAATGGTTGTGCTAAATCTTGATTGGAGAAGAGAAGAAGAGAGAGCATCTCGTTATGCTTCTTGTCAAATTGTGGAACTCCTAAGTATCCCTTGGATATTCAAGGGATACTTAGGAGTTTGTCCACAATTCTGGACAAAAAGTTTGTCCATGTAGACTTTTTGTTCACCTTAAACCACTTTTTCACAAATAGGGGCATTAGAGGATGCTGTCACCTTCACTTTATATCACATCTCTTCTGATTAAAAGAAGTGTCTCCCACTTGGAGGCGTAACCAATATAATATATAAGAGGGATGTAAATTTATTCTTAATGTTTTCTTTGTTGGTACGAATGGAAAATTTATGCATATACTACTCACATAACCATGGATGAGAGATTTAATTTTCCTGTATAAATTATTAATTTTTGTACGTATGAACGATAATTTATTAGTGAGTGTACTCCAGTGCGAAGGTCCGTTCACGTATACATTGAATGAATGATGCTATCGTATTGATGAGTCACTATGCATGAATAGCAAGTGAAGATGGTTCAAGGTGCATTTCTGTGATGACAGGATTATATGATTGAGATGAAGATTATTCTGATTTTTATTTATTGTGCTAATATTATTGTCTGGTGATACATTTTTCTTATAGAAAAAGTGAAACTTCTTCAATTGGGAGTTTCAAGTAGGGATGTAAATGGGTTAGTTCCGATCAGGGTCGAAGCGGAACTTGAATCAGTTTTATATATGGGATGCGTCTGGGTCCGAGTCTAGATAGAGAATGATATAGAAAAAAAAAAAAAAAAACCTTATTTTCAAGAGGGATTGTAAAAAATTGAGGTAATATGTTGGGTCCTAAGTTTATGGGTTGGAAACATGATGGAACAGGACTTGAACGTGGAACCGTTAACTCATCGGGGCCTAAAAAAGAACCCAAATATGATTTTTAACGGTTTAGAACCTCTAGGTAATTGGAGAATCGAGGATCCATTTACATCCTTAAAGCCGAGGGATGGAAATAAAAATCAATAAAGAGCGCAATCCTCTTATGAGATGCATTACTTGACAAGTTAAATGCTGAATCATCACGGGCATAGCGCAGCTGGTCAAGCACGGGGGTGTTTGAGTTCTGGTACCCCAGCTGAGAAAGAAATCAGCCATGTAGATACTGAACTTTACCCACCTCTATCAACACATGGCTCAATTTATTTTGACCTTTGGTCCTTCTTGTGGCTACATTAGATGTAAACGATTGTCACTCTTAAAACATTACTGAGGCAAAAATCTTCCTCCAAGGCCTTATTTGGTATCTCTACTCATATTTTCATTGAGCCATAAAAAAAATTTTACTTTATATTTTGAGAGGATTTATCTCAACTTGCTAGACAGGCAGAGAGTAGAATTATATGGCACACACTTCAGAAATTTAGGCAAATAGTGGTTGAAGATGAGAGATACCCCGTTACTTCGTTCCGTCTGTTTGTTCCACTGAAGCGTCGAGCTCTTTCCAGAAAAGGGCAATTCAGTCATTCAACCTACTGGCCCATAGGAAAGTTCCAGTGACAACACTCGGCAGTGGTGGCACTGGCACCATGTCCAGAAACAGGAAGAAGAAGGAAACGTTTCTGGAGACTTCAAGACATTTCAAGACGTCCCTCCTCTCAACTATAAATTCCTCCCAAACGTCTACCGACCCCATCGATCCATCAACCAATAGCTTAATATACAGAGCGTCTTGTTTGCCATTTCTTCCTACAACCCAATACTAGTTGTCGATAAAAAAAGAGTAACAGATAATGTCGATCATACCATCGATGTTCGGTCGACGAAGCAACGCATTTGATCCCTTCTTACTCGACATTTGGGATCCTTTCGATGGCTTTCCCTTCACCTCCCTTGCTGCCCCTCGATCCAGTGACATCTCTGCATTTGCAAATGCCCAAGTCGATTGGAAGGAAACCCCAGAAACCCATGTCTTCAAAGCTGACCTTCCAGGGCTGAAGAAAGAGGAGTTAAAGGTGGAGGTTGAAGAAGGTAAGGTCCTTCAGATAAGCGGGGAGAGGAGCAAAGAAAGCGAAGAGAAGAACGACAAGTGGCACACAGTCGAGAGGAGCAGGGGCAAGTTCCTGAGGCGATTCCAACTTCCTGGGAATGCAATGGTGGAAGAGGTGAAGGCTGCTATGGAGAATGGTGTGCTTACTGTCACTGTTCCAAAACAAGAGGTGAAAAAGCCTGAAGTGAAGGCCATTGACATATCTGGTTGAGGAAATTATCGAGATCTCTCTGTTTCTCTCAAAAAAAAAGATCTCTCTGTTTTGAGTGAATTTTTAATACATTTCTATTGTCTGAGTTATACCTTCTTGTATGTTTTGGCATAATTGTAACATGAGATAATGTATTTTAGTTGTACAAAGGTGGAAAAATGAAAGAAAATCTATCTCTTACCTTTTTGGGTAAAACCCCCCGTGGCTCCCAGATCGTAGCATGAGTAGACTCAACCTTCGGTTCCTGAAGAGGGGGAGGGGGTCGATGTCAAGATGTCTAGTTCCGAAAGAAGAAAGAACCGTGATTCTGACCACTCGATCAACTTTTTGGGGTTTAACTTTACCTTCTCTCTCATTATTTATTATGTTTGGCAATCGAATATTTACATGGACTTTTACCTGGTTGTTGGTAAAGTAGGTTCAGCAAGAGAATTTGAGTATGAGAAAGTTTTCTCTTTTTTTAATTCAGATATGTGAACTGTTCATCTTTAGTGAGAATTCTTCACCCTGTCCCAAGGGCAGCGAAAAATTCCTAAATCTGCAAATCTCTTGTAAATACCTAGCTGAATCTGAAATCCTCAGCTGTAAGTGAGAGATTTTTTGTTTCAAAAACAGTAAGAAAATTTTAAAACTGCAAATTCTTGTGAATTCCTCAACTGTTACAATGACGTCTTTATTGGAGAGGCTAGTAGAGAATGCGTGGACGATGACAGGGAACAAGCAAATGGTAAAAGGTTAGCTGCTCTTTCAGAGGATTTAAGCTCGAGTACTAAGATGTAGAGTGCGCAAGATGTTTGTAGAAAATTATGGCAGTGATGGGCAATTGGAGAGGGGCTGTTGCAACAAATTTGGTTGATGCTTCATCCGTCCGGCATGCCTGGTGTGGAGGATTCGCAGATTATATCAATCAATAGGTTATACGAATTTCACTTCTCTATTTCGATTTATTTTGAGTTAAAATTGAGGAGTCGTGTATGTTAAAATTTTGAGTTAAAAATAGAGTCACGAACAGTAAAGTGCCATTAATTACCTCAAATTGATAGATAATTAAAAAGCTAATCAGAGGGTAATTTTGACTTTTTGAGACTATTTTTCCAAGAATCTCAGCCTTTTGAATCTCTTACATTATCTGTCATTAGGGCCCGTTTGGTAATTTTACTAATATAGTCAAGTGAAGTCAAGTCAAGTTAAACATCCCATCAAAAGTACTTTTTACCAAAATTTCCTTCATCTTTTTCAAAAAAAGTTAAAAAGCAATTACATTTACTCACTAAAAGATAAAAAATTTCTATTTCCCCATACAAAAAGTCAAAAATATTTCATTTCAAACAACTAAAAATAAAATACCATCATAACTCACTTATATTTTATTTATTTTATTTATTTCACTTCACTCCACTTTATTTTAAAAATAAATTAACAAACGGGCACTTTAAGAATATTAAAGTATAACGGTAATGTTTCTAATATCAGTGCATACGTATTCTCGACGTTGTCTTGGGGGTATAAACAAAGGGAAAGCCCTTTTTTTATGGGCCACACATGCGTCGTTGACCGTCGGATGGAAAGGTTAATATTTTGTTATTTATCGACAAGTGGCCAACCATGTTTCTGGACCTTTGGTAAAAGAAACAAAAGGCATACTTAGACGCCGTAGGAGAAACGCAAGCAACGCGTGTGTTGCTCTCGCGGCCACCCATGTGCCTGAGATTTCGATGCGAGTGCGAGTTTCATTGACTCTGCTCTCCACGTTTCGTGGAAGGAAAGTACTTTTCTGTCGCGGACTGGATTCCGATGAATTCCGATGAACGGAGGTAGCTCTCTCTCCACTTTAGATTAGAGGCACTTTTTTGGGATGCTCTGGCCAGAGGCTATAGTTAGTGGGGGACTCAAAAATTTTGTTTAGGTTGGGCTAAAATTTAGATGGGGCTAAAATTTTGAATGACATAATATTTGAAAAAAAAAATTATTAAATTTTTTTCACATTACCAAATAGTATCTACACGTTTTTCTTTAGAAAATGTCCAATTTATAAAATTCAACTAAATGCATAAAATTATTGAAAATTGGGCAAGGAAGAGGTTACGATGTTAATCAGAAGTACTAAGAGGCATTACGGTCAGGTTCTATCCTTATTCCTCCCATTCCTTGCTCTTCAAAAGGCCGGCAACAAAGATGATGTGAGTGAGTGTGTGAGAAAAGATTGAATACAACAACATTTTGAGGACACTCATACTTTTCCTTTTTACTTTCTCATAGTTTTTAACCTTTGGATAATGGGAGTGGAATTCTGTCTTTGAATTATAGTTGGGTAAGAAGATATGATAATACAAATGGATTTGGTCATCTTTGGATTTGTAGATATGTTCGGATTTGGTGGGAATTCAGGGCATGGATGATGGGCTTCAAAGAAGAGGTGGAAAAAGAGGGAGCCCTGATGGGCGACAATGTTTTCTTTTTATGTCTTTTTTTACCAACGAAGTTTTACATATGTGGGGTTGTCTTTAGATTTATATGGAATGACAAGTTCAGACATGTGGTGTATGCTCCAAGGCCCCATTCAATTCTATGAGCATTTAAAATCCGACCTGGGGTCATCGCGCCAAATCACTCTAATATATGCCCACCCTTGATCCAAAATCCCATTAAATCCCAAGAGAGTTTCAATTCCAACCCGGGGTGACCGCCCCAAGTCGCAACAAGCTATGTCCGCCTTTGAGGCTACTCATGAGCTCTATACTACTTATATTTTATTGAGCTACCATTTATTTCAAATTAACGAGTAATGAGAAATGGTATAATAATAATAATAATTTTATGATGAGGACGAAGACTTGACTAAAATTATATTCACTCAAGAGTAAAGATAGATATTAACCTTAACAATTTGAATGTGTATGGTCATGATCTGATTTAAGTTTCTCATATATTCAAACACTTAGACATCATATTGTCACCCGACTGCCTAATGGTTGTACCTATGACACTTTTCTCACTTTATAGGCTTTTCATCCCCACTACACTTGGATATTAAAAAAAAAAAAAAAAAGAAAAGAAAAGAAAAGAAAAACACATGAGTGGAGCTTTCATTCCAAAAACCAAATTGATTTCAAAATGAACCATTTGTTTCTTTTATTCCTTATATACAAGTTCTTTTCATCTTGCTGATGAAAATCACTATAAATGAGGATGAGGACATTTCTTGAACTTGAGAGCTCCAGCCTGGTCCATCAAAGACAGGAGGCTCCTGGCCAATCCCAAACAGTTCCTATATAAAGCACTAAAAACACGTGAATATGTGCCTATACGAACAGTAGCAGAAAAGTCTTGCTGACCTTGTCCAATCTTTATCTCATTACATCCACTTTTCGATTGCGTCAGGAGACAAAGATACGTGGCGTCTGTCCATACTCCATCCCCATAACTGTTGCAGTGTAGGGGGTATTATCGTCAATATATTAATGTATATGCAGGCGAGCTGGAAGTGTTCCGACGAGAAGAGATGCACTTTATTTCCTTCACTCAATCCCTCTATTGCATTGTCAAATGTTCAGGTCGGTTGGGTTGGGCACTTGACTGTCTCATGATCCCTCTATTGCATTGTCAAATGTTCAGGTCGGTTAGGTTGGGCACTTAATTGTCTCATGACTTTCATCATCTACTTAAATGGTTCAGGTGGAAAAACAACATACTTAAAGAACCCTACGTGGATTGACAAAGGCCATCTAGGGAGACTGTTCTCCGAAACGGGAATAAATATTGCTTCCCTGCAATTCAGCTTGTGGGAGTCACCTAGATGTGCTGTCTATTAATGGATGGAGGACTCATGGAAATGACTCTTTTAAGGACAAGGAAAACTAAGTGCCTGGTTGACAAGAAATTATTTGGAAATATTATAAAAGCTTTGTTCTAAAGGTTAAACAGAAGATTTATAATATGGGATCCACCTTTTATTGTTTGCGGCACTCTATTATCATCGTATATAAGACACACTTGTAGAAATCACAATGTATTACCTACCTTTAGAAATTAGAATATTGAACCCATGTTCATAAGATTTACAATGCGGGCCCATATTTATAAAAATTATAATATAAGATTATCTTTTTGTAAATGTAAATATGAGATCTACCTCTAAAAATTACAACATGGTACTACCTATGGAAATTAGAATATGAGGCTCACATTCATAGGATTTACAATGTGGGTCCACCCTTTGTGATGGTGACTATATGACCTACATTTATAAATTATGAAGTGGAGACATATTTTTTGTGATTATAGACATATGACCCACCTTTAAAAATTACAATGTGGTGCCCCACCTTTAGAAATTAGAATATGGGGTAGTGTGCAAAATGCACCTTAACCGTCAACCCCATCATATTTTCCTAGCTATGTTTTAATGGCTTAATTCTACAAAACAAAATGGATTTACAGTTTAATGGCATTTTAATCATTTTTTTTTTAAAATTCAGTTGAACCGTGGGTGAAGGTTCAACAAGTGTAAATAGGCTTGATATCATATCTTGGATTGATAGGATTACCAAAGGGACTATACGAATCAAAGGTGTGCCCAAGTGGGTCACATAAAGTTGTCCAGTCCCCTCAATAGAACATTTTTCTTATCAGAAAAATCCTCTGAACCCTTAGTAGACCAAAAAAAGGAAAGGACTCCTAAGAAATTTATGGCCTGGAGTGGTCCTATGGGCCCTTTTTTTTTTTTTTTTTTTTTTTTTTTTTTTTTTTTTTTTTTTTTGAATTTTCTATCGGGGCATTATATCCCCTCCCACGTTTGAACTCCTCATTTATTCCTATTTTATTCGATTTCTTTCATCTTGTAGAAGAAACACACGTTTCACTAATAAGTTTTTCAGACCATCGACAATAGGACTTTTAAGTTTGCAATGAAAGTTGCGATAAAGGTTTCAAAGGCTTGTTGGTCTAAATCAAAACCTGAAGAGTTTTTATATGGGTGTTGAGTGGTTTTTCCTAGTTGTTTCTCGGGAGAGCATCCCATGGATAACACCAATTTTTATAGAGCTTGAAGTTTGCGCCGAAATAGCTCATCGATATAAAAGATTACCAAAGCAAACAATGTTCAAGATATTGGGTTTTTGAAAAGGAAGAGTTTATTAGAGAGGCTAAATCGATGCTAATCTAGGATAACTGTCTATAATAGGCGATGATATCGATGCCCAACATATGCCCACACACTCAGATTGGGATTGACTTAACGATGGTTGACCGCCATGAGCACTGATATTCAATGCTAAGATGTGACAATCTTTCTGTGGCAGGCAGTGATATCGATGCTCGTAATAGGCTAGCCATTAGCACATTCAGATTAAGCCGCAATTCGGTGATATAAAACGACTCCATGAACCTTTATACTAAAGACCACCAAACTCTTTAATGGAATGAGAAATATTAATTAAGCAATACATAAGAACCACTGTAATAGAGTCCACCTTTTAAGATTTAGCTAAAAAAAAAAATCTTTATTTACAAAAAGAAAAGATCTAGGTTTAAACAAAGATAGATAAGGTAAGGTAGGCTACCTACCTCTTTATTGGAGTCCACTTCCTCTTTAATAGAGTATCAAAGGAAAAAGGCCAAAATGTGGGTTGTGGGATGAAAAAGTTGCATAAAATCTCTTCTGAAATGAAAAAGACGACAAATGGACAAAAGGGATATGGGACGTTGATTTTACTAAACGGCAATATCGCCGCTCAGTGCATAAGTGCAAAAAAGAGTATAGTTTGGAGGGAGTCCTCTCTAGTTATTATCAACACTTTAGGTCTTTTTAGGTCTACTAAGGGTACGCATAAGGGAATTTTCCTGGTATAAACCACTTGTTATTATGCACTAATTAAACTGATCTTTCTTATATGCAACAAAATGCTATTTATACTATGTGTTGAAACAGTTTCTTTGTGACAGTGAAAGCAAAATCCCTTGATACCATTTTGCACAAACAAGTCCTTTTTTGTGTTTCATTCAGGGGGCAAAGAATTTCCACCTATGAGTAAACTGTTCTTGCGCTATGGTGCATTACACCTTGTAATTAAGGCCGACTTAGATGCTTGTCTATTAGTAGGAGCAGGGGGAATGAAAAAATATCATCACAAATAAAGGTCAGGCAAAAGAAAATCATCCTAACCTTGATTTAGTAGTGTCAATAGTGTTAAATTTTAACATTCTTATAATTTAAAAGATTCTTCTTTTTAAGATTCTGCTCCATTGCGAGTAAAGAATGGATGAATGTCCTATTGGAGTGGGCTCTAGATCATTAGAGGATAATAAGAGTGTGGGGGCACATTGATCAAATAATGACACAAGTAATGGTGCTGGACTGCACTTGCAATCCATTTGTACGAGAAAAAGAGAAAGTCTCTTCATTCCCTCAATTCTGATCAATACAATTCCTTTTCACGAACCTCACAATAGAGTATTATTAGCATATTTAAGTTTGGCTGGGCCGTTAGGGCAATGAATTGGCCATCTACCAGAATTCAAATCTTGAAAAATGATATTAGGCTTCTAAAAAGGGGCATTTTAATGGATGACTACAAATAGGAATTCCCTCTCATGTGTAATTTGGCCATTTGTGGGGTTCCAATGACCTAGCTAGTTTTCTGCTATATTGTTACTTCGGTAGCTTACTTTGAATTTGGTTGGGCTATCGAACTGAACGACTACTAGAAATGTGTATGGCATGCTCTAATAGAACTGAGAATAATTAACAACTTGAAGCTTTTTCATTGGACATAATGGGTATTTATTTGTGTTGAAGTCAACGTCTACTATCGCTACTAAGCGGTCATAATTGTGGTCGAGTCCTTGCCCTCACCATAAAATCATTTTTGTGTCGTTTTCTATCGCCAATTAATTTTGAGATAAGTGGTAGCTCAATAGGATGTAAAATCTTACAAGTGATATCAGAGTCTAAATTTATTTGACACAGAGATAGAGAGAGGAAGGCGAAAGCATATAGATTCATGGAACAAAAAGAATGCTTTCTTGAAATGTATCTGCAAAAATATTTCGCACTTCACATTGAAATTCACACATAACTCTGAAACATGCACTCTTTCCACAAAAAAATGTTGTGCACATGCATAATTTACTTCAATATGTGATTTTTCTTTTTTTCTGTAGGTGGCTATGTATTTTCTGAGTAGGGGAGATGGAATAAAAAAGAGCTGTTTTAGTTAGGTTGACAGTAAACGTAAATTTTTTTTTTTGTCATCACCGCCCAAATATAAATTTTGAGGAAAAAAATAGAATTTATATATATGATCGAATATAATTGAGACAAAACTTTGATGTAATGATCATAATGATGGGTGAATATTACAAACATGCTATATATGTATCAATTCTTTTTCCTTTTTGCCTTGCCCACTCTAATTTGAGCACGATGCCTGAAATACGTACCTACTTATTTGAGAACGTAGCTCACATCTTCACTCCACGAATGCACAACCAAATCTGGACAAAGCTCACAGCAATCCAAAATAGCAGTCTTTGAATTAGTCGGTATTGATCACTATGGCACTCATACAAAAGTTGAGTTCACTGTCATGTAATGAATATATCTAAAAGATGGTGGACTTAGCATTTTCTCATTTTAGCCTATGAGATTTACAGGTGGGTATAGCTAATGAATTTAAAAGATGGTGGACTTTTTTTTCATAAAATTCTCCAGATCGAGACATGATCTCACAAGCCAGGTTCAGATCACCTGCCCATCAATGCAACGTCGTAAGCACTCCGAACCCAGCTGTATCACTATCACTAGGAAAATGAACTGAATGTTCGTTCCGCCAGTGACCAGCCCACGTTGCGTTGACTACTCTACGGCGCAGGCCTCAAAAAAAAAGCAACTCCTTCGGACTACAGTTTATTTCGGACCCGCCGCGTGTCCCACTTAAGTGGTCGACCGTTGGCTGGCAATCGCTGTTTCCCACTTAAAGACCCCTTCCGTATTCCTGCCCGGAAACAGCAACGGCTTAGGAGGAGTAGTCACGTGCCAACACGACTGCCCCACACTATCCCCGCTGGCTTACGGAAATCGTTACTCCGTCATAACCCCTCCGTTAACCCAATCATCAAATCAAATTCCAAAAAACTCCACCGCATTAAAAACCCCAAGGAAAGAAAGATGCAAACAATAAAAAAGATCGCTTCTCTGGTTCTTGTTCTTGTTCTTCTTCTTATTAAAAATTGAAATGGCAGATCCTCTCCACTGAAGAGAGTTAGAAAAACGGGAGATTTGGTAACGTATCGTATCGTATCGTGCGATGGCCGAAAAGCAGAAGAACAAGAAAGAAGGGCAAGGGCTTCTGCTAGGGCGATACGAGACGGGGAAGCACTGTAGGGTGAGTTTGGAGGGTTCAAGAGAAGGGGAAAAGGGGCCATTGACGATCGCGGCGGAGATATTCGAGCTTACACCCAAATTGGTGGTTGTGGAGGTGAAGAAGAAGGCAGGGGATAAGGAAGAGTATGAGGAGTTTTGCAACAGAGAGCTGAAGCCAGGTTTGCAGAACCTCGTCTACGAAGAAGATTCATCAGATGATGTGCAGAAGATTGTGTTCGAAGAGTCTTCTGATGTGCAGAAGATTGTCTTTGAAGAGTCCGCTGATATTCATCTCCCTTCCGATTCGGAATAGAAAGAAAGAAGTATGTGCTTCTTCTTCTTCATTTCTCATGTTCTGTATCATATATCCTTCTTTCTTTTACTGGGTTTTGTCCCTACCTGGCTATTTTATCATGTTATATATATGCAGGCCAAGTTCCCATCTTTTAATAGTTGAAAGCTGAGAGTTTTTATGCTTCTGTATCAGGTATTAGAATGCAGAGTTTATGAATGTTCTTGGGTTGCTTGTTTTGTGCATCTCCTTTTCATTATACACTGAATTACACATAATAATCTTAGGATATGGAGTGCTTAAATTTTAGACCAGGTTAAAATGTTGCTTGGAAACTCTGCAGATTGGCAGCTATATGCAGTTAAAATTTCCATTGATTGGTGAATAGAATGTGAAAATGTAATATTTGAAAGAATCTTAAGTGGCCTGGGCATGGAAATGATTGCCTACTGGAGGTTTAGGTTGTTACTATAATTCCTGAGGAGGTCTGGATTCCTTACCTAAGAATGGCTTACTAAAACCGTAGTCGGTTATTCTTTCCAAAACCAAACACATTGAAGAGAAGACATGTGATGATTGTATCTGTAAAAAGGAAAGATGATTCCGATGGAGTGTAATTGTGTACTATGAGCAAATTGTCTGTTTACTTGAATAAGTAATGTATATGTTTAGAAAACAACATTTAATTCCAGACTCTCTGCAACAGGGAATGCCTAGACGGAGTATAGAGTATGTTCATCAGGGTTCTTGGGCTTATCCAACCCACCTCGACCATATTTATTTTCTTCTCAATATCTTTCAAATTTGAAGTTCCGTCGAAGAAAGTCCTAGGGGATCCATCAAATCCTCCTGGGTTCAAGTTCAAATAGGCAACCACTTGACTGATCTTGCTATTCGAGTAGACCAGGGTGTGTTTGTTTGTTATCTGGTACATATGTGTTGAATTCATTACATAGGTAATGGTTGAATACAATGTTCATTTTGCAATTTATGCGTAGGAGTTGGATTACTTGGTCCCTAATTATATATGTAACATCCTCAATTCAATTATCAGTCCTACTCCTAGTATTTGAACATATATGTATTACGATCACCCCTCTCTTTTCCAGAGCACTCGAGTAGTGTCTGCATGCAAACCCTTCATTATCGACTCCTACTAGCTCTGCCCTTCCTCCTGCTGCCGGTCTTACTGCCCTCCCGACAATGTTCAGTTCTTCTGCAAAGCGAAGTCACCCAAGGTTTCTTCTATTGGGATGATTCGATCTAAGAAAGTTCAAGACAACAGAAGATTAGGCTTTGTAAAGAGGTTTGTTGTGGTTGAAGCAGAGGGCATGTTGGATTCTGGCAGTGGAAGCGTTGGCATCGGGGCTAGGTGTGATGAACAAATGTGTTCCCCACCTTCTGCATTTGATGAGAATTTGAGATTTTTGGAAGAAGGGTGGTTGGTTGATAGGGTTTGGCAGTATAATAATTAGATGATATGGAGGAGAGGAAGGGATGCAATAGGTGTTTTAACAATTTGTTTTTATGGACTGGTAATGCAATGAAGTGAAGAAGTTGAATGAAAAGTTAGGATTTGGTAATTTGATAACAAATATAATTACTTGATTACATTTGAAGTATATAGGTCCTTCCTGGCAATCTCTAGTAAGGTTTTTAAATAGGGCATCTATTGCAAACAGGCCCTTAATGACAAATCTCTAGTATGGTTTTCCAATAGAGCATCTATTGGCCCCTTTGTACATTCAACAATACGCATTGGAGGTCATCAATCTAGCATCAATAGAGAGAAGTAGGGAAACAGAAGGAGGATGTAAGTTTAACTGGAAGTCATGTTAAGTTTAAGTTTGTGCTTCTCTTCTTAATTGATTCAATTGGTCGTATAAAGTAAATATGGTCATTTAGTTTCATCAATTACTTTACTCTGATTATGTTTATCATGCTTTAGATCCTTTGAGGGAAGTCGTATATTATCTAACACAATACGCTTCAAATCTTTAGCTGCAGTATGTAAAATAGAATATGATGATATGAATAAATGTTTAGAGGTTCCTTCCAGCTGGGTGTCCAATAAGATGGCTGACCAATTAGCCAAGCAGGGAATTGATGGGGATTATTTAATTATTGATTTGCTTTTGTAATTTGCTTTTGGGTCTGTGTGTGTAGTCTTGTCCTTTTGGTTTTGGGTGGGACAGAGCTCTTAATACTGCCACTGAGTATCTTATATAAATATATATATATATATATATATATATATATAATGATTTTTCTGTGAAAGCGGCTTAAAGGTTCTCATCAGAGAAGTGTTGTGACAGCCGACGCTGGAAATCTAGCAGCGTCTCACTGTCTATAGTAAGTATTGTCTTCCACTTTCCACTCAATAGCAGCTAATTTGTGCCAACCAGCTAATGATGAGGAACTGCCTAGAGGGGAATATTTGATCGTCCATTAAAGAATCTTTTATGTGAATTCGATTGGAGAGTTCGAAAGAATCTCTAGTTATTTAATTTGTGCCAACCAGCTAATGATGAGGAACTGCCTTTTAGCATTCATTTATTGTTCTTGTAAGTTTCTAAATTAATAAGGACCTGTTTAGATGGAAATAAATATTCTTAGGAAGGATTTGATGCCTGAAACCTGAAAGGGAATGAGAAAAGCTGGTCAGAGCCCCTGGCTGCTTTCTGTCAAAGGCACTTTCAACGCCTAAGTTAGTTTTGTAACTAGACAAAGGGTGGGTGAGGAGGAGAGTTGGAGCTGTGTGTAAGCTTAGGTGTGCATACCTTTTTTGGATCTGGTCCTTGTATATATAGGCTGGGAGTCTTGCGACTCTTGTTCTGATTTTTTTGAAGGTAGGATCCCATTGGACCTTACCCTGATCTGTAAGAGGTAGAGTCCCATCGGGCCTTACCCTGATATCTTGGAAGGGACGTAATCATTGGATAATGATAATCTCTTATCTCTATCCGATGCATGTTTTTGTCTCTTGACACGTTCTGTAATGTGGTACATCTATCACTGGTTGAGAGTCGGTGCTCGTCTCGGTTAACTGAACTGAAGATGGTACTGAGGCCAAGTATGACCGCATTCTAACATTATTGCCGAGATGCGCCGAGCTGGTACCCTCACTGAAGCTAGAAACAATCCCACCAAGACCAAGGCATATGTAGCTGGTACCTTTACCGAAGCTAGAATAGTCTCGGTTCTGCGAAAGTATCCCTTGGCACTATTGCCGAGATGTATAAAGCCGATACCTAACTAGTACTCTTACCGAAACTAGGATAATTTATGTATTATAAAAATGTCTCACACAGTTCTAGAAACGGATTTTAAGATACTACCGACGAGAAATCCTAACATTCGTGGTAACTTGGCCAATAGTTCGCTTTTAAAGAAAGATTCAGTAGATTAAAGTCGGGTATTTATGTTTGCGTTAGAATACATGGAATTTAATGCATATGAATCCATGGTCAAATAGCTTCCTGGAAGGATTATTAAAGCTGTGAGGTGTGAATGATATGAGGTGAGGGGTGTAGGATAAAAAAGTAGCAATGGAGATGGGACCTTGATTTCCTAGGATTTGGATTTACTAGGTCGATGGCTGGGTATTCATTTTCTATCTTACATTATTCACTTCCCATTAAATGGAAAGATTTTTTACAGTCAGTTTTTAATATGCACCTTGAATCTTTATTTTTAACCACTTATGGCATGAATTCCCATATATTCAATTCCTTTGTATTTTATGCAATTAGGTATTTCCGATGAGAATTGTGGGTGTTTGGACATTTTTTATAAGTGTCAATTTATGTTCCTAGCATTTCAAATGCTGGGTTGGTGGTTCGGTGATAGGATTCTGAAAACAAACCTACTTAAAAAGTCATTTTTAGCCTTTGCAGTTTTAGAATTTCGACTTTTCTTTAATGGTGGAGTATTATTGAGCATTTTGAATTCTACTCCCAGCACACAATTTGGGAAATTTCAAACTATCATAGAGAAGAATTCTCAAAACTCTTCTAACCAAACAGCTAGGGGGGTGAAATAAATACTTTAAAAGGTGTCTAATATTATAGTCCGAAATGCGACAAGGAACAATGACAATGTCACAACTGATATGATAAGTTGACACCAGACATCTCTACATAAAAAATATCTCAGGGTCTCCATAAAAAAACACAATCACTTTCTCAAAAGAATAAAAAAAGACCCCACTTTCTCACAAGAATAAAAAAACACTACTAGGGTCTTTAAAAATTATAGATGATCTTGTGCTGCTGTTAGATATGTTCTGAACGGAGCTAATACTTGCTATATTATATTTTCGTTTTATCAAAATTAGTGTTGATCACCCACCCACTTGCTCTATTATACTTTACTTTTATCAGAATTGGTGTTGAAACCACCCCACCCACCCCCAAATCAACAAGAGATTAATCCCTAGTCATCCCTTTGGACCACTTATTTTTTTAACCCCAACCTAGCGGCCTAGGATCCAAGAGAGCCAACGTAATTTGAAAGGAGAAGTTCATAAAGTGGAATAATAGCCTACACTTGTGGGAAGAGAATCTCATACATGTGGAAAGAGTGGCATACGTAGGGTTGGATCCTGGGGGATGACATGTGGGGTTGTCAACCAATTGAGCACCGTGGATCATTTATTGAAGTTGGGTCATATACACAGTTTGGTTGGCCATTTTGTTAGAGTTAGGCGGAACCTATATTATATTTTCTACATATATTTAATGAGGGAAAATCTTTGACTACGAGCAAACTGCATATTGTCCTTATGAGGTCTAGCTCGTGGGGTCCATATGGATGCATTTCTATAATTGGTGTTTGGTAGGATAGACTTAAAATTCAAGGATAAGAATTTTGGAAAAGCTCAGCAGGATCAAATTATCTTAGTCCTTGATAAAAACAATTTTGAAGCTCAACGTTCTTTTAACCATAGCTTTTTTTTTTTTATTGAGATTTAATCCAACAACGAGAAAAGATTTGATGAGCATAAAATTGATCATGGTGCTAAATCATATAGGGATAAAGAGCATGAAAGCAGCTACACTGATCAAACGTGTGTCCAACTGGGCCCATAGTGCTGGACTGTAGATGGAGGCTCCTTGCTGGTGAAAGTTCTCCCTCCTTTGTGAGTGAGATTAATTAGTTTCTTAATCTATTGGACGGTGGACGTGACCCTTGAAAGGGAAGGGGTAGGTCCACACAAGTTACATCAACTTGATAGTCAGCGGTACGGGGTTTATTTTCCATAGTAAAAGGAGAAATCGTCATCACTCTTTCTTGGACTAAGGCGTGAAATCTTAGATCTTGTACCAAATTTAGATGGACAAATGACTAACAAAAGGCCCCTGCTATACAGTGGAAAGCTGGATTCCACTGCCTGATCGATCATTGGTGTATACTGAATTTTGATGGCTCAGTCAAACACTTTCACGGGTACCACAGGCTTGGAGGTATCACATGCTTACTACCATCCCCTCTTTACATTCTGGAAGGAATTGCTGTTTTCATTCATGGAAGGCACGCTCCTGCTGCAACATCCCCATTCGAATTGCTGATCACCCCACAGCTCCCTTCAATTCGTCCACTCTTTCATTTCATGTCTGGAACTTAATATGTTCAGGAATTACATGTGCAGGTGCAAGATGAGGTGCAGACTAAGGGCCTGATTGGCAAGTCTTTATCTATTTAAAATAAATTCAGTTTAAAATGGATCTGTTTAAAATAGGATTTTTTATAAATAGACTGTTTGGTAAAAATTGTAGTATGTATGATTCAAATAGATCTATTTGAAAAAAAAACATGTTTGGTCAACACAAAATAAGAGCTTATTACAAGGGCGTTTGTTGTCTTTTTTTTTTTTTTTTTTTAAATGTAATTTATTATAAAATTTGATTACCACATTCATTATAAAGTGTTTATTTATTTATCTTCATCAAGATCACCATACCGTTTGGGAACAACCTAAATAAAAACATTAAAATTGGTGGTATTCTACTCAAAATTCAATCATTCTATAAGATGCCATGCTCCTAAATCCAATTCCTTCAACCCTATTCCTTTGCCATCATTTACAATCATGTCCAAACACTACCAAGATGTTTTACCCAATTCCAAACACAAACCCTCCTCAGCTGAACCCAATTCCAACCCAACTCAAATCACCTCCACCAACTTGCAGTCCTGCATCAATCGAAAGGTTTTATTCCAAAATACCACGAGTGCATAAATCTCAATCAAAATAACAACAAGATTCACTCACTGCTTACCTTTTGCAATTGGCAGCACAAAAAACAGAAATGTGGAGTCTTTGACAGTAATAACAACCCAGAATTCATATACCAATTTTCTTTGCAACCATAATATAAAATGCATTCCAATTTTCTTTGCAAAATTTTGACCAATGTAGAAAGCAGCATAACCATGAGCAGCAGGATGTTGCGGTCCGGAATTCGAATTTAGAATTTTTGATTTGTCTGTTCCCAATCGTCATGGGAAAGAAAGGCAGAAATAAGAAAATTTTCCACCCAACAGCTCTTACAAACATGATACCAAGAAATCTCAACCCACCCATGTCTCATTCATTGAAGTCCCAGTTTGTTCTCGGTTTTGCAATCACTCAACCCAGCAAGAATCATTAAAAACAATTATTCTAAAGCATCATCATCGATTAAACATGAAAGAAAAGTAGGAAAAACTTCCCCCTTTATGCGCAGTTTTCTTCATTTTAGGGTTCAGTGATTTAGATTTTTGGTTATGGATCAAGCTAAATGAGATGATATGGTATGATCAATAGGGTGTATAGAGATGTTCTCTATTTAGATTCTCACCGTTTTTCCTCCTTTCTCAAACAGAGATGTTATCTCTTAAAACCAATCGAGATAGACATGCACAAAGACGTTACCAAATGGGCTAAAAGCGGTCTGAAATAGAGGCAAGAACTAGACATGCCAAAGAGGCCCTAAAAGCCCATGAAGCAGATGTTATGCGCACTTTGCAGATGTTTTGTTAATATACAGTGTTGTACATATATATTAGGATGTTCTCAATAAAATTCCTCATTATAGCAAAAAGGAAAGTTTACTTGTACCCATTGGTACAAATGATAATACTCTTGAATGTTTGACATCCACAGTGTGTTCGGAGGCTCACATAAGGAATTCGAGATGCTCAAAATCTGAACTAATAAAAAATAAATTCCTCTTTATTGTGCCTGTCAAATCCCACTAAAAATAGATAGTTTTTTTTTTTTTTTTTTTTTTTTTTTTTTTAATATTTTATGTAAAGGAATTAGAGTAATCATGAATGGGGCCCCTATCTAAATAAAGAAGATTCAATAAAATTCTATATCCAAGGGCACGTATGTGTAAATGTAACTTTCATGGAAAGATGAAATTGTCCTATCGGCAAATTCTATGGTTTCTAAATACTTCGGAAAAGGTTTTTTGAGAAAGTTAGAAATTTATGTTCGGTGCAAAAAGTTTTTCTTCGATTTTAGTGGATAGGTAGGTGGGTGGGGTGGGGGAGGGAATATGCATGGTACATGGCTCAGGCTTTGATACTTATATTTTAAAGACACCAGAAGAAACAAAGATGCATGTTTTGACCATTTTAGCAATTTTTGTTCTTATCCATATATTTGGTCATCAATCTTCATGCATCCCAATTTCTAAAACAGATGCGCTCTATGCTTTTTAATGTAATTTTCTTATATTACTAGTGAATTATTTTACTTAAGATGAACCATTTTGTCAATTACTTGGTTTGCGATAAGCCTACCTTCGTTATCATAAATATATGGAAGTTGGTTCCTTAATTAATTGTCTTGCTGTTTACCATGGGGAAGTGCATAGTAGATCCTTTTTGTGGTAGCAAGGAAATGGCATAGTAGTTCAGATAAGGATAAAAAAAAAAAAAAAAAAAAAAAAAAAAGAAGAAGCTCTCTTTAAGTTTCATTCTTGTTCAGATTTTGGGAATTTTATTAGACTTGAGATTTGAGGGCCAGATGTGCTACAGTCCAGTCTCTTTTTAATTTTTGAAGAAAATATAATTTTATTCTAGTTGAAAGGTTGAGTTAGATATATGAAGCCCGTTTCAATTACTATTTCAGCAGAGAAATACCTATATTCTCTGACAATTATCAACTACATGATTTAACACCCCCCTTTGACTTTGTATTAGAGGATCTAGGTGTCTGAAAATCTGCACCACAAATTTCTTTTGACCTGTGGTGCATTGTAGGCGCTCAGGTTTGGTGGGAGAGATGATTGCTATAAAGAGATTTGTAGTTGGGTCAAAATACCTCAACTTCCTTTGGATTTTGGGTCATGGGCATTGTATGGTGGGGGCAATTACAGGCCTGGAAATTACATATTATTCATATTTGTTTGATTCCTTTGATTTATTCCCCTGATGAATTTGTATTTGTTTGATTCCTTGGATTTATTTCTAGTATACTTCACATTCTGACTGGTAGTCATTTGAGGTATGAGCGAGAAAAGGTCAACTGTGATGAACTTAGCACTAAACAGCAATTTTGTAAATATAATCCTACTTTAAAGAAAGTTGAGATATTAAACACAGTATTATTCACCTGAAATAACCATGTATCCCCCAGTAGTGTGGCAAACTTGAATAAAGACATGCTAAATATTGGAAAGACATGTCACTTCAATGACATTATATCATCAATTTCTGAACATCAGTTTCCGACGAAGGAAGGAATGTAATATTACTTCTTGAAAAAGAAGACCTACTTTGTTTTGGCATGGTTTTTGTGGTCAGCTGCCAGCCTAATGCCAATCCTCCCCTTGCTTCTTCTTGCATACTCTGAATGACATATTGACATTACATATCGTATATACTTTTACTAGACTGAAGCAACTGAAGAGTGTTGTTACTACTTCACAATCATCATCATCATCATCATCATCATTATTTATTGGTAATAGTAGTTATAAATTAATCCAAGCGGTGAAGATTTTGTTATCTAAATTTTTGTTGCACACCCAAAGCAGAGCACCATCTTCTAGGGATTGAGCTTGAGATTCAATTACTGTACCATTTGTGAAATAACCCAAGGAATTATCATTGGACTTGAGCATGAATAATGCATTGAATCATTGGTGATCACTGTCACTAAATTGTAGTGCTTGAATTCTTCTGATGAGAATATTGAGGAGCATAGGAAGGCGGCCTTGTTTTCTGCCTCACTGCCTTGGAGTTTTGTATATTTGGATGGATGAATACAACCCATACATTTTTATTTCTTTCTGTTTTTTGAGATTTTAAATATCGACTACCTTTTCTTTTGATCAGTTTAAATACCAAATACTTGTGTTTATTGCTTGCCTAAAATAAGTCCCAACTGCTTTTATCTATCAAGTTCTGATTACTGTAGCATCTAAGGAACATTTAGTTGTCCATGAGAATATGCTTACCATTTAAATTAAAAATGAAAAAAAGGGAAAAGAAGAGGGAAGAACTGATGCACCTCTTCTACTTCTTTTTTTTTTTTTCTCTCTCTAAAAAACCGATCACATTAAGTCTCTACAACCTCAAGGTTGCAATCATGAGCACCTTCTACTGTGATGTGGGCTCTTGTCTGCACCTCATTATTACTGGAGATTGCTTTCTACAAAACAAAACAATCAATTTAAGATCCATGGCTCACCTGTTTAAAACAGGTCAGAATTTCAATGGTGGCGGGTCCTCCCCTGGGGACTAGGTGTGCAAATACGCATTCCATCCAACATGGAAGCGAATAAGTTCAAAGTATGAGCTTAAGTACCCATGGTTACCTCCACTTCAATAGCTAATTTTTTAGTGGGTAAGGCCCGTAGTATTACAAGTGGTATTAGAGCCAAATTACTGGGAGTAGAACTAGCGCTGCGTCAAATTTTTTACTTAATGGCTCTGCATACCCCAGGAGAGATTACATCCCCACCGACTAAAGCCTGATCCGGGTTTCCAAGATAAGCTCCCATTAAAAACTGGGCTTTACATGACCTAGCCCCTGGAAACACTCTCTGCAGTCTTAATTGCACGTAAAAACTCATTTGATGGTCTTGGTAGAATTTCCCCTGCCACTAGAGTGGCAAGGATCCAAACAAGCTAACAAGTCTTAAATCTGAAGCTAATTCCTAGTAATGATAAATGAGCAACTCAACAAGAAGATAATAGGAAATTATGTTGTTAGATGGCCATCACAAGGATGGAACAGTGAATGATATCCGAAGAGAATCAAGAGAGGAAATTAGAAAAACAGAGAAACTTAAACATGGTGATTTACCAACTCCAACATCTCAATTTTCAGATAAAGCTAAGATACAAGTATCACTATAAATGTGAATGTAATGATCCAAAGAGCAAATCCAAAACAGGTTACACTTGCTGTTGTGGCAATTGTTGCTGCTCACCTCCTTGCCAAGTCCACACAATGTCCTTGAGAGAAGGCTTCAGCTCCTGGTTGCAGAAGTCCTGGTACTCCAACGTATCCCCTGCTGATTTCTTCACCTCCACAACAAAAAAAGATGGTGTCACCTCAAAGATCTCCGCGTCTATAGCCAGCTGCCCCTTCCTGCCTCCTCTGCTCCCTTGCAGCTTCACCACGCCATCCTTCTTCTTCACCTGGAACCTCTCATTCTCAGCGATCTCCTCCAGCTTCGACACAATGTCGGACGCTGGCTTCTTCGTCGTGAACCTAGCCTCTGGCTTCTGAACGTTGGCCTTCTGGAACAAACCTGAGAGATTGAATCCTGGAGATAGAGATATTATATCGAATGCATTCAAGCTAGTTGGTTTCAAAGCGTTGGCACCCTCCGCCTTGCTATCTGCAATTTCTGCAGAGCTACTACTACTAGCTACAGCCGCCACTAGTTCTTGTTCATGTTTTTGTGGCGTGGTCTGCATCTCAGGCGGCTTGAATCCCTTCTTGAACCATGAATTATCCATGATCTTGGCAATGCTAATTCGTGTACTGGGGTTGGGATCGAGGACCCTGATTAGAAGCTTCCGAACCTCAGGAGAGAACCAGCGTGGGCACTTGAATTCTCCTCTTGTAATCTTCCTATACATCTCCATGAGGCTTGGGTCTTGAAAGGGGAGATAGCCTGCGAGTAGAACGAAGAGAATCACCCCACAAGACCATATATCTGCCTTGGCTCCATCATATCCTTTCTTGTGGATGACCTCAGGTGCAACATAGGCCGGCGTCCCACACATCGTGTGGAGGAGACCATCTTGCCTTCTTGACTCCCACAGAGCGCTCAGGCCGAAGTCCGAGACCTTGAGATTGCCTTGGTCGTCGAGGAGGAGGTTCTCCGGCTTGAGATCGCGGTGGTAGACGCCTCTGCTATGGCAGTAATCGACGGCTCCGACCAGCTGCTGGAAGTATCTGCGCGCCAAGTCCTCCTTGAGCTTTCCTTTGGTCACCTTGTTGAAGAGCTCGCCGCCTTTCACGTACTCCATGGCGAAGTAGATCTTGGTCTTGCTGGCCATCACCTCGTAGAGCTGGACCACGTTGGGGTGGCGAACGAGGCGCATGATGGAGATTTCACGTTTGATCTGGTCGATCATGCCTACCTTGAGGACCTTCTCCTTGTCGATGGTTTTAATGGCGGCGCTTTGGCCTGAGGCGATGTTCTTCGCATGGTAGACCTTGCTGAAGGTCCCTTGCCCGAGCATCCGCCCCAGCTCGTAACGGTTCATGAGGATGCTTGATTTCTTCTCCATTTGTTTTACTTCTCAAGAGACCAGTGAAGACCCAGCTAATAAGAAATCAACTGAAGATAAATGCATGGTTTTGCATTGTCTTCTTCTCCTGGTTATCTGAAACTGGAATTAGAAGAGAAAAAAAGGTAGTTTTTTGAGGAAGGGAGAGGAGACCCAGAAGAGTAGGACCGGCCTAGCACTAAGGCTAGAGGTTGATGAAGATGCCCGAGAGATAGGGAGAGGTTTCTAGGCAGTTTTCATGGATGCAAAGCAAACAGAAATCTGTTGGGGCTGGATACAGAGAAGATGAGATGAATAAAATTAGTAAAAGTTGGGTGAATTCTCACTGGAGATGGAATGGGTTGTCTCCAATGTATTGTGGTTAGAGCGGGCGACTGTTTTGTAATGCTAGTTATGGTTTGATGGGAGAGAATCTCTCTGACTCTGCTCATGGAAGAAAATCTTAAGACAGACTAATATCCTGATTTGCTTTTCAAGGAAGAAGAGGAGGAGGAGGTAGTAACCTTTCTCGAGCTCTAACAGCTCAAGATTGATGGCTATGGATAGGCGAGAAGTTCTGATTAGAAACAGGTGCCCAATATATTGACAAAATCATTCAATTCGGTTGTATATTTCCCCACGTCATACAAATTTACACAGGAGTCCATAATTCATGTACATTTTGAAAATCGGAGAATGCTCCAATCTCTTAATACCCATTCATGTTAGGACTTCCTAGCATTGGATTATTTTTTGGAAGCAAGAGAGCAAGTAAGAGGGAATACAAAGAGAAATTGTAAGGGAAGTGGTTCAAAGAACAAGATTAAAACCTGTGGAGAGAGAGTAGGCTAAGTGTTAAATGGTTTGAAATCTTGTAACGAGTTGTCCAATTCCTTCATAGCCATCGATTGTGTCGAACCACGTAACTCTGTGTGTCACGTAATTGCTTGTACTTGGACTAATCACCTGTGTTGCCCTAATAATCCTAACAATACATCGATTTCACTATGTGTATCTAAGTCACTCATATCACATTCCATGAATATTAATGTCAACTCGCACTAAAATGTGCCCCTCCAATTAAAATGAAAGTCATTATTGGATGAATCACATGTATAGCATACTTGAACTTGAGTTCGAACCCGTGGGGGCGTGTTCGTGATATATGTGCAAGTTGAATTTATTGTAAGTTGGGTGATTACATGGACTTAAAAATGCGAACCATAGGACCATCGGGTATGCTCTCATGGCTCACCTAAGTGGAAGCCCACCTTCTGTGTGTGTGGTAGTAAAATAATTGAGGAATAGGCTATTTAAGGGTACTTGATTCACCTAAGGGTACTTGATTCATGTATGTTTTAGGAATAGGCCCTTAAAACTAATTAAAAAATTGAGGACCATGAAATGATAATGATATTTGACTAACTAATAATCTCCAACTGTACTCTTCTCTCCATGATGGTGGGCATGCATGTTCATGGGCCCCATGTGAATCCTGGAGTGGCTTTCAAAGTTGCACATAAATTTGGGTTTGATATATTTTAGTAGGTGGGCTCTGTTTGGCTGGGTAGATAAAAACAGAAGTGAATGGTTGATAGGATAGGGGGTGAGCAAGGTGGAAGTTGCTCATTTGCTTTGGTATCACGTCTCTTAAGGTGAAGGAACGACCCGTTACACCAAGGTGATGCGAACCACAAGATGCACAGAGGGGGACGAGTGGGTAGACCACAGGATACGGTCGGGAAGTGGTCCTATTGAGCTGCCAAATGGCACAGTGGGTGCACATGCTGCCGCAAAAGGAGGGACCTGTAGCTGCTGCAATAGCCACAAATTAATGGTCCTTGAGTGGGAAGAAGATGAAGACTGGGTGGTTGGGGGAGGAGAATAGGGACCTCACACCTATCAAATCGAGTGCATGGTATTTGATACTATCTGATTCACATGGTAGTTGTGATAAATGTCTCGTTGAGCTGCCAAGTGCCAACCCACTCGGCCACTCACTCATGGTCGAGTGGTGTTGGGACCTTAGTTTTGGTCCTGAGTGATTTCCTGTGTGAAGAAGTACTCCCGACCAGTAGGCAAGTGTAGAACAGATTAGAACAAAAAATGGAAGGTTGTCATATAAATTGAGCTAGTTTACAACCTGAAACATAATAACTTAAGCAACATCTATTTACATATATCAATTTTTAAGTTATTATGTTTGAGTAAACATGTTGCTTAATCACATCTTAGTTTTTAAGCTTGTGGGCTGGTGAGCTTTTATACTGAATGAGCTAGTTTACCCAAATTGATTTAGGGGATGAAGACCTCTACTCTAGGGATTTCAATCCCCCAGCCCCCAGTCCTATATCCCGGTTCCGCCCTATTTGACATGGATCGGGATAAATATCTACCTGCCTCATTTGAACTTATACTTGACCAACCCATAAAGGGGCTGTTTAGGGGCTTTACTAATGGAGTTGAGTTAAGTAAAGATTATTTTGAAGAAAGAATCAAATATAAGTGGATTGTGATGGTATTTTATTTTTATTTGTTTATTATAGAATCTTTTTAACTTTTTGTATTGATTGTGGAGCTTTTGTCTTTTAGTGGAGAAATGAGGTTACTTTTTCATTTTTTATTTTTAAATGTGGTGGGAAATTTAAATTAAAGTGCTTTTGATGAAACTTTTTTTTTTTAAGAATTGGGGACTTTACTTTACTTCAACGGTTTAGGTTATGTTATACCAAATCTGCCTTACATTGAATATAGGTTGGGCCTGATTTGATACTAGTTATCCTATATTTTATTTTTTGAAAAGAAAATTAAAAAATTAAAAAAAACTCAACTTGACACATAGGGGTTAAGTTTAGAGTTAGTTATGAGCGTTGGATCCCATCAAACTATGTTGGCTAAGAAGTCCTACTCCAACTCAAGTTGCTCAACACCAAAAGAAAAAAGGCTAGCTCCTTCGAAATTAAGACCATAAAATCCACCTAAATACCACAAATTATATATAATTCTCTCTCAGCTTGTGTTTGTACAGAATATGATATGGGCTAAATAGTAGCACTCTTTGATAAGAAAGAATATATCTTCATATCTTCACATTACATGCATGTTGCACAAATTATTTATTTAGGGTCTCCTTTTGAGTTATGTTCCTCATTTCTTCCACTCTTTATCATATTCAATGCCATGCTCTCAATTAAAGTACATAATAACATATCTTTTTTCTCACAGCATCACTAAATATCAGTAGTCATTAATAATCAATAGTATATATATTATAGTTTTATATATACAAATATTTAATGATATCATAATATATTTAGATTTTTCAGTTGAGTCCTTTAGTTGGGTTGCTTTAGCTTATAAGCTTCATGTAAACTCAAACCCAACCCAATAATTTTCCGAGTGTTGCTTCTTTCAAAACACGATTTACAAGCAAATTAAGGAGTCACCAGTCGCTCCATTTGAAACATATCTATATCAAACAAATCTATCGGATACTGATAAGAGTTGCCAAACAAACCTAAGTCTTTAAATTTCTCCTTCATCTCTATTCACTCTCCATCAATATTATGTTATTGTAGAGAATCTTAGATAACATTCACTTCATGTTTCTTTATAGGCGTCCGACCTATACGATCAATTTATTTCCTTCACATGCACCTACCTTGTAAAGTAGCATTGGTCCCCAGTTTCCCTTTATCTATTTATCATGAAACGTTAAATTTAATCAAAAGGAAATTGCATGCACAATTTTTTTTTTTTTTTTTTGGGTACCCAAACCCAAGAGAGCCCATAGAGTAGGAAGACGAACCCCACACACATTGGAAGAAAAACCCACACACACATGAAAAGAGTGGCATATTTAGGGATCAATCTATGGGTGTTGCCAACTAATTGAGTAACCCCTTTAGTCAAAAAATTTGCACAAATTTTTTTTTCTTTATGTATCTCAGTCGCAAGGGAGCAGACACAAGTGGGAAGATGAAGCCTACAAAGTGGGAAGGATGGCCCACATAAGTGGGAAGATAATCCCACATTGGGAAGAGCAACATACTCTGGGATTGGTCCTTGGCTGCCATGTGACATGTGAGGTTGCCAACCAACATAGTGTCTTGCATAATTGTTAGTGCCATTAAACATTGGTTATTTTTAACGAAAGGTTACATCAATCTAATCAAGCTAATTAATATTACACACACCTCTTACAATTATAGCAAAAATATACCCCTATGCTCCCAACATTCGGGTCGATCCAATATGGAGCAGGGGAATTTTCTAATCTGCCTCTCCACATGGTATGCATGTCCAATCTCAGAGGTCCGAACGGAGGACCCTCAGCTGCAGCAAAAGAGCCAAGTAGAGCTCACCTCTGCATTTGACTACATATATAAAGTAATTCAGGCCATACTAAGACTTTTGGCTTGATTGGGTCCTTGGAATATTTTCCAAGCAACTCCAATTACTTCAATTCTAGTGACATGTACATGGTCATGCAAGGTATAAAACATCTTGATTGGCTGGAAAATTTAGGTTATTCAAGCACATGAACGGATGAATGTTTGTTTACATTTAATTTGAATTATATCTGCACACCCTTCATGAACATTTTAAATAAGTGTTTGCAGTGAACTCAGTAAAAAGGGCCATGTTGATGTTAGTCATGTTTCAGCAAATGCAAAAAGGACTCCTTTAGACTCTTCCGAAAAACAACGGGTTATCTCATTTAATGCATAAATCACCGAGTTAGCAGCAAGTCACTGCTATTTAGTTCTTTGCCATGACTAATTTCATGTAAATAGAGTTTCAGGTAATCAGATTTGCATGTAACTGAGCCATAGGTAATCGAGTTAAGCGATTCTCAAGAGGAACGAGCAAAAAACATATACCTTGTCTCACCAGGCATCGGCTGCATTTCCTTTCTACAGCACTTTTAAGGGCCCGACCCGAAGACCTAACCAGGAAAGAAAACTCGATTTGCAACTTTACCGCCGTAATTATGAGCGGCAAAGATGCAACTAAAATCTAATTTACAGCCGTATGTAACAGCGGAAATATGTTTATTGAAACTTTACCTTCGAAATATGAGGCGGTAAAGTAGAAAAAGGCCCAAGCCCAACCGGCTGTACAGCTGTACAAGGCCCAAGCGCAGGAACGTCCTCCTTGTTCAAGCAGATGACAGGGTTGGAATGGGACTGGGAGTTCTTTATATTATAAAGATAAAGGTGGGCTACATATTAATGTGGACAGGTGATTGAAACCATCCATTTTAAAGGGCCCAAAGATCTTTATATAGAAATATCATCATGATCATACCATGGTGTTGATTTTATATTTGTGGAATATTCATGTGCAATCATATATCTCTCACCATAGGGTGAGAGACACACATGGCTTTTCTTTTTTACACAAGAACACTCCTCTTCTGCAAATGATCATATATGGCTTTTCCTCTATACACAAATATTTTTAATTATGTATGTATCCCTCACCCTATGGTGGGTAGACTCAGAAATTCTTCAGTGGGGGGTGGGGTACGCAATATGTAGGGAAACTATTTTGGAGGGCCACATATAAACAATAAATATAGTTTTTAAAACATATGGGGGCTTTTCTGAATTTTTATGTAAAAATTTATAAAAAATCTTGTAAAGAAAAGGTTTTTTTTTTTTTTTTTTTTTTTTTCACCCATGATGATGAGGGATGGATGCATATAAACATTCCTCTTTAATTATATACTTATCTCTTCTTCATATTAAGGGCTTTCAATCTTCTTCATATTAAGGGTTTTCAATCTCATTATAACTCCTTGATTGGGATGCATTAAACAAGGATTGGAAAAGAATTGTTGAATCTTTTCCTTTATTAAGAATATGGATCCTTTACCACAGTTGATACATGCTCACCGTGAGTTGACCAATCATGGTGCACCACGTCGACACAAAACCCATGTGATTTTGAAGTTCTAATTGGTTTAAACTAGAATGGTAAGTTGCACGTAATTTTGTATCAGTGTGATACAATGTAATTGGTCCACTCACGATGAGTGTGTATCAGCTGCGATAGATGACCTGAACTCCTTTATTAAAAATAATTGAAGGAGAACTCATGTGCTGAAATCAAGATAAGTAAATGTGTAATTTTCTGATCTAGTGGTGGCAATGGCCCATGTGGTGTGATTTGGATAACATGTATATGTGAAACCTAATCCATCTATTTACAGGGTTGAAAGTGTTGACCTGGATCTAACCTGCAAGATAATAGGGTCGATTAAAATGCTTAACTTACATTTGGTTATGAGTTTGGCTGGCTGGTCGCGTTGCAAATAGTTGTGTTGGGTCCGATTTAGGTCAGGTTGACAGGTCAAATGGATGGAATGGGCACAACCCAAACTGAACGCATTTATAAATAGGTGAAAGAGGTCATCCCATACAGGATCAGACCCAGGCACAACCACGCGGGTGTGGCCGCACTTGTTAAACCACTGTGCGTTTCAAAAAATTTATTAAAATTATGAGCCAACCCTAAAAATCCACATGAAAATCATCAGTTTGCCTCCAAAACCAAACCACCTATTCAGGTTCACACCCTTCAAACGAAAATCCTGGGTCCGCCACTGTTCCCATACAAGTCATAAAATAAAAAGCATCAGCCCGCATCCGAAATTATGCGATTGGGTTTGGTATATCAACAACGAACTATCACTGTTACAATGGACTTTAGATTCTATCCACCCCTTCCATATAGGTTAACAAGAAACTGCAAGTACTCATGACAGTTCTCATTGGAATTAAACTGAGGAATGTGTTCAGCTCCAAAATTTAAACCAGAATTAGGATTGCACATGGGATTGGCCAGCCCAGCCTAACCCAAGCTAAGAGGCACCCTCTTAGATATGGGTTAACATCTTGGGGATTCAGAAAATAACTTGGTCTAAGCTTGGGATTTTGGACCTATTTCTAAATGACAAAGGATTGGGCCTATATCTCTCTCTGAAGGCTCAAAATACGGAGGCTCAGTATATGGTCCAGGTGGCCCAGAAAATCGATGGGTGGGCCCTCCCTAACTTTATGGACCAGGGCCTAAATGTTTGTGTAGATAATTAACAGAACAGGTGTCAAAAGGAATTGACCCAGCCCAACACAACCATGAACAACCCCTATCCAATATTAGAGGAGCAACTAAGGAATGCCAGAATTGGCTTTTGCAACTCCATTAGTAGCACTCACTAATGACTTAGACGGCCCTGTATTAAAAGTAATAGAAGCACCTAAACTAGTATAAAATGAGCTGGACCAGTCCAATTGCTATGATCTATCGCTTTGTGGACATATGCCAGAAATACCACCCAAGCCCAGGCCACATTTCAACTGATTTAGCTTAAAGGTAGTCATAGCATCCATTGTCTCCTTAGAAATTGCATCAGGCTCTCTGGTTGGTTTTGTTTTGAGCTCCATGTTTTAGTCATTTCTCTAGAACAAAATGGACTGAGGATGTCCTTGGCCTGACCCAACCTGGTCCCTTTAACACTCTCCTCGTTTAAAAACATAATTTAAGGTAGTCTTAGTTATAATTTGATGTGGACTGTCATATTCTTTCTTGCTTTTCCATCCTACTTATCAATGACAAATTCACCCCGAAGGACCTGAATAAAAAAAGTAGGCACAGCTCTTTCATCAGAACATGTTCTCAATTTGATTCAGATTCAAGTCCACTGTCATGGACTTCAAACAAAATTTGGGTCTAGATTCCGGTCACTGAAAACCTTATATATGTAACTTGCATTTTAAATGTATTAAGAGCATTGTATGGGATTAGAGGGATAGACCAGTGATTGGGTGCTTAATGTTTTGTTCTCGTACAATTGCATAGGGTTCAATCCCTGGATACTCACACTTGCATTTGCAAGCGATCATCTCTCCTGCTCATGTAGGTGGTCTTTTCTTTGACGTGTGTTGGGGTTCATTCACTCTTGCATCATCAAATCAATTAATTAGTGCTTAATTTAGTCACATTTTCTCTGATCTAGTAGGTAATATCAATTCGTTATTTATTTTTGATAAAGATCACCTGATTTCTTTAATCTTTTTTTTTTAATATACTTTCTTTAGTTAAAAGCTAAATTTTCCTCTAGATGCACAGTTCAAACCTTAGGAATGTCCAGTACCTTCCGCATAACGATTTGATTAGAGACCATATTTGATATCATCATATGATAAACCTAATAGAGTCATATGTGAGTGAGTCGTGTCTTCTTGCATATGTGTGAGTTTCTATCACTCTGTAAGTGCGAGTCTCACCGGGACTATACCCCATAGAATCATACGGGTGAACCAATGGAAGGGAGACGAGTTGACATGTGTTTTCTAGAATATATTTACACATGCATATGGGATGTAATTACGTAGGTTGACCACATGGAGTGGTCAAATTTAACATATGCATGTGGGATCCACGTTTTAAAGATCCGAACCATTTAAGTAGCCCCACGCTGTTTACATGTAACAAGCTTGAGCTCTTCCATGAGAAAAGCAATATAAATAATTGGATGGTAGATAAAAAAAATTTGATTACAGCAATAAGTAAAAATAATTCATTAATAAGTTTTATTTTATGTACTCAATGGGCTACATTTTGGCAGTCCAAATTATCCATTAGATGCATGACGTACAGCTCTCCACTATAATTGTATGAGATTTCTAGTTTAATCAAACAATGTTTAACAACATTAAGCTGATATGTGGAAGGCTCATATAGGTATATTAAGACATATCAAGCCTACTCAGGTGCCTACTTAGGTGATGTGGGACTTCTCAATATACTTAAAAAATTAATTAAATGAAATTCAATAGGACTTCCTTTAAAAATGCCCAAAACCGAATGTGACTGTTTAGATCATTGAACTATACAGGGAGAATTGGGTCCATATATAAAATCTTTTGACCAGATCTGATCTTTTAACAGGTAGACAACAAATATAGGAATTTGATTTGAGACTGCTTGGGTCGACCTTATATAATTGTACACAAACACGCTTAAATTTAGATGAGAACCAATTGTTAAGTGCAGTTCACCCAAATTTAGATGAGAACCTATTGTTAATTTTTGTGTCGTGTGAGGATAGCTCTCACCCAAATGAAACTCCATCGGTCTCTCTATATGTATGGATGCAAATAGGTCAGATTTGGGGTGGAACCATGGTGGACCCTAACTTGAACACATATCTTTATCGATCTGATTTGGAATCCAAATCCAATATAAAATCTGTGTTAATATAAAATCTATGTGTTGATTTGGACCTTAAGAAATGGATTCAGCTAGAGTCAGAGTTGAAATAAGATGTCGAGTGTAATAATATAATTAAATAAATGAATTTTAACTTTTTTAATATCCAAGTGAGACTATTAAATGATATATTATTAAAAATAATACACTCTCAAATATTTATATAAGTCAAACTATTTAAAGGATTAAAACTTATATATAAATTTAATATGTGAATGTAATCATCTTGATTTGAAGTCCTCGGATTAGAACTTAAGATAATCTGTATTTGGATCTTTTATGTCTGGATTCGGATCCAACACCCTCCTCCCACTTTAATATAAAAAAGACTTTTTCACATTTTTAAATTAGCCCTCCAAAAGAATTAGAAAACCCCCTTATGTTATACATTATAGCTAATTTTAATAATTTTTAATAGTAGCCCCTCCAAAAAAATTCTCAGAACCCCCAAGGTAAAGCTTTTGGTTTCGCCTCTGCACATCTTGATGTGCTTGTTCTTTCTAATGGTCATAGCGATCTGCTTATTAGTATTAGAATGAGTAAAGATGATGGAGACTAATTGGATCCTATGGTGGAAAGACGAGGAGATAAAAAAAAAAAAAAACACTTCTCCAAGAAGGTTAGCTGTTGGGATTTGAGAATTTTTTTTAGATGGAAATAAAGATTATGCACTTAGGTTTTTTAAGATGGACTTGGATGAGGACCAATTACAAAAAAGTACAAAAAAGAATTCTAGGAAGATATCAACTGAAAGTACTAAAATCTATTAACAGTTTTTAGCAAGTAAAATTGTATGACCAGCTTCTTAAACAAGATAGACTTGCTACTCTTATACGAAGTATACTAAGTCTTCATTGTTAGTATGTTATAGGAGCTATATGAATGAAATAAAATTGAATGTTAAAATCAACATGACGACAGAAATAATATTTTTAGTTGCACAATATGACAAAAAAACTATTCTTTAAAAGCGTAAATTGACAAAAGAAAAGAGATAATCTTAAACAACAAAAAAAACAACAAAAACTGGGCTTTTCCCTCCAAGTCCCTCCACCAACCAAATAAACAAAACGGCTAGCTGGGGGTGTTTTGGTGTTTGCTGCTCCTCAATCCCTCAAAGCTCCGGATCCATTTTTAAAGGCCCATGAACTACAAGAGGAGGAGATCATCCAACTCGCAGTACATTTCAGGTAGGAGGGTCCTCCAGCTGGGGTGATACAGTTACCAAAAAAAAACAACCCTCAAAAGTCGAGACCAAAAATCTATCTTACAGTTGGAAAGCACTGAGAGAAAGAGACAAAACTCCTCCGACTTGTAGTCCATAGACAAAGCACATGACCCCAAAAAAAGAAAGAGAGACTCAAATCCCAAGTTCTGACACGAATTGTGGCAGGCCCAACCTGAGAAAATAGTCCAAATGATTATACCTTGCCTATATATACACACTCACATAATACATATTATCACATTCCTAACGAAGAAGAAAAAAGAGAACGAAACGTAAATAGCAGGCTTCAAAGTTCATTCTCTTTATTCATTCCAGTTCATATACCACTGCACCCAATTACAATGGCCAACAGCAGGCACCAGGACCGATTCAACGAATGCTACGAGAACTGGCTCCAGATCCAGCAACAAGACCTGCAAGAACTACTGCACGCAACAAACCAACAAGACGCCCAAGACGAGCAAACCCTCTGCAGTCTCGTCTCCAAGACCCTTCAGCATTACGAAGACTACTGCGAGAGACGGACCCACCTAGCCCAAGAGGACGCAGCCTCCTTGTTTTCCCCAACATGGTGCACCTCGCTCGAGAACTCGTACCTCTGGATCGCTGGGTGCCGCCCATCCATGTCGATCCGACTCATCTATTCGCTCTGCGGCTCGCAGCTGGAGGCCCAGCTAGCCGAGTTCCTGCAGGGAGTGAGAAGGGGTAACCTGGCCGAGCTGTCGGCTAACCAGCTGACCCAGATCAACTCACTCCAGTGCAAGACTGTTCGAGAGGAGGACAAGCTATCGAGCCGGATGGCGAGCATCCAGGAGGATATGGCTGACCATCCGCTCGTGGGGATGGCTAGTAGGCGAGGTGGGTCGGACGAGGACGTGGACCGGGCGATCGAGGAGCGCGTAGGGGCTCTCTCGAGTGTCCTGGTGGATGCGGATAAGCTGAGGGTGAGCACGATCAAGGACTTGGTGGATGTTTTGACGCCTCTGCAGGCTGTCGACCTTTTGATTGCAGCCAAGCAGCTTCACATCAGCATTCACGAGTGGGGCAAAAGGAGGGATGGTCGACGTGGAAGAAGATAAACAAAAAAAAAAAAAAATTTAGTGCATCAAATAGTATTTATACATTATATCTTCGTGTATAGTCGTAGGGGAGAGGAGTGAAAGGTCTGTGTACTAGATGTTAAAATGTTTACAATGTGGGACGTGGAAGCTTGTGTAAATGTAGTATAGATCATGTGAGGAGTATGGTATGTACGTGTTAATTTTGTTGAAATATGGCAGCTAAAGCCTGGTTTATATGAGAAGTCTCTCTCTGTGTGGACATTAGAGATTCCATTGTTATAAATCCGTCAGTGTATCCCATATCTAAAATTCTTATCGTTGCAAAATTATGTCAAGTTGTAATATGATTGTAAATGAAAGTTTACTTTACTCAGTTTATAATTTCGAATCTAAAGAAGAACGATTTGGCACTGAAATGTGCATGTTGCGAAATATACGAGACAAAGTTTCACCCAGAGCGTGATGTATTGAAAAGGATTTTTTGCTGTCTATACTAAAATTTTGAGGCTTTAGTATGATTGGATAGTGGAGAAAATTTAATAATATTTTTTATCAATTGTTTCATATTTGTTTTTATCTTTTATTTTTTTTTTTCCATAATGGACAACTGATGATAACTATACCTCAAGATCTATCCGCCCACGAATCCATCCCTGGGTGGCTACTGTGGCGGAACGCCTCAGGAAACATTAGTCAATTATTCTATATTTTATATACATGCATGATCAAACCAACAACAACAAAAGTAAAAAAATATTGGGTTGGTTACGTTGCAACTGATGAATTTCTTTGGTACCACTTTATTTCTGTTGATCTGCTTCTAAATTTGCAAGTGTAACAAAAATTAGATCGTTTTCAGCAACATGGAGTGCATGTATGGCACGTGCTATGCTATACAAGACACGTATAGCACGAAGTCTGAGCTTCGATAAGTTACATCACAACAGTCGAGGGAGGATTGGAGAGCCTCTCATCTCGCATCTCGGTTCACACACGTTGACGTAACAGGGTAATGAATAGGGGATTCCTATGTGCATTTTCAGGATTCTTCGATTTACATAATGCCCCGGATGTGTGTAGTCATAAAGGTAAGAAATAAGAATGCTATAATGTGGTTTAGAAGTTCCCAAACATTACTCTCTAATCCATAACCCACCAAATTTCTGTCAAGGATCTCTTTATAAGGAAAACAGGCAAGAACATTTGGACATTTTCATGCCTCCAGTCATGCCTCCAGTCATGCATCTGTTGGAGCTCGCTCACAGTGTGAATATTTATTTTCCTCTGCGTCATGTATCTATTACCTTTCTCATGAGGATAACGAAGTCGTCAACTTCACGAGACTGGTGGCACATTAAATGAAGGCCTCAGAGTGAACAGAACTGAAACTCTGAATTTCAGACTGGTGGCTCATCAAGTGAGATGGGACAGCTACAAACAGATGGCTTTTTTATTCTGAGCTTTGTTTAGACCGATATCGATATGGCCATTGGAATCTTCTAGAGTACGGGATTCCCCCAAGTACTGTAGGTTTTTTTTTTATTTAACCCAAAAGAAGGCTGGGACGAAGAGAGAGCCCATCTATACAAGTAAAAGCAGTCTATTTAAGTGAAAAAAAAAAAAAAAAAACACAAAATTGTAAAGAAAGTTCATATAAATAAATTAAGAGGCCACGTAAGTGAGGAGAGATGGCATGCTTGGAATAAAATTTGCTGCTCCTTACCATTTGTATAAGCACTCCATTTATTATACATAATCTGTGTAAGGGCGGACCTACACTATCCACCCCAGGTTACATCTAAATTTGCCTTAAGTTTGCATAGCCAACATGGTCCATGCTTCATTTTATTAAAGGGGTTGTCCCACCTTAGGTCTAAAAATACTAATAGTTTGCTAGTTCCGTTTTCAAATTTCTCCCAAATGAAAAACTTCAACAACCCTTTGCTCAATTATTCTCCTTCTTACATTTCAAACTCAGGTAGCCCGGCTTCTACACAATATCACAATCCAAATGTCGGCACTCTCTCTTCGCTCAATCTCTTCTTTCTTCTATGATTCTCTCTTCTCTTTCTTCCTCTTCATTTGAATTCACCAAGAGCACCACTCTCTCTATATAAAATAAGGGATAGTGTCTCTCTATATACAATAAGGGATAGTGAAGAGATTTCTACCTTTGAATCAAATAAATATGGGCATAAACTGCCTTCTTCCAAATGGATTCGATGAATTGAATCTTTGATTTGTGTTTTTCTTCTTGAAAATATATGCCACTATTTTTACACACATACAAAGTTGCTATCTCTTACAAACGCACACCTCATACATCTTTAGAGTTTTCTATAGTTCTTTTTTTATTATTGTCGTATGATTGCTAATTTAATTCTCATCAAACTAATTTGAATAAAAGGCTTCCTTGAGAAGGTGGCTATTGTAGTTAAAAAAGATTGTGTCGGAATTGAGTGTTAATAATAAGATATGAGTTCTTTATACCTGATTTGTCAAAAAAATAAATAAATAATTAAAAATTATAAATTTAAGCCATGCAATAAGTTGAGATTATTGCTAGTTGGTGTTGATTTTGACCTTTTCAATTGACCATTGTCCGCCCCACCTAAAGAAAATTCTTGGTTCCGCCACTGAATCTGTGATTCCCACCCTGAAATTGTAGGAAAGAGTGGGAACCAGCAAGCAATCTCTTAATAAACTTGTTCGATGGAAAGAGCATCTATGAATGAAACTGGTGATCTTAGGCAATCCAGAACCATTCACAAACTGAAATTTTCCTTACATATGAGCACCGTCAAGGTGATGATTCTATTAGCTAAAAACATCTTCTTGATCTTTTCTAAGTTGTTGGTGAAGATCGCTCTCCATTATCATAGTTGTGGAGAAAATAAAGTCAATTTGTTGGACCCAATTAATAGTTGTTAATTAGGGTTTGCACATGCACCAGGGCTAAGGAAAGCAAGTTCTATTGAAAAATATTTTTGTTGCCTCTAATAACGCTTTAAGGTTTTGGTAGTAATGGCTAGCCGAAGAAATATAAGGACTTCAATCCCTCCACATTTTTAGTTATTTGGTCCGTGCCCAAAGCAAGCTCAGGCAAAGCCCGTTGGTAAAATGGTGGTTGTTTCCTGGGGCTATCAAATTGGGCCCGTAGTCACATTGTTAGGCCCCGTCCCGAGTTAATAGAGATTAACTCTGATTAAATGGAGATGAAGCTACTTAACTATGATTAATTAAGTTAACAATGGTTTATGACCAAATGGAATTGAATTCACCTAAATTGAGTGGATTAGGCTTAATGAATTGATAATGAAGGAGATTGAGTTAATTGAATGAGTTTTAGACTCAAACTAAGAGAATTAAGGACGTTTCCATAAATACGAATTCGTACGTATTTTACTGAATACGGAAACTCCTGATACCAACACGTGTATCTCGACGAGTACGTTAACTTTCATAAAAAACACGAAGTCGTTTGACGAGAATTAAATCAAATGATCTTGTGTTTGACTTGAATTGGAAATGAGAGAAATGAATGGACTTGGATGCAAAATATAGTTTATATATATATATGAGTGAGATGGGTTATTCCTCTCCAAACCCTAGACTCAAGTCCATCTTCTTTTCTCTTTCGTTCTCCATTTGCTCTCCGTCAATCATCAAGTTGAAGTATGGAAGTGATTACAAGTGAAGAGGAGTTCATCTTCTTCATCACCTTTCATCATCTTTATCATCTTGTTCACCTTCTTCTTGAAGTTCTTGAAGAGAAAACCCAAGTTGAGAGGTTTTCTTCTCAATTCAAACTAAGCAAAGGGCTTTTTGTGAATCAAGCTTCAACTAAGGCAAGTATATATCTGTGTTTATGGTTGAGTTGTTGCTTTCCTGGATTTGTAGAGAAATTAAGGGATTCGACACTAATGGATGCTTTTAGGGTTTAAAAGTATGGTAATGAAATAGGCTTTTGTGTTTATGATTCGATTAGATGGAATTGTAGAGATAGAATAGACTTGTCATTTCCATATTTTAGCTGTGTATCAGATTCAGGAAAGAAAGGAAATGGATTTGAATCTATTTCAAGAATTACAGAACTTGAGTTCTGTTCCACAGTTCATGCGGTCGACCGACCACATGGCTTGGTCGACCGACCATGAAAGGTCAGGTTCTCTGGAACTTAATGAAAACACTGTTTTCCATTTATTATTTACAACTGCCGGTCGATCGAGCTCTGGTCGGGTCGACCAGGTACACAGGGGCAGGTCGACCTGACTTTTTCAGGTCGACAGAATTTGTAGTGTATGGGGTTGACCGGCCATGGGCTGAGTCGACCGAGCCAACTGAGAGTTTCTTTCTGAAAGGGATTTTTGCCCTATTTATTGATGAATTTAGGTGGTGACAAATAGGTAACCATAATGATATTTAAACCTGTATAAGTGTTAGTTAAGGTTATCTAAATGCACATATTTAATTAAGTAATGTCATCTATAGTAACACGTGCATTGATAACGAACGTTTCACTCAATTGTTTGGTTTAGACAGATGTTTAGAATTGAAATGAGATTTGCACAGAATGATTAGGTTAATTGAGATTAGAAGTTTGGCTTTACATATTGGTTTCTCCCAAGCTCTTATAGAGCTATACTGAACACTGAATTAATGAATGACTGAATAATGAACAAATGTAATGAATGATCCTACTGCAGTAGATGGATTTGGGAGTGTTCCGGAACTCCGTGGTGACATTAGTGATCTCTGATTAAGATATTGGGAAGATCCCACCTTATTGGACCTAAAGGTCATAGACTGAAAAGTCAATGAATTGAAAAGCCATCCATAAGCTACATAATGGACTGAATAGTCTCACTGATAAGCCATCTCATAAATACTTAAGTTAATGAATGAATTGAATATGAGAATTGAAATGAATGAATGTGAGATTGCTTCCTTTGGGAAGAATCAAATTGAATGGAAACCAATACTATTGTGTTTGCCAAACTTATTGTTGTTGATACGGTATTAGTTTTATATAAAACATTGAATTAGAATGGAATTGTTTAGAATTGTCAAATCAATGAATTGACAGGAATATCATTGTAGCATAAATTTGTATATACATTGTTGAACCGTCGTGTTCACTGTGTTACTGATATTGGCCCAGTTACTCGTACCGGTCCCGCAGAGGCCGTACAGCCAGCGGAGGAGGCCCATCCGATACCTCCAGAAAGTTTAATCGAATGGACATGATCTGAGAGCGAATATGTAGGAACTGTTTAAGAATGGTTTTGATGTATATTCATTTTGTATGGTAAATGATGTCCCCTGCATTATATTCTGAAGATGCAGTGGTTGACTTAATTAGAATGTAATGATGTGTATTAACTTACTTTACTTTATGTAAATGACATTTCGTTTTAAATGTTTCGTTAATATATATATGTATGTATTTCCGTAATTGTACATTGACAGGTACGTACGTATGCAAGATCCCTTGTGGACTTCGTCTTAACTTCGGTTAATTCGGGGTTTACGGGAGTAAGTATGATTATCATAGCTACCCGGGGTTAATCCCTGATTATTCTGATTTTGGGCTCGGATCGTGACACACATAAAGGCGGCCACATGCCATTTGGATACCGCCATACTGGGCTATGTAATGTCTGGGATAGGACAGCCCAAGGGCCTAACAGGTTCGTGCGACCGGGCTGTGTTTAACAGACAAAAAAAAGTCTTAGCACAGAAGAAAGACATCAAAGACAAAAGGACAAATGGGCCGAGTTGACTAGGCTAAGCTATCCCATTTAATTGCAGGATCTAATATTCAGGCCGAGATCTATCCCATGGCGATAGATTGCTGGCTCAGGCATGGCCCCATTACTGAAATGCATGTTGTTTCATTCAAATTTGTCAATATGGGCTAGGGCATAAACATGGGCAGACCAACTGCCTATTGAGAAGTGGGCTCCACCCGAAGGTAAATATTGAAAAGTATTTCAATTGCCTCTACTAACGCCTCGAAGTTTTGGTGGCAATGGTTAGCTAAAGAAACTTAATACTGCCACAAGTGGATCTACTCATGAAACCCATATGAAAATTTTGGGTCCACGTTCAAAATCCACATGAAGTTTATGGGTCAGCCCATAAAACCCACATGAAAATCCAGGGTTTGGCCCCAAAACCCTACTACCCTGATTGGGCCCACTCCCTTGAAGGGAAACCCTGGGTCCGCGACTGGAGTCCATAGATTTTAGCCTTCGGGCACATACAGAGGGCCTTCTAGATATTGGGCCAAAACCTCAGAAGCAGCACAGCACAAGGGACTCAAAAGTTTTGCTATTAAAACATGTTAGGCTTAGCCCAGTCAAGGTGACACTATCTTCTGTCATGTGCCAGGGAGGAGTCGGACCGACCACACATTGTCACATCCTAGTTTCCAGCGAGCGCTAAACTGTAGTGCATGTTACAATGGCTAGCCGGCTGCCGCTTGCCCAATGATGGGCTGAATCTCACAGACCGACCATAGACCCCGTTCAATAAGTGGAACGCATTAGCTGTCCGCCTCAGACTAGAACTTATACTTGTCGCAACAATTATATAGGACTGTGTAACACATGCAAGGGAACTCCATTGTGGAGTCCACATAGATCATGTTGAGGTCAAAGATTAATCACATCCCCACTAGTGATATATTCTCATATTTAACTTTAAAAAGAGTGGGTCCCACTGTAAAACTCAACACGATGTTGAGAACATGACTAGGAGTTGAGGTGGCATGGCTGTTGATGCGGAGGTAATCACATTTCTTTCATTTGCTTAATTAGATAGTGGGACCCCACTCCTATTACTAAATTTAGAGGAGGATATATCCTTGGAGAGGATGTATTCATCTTGAATAGTTTGAATCATCTTTGCTTGTCAAGATTGACATTAGAAATTTTGAGAATTCAGAAGATTTTGCATGTCAAAAGTGATTTTTTACATGGCCAGCTCAACAAACTCTTATCATTTAAATTCAAGTTAGCAAGCAATTTATAATTCTCAAAGACAGCCAGTGCATTTCTATCAAGAGTTTTAGTAAAGGAAAATTCTCTCAGGCAACCAAATAGGCCAAAAGGAATCTAGATCCTTGGAGTCTTTTAACCTAGGGAGATTTTGAGTTACTGTAGTGGGACTCCACAATGTTTAAAATCCAAATCATTCATAATAAACTGTCTCAAAATATATATATGGGGTATTATTAAATATGTTTAGTACCTCTGTTGGACTGTTTGATATATAGAAACACGATTAATACTAGGGGTGTAAAAAAAAACCGAGAAACCGTCTAACCGAACCGAACCGAACCGAACCGCGGTTAATAACCGTATTCTACGGTTCGGTTACGGTTACAGTTAATGAAATCCAAAAACCGCATGGTTCGGTTCGGTTACGGTTTTTGATAAAAATTCATATAACCGAACCGAACCGTAAAAATGCGGTTTGGTTAACCGCACATGGTTAACCATACCGTTATAAAATAAAGGAAAAAAAAAGGGGGGCTGAATGAAAATTTTCGCAATACATAAGTAAAAATTTTCACAAATTGACTGGACTTAAGAGTTATTGTATATTAAACCAAAAAAGAAGATGCAAATTGAGAAATCTAATTTTTCCACGGTTATTAACCGTAACCGAACCGTCTTATACGGTTAACCGCGGTTCGGTTTTCTACGGTTTTTGTCTTCACGGTTACGGTTACGGTTTTCAAATACAGAAAACCGCAGTTACGGTTCGGTTAACGGTTTTTCCTAAAAAACCGGTTAACCGAACCGTTACACCCCTAATTAATACAATCTTATACCTACTTACTAAAAATATGAACTAATCATAATCAATGCACTCAAATCTTTTTGTAAAGTTTGAGGCTCTAAATTTAATGTTATAATTGATGAAAGCGATAATCGGCTGACCACTTATCTTGTGTCTGCTTCACATGCTGACAATTCTAAATTGTACCTTTTTCACGAGTGATCGCGTGAGATAGAACTTGCTCTACGGTAACGACAATCGTATCATCTCATGAACATCAGGCCTAATTTTATACTAATTGAATCTTCAGTAGATTAAATCTAAAAAAATTATAAGTTAAGATGCCATTAAATCTAAGGCTTTTAAATTAAGGCTTAGGATAATGTAGTTTCGTTATTTTCTTTTATTTATTTATCTTTATGGCTCCCTTTGTTCATGAGAATATATATATTTTCATTAGCCCTCCTCCCGTTGATAGACATTCATCTAAATAGGCCATTGAGTAGCTCTACGTATAATTCATATAAAGTTTGCTAGGAGAAGATTCTCCTCTCTCTAATGAAGAGATGAGGCATATATAGGTTTCTATCAAGGATCCAAAGAATCAAAAGTGGTTCCGACCAGAGATCATTTGATTGCCCCATCTTCATCTTCACTTTTAGCTCTTGATAGAAACCCATGACCTTTTTTTTTCTCCGAAAAATGTTATAAAATGAAATATCAATTAAGTCCTTCAATATTAACACCTCGGTTACAAATGCATGACCTAGAAGTCCAAATATGTAATAAGGATTACTCCATGAGGTACCTACATCTACATATATATCCTACAGTCAAGTGTTCTCACAAAATAAGCACCAAAAAAAAGGAGAAAAAGGAAGGGTGAGCCAAGAAATATTGTTTCAGTGGTGGCGCTTGTCTTTTCTGCTATTTAGTGGATTTTCTAATCTCTCCATATATGAATGAGGGGCGGACAGAAGTGTTAGCACATGGGTGCGGTCGCACCCATATGATTCAAGAAACACCTTTAATGAGATCTTAAGACTTTGATTTTATTATATTATTTAACTTCTTTACTTGATTATATACGGTACCATACAACCCAAATAAAAATCATGGATCCGCCGTTGATAAGCACCATCCTCGCTTATTTAAAAATTTAGGTTTTGGGGGCTTAATATTATGCCTGCACATCTCCTTTTATTATAATACTGTTTTTTTTTAAATGAATGAATTGCATTTAAATGAAAAGTACTTATATTTCCAAATGGAAGCTTTGTAAGTAAGTTGGAAACGCGACAAAAAGCACAAGACGCGATGAGTGGCTCTTCGACTGGGTCAAAAAGACTCATCAAAGCTCCAAAAGCTGGAAATCCGAGTCTGAAAGGCTCAGCTGTTCCCTCCCAAGCGCCCTTCGCCCCTTGAAACACACGGACGCTTCCTGCTCTTCTGTATATGCCATGCAGTGGCCACGCATTTCCATCACTCACTCAACGTGGCACCACACCCTCCCAGCACCTGTCCTTTCTCTCCATCCATCAACCGTCCAAACGCCTTAAAATACCCCACCTTACCCTCCTAGCTTCCACACCAACACCACTCACAAGATAATCAATATCATAGATGGAGCATTTCGGAGACTTCTATGAGGAGTGGATGCACAAGCACGAAGAGAACCTCCAACAGCTTCTTTCGGTCCCAAGAGACTCCACCCACGAGCCACAACAACGAGCCCTGGTCGCCAGAGCCATTGACCACATCACCCACTACTATGCCATCAAACGGGCAGCGGCCCATGCAAACGTACTGGCTCTTTTCTCTCCTACCTGGCTCACTTCCTTCGAGATTGCCAACCTCTGGATGACTGGGTGGAAGCCCTCGATCGCCTTTCGCCTCGTCGACACACTGCGGCGGGTGGTCGCCCCCGGAATGGGACTTGGGGGCCTGTCGGATGCGCAGCTGAGGAGGATAGAGCAGATGAGGGCGGCGACGAGAATGGAGGAGGAGAAGGTGGAGATGGAGATGGAGAGGCAGCAGATGGCGTTGGCGGGGAGGAGGATGGTGGAGCTAAGCCGGATAACTGCACGTGCGAGAGATGGGGAGGTGGTGGAAGGGGTGGAGGAGATGGTGGAGGTGGCTCTGGAGGGTGTTATTAAAGGGCTGGAAAAGGTGGTGGTGAGTGCAGACTGTGTGAGGTTGAAGGCGTTGAAGATGGTGGCGGAAGTGCTAAGTCCATTGCAGTCTGTGGATTTCATGGCTGCTGCTCTCATGCTGCAGATTCAGATTCGTAACCTGGGCAAAGGAAAAAATAACCTGAAAACATGCCAATGAATGCTTCTCTCTCTCTCTCTCTCTCCTGAAAACATGCCAATGAATGCCTCTCTCTCTCTCTCTCTCTCTCTCTCTCTCTCTCTCTCTCTCTCTCTCTCCTGAAAACATGCCAATGAATGCTTCTCTCTCTCTCTCTCTAATTTAGTTTCTTACGAGTCTTTAGTGTTGTTTGTACTAGGAATGACAAAGTAAAAGAAAAGTAGACTCTGGATTTTGTTTTGTGAGAGATCGAGAGGGAATGTTTGCAAGGCTAGCTCTTATAATGAAATTTGAAAATCTTTTATTTCTTTTCTGCGTCGCGTACTAGATCTCTTCAAGATCGTGTGACCAATGGCATTGGTGAATTGGTGGGACCAACTAAAATGGAGTGGACCACTTATCCTTGCCAGAACTCTGCAAGAGACCACAAACAAGACATCTTGTGGCCCACCAAGGATTCTGGAATCCCTGTCTTTTTGGCTCAGGCAGCGGAGTCCACTTGCAGCAACGAAGCACTACCCTCTTGCAGAACGTGTTGGCTCGTCGAAGTTGCAAACGATTTCACTTTCTGCAAAATGTCATCTCATCTTGAAGTGTGTTTCCAAAGACAGGCCCTAGATTTTTTTTCTTTTTGGTCCGACTCTACTTACAATAATAATGGGCATTTGCTTGCCTTTTGTGCAACCGCAAGCCGCTCGTAGGTTTCACCCGCGAGACACCAAGTGGGTCCATTATATGATCAAATTGAAAAAAATAAGAGTAATGCTACTTGTCTCGGGTTTCTGTCCCGGAACATGGACCGAACGGTCCCTAGGACCGTTGGATCCCAGGCAGCCGGGACAGAAACCTGGGACAAGTAGACTTTTCGAAAAAATAATATGAACCTGGCCTTTCCTATGTGATGCGTCTCATCGAGTTTGTACTTTGTACCAAATCCAAACTGTTATTATTATTATTATTATTATTTTTAATTTCGATTTATTAAACTTATGGGGTCAAGGAGTTAGGATTATTGATTTGACCTAAAAATGTCCACATCTAGAGTTGTTCCGGCTGGATTTTTCAATAAAGTTTTGATATATTAGTACTTTTTAAATTTGATTTTGTCAATTATATGATTGAAATTCAAATAATGTCATTACAGTCGCTTGAATCTAGTCAATAAGTTTTTAACTTTTTTATGTCATATTCCATGATATATATCATGGGATACTCTCATGATATAATGAAATTTATCAGTAGGGTCAATAATTTTTTAACTTTTTTATGTCATATTCCATGATATATATCATGGGATACTCTCATGATATATTGGAATTTATCAGGTTTTATATTGTACACATTCTACAACCGGCAAGTGGGTTTGTTGTTAATAGAACATGAGAAAAGACACATTATATCAAATATATATGTGGGTAATATTTAGATGGGAATTGTTTTCACATATTATATGGGAAATTTTTTGTGGGGTCCAATTGTGGGCCCCATTTAGGGATGAGACAAGAGTTGACGGAAAGATCTATGTGAGACCACTTCAAGTATTAAGTTTTACTTCAAGCCATGTCCCTAACCCCTTCATCCGTGGCCCACAAGTTTAATGTTGCGCTTCATATTCAAAAAAACATTCAACCCTTGTTCCAATGGTTCAATCCATTCGAATGTGTACCAATCCTTGGGATTAGTAACTATAAGGGGGGTTCCCTATTGGTTGCTAGGTTTGGATGGGTTGCTAGTTGGACTCCGCAAAAAAGTTCTCATATAATATATGAGAACTTGTTCTCACTTGAATATTCCTATATTTGTAACCATCATTTATCGGATATTATTTGAAATCTTTTTTCGATAAAATGTATAAAAGTCACGGCATCATGAGATTTATTAATTTCTGTGATTTACATTATTACTAGTATTATCATGGAAACTGTGGCAAAAGAGTAATAAAAAAAAATGTTGACCAAAGTTGAGTAATTCTGACATTATCTGAATTACGGTTATTAAATTGAAAAAAATAATATGTAAGAAGGATTGATATGTCAAAATATCAAGAATTAAGTACTTCTAAAATAGTCAAAAAGCTCACAAGTATTTAAGCAAATAACCATTTTACCCCTCCATACACGCCCATTACCAATCTCTGCATGATGCACTGCTTTTCTTACACGTCCTGTAACTCACGTCAGCCCTCGTCTCTTTCAAAATTATCAACCCCGCCCAACCTAAGCAAATCTACAAACCATCTCAACCCAAAAATTGCATCCAACACTTCCTTTTTCTGTGTGTTTTAAAGTGTGAGATTTTGTATACCATTATTTATTAATGTTTGTTTTATTTTAAAAAGATTGAATTTAGAGTATTTCAAAATCGATAAAAAAAGGTCTTCAAATCTCAATATTGACAAAAGATACTAAAGGGGGATATCCCCACTCATTTTTTCTTCTTTTTTCATTTTCTTCTTCTATTTATTCTATTTTGTTGAGCGCTGGTACCTCCACTTAATAAAACATGAAAGTGACGATATCGCCACTCAACAAAATAACAAGAGAAAAAAAAGAAACAAGCGGAGATATTCTCGCTCAAAGCCTTTTGTCGATATTGAAATTTAAAGAGGCCTTTTTAGTCTTGATCTAATCTAAGGAGATTTTATTATGAGCCCCCTAAAATTTACCTTTATATGGCATCACCAAAACTTTTAGTCCTAAACTAGCGAGCTTTTTTTTTTCTTTTTTTTTTCAGGGATCAAATCCGAGTCTACTAATTAACAGAGCAATGGCTTAACATTGGGCTGGACAACATCGTTCAACCAAAAAAAAAAAAAAAAAAGTTTGACAACAGTTCCCTAATCTCATCAAATCAGATACGAAGATAAACTTGAGAAGCCTTTCTAATTGACTCCTACTGCTTTTACAGTGTTTTATCATCCTAATCTCAATGTAATCAAGTCATGTTTTTATATTTTTTTGGTTGAGTAGTCATGTTTTTAGATATTGGTTCGAAGATCCAAGCAACTTCGGCTCATTTATTTGGTTAATTTTATTCCATCACATCATTTGGAGGATCCTCTAATCATAGCTTACATGATATCCTATTTGGGTTATTATTAGTGTGATGGAATTGATGGAAGAGGGATACTTCTCAAAAGATCTATAATTAAGGAGTCAAAACTCTGCAGTTTTTATTCCTTTGTATTGGTCATAGTCCCTGTGGCTGTAGTTACCATTTTGCTGTTGTTGTCGTCCTTTGTTTAGTCTTTAAGTTTCAGTAATTTTGCTGTTGGTCTGTCATGTTATTGATGATCATTGTAAATGTTTTTTTTGCTTAATTGTTTTAAAATAAAAGCCTGTAATTATTCAAATATACATGAATAACTAAAAAAACTTCTCATGAAATTCTTGTAAAGATCCATAACTAGAAGAAAGATAATAATAAAAAAAAAAAAAACAGTGTTCACATTTCTTCAGTAAAAAGTTGCCCAAATAGCCATTTATATATCCTGGTAGAAAACTTCAATTGAATTTGTAGAAGTTCATTATTTCATATCCATAATATAATCACCAATCAGTATCATGAAAAGTGACAGTAACTTGATATAATGCTTGGCAAAGATAATTCTGAAGTATCATCAAGGATGATCATATTTCAATGTTTTTCACAAGATATTTCATGACGTTTTCATCAGTTGAAAAAGGAAAACCAACTATTGCATTCTGAAACATCTAGCTATAACCCACTAATTAATTTGTTACATATGATCATCAAGTTTCGGCTGTAGTCAAATTAATTGGCACCTTTCTAGTGTCACTAATCTGGACACTACTCAACTATTGGATTTTATCACCATTGGTTTGATAATGTAATGCCGGTTAATTAAGTCTTAAGGTCCTAAGATTTAGGACCAAGATCATTCGAACCACCTAATATTGTACACACCCCTGATCCACGTTCAAACTCACTCATTGTCATGCCTCCTGATTTTCAACTATATATCCAAGTGTGCTCCATTATCTATAGGATGTAACAATATTTTAAATAAAAGCTTATATCCTAGCTTCCATTGTAGGTTGAATTTGTCCCTGAAAGAAGCACCCATGTGAAGCAAATTCATTGGTGAGAATTCAGACTAATGTATAATTATATCTAGTAAAACTATATATATATATATATATATATATATAAAGATTGTTTAACTAGTTTATAATAAAGTTTGTTTCAAGTAATAAATATGATTAAAAGCTTGTAATTAAAACGAAATAATTGTTTTATATTGGGGCTGCTAGTAGGGGTGAGTATTCGGTCGGTTCGGTCGGTTTTGGTTGGAATTTTGACCGAATCGAATATTTCGGTCGAAGAAATTCTAAACCGAACCGACCGAATTATGAGTTGTAATCGAATTCGACCGAACCCAAAATATTTCGGTTAAATTTTGGTCAATTCGGTCGAAAGGCCATATGTTGGGCTTTGTTATGGGGCCCAAATTTGTTTGGAATATTTCTATAATAAAAAACCCAAAGTATAGACAACTAGCAAATTCTAAATATCCAAAATAAAAAAGATATTAAAGCCAAGTATTCAACAATTTATCAGCCTTAAGAGTTTAGGCATCTATCAAGTTTACAACTGATTACATAGACAAAAATAACATTAATTCGGTTAATTTGGTGAAAAAAATCAAAAACCGAACCGAACTATATTATCCAAATTTGGTGTAAATCTTGACCGAACCTAACCAATTTAACCGTATAACCGAACCAAATAAAAAATTTCGGTTCGGTTCAGTTTGAAATTTCAGTTCGTTAGACAGACACTCACCCCTAACTGCTAGCAATAAAAGAATTTTAGTTTGCAGAAAAAAAAAAAAAAATGTCAATTGAGGTACATGGATTTTGGGGTCCACTTGGTGCACAAAAGATTAAAAGTCTACCAGGTCCAGATATCAATTTCAGCGAACACTTTCAGTCATGTGATGTACGGCAGCTAATGAATTATTTAGCATTATTTGTGGTCAACTTCATCATCGTAGAATGGATGGTATGTTCTACGAACCTGAGTCTTTCAATTTTTTCCCCAGAACCCTACGCAATGTCTCTTCATGCATATAAAGGCCAATGGACCCCAAAAAAGTGGCCTTAGTGTCTCAATTGACATTCTCTTTGTTAGGCCAAAAGGCAACATTTTCTACCACTTGCACTTTCATAATGGTATTTGTGGATCATATATTTTGATTATATATAGCGTACTCTCTTCATCATCATTATATTGTTTGGCTGGTATAGAATGTTCATATATGATGAATTGTTTGCATGATAAAGGTGGCAATCCATGGGAATCATGGCAATCCATGGGAATCACAGTATATTGCGGTGGATAGTAACTCCTGCTCCCATCATCCCTGTCATTGGTCGATCCCTTATCCATTTTGACAGTATTATGATTCAAAGCACTCGAGTCATCATTCAGCTCACACAAACATGTGTGTATTGAAGATTTTGGTGAATTCATCTTACATTATCTTTTAAATGTGAGATTTCAAGTTTATCTGAATTAATATGCTTTTATTTGAGTAGGCGTATCCAACTTGAAATTTATTATGCGAAAGGCATTCCAAGTTATTGATGAAGACTTTTTTTTATTTTTTATTGTTAATTCATTCTTAGTTCACTGGTGAGACACCTTTATCCTTTATCCATAAAAACAATTAGGGTTCATTTTGATATCATACCATTGATGGTTAGTGATTTAGGTAGAGTGTGTGTGAATTGAAAGGGACTTTTTACGTTAAATTTTAAACATTAAATCTGGTTTTATAGGATTTTTAATGTTCTCAAACTTATTTTATGAATGGTCTTCTTTGAGTTTATGCAGCTTTCTTGCCACAAAATAGCCATATAATATCAGTTTTATTTGGATACATATGTACAACCTCATTCAAGTTACTTGAATCAAATCAAATCTTTTAAAAGATGGGGCCATTGAGAATTGAGATGCATTCATAAAAAGTTCACACAAACACACACAAAATATAATATGTATATTATAGCAAGCTGACAAACTATGGCCCCACACCCCAGGCTGCTATAATGCAATCAACGGCCAGGATAATCATACCCACTCGCATGATCACCAATTATTACATTACTTCGTCAGCACCACTCTCTAGCTGTCTCCAAACGAGTCCGGTTAACCGAGAATCTGGATCATCTGAGGATTTCCCCTACGGTGACCGTGAGTGGACGAATCATGGTCCGCCACGTCATCGTGGGCAGCTCCTGCCCGGATGTATGTCAAGCTGCCCGCGTGCATGGTAGGCTGCCCGCGTTGATGTGGCAGACCTTGATTGGTCCACCTACGGCCACCGTGAGAAAAATCCTCAAGAGTATCCGGACTCGGTTAACCGAGGGAACGATTGGCAACGTCACCATTTTTTTTTTTTAAAGCACACCAGATAAGACCAAGTCAAGAGAAGAAGAAACACGTAAACAGGAAAAAGAACGGCAACGATTACACTACAGGCACCAGCCCAGCAATCATCAACCTCTTTCTCTGTGTCTTCCCCCTACGCCTTTTATTCTCTGGCTACCCGACTCTCTCATTCTCTCTCTCGACTCTCCTCAATCAGACCAAAGTCAGAAACCCGCAAGAAACGCAAAAATCCCTCTTCTCTCTCTCGCTCTCGCTCTCGCTCTCTGTTTTGAGAGAATGTCTCTGAGAAAGGCATTCCGCTCTGCGAGGGGATTAAGAGGAAGCGGGAAGATCATATCGTCTTCTTCAACTTCAGATCCATTTCAGGAGCAGCAGAGAGGAGGAGAAGAGAAAGGAAGAGAACGAGTAGAAGAAGAAGAAGAGGCGGATGATTGCTGGTCGGGATTGCCTCCTGAGCTTCTAGAAGAGATCATCAGACGGGTGGAATCGAGCGAGGACAGGTGGCCCTTTCGAAGGAACGTGGTGGCCTGCGCCTGCGTCTGCAAGAGATGGAGAGAGATCACGAGGGAGATCGTCAAATCGCCACAGCAATGCGGGAAGATCACCTTCCCTTCTTCCCTCAAAGAGGTCTTCTTTCTTCTCTCATCATCATCATCATCTCTCTGTAATCCTTCTTTTATGTTCTCTTCTTTGAAAATTGGTTAGATTAGAGTCTAGATCTAATGGAATTCACATCTGCGTTATTCTTTTTTTTTTTTTGGAATTCCGGTCGATTTAGATTCTTCTTGCTAGAGATTTGAGTCAATCGCTCAGCCGCGTTTGGATGTACTCCAGATCGCAATCGATTTCAATAGCTTGGCAGAATTGTGTGAGATCTCTAAAAAGAGATTATCAAGAGATGATTTTTTTTCGGTTAATGAGTTGAAACAGAGTAATGGCGGGAAAAAAAAAAAATGAACGAGCATCGACTAATTCCATAAGATGTTCTATCTATGAAGTCTATTTCATAGATTGTATGTTTAGATTGCTTCTTTGCAGTCTTGATGAGAATCACGGTCCTTCGTTTTTTCTAAGTTTGACTGCTTTGGTGGGTTTTGGATTTTTTCTACAATTGATTTTGCTTTGATTTCTCTGAATGCAGCCGGGGCCACGGGACCTTCCTATCCAGTGCTTTATAAAAAGGAACAAGAAGAGTTCACTCTTCTTTCTTTATCTTGGACTAAATCAAAGTAAGTCTAGTCCAATGGAAGAAATTTCTGCAAGTGCCCTTCTTTTTCTTTCTTCTTTTAAATCAGTTTACCCCTACGTTGACTTATATTAAATGTAGTATCAGTTTCTGGTTGTTGGAGTTTTTCTTTGTTTTCAGATAAAAATATCTGGTCATTGCTATTCATATAAAGAAGAAGAAGAATCTGGTGACTATAAACTGTGGGACCAGTCTGTGCAATGAAAAATTGACTTTGTCAATCTTTAAAATTTTATCTTGTTGTGTTGTTTGGGTAGTTTTCCCTATTCAACTTACTGATAAGGAAAAAAAAAAAAAAGATTTCCATATGGAGGACACTTTGAACTTCACAAAGGCTGTTCTAAAATCCAGAAATGATGTTCTTCCTTCCAAAAATTGAAAACAGCACAATGGCCAATTAAAGCCATGATGTCTGAAACATGATTTACAGTGAGAATACTGCCAAGCAAGCTAAATAAAGAGAGAACTTCATACTTAGGATAGAAGGGAACATAGTTTCCAAGAACTTCTTATAGACCGTAGAAACAAGCTTATGGTCAATATTGTTCTCTCCCAACTGCAGTGGAGGTGTTTCCTTTTCTTGTTTGTCTTTTTCATGTTTACATGTATGATTCAATCTACAGAAATTCTTTAGTTTCATTTTGGGAACTGATGAGCATTTTCTAATGACCATTATTTCTATCAATCCATCTTCACCTTTCCATGGTAAGGGACGACTGATTTAAGGCTCTTGTTATAGATGGAAATCTTATGTACTTTTCGCAAGTGATTTCACTTCTTTAATATTATTTCCTTGGATAGCATCTCTCTGTATATTGAGGATGCGACACATGAGTTTGTATAGTCTTGGTCTGTTTGGCACTCTTCCACATATTCTCACATATTATAGAGTGTTCGTGACTGGGTTTTATTTATTTATTTATGGACTTTGTGTACTTTCCCCTTTTAAATTTACCCATCATTATTTTCTTCCCTGAACCTTGGCATTGTGTTAAACTTGAACTAAACAGAAAGATATAAAATGACAAGCAATCGCCATCTTTCATTAGCTCAACAAAAACTTGCATAGATAGTATCATAGTACTAACAGATCATCATTATCATCAAAGCCTTGTTCCAACAATGTTAGGGTTAGCTACATGAGTTCTGTTTTGCCATTCTAGTCTATCTTGGGCCAAATCATTGGATATGTAGCATTTCTTCAAATCTATCCTTATCCTTACTACTTCTATTCATGTTCTCTTTGGCCTGCCCTTTTTCTTAAGAGGTCATCCACCTATATAGAAAAACCTTTCTTCACTAGCGCCGTTGGTGGCTTGCGTTGGTCATGTCCAAACCATCTTAGATAGTATTGCTAACAAATACTTTATTATATTATGTTGTGTTATGTTCCCAGCTGAACAATTTAAGTTTCATCTAGGAAAAAAGGTGCTATTGTAAAAATATTTACTGATAGTTTCCCTAGTTTTGGTTGGTTTTAGGAAGATTATTAGTTTTCATTTGGTCAATTCAATGTTGTAGTACTCTGAGTCTCAGACTAATGGGATAAGGCTATGATGATGCTGGTACTGTCAATAATGGGTAACTTGTGCAGGAACATTAGCATTCATTAGTTAATATTGAAGCGGCAAAATAAATTTTCTATCAATCATAACTGGACTGAGAATACCAATTAGATTTTTTATGAGGATGTGGCACATGACCTTAGATTATGACTTCTTATGTGCAATAAAAAAAAAAATTTTAGTATTACCGTGTTGATTAGTTGTTGTTTTCCAGTATATCAAATATCATAGAATGGTTGTAATAGTTTCCACTGTAGAGAATCTCAATAATTTTTCTTTATTACAAGTTTTTTTTTCCTCCCTTATGCTCAATTGCTGTTGTCACTTAATTGAAAGCTTGAAGTTTCAGCTCATTTGAATTGTTCTTGCAGCGTCAGTTGATCAAGGAAAATTTCTGCTGGCTGCTCGAAGGTTCAAACGTGGTGCTCGCACCGAGTACATCATATCTCTTGATGCTGATGACTTCTCTCAAGGAAGTAACGCATATGTAGGGAAGTTGTGGTAAGGTTTTTTTTTTTTTTTGGGATTATTTTTATTTATTTTTATCTTCCTGCCTTTAAGTGCATTTGTAGACTCTTCGTCCTACCAGTAATTCTTTTAATGTTCTATATTAGTAGCGTTATTTGTTATGATTAAGAAATTGCCTCTCTAGGGTTTCTTTAAAGCAGCATGAGTCAAAGGGGTGTTTGTCTGTTGGAATCCAGGGAATTCCTGTTTGGGAGAATTATAACTTCTCCAAATGTAGTCTCCCCGTAAGTTTCCCAAATCCTCCCATACACCAAGCATCCAGGATGCTGGAATCTGAAGAATTTCAAAGGCGAAAAAAGACATTTTAAAAGGCTGGTTCTTTGAAATTCCACTAATCAAACAAGAAATTCCAGGGCTTCCATGGACTAACAACGTCAGAAATCCCAAACACAGAATTTCTATAAAAAAATCCTTGCAAACAAATGTCCCTTAAAGCTTCTGACCTTTGGTGGTGCATTCTGTTTTTGGGATCTATTTTATTTCACAGTATAGATAATCTATTTTTTCCTGAAAACAACTAAGCTCTTCATCATGCACTTTCCATGTCAATACATGATTCTATCTTATTTCGCATATATTGGCCTTTTATCCAGAACATTGCACTTTGGAACGGTCCTTCTGAGATGTCTTGGCCACAGAACCACGTAACTGTGATGGTGTTCTTCAAGATGTGTATTATTTTGAAAAGAAAATTATCTTTGACTACAGCCTTTTGGTGGATACCTTCAGAGTTTCAAGAAGTGCAGGGGATGGTTAAAACAGGTGTTAGAACTTTCACAGGCATTTCAATCCAGCCACCTGATCTTCACCCTTTATATGGCAAGCCACTCCTAATTCTAAAATGGGCAAGCCACTCCTAATTCTAAAATGGGGTGTAAAAACTTAAAATATTCTTTCAAGAAGTGCAGGGGATGGTTAAAACAGGTGTTAGAACTTTCACAGGCATTTCAATCCAGCCACCTGATCATCACCCTTTACATGGCAAGCCACTCCTAATTCTAAAATGGGGTGTAAAACTTAAAATATTCTTTTTTTAAGATGAAAGGATTCTTCAGTGGAAGATCTTAGAAGATTTTTTTTTTTTTCCTTTTTTGGAGGGAGGGAGGGAGGGATCATATTTGGATTGGATTGATTTGAAAGTGAAGTGAATTAAGCATACGTGAGGGTGTTATGAAATATGAAATAATAATTTGAATCATTCCTCAGTTCCTGTAGCTGTGTATTAAGCAAAAAGAGTCTTCTAATGAGAAGACTATTCTAATCCCTATGCCTTAAGCTGAAAGGGTGGGGCCTTTTGGAACTGATAGGGGCATTTCATTAACAGATAAATTCAGTTTTATTTAACCTCTGCCAAACATGTCTATATTGCTAACTTGGAAAGAGAAGGTTAGCAGCCAGGAAATGATTAGGCCATTCATTAACAGATAAATTCAGTTAACCTCTGCCAAACATGTCTATATTGCTTACTTGGAAAGAGAAGGTTAGCTGCCAGGAAATGATCAGGCCATTTCATTAACAGATAAATTCAGTTTTATTTAACCTCTGCCAAACATGTCTATATTACATGTATGCTATTATCAGAAGTTCAACATTTCTTTTTTCTATTTAACACCATCCATCATGTTTGCAGCTCTGATTTCCTGGGCACCAAATTTGCAATCTATGACAGCCAACCTCCATTCAATGGTGCAAAACCTTCAAATCGCAGAACTAGCCGCCGTTTTGGTAGGAAACAAGTCTGCCCTCGAGCTACAGGGGGTGGTACCTTTGAGATTGGACAGGTCTCTTACAAATTCAACCTATTGAAATCAAAAGGACCAAGAAGAATGAGTTGCACTGTACAGTGTCCTTCATCAAGAGAATCTATCGACCAACCCAGAAAAGTGGTGAGATAGAGAACCATGCAGTTCGTTCCAAATGTATGGTTCTGAAAAACAAATCTCCCAGATGGAATGAGCACTTGCAGTGCTGGTGCTTGAATTTTCATGAGAGGGTGACAGTTGCATCGGTCAAGAATTTTCAGCTGGTTGCATCTGTTGATCCCAGCCAACCCGGCGATAGAGGGGATGGAGATACGGTGATCCTCCAATTTGGGAAAGTAGGAGATGACTTGTTCACCATGGATTACAGGGAGCCATTGTCTGCTTTTCAGGCATTTGCAATATGCCTAACCAGCTTTGGTACAAAAATTGCATGTGAGTGAAATACCATCACGTCTTTTTTGTACTCAGTAGTGGCGATTTGGCCTTCGGTTAGCATTCAGTTTGGCCTTTGATTAGTCTATTATCTAGTTCCTTCTCTCTCTCTCTCTCTCTCTCACACACACACACACAGGTAGTTCCGTAGTTGTCTTATATCTTCTAAATAGGCTTCTATTTCCTGGTGTTCATGCATCTGTGTGCTTCTGTTTTGATGCAAATGCTTGCCTCCAGGAAGTCTCTCTCTGTGTGTGTGTTTGTGTGTGTGTGTACCATATGTTAATGCATGGGCCAGAAGGTCGGGGTTGATCTGGGGTGTTCTGAGTTTCAACGTCCATGGACTGGGGATGGGTCATGGGCCTGTATATTATTGGTGAAATAGCTGGACCACATTTTGAAAAATAATGATCTGTGCTCTGACTTACTGGGCCTGGTACCGAGCACATTCAATTGATCGAGCCCGGCCCATCTGACATCCTAAGCACAGAATCCCATGTTAAAAAAGAATGATAATATTTAATCTTAGGAATTTTTATGAAAAAAATTATGTTTAAACCCTAATTAGATGGATAAGAGTATAAAAACATAAAAACAATGGATTAGAGTGCCATACATCTTTTCTGGACACATTACCCCCTTAATGATATCGTTACCCAATAATTACTCCCCTCAATCTCTCCTCATCTAGGTTGCGCTTCAATTGAGATTGTGTTGCTGGCATGAAGTGGGTCTCGTGTGGGTGCTTGGGAGTGGTGATGTGATGGAAAAGGGTGGGGCAGAGTTTGGATGGGAGATAGAGAGATGGTTGATGTTAGTGTGCTGTTTGGTTGGTTTTGCGATGGAGAGGGCCCTGATAGTATTTGAAGAATCTGGGGAAGGTGAGTTGGGTCTTGAAGAAAGAAAAGTAGGTAAGTTCAAGAAAGATGAATAGGAAGGTGGGCCGGTGTCTATGATTTGTATGGGTGATGTGAATGGATGGGTTGGTGTGTCTTCAAATGTGTGGGTGGTTGGATGGATGACAGATGATGTTTGGTGAGGGAGTGGATCGTGAGAGAATGCTAAGAAACTGGTAGAGTCGGTGACTAGGGAGTGAGAGTGGTGATGTGTTATTATGATGGAGATGGGGTTGGTGTTGTGCAAGGGCTGTTGTGTGGGTTGGTTGATGAATGGCTTGAATTGGATGGTTGGGTTTGGTGAGTTCGAATGGGTTAGTGAGTGTGATTTTTGTGTTTGACTCATTCTGCACTCTCTCTTTTCAGTCTCTGGATGTTCTTTTCAATTTGCTTATTCTACTTTTGAAGTTTTAGATATTGCCAGTCGAATTTCACAAAATTGAATGAGTTATTTTGAAAAAGAGAGTGAAATCCTGATGCATTGAATGAGTTATTTTGAAAAGAACCGAAAGTGAAAAGAGAAGGAGAAAGCTCTTGCCAGTCGAATATCACAAATTGACCAGTACATACGGGCTTTTCTATTCATTAATATGTAAAATCCTTTATTTTAGGCAGCAGCATGCATCCTTTATAACCTATGACAGTTGGCGATATTGTAGAGTCTTTCTATTTTTTTTTTCTTCTTTTGTGTGTGTTTTGAATGGTATGTAAAATTATACGGTTTAAAAAATGTAAATTTTTTTTGGCTCAAACACTTGCGTTGATGCTACGAGGCTGACACTCGAGTCCGAATCTTCTGTTGCTGCTATTACATGGGAACTATATAAGAGGTCTCTAAAACTCTACGTGTAGCCCATATTTTGGTAATGTGTACCATTCAAGATGATTATCATCTTCCCCGGTGGTATATCCTCTCACTTTCAGATCAGTAGGAGCGTGTTTCACCATGCGATTGAGCACATGATGGAAACATGATTAATACCACATCAGCGATAAGTCGTGTTCGATCTTGCGATGGATCCACTCCTATTAAATCTTATTAAATTGAAACATGAGGATATGTCATTGGAGGGGATGAAATTCTACCTTAAACAGTCTGAATTATCTCTATATAGGCCCCACAACAGACTTCCAGAAATGTGTTGACACAATTCCGTGCAATACCAGCGAAAGGGGTTCGGACTGGGCACTTTAACAAGCACGTTAACGTGTCTACACCTTTTTAGTTATTTATCTTTATACACAACGGTAAAATTGTTAATATATATAAGCAAATTCTTTATTACCGTTGTTTTGCTTGTCCATCCAATCCCTCACAAACACTTCTCTTTTGAAGTGAAACTAGTTCCAGTTTTACACTGATATGGGTGAAAGTTGGATGTTATCACAATAAATTCATACGATACACATTATCAAAATTTAAAGAGGTGAAATCAAGAGCTACGTTCGTTTGATAGGCTAATACGGAGGCCCTCTCTGTGTCTCCATTTAAGGTAAGACTTGAAAAGAAGTGACAAAGGAATACCCTGTATTGTGGAAGTTGTCCATATGACATCCTGATGCATTGATTAACCACATTGAAACCATTATTTAACGACTGTGAACTGAAGTCATGCTTTGAAGTGAGGAACTTTCAAATCAGTTTTGATCAAGTGGAAATGAATGTTCCAAATCAAACACAAAGTGAGAAGCTTCAGTGGGAGAAGCAAGGAGAGAAAATAATAAACAAATAGAATAAATACATAAACTGAGGAAGGTAATTGGACAGAATATCAGCAACTAAACAGAGAAAATAGAAGAAAAGATGGATTTCCTTCTGTTTATTTCACGACTTTGATGATGACGACAACAACATATTTGAAAATTTTAAAAGTCTAATTTACATCCTCAAAATGATTAGAAAATGGAATAACAGTGCACAATTATGGGATGGCATTCCGTCTACAAAATAATTCACCACTGGTAGCATTGTGTAAAAAAAAAACTTACTGTGGTTTTTGAAATTATACACACTAGATGGGAATTCTAACCTTTAAAAATTCTCAGATTTTTCATTCTCTTATGTAATTTTTTTTTCTCAAAATTCCCCACTTCAGTCGAGTCTGTCAGTATCACTAGTATGGTCCATTGTGTAAGAAACCTGATACAAGTTCCGATGCCCATTCTTGATACCAACAGCGTGGATGCAAGAGACGAATGTGCATGAACTTGAGTTATTATGCATTGAAGTGAAAAACTTTCAAATCAGCGTTGATCAAGTGGAAATGGATGTTCCAAATCAAATACAAAGGGTGCCTCTGGTGAAAGCCGCAAGAACAGAAATCAATCCAAAAAGGAAGGAAACTTCAGCCATTTCATCGCTACCCCAAACACATCAGGCAAGGTGCCAGATTCCCTTTTCTCCAAAGTGAGAAGCTGCAGTATGAGATGGAAGGAGAGGAAAGAATAGACAAATAGAATAAATACATAAACTGAAACGGGGTTATCGGACAGAACATGGGCAACTAAAACGGACGCCTATAAACGACAACAAGAAACGATGGATTCCCTTCGGTTTGCCTATTGTGGCAATTTCACTTACAGAAAGCCCGAGTTAAAAGAAGTGGAACTCGGTAGGACTGTTTATCCTCCTAGTGTATGAGGTATTTCCAAATTTTACCCTAATAGGAATTGGTCCTACTGCACGATTGACCATTTGATATAACATATGACAATGAATAATGCATAAGATTTATGTTGATAACATTTTTAACTGTAGACACCACCAATTTCACCTGTAAACATCATGTTCCACTAGGCACCAACCTTTCGTCATCATCCAAACAAACCCACAACCCTTCTACAATGGAAACCTATTCCTAAAAAACCCTTCAAAATTCATCACGAAAACCAGCCTTTACTATCACCAATGCAAAACATGGGTGCCACTACAGCTGTATCAAATTCCTAATCAACACCTAGGAATGGAAAGAAGTGGGGTTTAGACTTAAGAGAGCCATTAAATCCTTAAGACTCAGTTTCAACTTCTTGGAGTGAAAGGCAGAGTTTATTTTATGGTTGATGTCCTGCAATCAGATGTGGAGAAAACTATAAACACCAAGAATATTAACTGCAAACTCCATTTTCCACCACCATTTTCTTCACCTTTTGTCTTCATCTGAAGACACACTTAGCCTTTTCAATAGAAGCCTATTTCTAAGAAAACCTGAATTATTCATCACAAACTACACAAAACAGCCATTTACCTTGCTGGAAAACATCCACAACAAACAAGCACCCGAGAAGCGTACATGGATTTCAGAGATTAGAAGGAAACATGCATACATGAAGTAGTTATTCACAAGTGCACAATGATGATGAGTCTTTTTCATGCAGAACACTCAAAAGTCACTTACTGCATACACAAGCAAAGAGCATCCCTCCTATTTGAAATCATGCCATCATCTCCATTGCCTGTTACTTTTTACCTCTAAGCTTCACACCAAGAACCCTCTCCAGCTTGGTTATTATCTGTTGATTTGGAATAGCTTTCCCAGATTCATACTCTTGAATTACTTGTGGCTTCTCATTAATCAGCTGCAAAACATTGGCACTTACATGTAAGAAACAAATTCAGGGGTATCACATTGTAATTAACTGATGAATTGACATGTGGAAAAAAATACCTGTCCAAGTTGAGCTTGGGTAAGTTTCTTGTCCATTCGAGCTTGCATGATATTCTTCCTCAGTTCGGTAGGAACTCGTTCATCTAGAGCAAAGTATTGGAAATGAGTAACATTTACTTAAGGATACCCAGCATTGTATCATGTCATGCCGGTGCTTGCCGTTATTTTTTTTCCTTAAAAAGATAACAATATGTGACCGACTCTTCTTCCAAGACAGGGAAACTTTCCATGAAAAGCAGAGCAAGTCATACACACTTAGAACACATGGAACCTAGACGGCAGAGAAACAGAATAGGAAGCAAGCTCTTTTGCATCAATTGAATATGATAACTAAGCTTTCCGCTGCAAAAATTGTATCAAGACATACTTTCTTTCTTTTGTAACAATAAGTTACATTTTTTTAATTCCTTATAAAGGTCAGTCTACAAATAAATAGCCCAAAGATGCATAGAAAAAGAAAAATAACAAACAAAAGCAAAGAGATGGAATAAAAAAAAGTTAGTAATGGAGTTTTGTTTCATCTACATAACCACCCAACCTATTCACCAGACAACTCAGAAGAAAACATCCACCTTGCATTCGCTTTTCTAGAGCATGGTGGACTGCGACATCCATAAATGGTTCAAAGACCTCATTGCATTGTTGATTAAAATAAAACCATCAAGGCTCGCTTCTTTAGGACGAAGAACTCAATTGCAAGCAATATAAGAAGAAAGCCCACTGCAACACAATTGAAAGGTGCTCATTGTTTCAACCATAAGGCACGGAGCTAGAGTCAGCTTGCCTTTCAAAATAGGCCAAAAATAGGGTACAACATTCAAATATAATGAACAGGAGAAATTTACATGAAGTTATGGCTCGGTGATCTGGAGAAGCTAAATAAAGTTACGACTCAAATATCATACACTAAACCAACCTATTATGAACTGGCAAGTTAAAAAAATTATCGACCTCACTGCTTCTTCTCTTGAGACATGGTCCACAGGAATGTTCACAAGTTCTTTTGAGGCCCCTTCAATTCATTGTTGATGAGAAAAAAACCACAAAGGTTCTTTCATTCAAAATTGGTTTTGCTTGGATAACATATGGGCACCATATCCATGTGAATTAATTTTGAGCTGGAATACTCTCTCTCTCTCTCTCCAAATCATCACTTCCTCAAAGTTCAATTTCGAGTTTCAGACTATCATATTTGATACTCTCTACAAGAGATGCTCAAAGTCCAACTGCAAGTCTCACAATTTCTCATCTCTACTACTCTTAAAAACGTAGCCAGTAAATTAACGTGACTCAGTAAAGTCACATCAGAATAGGACGGTGATAAATATAAATAAATATGCAGTTGTTATATGTTCGAATTAAGAAAGGGAGGACAAGCATTTTTGCAGAGAAAACTAGCGGTACACCATAGAGGATAAGGTGCTAGATACTTTAACACAAGATTTGGACTGGGCATTCATACTTAGTGGCTTCATCAGCAGAATGCATCAGAATGCATCAGCAGAAATCTTCCGATTTCATCCACCTAGTCATGTCCAACAGAATCTAATTGCAGGCGGGACACATTATTTACGGATGTTCTTTTTTAATGGAATTATTTGCTGATTCGTATCCTAGACTATTCGTATACACTTGTTTAACAAATTCCTTCTTAACATCAAACATTGATTTTCTAAATATTATTTACCAAGAAAGTAAAATATAAATACAAGTGTGCAAGAATGATTTTTCAATGTAAGACTCCCAGCAACAAATGCAAGTGTCTTACCATTTCAATAAAGGTTCATAGATTATCAATCCTTTTCTTTTGTTTTTTTTTTTTTTTTTTTTTTACTAAAATGCAAATAGTATATTGAAAAAGGGATGGGGACAAGCTGAAAATCAGCTCCCAAAAAAGAGTACAAGGATCAATAAAAAGAATCCAAGCTCAACAGGCCTGAGCAAGCCAAAATTAGATAATTACGATGGAGGATAATCTCCAGAAAAAAATTAAAGGAAGAAAGAGTAGGACCAAAGAAAGGCTTGGACAATTGATCCAAAGCTGATTTCAGCTGGATCCAAAGAAGTCGCAAGGGAACTTATTTTTTTCCCTGCATAAAAGGTATTTCATCAGAAACAACAAAAAATGAAAAAGTATCACAACACTCTTGCCAGGAAAATATAAATAGGATAGGATAAAAAAACCTCACAAAATACTCACTATAACAAATAGGGGTTTAACTTTGTAATGTTGTTCCAAAAGAATCAAAAGAATAAGATGAATTCAAAAGAGCAATAAACAAACCAGAGGTACTCACGAGCGAGATTCTCTGTTTCATCATCAAGCTTTCTTGTATTCAAAGAGGTGCTACTAGATGCAGCTTTGTTCGAACCAGCATTAGCTGAATAAAACATAAGTGAGTGAGTGTGGATTGGCATCAAACATCCAGCATAAAAAATAAAAAATAAAAACATAATTGATAATAGTTCTACTTGTCAGATAGTGCATAATAATCACAAAGCAGTGTAATAAGTACAATTACTACTGATGCAGAAAATCTAAGGCAGCACCTAAAACAAATTCAATATTAAAACGAAGACAATCAACTGAGCACTTGAGGAGTCGATACTCTTACAAGATAATCAACCAGCCTTACAAGATAATCAACCGATAAAAATGCAGGCACTTTCTTAAAAATAACCCTCTTTCATTTCAATTAACAAGCCTGTCGTGAGGCATTCATAAAGAAGATTGTTAAATCATATCAATTACCTATTATGGTAAGGGAATTTGTAAAGTTAAAACCTATTAACTCTTTTTTTCAACAAAAAAAAACAAAAAAAAAAAAGAAGACACCAGCTTCAAGAATTCACATTCACAAAGATACAAGTGTATTCTAGTAATGTATTTATTACCTATTACCTAGTAGATGCGAAAAAAAGGAAATCATTATTTTAGGTTGTCAACATGGTGAGGTCAAATAAGGTCAAATCAAATGTAAAACCTAAACAATTCTAAGTTGTGTGCTCACCCTATTTACCTATTGCATGTTTCTGCTTTTCTCTAAAGTTAGTGTCATGTTCATTATTCAGCTTCCACGCAGAATTACTCTAGATTAATTCCTTCATCTCCAATATAAAATCCATTTCTCATCACAATTTATGAGTGCCAACCAAATGTACATCGGTTAATTATTTACAAGAACATCAACTAAAATGCAGCAACAAAACCCTTACAATGCAAGAGGAAACAAGCAGTTTTGCGCCTCTTTCATCAGAACACAAATACAGTTTCACATGGAATCTAATCCTGAATATTATTCCAAAGCACAGAACAAATCTAGTATTCTCTAAATCAGATTATTTCACATTCAAGAGGATAAACGCATAATCCAAACTTACTCCATCAGTTCTAAAAACAGTAGTATCAAATCTCATACACACATATCCAAAGATAACATATCCCTAAACCCTAGATTAAAGAGGAACATCTACCGGAAAAAACTTCCAAGCATCATCGTCAGATACCTTTACCTTTCTAGTGTCAATCAACCAGGAACAATGAAATGAAAACACAACTACACGGATTTAAGAAGAACAAGCGATCATAAGTAGATTCGATTATTTCATTAAGATGGAATTCAAAAGACAAAGCAATCACCACATCAAATCATCAAATACAGGTAACAATGAAAACAAGAGTTGAGAGATTGTTCATATTAAGATCTTAGAACAGAGAAATCAAGATCAACAACAATAACTACAAACCCTAGCTCCAATCAAGAGAGATAAATATGATCAAATCACAGAAAGAAAGAAAGAAAGAAAGGGAGAGAGTGGATTAGATATACATTTCTTGATGGTTTCGATCTCGGCGCCGGCGCGTCGGGCGGCGTTGACGGCTTTCTCGTCCTTCTTCGCGGCGGAGCTGGGAGCTTTCTTGCGGATGACGACGGGCTCCCAATCCTGGCTGATGGGACCTACTCCTGCCATTTCCTCTTGCTCTCACTCTCTCTTCTCTTCGCCCCGTCAGCTTTGGTTCGTGTTCGTGGAGTGGATTAGGATGGGATGAGGACTTTTTATAGAAAAGCGTCCGAAGAGGACTCTAGTGTGCGTTTGCCACCGTTCTATCAAATTTTATATGGACCCTCTAAAGCCCATTTGGGCCCACCTTTCATCAGTGCAGCAGCGCCTTTGATACTTCTCATGATCTGGTGGCATCAGGCTATATACTAAGAGGGAGGTTGATATTGAAGAGGGAGAGGTTTTGCAACATATCAGGTCTGGGTCCAACCAAGCCCATGGAACACTGGTACAAGGAGTGATGTAATATGAAAATGAGAGTAAAGAGAGTAACTGCAGCCTGCAATTTGGATGGTCAAGAAAGACAAAATATAGCTGCATTGGGAGTAAACTTGGCTTAGCAGCTCACTTGTTACTTTCTTGTGACTCAAGTAATCCAAGAGCCAACTTGCCTACACTCAGCTTAGGAAGATCCAAATAGCCCTAATAAAATTATATGTTTTATATACACGACATTGGAGTGGCTAGGAGTACCAATGTGGGATAATAGTTGGAGCATCCCAATCCACAGGATTCATTAGAACAATTGACCAGATCATTCAACAACCAGTAATCCCAAATACAGATCTGGGTAGCCCATTGAATTGTGGGAGTTTGCTGAGGTTCAGACTCAACAAATGCTCAGGAAGGAGTTCAGTACTAGTATCAAAATCATGGCAGTATTTGTTGAAGGGAAATCAAGAAATGCTGTGTCGAAGACTGAAGAGCAATAGAGAGTGAAACAAGCCATGGAGATCTATTATATCATGGATGAAATACAGGCCTTGATTTTGGAGATCAAAGGTACTTTTCATCAAATTCCTAGACAGGGCGAAAACTGGAAGCACATAAGCAGCTCCCTCCCCCACCACCCCTTCTGCTTCTGTCAAGTCTGCATTTGTTAACAGAGAGATAAATAACCAAAAAGAAGAACATTAATTATTTAATGAATTGGCATATGCATGTTGCATGCATTAGCTCGAGTAATTTCTCCTCCACCCACCTTCACCATTCTCCCCAGAAGCTGCTCCATCCAAATACGCCTTAAACCATCCTTCTTCAATTGGGATCGACTGATCATTTACAGCCACAGTCTACAGCTTGCATCATTGCTTGTGCAATAACTAGGATTATTAATCCATTTGACTGCCATCAACAGACCTTCGTGGCGATACATGTTCTAGAAAAAGATAGATTGCTACCAACTCTAATTTAAGTAAACAGATCTCCTTCTCCATGCTCATCAAGTGGGATTCATCACACAATGATAATGAAGTATGTAATGTCTTTTAAATAGATATAAAGTTGTTGAGGACCCTGATATGGCCAACCCAGAAAAAACACCTAGACCTGGTGATCGTTGTTGTTGTTGTTGTTATACATTGGGTGGGTTGCATTCTTATATATCTTTTATCTAACCAAATGTACATAATGGCTTAGTTTTAGCGACGATCAAGTCCCGATACATGCTGCTTTTATCCAACCTTTACCAGTAAATTGTTCTTAAATGTTTTGACCTGAGTATGGACCAAGCAAGTAGAACCAGCAGGTTCATACAGGCTTTGAGGCACAGCGTTTGCAGTATTGTAAACCTGCTTGATGATGCAAACAGCCCTCACTCTCTCTACACACCAACTAGTACCTTTTACCCAACCTAAAAGATCTATGCAAAACATTATGTGAGGCTTACACTCTTCACATTTGAGTATCCACCGTAAGAGCCTTGCAATAGATACTCCAGCTTTGAGCCATAAACCAGTAACACCTCAGCCCGCATCCTCCTTCCAGTAGAAACAAGCCTGAGAGGTAGAAAGGTGCATCTCCACAAACAATACAGGTCAAGAGAATCAACCAGTTGGTGCAGCAATGGTAACAACAGTATCCTCTGTAAGAGCTTTGCAAATTGCAATAGATATTCCAGCTCTGAGTCATAAGCCAGTAACACCTCTGCCCCGTCCGCCTTGCAGTAGAAACAAGCCTGAGAAGTAGAAAGGTACATCTCCACAAAGAACACAGGTCAAGAGAGTCAACCAATTGACGAGGCAATGGTACATGAATACCAGTCATTCAGCTAAAGGAAGTGCTTGTTTACATTAGAATACATAGGAATAAAAATGAAGATCGAAGGTTAATTTCCAAAAATGAGGATAAAGTAACATCTCCTTTTAGGAAAATATAATTAAAAGAAGATAGGAAATGAATACCCGGCCATCACCCCTAGTAATACATTTCCTGTCTTCTTTTGGTTCTGTTTCCTTAAAAAGAAAGATTATTTGACGCTCATTTTTTATAGTTCACCTTTGATCTTCTTTTTTTTTTTTTTTTTGACTTGTGCTTGATCTTCATTTTTAACCAATTTTTGGTATGACTCCTATGTATTCTAATGTTTAAAAAAAAAAAAAAGAAAAAAAGTCCCTCCGCAAAATTTATGGACCTCATTGAATATAAAAATTTTCATTTCTAATTAAGAACCAAAACCATAGGAGCAAAATGTACGACCATTCCTAGGTACAAGGTTCATGTCCAAACACAATAAAAGCGGCCACCCTCTACCTAGCACTGATGCTCACCTTATTTTGAGCACCGGTCCTTGTGGGGCTCACCCACCTATGTATGGTGGCAACGGTTCTGATCATCATCCTAACCACTTGATCAATAGTCCACAAGTTTTTACCAACCAAACAAGTGTACAGCCAATCCAATGGTCTAGTCCATTCGAATGAGTGTCAAACTTCTGATCGGTTGATTGGGGGTTAGGGGTTCAGGGTTGGGGTTTCCTTGTTTTATGGTCTACTCGGATGGATCATACTGTGGGCCCACTAGTGACGTTTTTTTCCTATAAGATAGTGTGACATTGACAAGCCAATTGCATAAAGCGAAAAACATTTCTCCATAACACAATTGAATTGAATAAAGAAAACTCCCGCCAACATATTTATGGTTCTCAACAGAGAGTTCATGAAAAATACAGCAGTAACTAATAGCAATCACAACATTCACGTAGCAAGTGGATATAGATAATTTATATTTTACGAAGATTATCCATGATAAGAACCCTATAGGTACAAAATCCTATTAAAGGACCTCAACTGCTGTATGGTTATCTCTCAGTGCTACTCATCAGTTTACTCCATCCGTTCCCACAGAGTCCATAGGTTCTGAAGTTTTTTCCTGATTGGAGGCATCATTTCCCCCTGAACATGCCTCCTGCATTGCAAAAATTATATACATAAGTACCAAATCAGTGACAACAAACCTCAGCATCCACGCAAACTAAGTCAAGTTGGATATGCCTTACAAGGCAACTGCTTTCATAATTTGGAAGAATGAATGGCTGTCTATTCTACCATACATACGCAGAACTAGTGTGGAAAATTAGAAACCACGTTACAATTCGATATTGTTCTTCAGTTTTCTTACATCCCCAATCCTTCTCCGTTTTTTCTTTTAACAAAAAAGAAATATAAATGTAGTTTGCAGATATTGGTTTAATGTGGACAATTCGGAACAGAGCTCAAATCTGGCATAAACAGCCGAATGAATCCTACATTTTGCAAATGCAGATTGAGACAAATATAATAACTTGCAGAGAAGAAATACTTGGAAAGGATGATGGTAAAGATAATGCAAATAGACCTATCTTCTTATAAAGATAAAAATGCCCAACCATTAATCAAAAGTAATATCCTTCTTCATGAAGATAAGAGATTTAATAACAACATTATCTGGTTCCTAATTCAATTAACTTGTACTTACATTTCATATTTCACAATTCAATACTTGTCAAGCTTTGCCTATTTGTTGGGATAGGTTTGTTTGGTCAGCCTTTTGGTTCACTTAATTTGTAGCCTGCATTTACCAACTTTGTTTGAAGAAGTTTAATTTTGGTTTAATAAAGCTTCACACAGTTCACATGATTTGCAGGTCTCATTTAATACAGAACACATCCGTGTCACTTTTTTGGTCTTCAACTACAGGGTTTTTCATGAAGCACGCTCTAAGAGAGAATCAACACCAAAGATATAAGAGGAATCCCAATTGTCTTGGCAGAAAGTAAAATCATCCATCGCAGGTTGTGTACAACACATATATATATATTAGAAACTTGCCGTACAAGAGGACTAAAAGCCCTTTTACAATGTAACAGACCACTTAACTCTTCCGTGCTTCAACTACTACTTAAAACTCATGAAAAAACCATTACATTTATAGACTCCTGACTCATGATAACTTGATGACAATAGGCTTCTAATCAATAGGGAAAATAACTAGAAAATAGCAAAGAAATGACTAGTAGGCTTGTGTAGAACAATCCCCAGGAAAGGGCCTGTTCAATAAAAATATGTTCCATGTGGAGAAAAGGACCCCTCAGGCTCTTCCAAAGCATGAGGATGCATATAAAGGAACATAAGAAGAACATTGCTGATGTCGCCTCCTCAAATATATATTAAAGACAAATGATCCATGAAAAGTATATATTATAAATAGTACTGCCTCTTCCTATATAAGTTTTTTCAGTTCAATACATCCTTTCAAATAAAGGCAATTTGCCATGTTGCATATAAGACGGTTGAAACACGCATTCAAATACAAATAAACATATAGAAACGCAAGCGCTTAATCGAACTCATTCATTCCAGTGGCACATTACAATTTGATTTTAAAGAGCACTAAAATTTGATTTTAATTTTAAAGAGCATTAAAATTTTCAGTCTTTGCATCAAGTTCATATGGCATTGTCAGCCAAGATGGAATTGCAACTTCTTGAAATAAATAGAAGGCTTATAGACACCAACAACGAGCTTAAAGAAATCAACAAAAGGGCTACAAGGATGACATATGCAATCAGATATGGGAAAATATATTATACAAATAAAGATTGCTTTGAGCAGTATATTACTTTGACACAAGGAAAATTGTCTGTCAAGGAATATGCCGATGAATTTGAAAGGTTACATCATTTATGTGAATTGGGAGATACACTTGATTTTCAATCACTTTCTCAGAGGTTTGAGACCAAGTATATTGAAGAATGTGGAGAAGGAATGCAATGATCTGTATGAAGCATTTTGGGAAGCGATCCGTGTTGAGCGCTTGATAAAGTGTTTATCGCCTTCGAAAAGCTAAGATGCAAGAAGAGAAGTCTCTGCCAATCACAGAAGTGCCAGCAATGGAACCACTCATGGAGAATGCCTAACGTGAATTTAAAGAAAAGGAGCCTGAATCTCATCATTTATAGGTGGAACAAGAAAAAACAGACAATGAAGAGAACATTAAGGAGCCTAATCATCTAATGGATCCTATGGCAAGCCCGCATACAGAAAATCAAATTAAACTATCCAATGAAAAGACCATTAATCAGGAGATTGTCAAAGAAGTTTGCATCATCAAAGTTCTTCATATTGACTTTGTCCTCAGAGATTGGCCAATTCTAATTGGAGAATGTGTGCAACTGGCCAATATTCAAGAATTAAATCATCACTACATTCGATCTCGCATTAATGCAAAATCCAGTCACCAAAAGAAGCAGTGTGTCAAGCCTCATTTGAGTTGGAAGAAAAGGCCATGTCAAGCCTTGTGAAGAAAACAACGACCGACCGGCAAATCGAGGATTCATGCGATGGATTTTTGATCTTGGAAGACATCTATAAAACTCACGGTCGAGTTTTTTCCAAGAAGGGGAGAATGATGCAGCGTAGATCTCATGGCCACATGTATAGGGCCCACTTAGATTTAGGATATTTTATTAACTAATTATATCATTAGTTTCTGATTTTATTTAAAGAATTCTATTTAGGATTAGATTTTAAATTTATTTAGTTTCCTAGTTTAATTAGGTTTCTTAGGGCTTAAGTCTTCTTTTACTATTTATAAGGCATTGTACAAGATTATTTTCAGACAGTTGATTGTGTCTTCAGACACGTGCTTCGGCACCCATTCTACTTTTAGCACTTCCACCGTAAGCCCTAATCCTAGGGCCTGCATCACACCAAAACAATATCAAAATTTGAACCAATAAATTGCGAACTATTTCAAATAAGCTAGTTGAGACACCCTACTTAGGCCCATTTGCATGCATGGAATTGAATTCCTAAGAATTCATGGTAAAACCAGTTCCTACATAGGATTATTAAAAAGGTGAGTTGTAAAGGATATAAGGTGGAGATTTTGTTGGGACCCTGACCATTTTCTGGATTTTATTCACTAGAATCATTGCTGGGTGTTCCTTTTCCATCTTCCCTTAATTCATTTTCCATTAAAAGAGAGATTCTTTTATGTCCATTTAAGGATCTCCACCTTTGTTTCTCCAATTTTAGCGCCACTCTTAAAAAAAAAAAAAAAACTCTTTTTAAGAATTACCAGGAATTCAATTCCAGGCAAACAAGCAAGCTGAAAACGAACACAAGTGAAAAAATTGATTTACAATGTGAACTAGTCATACCCAAAATAAAAACTTTCCAATGAACACCTTTCTGATGAATCAAAAAAAGGAATAGAAACATGGAGGGCAGATAAAAATGCAAAATCTTTACCTTGGACTTGGCTTTAGCCAAGGTGCGCCCAAGGGGCTCCTCCGAATCTAAAACAATGCTCGGAAGCCGATCAAAGTTCCAACCAATAACCCTGCAAATCACCCTCCCAAACGACCGATGCGCAATCTTCCCAATTCTCCCTTTCGTCTTCTTCGTGATGAAAACAGAGTGATTGAGCAATGCAACACAATCCCCAAATTTCTTCCCAAGATGCCTCCCTATGTTCTTCCCACTCCTCTTCCCAATCCCTTGACAAACCAGACAAGAGAAGTCCCCGTGCTCGAAGTTCTTCTCATAGTAACTCCTCAGATCATCATCATCACTGAAAAGCCTAAAAAAGAAGTCAAATTTCTCAGTCTCCTCTTCTCCATCCTCCATCAGCTCATGATCATCTTCATCTTCATCGCTATCCGAACAATACAAGAAATCGCGGCAAGACTTCAATGCATTCTGCTGCGACCGGGCGGCGATCAGCTTCGCCTGCTCTTCGGCGGTGGCGGGCCGGGTGGGGGTAGGAATGGGGTCGGCCCAGCCGGTCTGGGGCTGCGGCTTGGGAGGGGGTTCTGTGGGCCAATGGGATCTGGAGACGGACGGGTCGGATTGATTTGAGAGATGATCGATTTTCTTCTCCTTCTTCTTGGTTTTTTTGAAGGAGGGGAGGGCTAGAGGGCGGAGATGAGGGTTCGGGTTACGGTTAGGGTTAGGGTTAGGGTTTTGAGGGGGGCCTTGGTACCAGAGGGAGTGGAGATAACGGACTTCTTCGATCTGACGTTGGAGAGATTGCATGTCCATGGCTGCTGCATGGACGGAGAGAGTGCAGTGAAGAAGATGAAGGAGAAGAAGAAGAATCAGTACGGCTTCACTAGTTCGACGAAAGCAACGGTAGAGTTTCTAATGATTTTACACGTGCTACTTGTTCCTGTGCAAATTGTGGGATGACTCGAGACGAATTAAGTATGGGTAGTTTGGTTTTTGGGGCTAAATTAAGAATTTTTATGTGGGTTTTAAGGGTGAGTTTGTGATTTTTATTGGATTTTTGGAAGTAGATCCATGATTTCCATATTGGTTTCGGAAGTGCGCCATGGTTTGATGGGTGCAACTGCAACCCTATATGCCTCTACTTGGCCCGCCCCTGGTCAAGAATAAATGGTCGAATGACAAGTATTGAAGTGAAGGGTGAATGATCTGAGTCCGAGACGTAGATAGAGATGGTTGGGTATCCAATAAATTTTTAAGAATTCACTCTTTTTTTTCCTTTGATTTTATTTTAACTGCTATTAGATATAGATATTTTACTGTTCCTATTTATTCAATTACACCAAATGAGCAGGTCTAAGTTCAAGTACTTATAGGTTCGTTAATTGTTTTATATTTTAAAAATAAAACATAAATACTACTAAATAAGAAACAATTCGGATTTGTTACGGTGCAGGTTTGGTCATCACAAGGTAGGTTGAGTATAGGGCAGAACATAGGCCATTGGGAATTAGATTTGGTTTAGTTTGACCCATATTGAAGAGATGAAAGGTAAAAGAATGGGGAAGGCCCATGAGACTCATGTATTTAGTTCTTCTATTGTTGGAATAAAAAAAAAAAAAAAAAAAAACTTGATGTAGGAATTCACATCCTAATTGATCAACAATGGAAAAAACCTTATCAATCCAAATGGGAGCTACATGGTCATTTAAAAATTTTATGTATGGAGAATGAGGGGTTGCCCAGTTAGTAGAGTACATTTTTCTCACTTAACTTGCAAGGGTTTGACCTCTTTAGGTAGTTGGAATTTCAGATTTTTGCCACACATTTGCATTTGAGACCTTTTAGGTGATTTTTTTTTTTTTTTTTACGGGTAATGGAGGGTGTCCTAATCATTTGGATTGGACTAGACGGCCGGGCCAGCACAGATAAAGAATGTGTGGCTGTAATAAAGAATCCAAACTCAGCTTACAGATAAATACAGCTTAAAACTGTGTCTGTCTAGTTGAATTGCCTGTTGCAACTATCTATTTGTAGGCCGGCACAGATTTTTGCCACACATATGCCGGCATATGTTACACAGTTTAAATGTAATATAGTTGCAACAGGCAATTCAAACTCACACAAGAGGATGTGGCTGTAATAAAGAATTCAACTAACCACAGATCCATCGAGAGTTTCAAACATCAATGCGAGGTGCCGCGCGCACCAGCTCCAAATGTAATGGCGATGACTTTGTAAAATGAGAGTAACCATCTTAATCGTTCTCACCCTAGGGTGTATCATTGCGCGTGCGATGCATTCGCAGATGTATAGTTGACAAAAACAGGGAACAGTTCCTCTCCTCACGTCAAAATCTCTCAACCATGCTTTTAAATATCGAGGCAGCTCCTTTTTATAAAACCTGGAGGAAAATTTTTTTTTTTTTGTAACTATTTGTTGTGCTCGTGTATGCGGAAACGTTAATCAGCGATCGAACGAATAATCAACCACACAAGAACAAGCAATCACACACAAGAGAATTACATAGTTCGGCAAACTTGCCTACGTCCACATGAAAGAAATTCGACTCTCCTTGGGTTCACTCTCTGTATGATCAGTTGTGTTTCTCATAGGTTACACATTACATGAATATATAATGCTTTCTTTCTTATCCCCCAAGAAACCCTACTTTAGTCAATAAAAAAGTCCCGGTACAACTACCATACTACCCATGACCCTGAACCCAATTTGGTCTGAACCCACTAGGGCAACAATCTCCCCCTCCAGACCATGGGAAAGATGCCTCTGAACCTCCTTACTGAGAGTCCAGTCCTGCCAACTCTAAACACAGTTCTAGCTTTCTCTTAGACATGACCTTAGTCATCATGTCCGAGGGATTCTTATCAGTATGAATCTTCTCCAGCTTCATGAGATGACCTCATGAATCCAATGGTATCGCACATCAACGTGCTTCGTGCAGGCATGGTAAATAGCGTTCTTGTTAAGATCCATAACACTCTGACTATCACAATAGACTACATACTCTCCTTGCTTCAAAACCAGTTCTCAAAAAAATTTCTTCAACCAAATCATCTCCTTCCCTGCTTCATTAGCAGCTATGTATTCTGCTTCGGTTGTAGACAATGCTGTACACTTGTGCAACTTAGACTGCCAGGAAATAGCACCCTCTACAAAAATAAATAAGTACTCAAAAGTAGACAATCGACAATCAAGATTGCCTGCAAAATCAGCAACTATAAAGCCTTCAAGTACTGGTTTTGAGCCTCCGAAACACAAGTAAAAATCTGATGTACCTCTCAAATATTTGAATATCCACTTCACTGCTTCCCAATGCTCTTTCCCAGGGTTAGAAAGAAATCTACTCACTAAACCCACTGCATTAGAGATGTCTAACCGTGTACACACCATGGCATACATAAGACTTCCAACTACTGAGGAGTATGGAACACATGTCATCCGTTCCTTTTCTTCATCTGTAGTAGGACATAATCTCTTACTGAGCTTGAAGTTACTGGCTAAAGGTATGCTAATTGGCTTAGCATCTTTGTCCTGTGACAACCACAACTTCTTGGCATTCCTGTCATGACGTATTTGCATTCAAAATTTGTCGTGCGGGACCCAAGTCTTTCATGTCAAAAGTCTTTGACATGTACCTTTTCAACCTTTCAATTATCTTATTATCCCGTCCAACTATCAACATATCATCGACATATAGAAGAATGATGATAAATTTGCCATTACTAAATTTACAAATATAAACACAGCGATCTGCAGTTGTCCTCTGGTACCCATGACTCACCATGAATGAATCAAACTTCTTGAACCACTGTCTCGACGCTTGTTTCAGCCCGTAGAGACTCTTCTTCAACCTGCAAACGATCTGTTCTTTTCCTTCAATCTCAAACCCCTCGGTTGAGTCATGTAGATCTCTTGTTTCAAATAACCGTGAAGAAATGCAGTCTTCACATCCATCTGTTCAAGTTCAAGGTCCATGCTAGCGACTAGACCCAAGACAACTCTGATAGAAGTCATCTTCACAACTAGAGAGAAGATTTCATCGAAGTCAATACCTTTCGTCTGCGCAAAGCCTTTAACACTAGCCGTGCTTTGTAATTTATCAGGTTTCCACTATCATCTCTCTTCAGCTTAAACACCCATTTATTTTGCAAAACCTTCCTACATTTTGGAAGTTCCACCAGCTCATAAGTAGTGTTCTTTTTCAAAGAACTCATCTCATCCTGCATAGCCTTCATCCACTCATCTTTATTTGCATCAATTTTTGCTTCTGGATAGCTCTCTGATTCCCCCTCATCAGTAAGCAAAATATAATCTGCTGCAGGATATCTTGTTGATGGTTGATGCTTTCGAGTAGACCTCCCAACCTTGGGTTCTGTGGTTTCTGACTGAGGAGACTGCTCCCCTGCTCAACACCATGTTCATCTGGCAACCCTTGCGCCTCATCACGATCCGGATCGTTTTGTCCACCTTCTCCACCTGTAGTCTACACTGGAGAAGGAGTCGGTGTGAGATCAACCACTCCATCAACTTTTTTAGACTTTTTAGTCTTCTCAATATCTCCAAAGAACTGGTCTTCATGAAACACCACATCTTACTTCTGATAATTTTTCTCTTCTTTGGATCCCATAACCTGTAGCCAAACTTAGCTCCACCATAGCCAAGAAAAATGCAACATGCTGCCTTATCATCCAGCTTTGAACGTTGCTCCTTTGGTACATTGCAAAAGCCTTACACCCAAACACCTTCAAATGAGAATAAGAAACATCTTTACCTGTCCATTTCCTCTTCGAAAGGTCAAAATCCAAAGGAACTGAGGGAAACTTGATAATTAGGTAAACGACAGTCAGGAAAACTTTACCTCAAAATGGCTTGGGTAGTTGTGCCACCCTAATCATGCATCTCATCCTTTCAAGGATAGTGCGGCTCATTCTTTCTGCCATATCATTGTGTTGTGGAGTACCAGGAACTGTTCTTTCATGCTGAATACCATACTTCGAGCAATAGCCTTTAAATTGGTTGGATGTGTATTCACCAGCATTATCTGTGCGGAGGCATTTCAAGAGTTTTCTTGTTTCTCTTTCAACCATGACATGAAACTGCTGAAATACCTAGAACACTTGATCCTTCGATTTCAACGCATAAACCCAGACTTTCCTAGATGCATCATCAATAAATGTGACAAAAAACTTATTGTTACCCAATGACTCCACCTCCATGGGACCACAAACATCAGAATATACCAAATCCAACACATTAGATTTTATCATTGATGTTTTAGAGAAAGATACCCTTTGTTGTTTACAAAATAATTTATAATCACAAGGGTCAAGGGATGTACCTTTCGAGTGATGAATTTGATCTTTCTTTGCCAATAACTACAGTCCTTTCTCAATCATATGCCACAGTCTCTTGTGCCACAGATTTGAAGAGGATCTGTCTTCAACAACATTCAACATACATTTGCATAGCTTCACATGTGTCTTGTACAGCATATTACATACCTTTCCTCTTGCAACAATAAGAGACCCTTTAGTGAGTTTCTACCTGCCATTTTTGAAGTAACTCTCATAACCTGCACGGTCCAATGAAGTTTCGGAAATCAAATTCAACCGCAGATCAAGGATATGTCGCACATCTTTCGGCGTCATTGTGCAACCAATATCGGTTTTATTACAGACATCACCGATCCCAACAATATCCGAATGACTTGTGTTGCCCATCTTCACAGTGCCAAAATCCCTTGCTTTGTATGTTGTGAACATCTCTTTAGAATAAGTAGCATTGTATGATGCTGCTGTGTCAACAACCCACTCAACCTGATCATCTGCAACACTCAAACACTCTTCATCTTCACTAGCCAGTACCACTACTTCATTATCTAAAGTAACTGTAGTATTATTGTCATTCTTCTGCTCATTGTTGGCTTCTTTCTTTTCCTTCAAGGCAAAGCAGTTCTTCTTAATGTGATACTCCTTGCCACAATGAAAGTATTTTTTAGACTTTTTCTTAGTCTGTGATCCACCTCTAGACTTGCCACGACCCCCCTTTGGTCCCCTACTCTTACTCCTCCCCCTTTTCCCAGTAACATTGGCATGTGCAATATCTGTCCCTGCAGTTTTTTTTCTTATTTCTTCATTCAAAAAGCTGCTAGTAACCTGACTCATTGATAACACACCGTCTGAAGTAGAGTTGCTCACAAAAACAACCAATGTCTCCCATGTATCTGGCAAAGAACTTAGAAGCAATAAAGCTTGCATCTCATCATCAAGAACCATCTTCATTGTGGCCAATTTATTCACAACGCATTGGAATTCATTTATGTGATATTCAATTTTACCACCCTCCTTGAGTTTCATGTTCACAAGCTTTCTAATTAGAAAAGTTTTGTTCAATGCAGTTTTCTTCTTATATCATTCTTCTAACTTCTTCCAAAGGGTTCTCGCATTGGTTTCATTAGACACGGGATGAAGTATGTTGTTATCCACCCACTGTCTGATGTGACCAATGGTCTTTCTATGCATCTTTTTTCAATCTGGATCAGACATCTCTTTTGGTCGGGTAGCATCACCCTCAATGGGATCATAGAGGTCTTTGCAATAGAGTATATCCTCCATCTTGGGTTTCCAAATCAACCAATTGGTATGGTTGAGTTTGATCATGGTAGTGTCACAGTGTTGTTCTCCATCTTAATTAAATAATCAAGAAATATAAACAACTTTCACTAACCTCAATTTCTGCACCAATCTGTAGATCTCATCACCTCGAGCACACTGGATGGCCCCGATATTGCAAAAACTGTTTTCTACACTCCGATTAGATGCACTTTCTTATTGACCGTTAAATCGCCAATCTTCTGCAACAGTTACGTAGATCTACTCGCAACAAGTCTGTAGGTGAAAACGGATCTCCGATCTGACCTCGGACAATCAAGATATCGACGAAATAAGTTTCTGGCATCGATCTTGTCAAACCCCTGCTGGTCGTACTGTTCGCTGACGTGGCGCTGACATCAGCGGCTACTTGAATGGGCTTCCTGCTTCATAGGTCAGGCTGGACTGACCCAAACTGATCATGAACCTAATCTTGGTTGTGGGCTGGGCTTCACAAGTCAAGCGGAACTGACCCAAACCGACCTGACTTGGTCTGGGCTGAGGTCGTCTTCTTCCTTCTGGTTTCTGTAACCAGAAACAGACAGCAGCAAGCCGCTTTCTATTTCTCCGACCACGGCGCAACAACTTTGGCAAAGAACGGGACTCCGACGATGATCTTCCCGGCGGTCCGCTCTTTCTCTTGCGACGGGAAGTGCAGCAAGAACCATCTACGCACGATGAACAGAGGTTCAAGAACCCAATTCTGATTGAAGATCAGAACCCTTGATCTAGCAAAGAACCCGGGCGGCCCTGGTCTCTTGTGCGCAACAATGGCAGCCCTCTGTGCTTCAAATCCGGTCTGCAATTCGAAATCAAGATCCCCTCTCCGGCGATGGCGATGGACACCAGATCTACTCTGGTCGTCTACAGCTTTCAAAACCGATCCCAGACTTGTCTGCCCCAACCTCTGCAACTTCTTCTTGGAGATCTCCCCTGAATGGAAAACCTCGAGTAATGCGGCTCTGATACCACTTGTTGTGTGCGTGTATGCGAAACCGCCAATCAGCGATCGAATGAACAATCAACCACACAAGAACATGCAATCACACACAAGAGAATTACGTGGTTCGGCAAACTTGCCTACGTCCATAGGAAAGAAACTCGACTCTCCTTGGGTTCACTCTTTGTATGATCAGTTGTGTTTCTCATGGGTTACACATTACATGAATATATAATGCTCTCTTTCTTATCCCCCAAAGAAACTCTATCTTAGTCAATAAGAAAGTCCCGGTACAATTACCATAATACCCATGACCCTGAATCCAATTTGGTTTGAACCCACTACGCCAACACTACTCAATGGAGCACACCCCATTTTTCATTAGCAGGGCATATGCTTCCCACATTTTCCAAAATGAAAGGATACTGTGATTGCAAATATACATCTCATCACACCTCTTTCTATATATATATATATTATATTATATTTTGTTATTTTATCTATATTTATTGTGCTCTAAAAGAAATTAAAAAAAAATTCCCCAAGGTGGTAGTGTATGATTTGAATATTCAATGTATCAAATATAAATAAATAAATAAATAAAGTGAATATTCTTTTTGGAGGGGCCCTCTTTCTATTTACCGTTGTCCTCTCTACATTCTTTTGCATAATTGAAAAAAAAAGGTTTACTAAATATTTTCAACTATTTGATCAATTATATCCATGAAGGGGCCTCACATTAGATAGTGCATCATCCCGACCATCCACTCCATAGCCTTGGATAAAAGAACTTTGACATTTAATGGATCTAATTTAAATTTCTTAGATGCTTAGATTTTTAAGCCTTTTTATTTATGGTAAGCTAGCTTTCTCCCACAAAGTCTGCCATATGCTCTATGTTAAAAGGAAGTGGAGATTACCATTAGGGGTGTACAAAAAATCCGTCGATCCGATCCGATCCGATCCGATCCGCGGATTTTGATCCGATCCAAAGGCCAACGGATTGGTGACGGATTGTAAACTGTGTAATCCGTTAGCAACGGATTGGTGGCGGATTTCACCCTTAATCCGCGGATTCGATCCGATCCGATTCGTTGTTATTAAATATAAATAAATATATATAAAAAATAAGAAAAAAACTGTAAGGGGTCAATATGTAACCTTATGAATAGAAGATGATAGGATAGGCATACAACTCTCAACTCATGCCCCTTTAATTTAGTGACTTTAGAATTTATGGTTTTTTTTTCCATGTAATGTACAGGGACGGATTGAACGAATTAATCCAATCCGATCCGCTCGTCTACGGATCGGATTTTAACAGTCACGGATTGGTGATGGATTCCAAATCCGTAGGTAACGGATTGGTGACGGATTTGGCCCAATCCGCACCAATCCGATATGTGTACACCCCTAATTACCATGAACTATGGGGGAGTTTAATCTTTTGTTGCACGATTTATATGCGACATTTTGAAAAGTAGGGTGCTAGATAGTTATTTAAATGGATAGAATAAACTCAATTCTAATAAACCTTAATGACCGTTTTATTGAATGCTAAAGAATTGGTGGGCAAATTGAAAGCGTTGTACTTTAACAATTCATTTTATAGTTTTAAATCAAATGGCTGAAAACTATACGGCAAACTTATTAGACTTTACGTAGAAGGGTAAATCCCAAAGTCCGCTTATCTTGTGAAACTAGTGACACCTCATAGATTCCATCACATGCCCTATTCTAGAAGGCAACTTTAGCATAGACGTCTCAAATGGTACAAATATCCAGGTTCTTTAGAAAATTTGAACTGTCTACAAGTGGGTATTTTTGGTATTAGATAAATCTAGAAGATACATTAAAACACAAATTTGATGGGATTCTTAAGGCTGGCCATTTTATAAATAAAGAAGTGGATGTCATTCCCTTGTCATGGATAAAGAGGTGTGTTCTAAATAAGAAGGATTTCTATTTAGGTGAAGTTAAAAATCTTCATGCATAGCTGGCTTAAGGAATGTTGCCTAAGATATATAGTCATAATCAGCTTACCTATTTTGCTTGACCTTTTTCTACTTGTCGCCAAATTTTGTTGCTAGAAGCTCACAGTTTTAGCATCAACCTGAACCACCGGAGTGTCTTATTGAGATTCGAGACAAGCAAATCGAATGGCCCTATTTATTTTCAAGATAATAGTTATTAGAAGTATTTTGGATCTAAATATATTAAAAACAAATGCATTGAGAAGGTGTTGAAAACGAAGTTCCAATACATATTTAGTTTTAGAGTAATCCTAATAAACGTACGTAGCGATTTAGAAAAAAAAAACACCTCCTAAGGTTTCTGATATTTTGAAATACTCCCAGACTTTTTAATACCTCCATCTACATGCTTCCACACTCCACTTCCCATGATTAATTTGGAAAATCGGTAGAGATATATATGAAAGAAAAAAGCGTATTTGTTGAAAACATTCTTTTAATGAATTCATCAAGAACCTCTGAAGTAACTAGTGAACCCTGGGAAAAAAGGTAACTAGAAACCTTACTATCCACATTAGTGACAAATATATAGCATGTTGGTGAAACCCATTGGTCACACAAAATATGCAACTTGATTGTTATATAATCATATACCAAGAATGTTTAATTGTATCTTGCATGCTATATATCTAATTTAAGATAACCATCAATTGATAATTTCGTAATTAAACGTCCCTATTACAAAATAGAATGAGAATGAAATGTTACTAATTATATTAATTAATAACATAGAATCTTTGATCTAGTACGTGTCTCACTTGTAAATTAAAAAACATTGAGTATCTCATCCTCTCCTTAACGAATTCAAATCGCTCACATGAGGCAAACAGCAACCAACAAATTATGAATCCCGATCCATCGATCAAGGAAATTATACTTAACTTGAGTATCTCATCCTCCCCTTAATGAATTCGAATCGCCTATATGAGGCAAACCGCAATCGACAAATTATGAATCCCTATCCATCGATCAAGGAAGTTATGCTTAGTTTGAGTATCTCATCCTCTCCTTAATGAATTCGAATCGCCCATATGAGGCAAACCGTAATCGACAAATTATGAATCCCGATCCATCAATTAAGGAAGTCATACTTAGCTTGAGTATCTCATCCTCTCCTTAAAGTATTCGAATCGCCCATATGAGGCAAACCGCAATCGACAAATTATGAATTCCGATACATCGATCAAAGAAGTCATACTTAGTGTTGTACTTTCCACCAACATGCTTAAAAAAATTGGGTGAAAAAAAAAGGAAATTTTGACTTTAGCTCTTTAGCAAGAGCTATTACCACACAAATTCAATTACGTACTCCTAGGATAAAGAAGAAATAAGTGATCAATATATTAATTTGATTTTTTTATTACTCCATTAGCACTAATTAAAGTTAGTTCCAGAATCATTATCTAGTCATTAATTACAAAACCACTGAGACACTGCATATAGCCTTGCTTCCTCAAATTGTAAATCTTTTGAAGAATATTTTAAGATTTTCCCCCCTTAGATTGAAACCCAAAACCAAGGGCTGCGAAAAAATTGGTTCTTGGAATTCCCATTCTACATTGTACCATAAATTAGCAAAAATAGCTGAACAAAATTTTCTAAAAAGGATATTCTGATATGCTTGTAATAATGATACGCGTGCATTTATTGCATGCGTTTTCTTTTATGTTTAAGGTTGAATCATATTCGTTCATTGCATTTTATTTTATTAAGGTCTAAACCATTTGAAATATGTACTCACCCATTTCAACTTTTGCTGGCCCATGGCTCACTGCACCAATTGTAATTTAATTTTGGCAACTTTTGTTCTTATGATTATTATCTTTGGAGGTGGCAAAAGTTCTTTACTTTACTATTATTATTTTAAGAGAGCTGAGCTGAGCTGAGGTGAATATTGTGACACATGCATGCATAGTTATTGTCAGGATATGCTTAACCTTAAGACGTCGCGCGCTGTCATTTTACATCCCTCAGATCTAAAAGCAGCTATAAATCCCTGTCCTCTCCTTCCTATATTTCCTGCCCCAGAATCTCTTTTGCCTCTGCAAAGACATCAGTCAATGCACGCACTTCCTGTTCAAGCCCTCTTCTAGAGATTTTAGGCATCATTCTGTTTCCATTTCCTTCCCACCATCTCCAGCAGCAGCTGGAAAAGAGGAAAAAATAGAATCCTCCATTAGCATATAGATAAAAGAGAGTGAGAAATGGCTGAGGTGTCTCAGATCTGTGAAGAAGAGAAGAGCATCGAGAGCCCAACCCAGGCCAAGAGTGAATCGACTGAGAACAGCCCTGCTTTCCATTTGAACGAAGAGGTGGCAAGCAGTGATGGAAAAGGTGATGATTCTGCCATGGAAGTGGATGCGCAAGAGACAAGTGGAGATGAAGAAGATCATCTGATGGAGGTGGAGACGAAGGAGAAAAGCCAAGATGGAGATGATGGGGGTGTGAAGGTCATGGAAGTGATGGGAAGAGAGGGAGGAGGAAGCAACCTTAACCACGCCCAACTGGTGGCGAGGCAGGATCGATCTTTGGCCGTTAGGCACTATGCTCGATCGAGAGTACCTCGACTCCGATGGACCAAGGATCTTCATCATTGCTTTGTTCGTGCCGTCGATAAGCTCGGTGGCGCAGAGAGTGAGTAGTTCATTAAGACATGATCAGTCTCTGATATTGTCTATGGAGACAAGCTCCCTTGAAACGCTAGAAAAACCAGCTTTTTACGTTTTTTTACCGTTTCTTTTCATTTCGTCAGCAGTTTTTTTTTTTTTTTTAAATGGAATCTGGATCTTTTGGGGTTGTGGTTGATGGTTTTTTCTCAATCCCATCACTAGAAAAACCACTCTTTTTGTTAGTATTTTTTTTTCCTTTTTCATCTTAGTAGACAGGTTCTTTTGGGTTGTAGTTGATGATTGTTTCTCAATCGCATCTCCATTGCAGACCTAGAACCAAAGATGATAATTTGTTCTCATCCAGCTATTTTCTCCCCTTCATTTTCGTCATATATTTTTTTTTTCCCAAATGGATGTTTTGGGAGCTGAATCTTTCTTGTTTATTAACATTAAAAGGAAAAGAAAACATGGGTAGGGAAGAGCAGGCTAGATTTAGTATTACTGATGATTTGTTCATGGTTGGTGCAGAAGCAACTCCGAAGATGGTTCTTAAGATGATGAACATGAGAGACCTTACTATCTCGCATGTGAAGAGCCACTTGCAGGTAAGGAAAGTTGATAACGGCTTCCTTATTCCCTTCCGGTTATAGCAAAATGGACTTCTTTATATTGGTGAAGGAAATGGGGTTCTTTTATCTAATGATATTTTCTCTGAACCAGATGTATAGGAGCAGGAAGCTAGACGAAAAAGACGGAGGTGATTTCCTTGGTTTTATTAGATGAGTTTTGTTGTGTCTCTATGTATTGTTTTCACCTTAAATCAAGGGAGTTTTTGAGGATTAATCCCTCTTAAACTAGGGTTCCCCAACTTAATGACCAAAGACCTCAAAATGAGCTTTAAAAATGGTTGAGCGTTTCTTCTCATCAGGCATCAAGGGAAAGAGAGACTAACTAATTTGTATATTAAGCTTTGATTACAGCGTCACCTTCAACCAAGAGGGAAATAGCAGGAAACACTAGCATTCCAAGAACAAGCACTCACTCGCTATATGGAATGCACAATAGGGGTCTTCTAGAAGCCAGGAATTTTCTTGAGCGTGATTGCCTTCTCCAACGCCCTATCACATATCAACCAAGCAATCCCATATCTGGGAATCTATGGTAACCAACTAACCTAATGCTCGGACCAGTAAGGAAAAATTTCTGATCAGCATTTAAAACCCTAATTCCATTTCCTCTTATAATCTTCTTTGAAGGCAACGAGACTGGATATTCAATCAGTATCCTGCGCCCAAGCCGGTATGGAGGAATCAAGAACTGAGCCATGGTTTGTTAAATGACAGAAACAATGTCATGCCGCTGCCGTCGTCCTATATTTACAACGTAAGGGACTCAATAATGGGAAATAGGCCTGTTGCTCATCACCAATTTCTAATGGGGAATAGGTCTCTTCCAATTGAGATGATTGGGAATCGAGGAATGGACAGGTTCGTTTGGACAAATTCTCAATGGATCCATAACTCCTCAGCTGGACCGGAGCTGAAGCCGAACTTGATCAATTTCATTGAACCTTCAAGGTGGAACAACAATGAGCAATTTCTTCCCTGGCCGAATGATTTGAGTGTAATGAACAATTTCCCTAGGCGTCGGTTGCAGCCCCAAGAGACAGCCACTTTCTTTGGGTCCCAGGAAAATGAAAATACCCAGGTGGGTTTTAAGCCTTTTTTCCTTGTTCTTTTCTGGTCATTTGTTTCAACTCTTTAAAACCAATGTCTTGTGTTATGTTAACTATGGATTCCCTATTGTTGCAGCTGAACAAGTATGAAGGTCAATGTAACTTGCAACTGAGTTTGAGCATTGATCCGGGAGATGGAATTGCGAAGAAGTATGTTGATAGTGCCAATGAAGTTAATGGAGAACTGTCACTTTCCTTGGCCCCCCCTTCCATCAAGCCACAACCACAACTTTCTGAAGAACTCCAGGAAGCCACCGAAAGTGAAAGAACCGAAACTGATATCCAGCTTCTGGAAACAAATATCAGCGATGATGCCACAACGGAGCTGGAGGCTTCAAACCCAACCTCACCCGCCGCAAAGGAGCTGGAGGCTCCAAACCCAACCTCACCCGCCGCAAAGGAGCTGGAGCTGGAGGCTTCAAACCCAACCTCGCCCGCCACAAAGGAGCTGGAGCTGGAGGCTTCAAACCCAACCTCGCCCGCAAAGGAGCTGGAGGCTTCAAAGCCAACCTCACCAGCCGCAAAGGAGCTGGAGGCTTCAAAGCCAGCCTCGCCCACCGCAGCGGAGCTGGAGCTGAAGATGGAGGCTTCAAACCCAGCCTCGCCCGCCCCAAAGGTGCTGGAGGCTTCAAACCCAGCCTCGCCCGCCGCAACGGAGCTGGAGGCTTCAAACCCAACCTCGCCCGTTCCAACGGTGGAGTGAGATCTATCAAGTGCTTGTCTCAAGGAGTTGGAACATTACAATTTCTGCATAATAAGGTATACACATTAGCAGTGTATGCCACCATTTTATTTCGGTTTGATGATCATGAGTCATGCATGACATGGTTTACTATTAGGATGAACTTTTTTTGTTTACAGACTTCATATTTCTAGAAATATTAGGATGCTGCATTTTTCATCAGTAAAGATATTCCAGACTATGGTTTGAAATGCCAAGAGTTCTAAATGTCTCTAATTCATGACAGCCTTTAGACCAAAGTACTTGGACAAAGTATTTCAAAGAAGAAAATAAGGGGGGATGGAGCATAACATTTGGATTATTAGAATCAGCAGTGTTAATTTATTCTTCTTTTGAATTTGAATGATTGTCATTACATGATTATTTTAGATTTTTGGAAGATCATTTATGATAATTTAATAAGAGTGTTAAAACAGCGATCCATGTATCATTAGATCCATCCTCCCAAACTAAGAAATGTGTCAGTAAGGTTGTAATAGGAAAGAATGGCAAAAGCTTATATATAAATATATATATATATATATATATGAAAAACATTCATGTGTATCTATCTCTCACCATAGGGTGAGGGACACTTTCATAAATGGGGATTTTTAAGTACAAAAGTGAATTTTCAAGTACATAGGGTGATGTACACTTCCTTGTCTTAATGTGCAAAAAGGGAAAGTGCCCCTCACCCTATAGTGATGGACACTTCCATAAATGGAGATTTTCAAGTACATAGGATGAGGTACACTTCCTTATTAAAAGACTTTATTTGTTAATGAAACTCAATGCAACTCCTTGAAAAATGAAATATTGTCTATCAATATTTTGTAGTATGTATTGTTGTTAATTTTCAATTGAATGACACTATAAAATACATAGGGCCAGTTTGATTTATTGTACTAGATCAATTTCACAATGTTTAAACAGTGCCTATATATCAAGGACTAAAGGTAAAATCTTCAAAGGGCAATATAATGATCTCCGCTTTCATACCAAGTAGGAAATGGCCCCATGACCCACACCGGGAAGAGGTTTTGACTGAAGTACTCCTTGTTTTTTGCTTGTTGCGTGGAAAGAAGCTTTTGGAATTGGATTACTGTATATCTCTATCATAGTATCATATCAAAGAATCTGAAAATGGTAATTACTAAACACAATTTGCATCTAAACAACATACCACACTTTAATTTTTATGTCTCAAATTTCATAGATTTTGATGGGTTCAGGTGAGATTAGGATGGGGTTTTAAGTCAAATAGTATGCTCCATTGTGGATGCGCATTTGTTGAAGTCGTATATGATACAAACAATTATATGGTAAACTGTTGATACAAAAAGAAACATATACACACACACTATAAAATAAGCCCCTTAATTTTCTTTATCTTATAAGTGAGCAAAATGGAATGTCCTACAAAGTAGCAAAATGAAAGAAATGGAACCGGATGTTGGAGATTGGAAGCATGTAATGTTTGATGGCAAATGATCTATCTTTTAATTTTCGTTATAGCCCAACTGGTTAGGATCATTGAGTTTGAATCCTCAATGTAAACAAAGAAAAAAAAAAAAGTTAATCCAGTTTTGAGAATCAGTGAAATTATTGTCCCGCTGTTTATGACATTCAACCAATATCCACCACTTCATTTCCATTGTTGAAAGCCTAGCCTATTTTCCACAATGATATTGGTAACATGAAGTGAAACTTCACCCATCTCTTATCTAGATAATCTTGTATATATCCAATCCTAGAGATGCATTAAGAAAAAAATCAACATATATTTTCTATGGTGTTAGAACTTATTCTACTCACCAAACTAGCCTAGCGAGTCACCAAATCAAACCAGTCGGCACTTTCCGAACCGATCCATGATTCCAATTTGTCAACCATGACATTGGAAGTGATACTTGGCAGGTAACCTCTAGCTGTGAGCCAACCAACTCCAATCTGAATTCTAGAATGGCCAACAGAAATTTGAAGTAGTTACTCGGATCATATCTAGCCTTAGAAGAAAAAAAAAATCTGTTTGTGAGTTTGAGTCTCCAATGAAGTAAAAAAAAACATATTAGATCCATTTCCTATTAGGAAACATGTTAGGTGAAGTGAAAATGAGACAGTGGTCAAGCGCTCTCTCTCTCTCTCTCTCTCTCTCTCTCTCTCTCTCTAAGTCGGGCTCGTCTTACATTACTAAGATGTGCCGGTTGATTAAATCAATCCAGACTTGGATAAGATGTTTGATCATTTGACAGATGATGGGGCCACGTACAGCCATGATGGGAGTCATCTCAAACGTGTTGGCAGATGCTTTTATTCGCATGATTAATGATAAACGTGTGCCAGCAATCCCAACTGTAGCATTTTCTACTAAAACCTTTTTATCTGTTACACCTTAATTTGTAGTAGATACATGATAGTAAGTTCGATTAATATATGGATACAGTTGTTTTCGGCTTAGGAAGAGGGAGAATGGACCAAGAAATGCAGTAAAGTTGCCATCTATTGACCATTCAGTGGTTTGGCCATCTCTTTTTTCACCGGAACAACTAAAGATCAATCATCGGTTGTTTTGTCTTCATTAGAGACTTTAGTAGTGTGTGTGAGTGCTTGCGCAAGTATTCATCAAAGCAACAAAAAATAAAAGTTCAATAACCTCAATGAGGTGCATTTTCTATAATGAAGAAAAAATGACACTTTTTGCGAAAAAAAATTTTTCCGCCGTTGGAAGTAAAGTTTTCTACACTAACTTCTTTAGTGCATAAGACCTAAATTGATTGATAAATGAGAAAGGTTGTGACGACCAATGGGATTCTTTTTTTTTTCTTAAGGGTAAAAGATTGTATTTAAAGAGAGTTGAGAATGGGGGAGTGGTTTTCCATATGGTGATTATTGATTTATAACTGTTCGTCGGCATCTTATCCTTTTATTTTGAATAATTCCTTGGGTCTTAATTCATCATGGATTTTAAGATATTTGTAAAAAGCTCTGGAATGTCTGTAGTCCCAAATTTCACAATCTAAACTATTCATCCTCTTTAGTAGGCAAGAAACAACTAGCGAGTCAAATCTCAAGACTTGAACACTCATCTTTAATTTTGAAAAGCCTTTAAAAAATGATGAACAAATAATGGTATTTATTTAAAGGATGACTCATTTGCATATATAAATAAATCACATGTGCAACATTTACACATGATCTTCATTTTCTTATAACATGCGTAAAAGACAAATGACCCCATAATGCTTGTTAAAGTGCAAGGACATTCTCATCCTTTAATACATAGATCCATGCATGCTTTATAAAACTTTTTTCATGTTCATACATAGACCTAGGAGCTCCTTTCACTGTGACTAATGTAGGGGCCTTTCTATTCTTTGGTGTAAGGATCGCTATGTTGGATATTTTTTAAAAACCCATAATTAAAAATAAACTCCAAGAGACTCTTGGGCTCGTTTTATCAGAATATTTTTAAATTTCCATATGTTTTTAATATTTTAAAATATTTTGTGCCTTTTCAATAATATGCGTCTCTTGGGCCCATTTGAATGGATGTAACCCTATTTTCTAAAGGATGCTTTCCAACTCTATTTATTTAGGTTCAATTCGAGTTTTGAATGAGAGCGGAATACAATATTTTCAGAAGCATATTATCTAAGAGCAGTTTCTTCTCTTTTATTTTTATTTAAATTTTTAAGAGCAATTCCATATTTCTGATTCTAGTGTGCAGACTCAGAATCAAAGTTGGACATTGTATCATGGAGATAGAATTTCGTCAAAACCACATACATGTGAGAAATTATTGTCTTTAAGAAAGCATCTTAATTAATTGGTGTGCCTTGCCCATTTTCTATTGCCTGCTTATTCAATTTCTCACATTCACTCTTATTCACTAATTATTTATTCTAATTTCTTATTTATTTTTCCTAATTGCACAGTCTTCGTAGGTAATTTTCCCAACACGCAATGTACTTTATCATATTTTCTCAGGTGGATCAAGAGAAATGGAAGTCCCTACAATAGCAAACAAACGCCTTTGGTATGCTAAGTGCTTGCTTGAATGTTAATTGTTATATTCTTGTTATTTGACAAGCGCCTCTAACATGATAATGTACTCTTCCTAATATATCAGTGCTATTAGCTTGTTAATACATCATCAATAGTTATCTCATGATTCTTTTCTTCCCATTAAGGGGTTGTTTGGATAATTCACTTGTAAAGTGAAGGGTCAATTCAATATTCAAGAAAACAAGTGGGGGCCGAATCATAAGGTACTAAATTTCAAAAGACATAATATTTATAAAAAAAAAAAGTAAGAACGTTGCCCTCATTGACTATGTTACAAAAAAAAAAAAAATGTTAATATTACAAAAAAAAAAAAAAAAAAAAAAAAAAAAACACTCCTTTTGTGCCAAGAAAGTGAAAAAAAAAAAAAAAAAAAAAAAAACCTACTCTTTCATGCCACTAAATTACACTTGGATTTTTGTTATTTAGTAGCTTTTGACTTGACCCCCGCTGCTTATATTCTCTATTAATTTGACCATTCTCTACACTTTACAAGTGAATTACCCAAATAGCCCCTAACTAGCATTTAAGGGTCTTAATGTCTTTACGTACGTACTATATTTTATTTTTTCATGTGCACACGTAGACTTGAGGGTTCCTTTTACGGTAGACTAATGCAAAGGCGTTTTGTCATTTAGTGCATGGATCTCGACGTACTTTATTAAATTTCCTCAAATGCATTTATATGTAGATGTAGGGTTTTTTTAGGCTTATTTAACGCAAGTATATATGGGAACATGAACCCCACAAGGTTGTATAGAAATATACAAATCCATTGAATCTTGCATGCCAGTTATCTGATTCAAGATGAATATATGTTTACAATTTTGCAATTAAGCATCCAAATCATAAAATATAATAGGAACGAAATGTTATCGATCTTCTCAACGGGATAAAATTTTTATCTAATACGTGTCCCAGTTGTAAATTAAAAGGGATTGTCGTATCCACCAGGCGATTCGAAAAACATTAAATATCTAATCCTCTCCCTAACAAATTTAAATTGCCAGACAACAACCGACAAATTATGAATCACGATCCATCAATTAAGGTAATCATGCTTAGCACTGTACCTTCAACCAATGTGCTTATAAATATTGACAAAAGAAAAAAAAAAACTCAAATTTTATATTTTATTAAATGCTATTAATTAACTCACAAATTCAATTAGATGCTTCTAGGATAGAGAAGAAATAAGTGACCAATAGCTTAATTTGGATTTTGTATTATGTCTTCTTTTCATGTGCATACATAGACTTCGGGGTTCCTTTTACGATAGACTAACGCAAGGGCATTTTGTCGTTTGGTGCATGGACCTCGATGTACTTTATTAAATTTCCTCAGATGTTTATATACAGATGTAGGGTTTCTTTAGGCTTATTTAACGCAAGTATATATGGGAACAAGAACCCCCACAAGGTTGTATAGCCATATACAAATCCATTGAATCTTGCATGTCAGTTATCTAATTCAAGATGAATATATGTTTACAATTTTGCAATTTAGCATCCAAATCATAAAATATAATAGGAATGAAATGTTATCGATCTTCTTAACGGGATAGAATTTTTATCTAATACGTGTCCCAGTTGTAAATTAAAAGGGATTGTCGTATCCACCTAGCGATTTGAAAAACATTAAATATCTAATCCTCTCCCTATCAAATTTGAATTGCTAGACAGCAACTGAAACATTATGAATCACGATCCATCAATTAAAGTAATCATGCTTAATACTGTACCTTCATCCAATGTGCTTATAAATATTGACAAAAGCAAAAAAATTAAAATTTTATATTTTATTAAGTGCTATTAATTAACACACAAATTCAATTAAGCGCTTTTGGGATAGAGAAGAAGTAAGTGATCAATGGTTCAATTTGGATTTTGTATTATGTCATTTTTTCATGTGCATACGTAGACTTGGGGGTTCCTTTTAAGGTAGACTAACGCAAGGGCGTTTTGTCGTTTAGCGCATGGATCTCAACGTACTTTATTAAATTTCCTCAGATGCATTTATATGGAGATGTAGGGTTTCTTGAGGCTTATTTAACGCAAGTATATATGAGAATATGAACCCCTACAAGGTTGTATAGCCATATACAAATCCATTGAATCTTGCATGCCAGTTATCTGATTCAAGATGAATACATGTTTACAATTTTGTAATTAAGCATCCAAATCATAGAATATAATAGGAAAGAAATGTTATCGATCTTCTTAACGGGATAGAATTTTTATCTAATATGTGTCCCAGTTGTAAATTAAAAGGGATTGTTGTATCCATTAGGCGATTCGAAAAACATTAAATATCTAATCCTCTCCCTAACAAATTTGAATTGCCAGACAGCAATCGACAAATTATGAATCACGATAAGTGATCAACAGCTTAATTTGGATTTTGTATTATGTCATTTTTTCATGTGCATACGTAGACTTGGGGGTTCCTTTTATGGTAGACTAACGAAAGGGCATTTTGTCGTTTAGCGCATGGATCTCGACGTACTTTATTAAATTTCCTCAGATGCATTTATATGGAGATGTAGGGTTTCTTGAGGCTTATTTAACGCAAGTATATATGGGAACATGAACCCCCACAAGGTTGTATAGCCATATACAAATCCATTGAATATTGCATGCCGGTTAACTAATTCAAGATGAATATATGTTTACAATTTTGCAATTAAGCATCCAAATCATAAAATATAATAGGAACGAAATGTTATCGATCTTCTTAATGGGATAGAATTTTTATCTAATACGTATCCCAGTTGTAAATTAACAGGGATTGCCCTATCCACCAAGCGATTCGAAAAACATTAAATATCTAATCCTCTCCTTAACAAATTTGAATTGCTAGACAGCAACCGACAAATTATGAATCACGATCCATCAATTAAGGTAATCATGCTTAGCACTGTGCCTTCATTCAATGTGCTTATAAATATTGACAAAAGCAAAAAAAAAAAAAAAAAAAAAAAATTAAAATTTTATATTTTATTAAGTGCTATTAATTAACACAAAAATTCAATTAGATGCTTTTAGGATAGAGAAGAAATAAGTGATCAATAGTTCAATTTGGATTTTGTATTATGTCATTTTTTTTCATGTGCATACATAGACTTCGAGGTTCCTTTTACGGTAGACTAACGTAAATGCGTTTTGTCATTTAGTACATGGATCTCGATATACTTTATTAAATTTCTTCATATGCATTTATATGTAGATGATTGGGTTGGGGCTTATTTAACGCAACTATATGTGGGAACATGAACCCCCACAAGGTTGTATAGCCATATACAAATCTATTGAATCTTGCATGCCAGTTATCTAATTCAAGAAGAATATATGTTTGCAATTTTACAATTAAGCATCCACATCATAAAATATAATAGGAACGAAATGTTATCGATCTTCTTAACGGGATAAAATTTTTATCTAATACATCTCCCGGTTGTAAATTAAAGGGATTGTCGTATCCACCCGGTAATTCGAAAAACATTAAATATCTAATCTTCTCCCTAACAAATTTGAATTGCTAGATAGCAACCGACAAATTATGAATCACGATCCATCAATTAAGGTAATCATGCTTAGCACCGTACCTTCATCCAATGTGCTTATAAATATTGACAAAAGAAAAAAAAAAACTCAAATTTTATATTTTATTAAGAGCTATTAATTAACATACAAATTCAATTAGATGCTTTTAGGATCGAGAAGAAATAAGTGATCAATAGTTCAATTTGGATTTTGTATTATGTCATTTTTACTAATTAAAGTTAGTTATAGAATCATTATCTGATCATTAATGACGAAACTGCTTAACAATGTATTTGGCCATACTTTCTTAGATTGCAAATCTTTTGAAGAATATTTCTTGATCCCTCCCCCGGTATTCAAACCCAAAACTAAGGCTACAGAAAAACTGATTCTGGAATTTAAAAAAAAGCCTTGTCATCAGGGTTTAATCATATTCGTTCATTTGCATTTTATTCTATTAAGATCCAAACCGTTCAAAAGATATACTCCCCCATTTCTACCTTGGTTAGTCCATGTCTCATTGCAACATCTGTTCTTTAATTTTGGCAATTCGTACAAAAATGATATGGTTAGATTAATCAAATCTTTTCATCAAAATCCAAAAGGTGAGCCTATTGTGTTTGTTGTTCATTTTTAGTGGTGGCAAAGGGTTTTTTTTTTTTTATAAAGATCTGAGGTGAGTTGAGCTGGGTTTAAACAACGTGTCACATGCACATTAATATTAGTTTGCTCAACTTGAACTTCACAGTCACCGTCATGTCCTAAAAGCACCTACATATCCCTGTCCTCCCTTTCCTATTTTTCACACCCCAGGATTTCTTAATTTTGTGCTCTGCAAAGACATCAGTCAATGCATGCACTTACTGGTCAAGGCCTCTCCTAGAGCTTTTAGCTATATCATTCTCCTTCTTTGTCTTTAATTTCCTTCCATAAGAAAATAGATAGAAGAGACTGTGAGAAATGGCTGAGATGGCTCATATCTTTGAAGAGGAAAGGAGGGAAGAGAGTCCAATCCATGCCCAAAATGAAGCGGCTGAGAACAACAATGCTATAGATTTGCATGATGAGGTGGCAAGCGGCAATGGAAATAGCCATGATACTGTCATGGTAATAGATCACGAAGATGGAGATTATGGTGGTGTGATGGAAGGGGAGGCCAACGAAGAAGTTGGGAGCAACAGTGACAATGGCAAAGCGGTGGAGAGGCGCCCTCGGTCGCAGTTCAGGTGGACAAAGGAGATGCATCACTACTTTGTTAGTATCGTCGATATGATTGGCGGCCCAGAGAGTAAGTAGTCCATTTAGACATGATCAATCTCTGATCTTTACCATGGAGACATGCTCCCTTGAAATCAATGGAAAAACCAGCTGTTTATGTTTTTCCTTTTCAGTGGACTGCTTTTAATGGATTATGGTTCTTTTGGGGTTGTGGTTGATGGTTGTTTCTCATTCCCTTCCCTAGAAAAACCAGCTTTTCCTGTTTTTGCTTGATTTTTAACAGTTTATTTATGGGATCTGGTTCTTTTGGGGTTGTAGTTATAAGGAGCTATTTTCTCCCTTTCATTTTCCTCCATTTATTTTCCCCCAAAAGGATGTCTTAAATGTTGGGTTTCTCTTACTAACAGGATTGCTTCCTCTTAAACTTAGGTTCCACAAAATCCTTCCTCTTAAACATAGTTTCCACAAGTGCTAAATGACAACAAAAAAAAAAAAAAAACTAAAAATGTTGGTAGATATTTAATCTTAGGATTGCTTCCTCTTTGGATTTTTTTTGCTTTTTACTTGGGTAACCCACGTGGTCCATTATATCGCGTGACTTATCAGTAATGTAGACATACAATCTGATCATTGTTTGGCAATCTTATATTTCTAAATTGCAATCGGATTCCATGATATCACGAATTTAACCTATGATATCGTGGGCTGCTCATTGAATTTGAAGAAAAAAAAAATAGTTTCTGTTGCTGTGAATGGGTCCCATGACCGATTACCAAAATGTGAATTTTGATTTCTAAAACGTAATTGTGGTGGAAGAAAGCAGACAAATTAAGAAGAAAAATAGAGAAATAATTGGTGGATGGGGACTTACAATGTTACATAAAGAATAAGTGCTAAACCATTATATCGTGAGCCACGATATCATGGGTTAGAGGCATGACCATTAAAAGAAATACAAAAGTTGTAGGACTTGCTAAATTCTTGGGTCTTTTGTCAATAATATATGGTACCCAAGTTCAAGAGGAAGCAATCCACAAAAACTAGAAAAAAAAAAAAAAAGAAGAAGAAGAAGAAAAGGAAAACATGAGTGGAGAAGCAGATGCTAGATTTACTTTGATTGGTATGTTACTGTTTTCATTTGTTCATGGTTGGTGCAGAAGCAACTCCCAAAAATATTCTTCAGATGATGAACGTGAAAGACCTTAATATCGGGCAGCTGAAGTACCACTTGCAGGTTAGGGAAGTTGACAAAAACGGTTCTCTTATTCCTCCCTAGTTAGTAGCAAAATGAACTTGTTTTTAGTGGTGAAGGAAATGGAGTTCTTTGCGCTTTTGGGCTGACGTTATTCCCTTTTGGTTTCCTTTCTCTAATGATATATTTCTCTGAACCAGATGTATAGGGATAAGAAGCTAGACAAAGATGGCAAAGGTAATTTCTTTGGTTTTATTAGTTAAGTTTTGTTGTGTGTCTCTATGTAGTGTTCTTACTAATCTAAATAAATTACATAGCAACAAAAATATGATAGAAGGTAAAAAGATAAAGAAAAAAAGGTATGTATCTAGGGCTCATGCAATGAGCTTTATAACTGTTTCACTTTTCCATCTCATCAGGTATTCCTGAAAGAGAAATTACTAACCCATTTCTATACCAACCTTGGTTACAGTGTTACCTCCAAGAATCAGGCAATTACAAGAAAATGATAGCCATACGGATATATTTTATCCAAGAAGAGGCTCTCAGTCGCTGTATGGATTTGAGAATAGGGGTCTTCTTGGATCCAACAGTTTTCTCAAGCATGACCTCCTTTTTCAACACCCTCTCTCCCATCAACTCAATCCCCATTCTCGGAATTTATGGTAACCAACCAACCTCATGTTCATAGCCATAAGGAAAATGTTCTTAGCATTTAAAACCCTAATTCCCTTCCTCTTATATCCTCTTTGAAGGCAACGAAACTTGGCATTCAATCAGTATCCCGTGCCCGGGCCGGTATGGAGGAATCAAGCACCAGCCAATGGTTTGTTTTATGACATGTTTTCTAGAAACAATGTCATGCCACCACAGCCACTGCAGCAGTCATCTAATGTTTACAACATAGGGGATGCAGTGATGGGAAATGGGATTGTTACAAATCACCAATTTCTAATGGAAAATTGGTCTCCTCCTAGTGAGACGATTAAGAGTCAAAGAAAGGACAATGTTATCCGGACAAATTCTGAATGGATCGGCAGTAACTCCACACCTCAAATGCAGCCAAACTTAATCAATTTCTTTGAACCTTCTGGGTGGAATAACTATCAGCAATTTCGCCCCAGCTCGAATGACCTGAATATAATGAACAATCCCCCCGACCCACAGTTAGAGCCCCAAGAGGTAAACACTTTCATTGGGTTCCAGAAAAATGAAAATCCCCAGGTGGGTCTCTAAGCCTTTTTTCTTGTTCCTTTTTGGTTTTTCGTTTCAACTCTTTAGAAACAGTGTCTTGGGTAATGTTAACTGTAAATTCCTATTGTTAGCTGAAGAAATATAAAGATAAATGCAACTTGGATTTGAGTTTGAGCCTTCCACTGGGAGATGATGAAACTGCTGAGAAGTTTTATGAACATGCGAAAGAACTTAGTGGAGAACTCTCCCTCTCCTTGGGTCCCCCTTCCATAAAGCCACAACCCCAACCTTCTGAAGAACCCGAGGAAACCATCGAAAGTGAATTAACTGTGACTGATATTCAGCTTCTGGAAACAAATATTAGCGATGATGCCGCAATGGAGGAGCTGATCAAGGATTCAGACCCGACCTCATCAATTCCAGCAGTGGAGTGAGATCTCTATCAAGTACTTGTCTCAAGGATCGACTTGGAACACCATAGTCAATTTCTGCATAATAAGGTATACACATTACCAGTGTATGCCACCATTTTATTTCTGTTTGATGATCGTGACATGGTTTATTATTATGATGAACTTTCCTTGTTTACAGACCTCATATTTCTAGAAATATTAGGATGCTGCTTTTTAAAGATTTTCTAGAGTATGATTTGAAATGCTAAGTTTCTAAATGTCCTTAATTAATGTCAGTTATTGGACCCAAGTACTTGGATAAAAGAATTTCAACAAAGAAGAAAATAAGGGGGGATGGAACATAATATTTGCATTGTTAGGATCAGCAGTTTTTATTCTTCTTATGAATTTGGGAGATTTTCCATATATATTTAGTTTAGATATTTGGAAAGTTGTTTATGATAATTTAATGAGTGAAAACAGCTATACATGTATCATTAGATCCATCCTCCCAAACTAAGAACTGTGTCGGTCAAGGTTGTAATAGGAAAGAATGGCCAAAGCTTATAAATCTAAAAAGATTTTATTTGTTAATGAGAGTCAATGCAACTCCTTGAAAAAGGAGATGTTGTCTATCAATATTTTATATGCATTGCTGTTAATTCTCAACTGAATTGTCTTTTAGTTACATGGCGCCAGTTTGACTTAACAGACTGAATTTTCACAATTTCAAAATAATACCTTTATATCATAGGGGCTAAAAAGTGAAGGACCAAAGGTGAAAATTTACAAAGGGCCATTTAGGGCCTATTTCTTTACTAGAATCCCCGGCAGGAATTTATAATTTGGGTTTTTTTTTTTTACATGATGTGATACCTTTATCTCCTGGCATTTGCAAATGTTATGTTTTTTTACAAGCATTTTAAAATTCCAGCCACTTAAAATATTTCAAATGACATTTGAGAACTCAGGAATTCCGGCTACTTTAGTTTTTGGTAAAGTTTCTGGATACTCAGGGAGCATTCAAGAATTTCACTTTGATTGAACGAAGTCCTTGTTTCTGGTTTGCTCAGAGTAAAGAAGCTTGATATGTTTACAAAATCAATGACCATCTTAGTATCATATCGAAGAACTGAAAATTAATGTTGCATTTGGAATTCATAAACAATTGATTACATAATTTGCATCCAGAAACTTGCCAACATGATCTATTTTCTCAATAACGTATCACTACAAAAAATATTACAATCATCCACAGAAGGAAAGGGCTTTAGCGGTAGGTATTTTTCTCACCCCTAAAGCCCACAAGTAACGGCGGGAATTTTTTTTGTGCCGCTTACCCACCATGTTAGAATTGTCTTAGACCGTCTAATCTAACACAGCAGGATAAGCAGCGGAAAAAAGGCTCCGCCTCAATTTGTCGGCTTTTGCGGCGGTCTATTATGTTCACCGCTAATTATAACTTTTTTTGTAGTATTATAACTAGGTGATCTCAAATTTCGTAGATTTAATCTTTATGTAATCAGCCCTATCATTCTATAAGATAGTGCTTTGTTTTTTCTATCTCTTTTGTGGTTTCTCTTTCCCTGTTTAGCCATTTCTCTGGCTGTTGTCTCTCTCTCCCTCCTTTCTCTTCTTATTCAAATTTTGCAATTCAGCAAAAAAAAAATAAACGTAGATTTAAACTGCTTAGGTGAGATTTTGTTTAAAACAGGATGTTAAGTAAAGTATTATGCTCCGTTGTGAATGTGCAACTGTGGTTTTCCGGTTGTCAAAATTGGGAAACAAAAAATTAGAAGGAATGAAATAATTTACGCGATGAAGTAATTTAATATAGCTGAAAAAATGAAGTGTCCATGGCGTATCTGGGAGATAGGTAGCGTGTGATGTTTCATTTGCATCCTTTTATGTTCATTGTAGATATTTCATGATCACCCTACAAGTATCCCCTGTAGTTTTGATGGTTTGGAACCTATTTAAGTGTGTGGTGTAGGGCTTGAGTTTGAATCCTTAATGTAACTACACAAAAAAGTCAGTCCACCTATAAGGCGTATTTGTATAGCACTGTGGAAGAGAAAACGGAAAAAATAAAATCTAAAAGGAGAGGGTGGCATATGGGTTTCTTGAATCATGTAGAAAAATTAAATAAAAATAGAGATTTTCTATAGAGAAGTCTTGTTGCACCAAGCAACCAAAATTAGTATTCCACAGAAAGTACAAGACTTACACTTCTCGGAAATAACATCGCAAACGTTTAATAGCATGTTTCTTTACTAGAACTCCTAACAGGAATTTAGGATATTGGGGTTTTTGGGACATAACATCTTATCCCTTGACATTTACAAATGTCTTGTTTCTTATCAAAGATTTTAAAATTTCAGTCACTTGAAAGGTCTCAAATAACCTTTGAGAATTCAAAATTTCCAGGCCTTTTGCATTTTGGTGAAACTTCTAAATGCTCAAGTCCAAGAGAGCATTCGGGAATTCCACTTTGTCTAGGAATTTAGAAATTCCCTAGACAGCAATTCCTTGATTTCTAGCGAAGAAATGGGCCTTAAGAATCAATAAAATTATTATACCATGTGGTAGACCCAACGTTTTCATTCGAGGGTGTATACTTAGTTGGGTTTGGGGGGCAAACTCGGAATTTTCATGTGCATTCTGGGATAGACTCTGGGGCCAGTTTCTTTACTAGAATTTCGAAAGGAATTCTAGATGCTGGGGTTTTTGGGACATGATGTGACATCATGTCTCCTAGCGTTGCAAATCCTATGTTTCTTGCCTAGCATCTAAGAATATTTTCAATCACATGAAAGGTCATGAATGACCTTTGAGAATTCAGAAATTCCACCTTCTTTGCATTTTTGTGGAATTCCTCGATGCTCAAGTCCAAGGGACCATCAAAAAATTTTCAAACAGAAATTCCTTAAATTCTAAAAAATAAACAGGCCCCACCAAAGTTTCCATGGGATTTTGAAATGGGACCCAAAACTTTCACGTGGTTTTTGGGAGTGCCTGAGGAGGCCAGTGCCCCAAAAGCATGTATGTAGGTCTGACCATGATTGTAACCACTGTACGTCTAAATGCCATTGATTCAATATCCACCACTGGATTCCCCGTTTAAAAATCAGTAGTGTGTAAGATGTTAAAAAGCACACCCTATTTTCCACAATGATATTGGCATCAAGAAGTGAGACTTTTCCATCTCTTATCATCCTGTATAAATCCAACCCTCATCTCCCCTAGATATGCATTTATAAAAGTTAACAAATATTAGCTATATTTTTAGAACTCGTTCTCATCACCAAAACTCCAGTAGTAAGTCACCAAATCAAACCAGTACTCGGCACTTTCCGAGTCCATCCATGTTTTTTCTATTTTTAAATAATGGCCAGCATCCGAAGCCAAACTTGGCCAGGTAGTCTCTATTTTTTTTTTACCCCAGCTAAAGTAGTTAAGCCTGTACATAGGAAGACAGCCAACTTACATGGGAAAGAAGTCTGTACACATGGAAATAAAGCCAATACAAGCGCTAATTAAGTGGAAAGATGCAGCATATCTAGGTTTTCGAATCCTGGTAGTCAGGTGAGAACCACTCAAGTAAAGAGCCATTCTCTGATAGTCTATGTGAGCCAATCCATGTCAAATCTGAATTCTAGAATTCAAAGTTACACGCCTGTTGGTACATGGCCTTAAGAGATTTGTTTTTTTCTGATTTGGCACCTGTGGGACAACCTTGATTCATCAGCAACTAGAGAAAACATGTTAGATGATCAAGTCAAATTGAAACAATAATAAACTTCACTCTCTCCCTCTCGGTTTCTGATAACTTTGATAGGGATTACAATGTGAGTTGTCTGGATGCTTACATTACTACGTACTAATGTGCCGGTTTACTAGATGCTTTACTTCGAGAAAAATAATGAGTGTGGTTAAGATTGAAACTTGAAAAAACTCGGAGAATTTGGCAAGATCATGTGGTCTCTAAATCTTTTCTTAACTATGGACTAACTCATACCTCCATATCATGTTGATCATTTAGTAGATTTCTCCCCTGGAATTAGAAAGGGGTCTATGTAATTATACAAGATTTCTGATGTTTGTACATCATCTTTGTTTCTACTTCTACAGAAATACTAATGTCATTGATTCTGAATATTTCTGTGATCCTGACAAAAGCATGGTATTTCTGTATTCCAATGTTAGACTATTGTGGAGGGAATCAGTTTCAAATATTATCATAGAGATTGATATCCTTGATACCAAAAAATAAAAAAATAAAATGAAGATTCATGTGAATCGATTGATGTTGTAGAAATTAACTAAATTAGGTATTTAAAGGTCTCGTGTCTTCAAGGACCCTTTACATGTGACCCCATTAAGATTTTCAAATAATATCCTAGAGATTGATATCGTTGATTTTATAGAATCTCAGATTTTCTGACTATATGCAAGTGGAAAAGCAAAACTTCATCTAATCAGTCTATTAGAGAAATCCTGAAATCTACAGTTTCATGTCCTTGGGAACCAGCAAACTCTTGATCAAATCTTCAATTCTTTTCTTTTTTTTTCCACCTTCCCTTCAATTTCCCTTTTTTTTTGGGTACCCTTCATAGTTGTTAATATCGTTTCAGACCTTATTTTGCTCTGACCTGCAAAATGAAAAGTTTAGGCCGATTCAGGATTTCGGCGAAATTTTTCGGAATTACATTTCGGAAAAAATATAACATAACATATATACATATATAAGTAAAAAAATAGAAAAAATAATAAATATAGATTTAATCCATTATAGTAATTTTTTTGGAATTATATTTTGGGAAAATATAAGAAATACAAAATCTATATGTGTAAAAAAGTAAAAAAAAACAAAAAAATTACTCATGTAAAATTCAATTTTGGCCGAAAAGTCACATTTCGGCCTAAATCCCGAATCTCGTCCGAAATCGACCGAAATCTTGAATTTCGGCTGAGATTGACCGAAATTTAAACCGAAAAATTTTGGTTGAAATTTCGTTTCGGTCACTTGACCGAAACGAAACGAGATTAATAACTATGGTACCCTCCCTTCAGTTCTTAGTTGTTCCACTTTCACACACGAAGCTAAAGGATATAGAATCTGATCATCCGCTGGGTTTTAATTGGATGGGCCATAGGTTGAAATTCACACTGGTCTAGGATTGTCCATGAGTCAGGAAACTCTAGGCATGGCACAACTCCAGCTTGCTTTTTTGTTTTTTGGTTCTTGGGCTTTACATGGGCCTTTCTTGACCAGCAAACCATATGGGCCAAGATGAAGCCTAACATCGATCTCCTTACACATGGGAGGAAGGACTAGGCAAGAGTCTGACTCTTAGGCTTGTGGGATAGATATTATACCTAAATAAAGGGCCAAGCACTGCATCAAATACATTTGTTTTCCTAATTTCTTCCCACCGAACAATAGTCTTAGGATTTTTGTTTAATTGGCATTGGATTTCTGTAACTTCTAAAATATGAAGGGCCATCAAATGATTTACCTTCTGATAAGACCATCAATCTAGTGGTGAAATTGCACGAAAGTGATAATCCCATCTAGATCTCTTCACCCTTCGTTTCTTATGTCTTTAATACTCCTTCGATAAAACTCATTTTACTATAAACTGTTAGGATTTACCAAAAAAAGAAAAAAAATAACTATAAACTGTTAGGAATTAATTTAATTCAAAGTAGACAGATTGGCCCGTAGTTGACAGTTTGTTACAGAAATTTAGAATTTCTAATGACCCAAGTTTTTTTTTATTTTTTATGAGGCCGGTATCCCATAAAAAGAACCATATGAAGTGAATATCACCGGTTCCAAAGGACAAGTATGATATAAACCAGCTAAATTTGTGGGCCATGGATCAAGGGATTAGGATAATTTGGGGAGACTGAAATCTAAAATAGAGGCATTATGATCTACGCGGCCATCCCTCCTTTTCAACTGATTGGTGGGAGCAGGTGGGCCCCATAGTGCCTGGCGTACGTGTAGGGCTCATGCCATCAATTTGCACAAGGGATCAGACTCTAATCCCTGATAACATGGGGAAAAGCACTCCCAAAAAAGAAAGAAATAATCCAGCATAAATTATTAAGAAAAAAATTATGTCATCTTTTCTTTTCTTGAGGTTTTTCATTCACTTCCCTTGCTGTCCAGACTGTGGCTTCCACATAGTACACGGTAGCACTAGAACAAAGCTAATGACATATAATAAGAAGAGAATGAGTGTATCATCCAACCCCATGTGACCTTTGAAAGCTCAAAATGCAAATCAAAGCTTCATCTCCCTCCTTTCTCTCCACTGTCTTTATCAGTCAACTTCTATAATTCTGTGAAAAAGGAAACATAAGGAAAGGAACTTAGATCAATGAAATGATGGTTCAAGAAGAAACCCACATGAAAAGTTGCAAATGCCAAATGGCTATACAGTAAACATTAACCATTTGAGTATTAAAAACAAATGGACTAAACTAATGTGTAAGAATAACAAGTTGGACTGAAACAGGCATTTCATATTGTCAACCGAGGAATCATTGTATGTAAACTATTCAGTGTAAGCTGGCTAATAAAATCATCTGTACGGGCCCTTTTTCAGTGCACATGCACAGTGATCTGGACCTTGTAGGCTTGCACGCTATAAGGGCGGTAACACTCCGATCTGTAGATGGATTATATGATCCAAATCAATGTCTCCTTGTGGTTGGATCTTATATTAACAAATTATTGAATGTGGTTTGGATTGGATCCATACCCAATATTACCCTTGAGGTCAATCCCATGCATTCTCAATTTGAGCTAAACCATTGCCGCTGTCATCCAACATAATTAATTTTGATCATTTAGATAAACTCAACTCGCCTTACCATCATTTGAAAGGGAAGACACTATACTATAACAAATCTATTTGTTTTTTGGTAGGATTCATTGCAATTCTCATCATTTAAGGCATGTTTCTTTACAAGCTGGGGAATTTACAAATTAGCTAAATGTTGTTCGCCACGTGGAATTCCAAAAGTGCTTGTAACCAAACCAGTTTCTTTTTTAAATGCATTGGAATTTAAAGAATTCAAAGGGACATGTATGACTTCTCAACTGGTTGAAATTCAGAATTTTAACAATAAGATTAGAGCATTTTTTAATGTCAAGTGGACAAATGTACTTTCAATGTAAAAAACTCCCAACATGACAAAATATCGTCAGGAATTCTATAAAGAGCTTGTTTCATTTCTTCATCATAATTTAGAGAAATCATGTCTATGAAATTTGTAAATTCTTTGAAAGTTATCTTTTGGTTAGAAACCTCAAATCCTCATCTCGGATAGAGGATTTGCAAATGCAGGAAGTTGAGATTTTAAGAATTTTAAAGACTATTTGAAATTTCTTAAGTGATTGAAATATAAAATTCTACCAAAGACACATGACGTTTTAAATGTCAAAGGGACAAGCTACTCTATCATATCTATAAATTTCCAATCCACAAATTTCAATCAAAAATTCGGTGAAACAAACAGTCCCTCTAGGGTGTGCATCACTTAATTTATTTCATATTTAGATATCCCATTCTATTTTCTCATTGGGTTGGACCTATTTCATACTGTTTACAAATGTATAAAAAAAAAACCCAAACCCAAATTCTATATGTAAATTATATCATTCAGTGTCTTAAAATGCATACAAAACTTTAAAATATGTTGACTTAAACAGCAAGACCTTCCTAATAAGTAGTCATTGGTACAATCATGCTACGGCATCATTCCTCTTGCCCAGCAAGAGTATTATAAGTTATAACCACACACTCCTTGAAAGGTAAGAAAAGACACAGTATAATTTCATTCTCACCATACAAACAGCACATGGCCCAAAGGCCCTACCATGTAAAAATATTTCTTACATTCCTCCTTTCTCTTTTTCAGCCATGCCTTTGAACCTCAGTTTGTTTCCCCTTTCAAACCTTATGCCAAAGGAAAAAAAAAAAAAAAAAATGAGATTCACGCACGTAAAGCGATGGATGTTGGTGAGCCACCGACCTGCCAGCTGGCTGTCCAAGAGAGCCCGTAGCACGTGACAACAGTGCGGGAGTACTATTTCACATGACACGTCACTTTCTTTCCGTTAAATGATCCAGCCATCCAGACCCTAAAGTAGGGCCCACTTAGATAGAGATTGTTTTTGTTAATTGTTATAGATGATGATTAACCTACCGTTAATCTGATTTGATGATCAAAATCAGCAAATCCAAACCATAGAAAATTAGTGATCATACCAAATGGTTTTAACCGTCCATCTTAAAGGGCCAGTGAAGATCAAATTAAAAGTGAAATGGGACGCGTGTGTGATTTGTGGAAAGCAACTTGCTATCCAATCATCCACCGGCAGATACAGGTGGCTGAGGTAGTCCTCACAACAAATGATTGGATTTGATACTTCTCACCTATCGGTCAGTAGACTTGAAAGAAAAGATACAAGAGCATAACAATAAATAAGGGAGCCGGCCTAGTTTTGAGCTATCAATAGGCTTGATAAGTATCTCAGGCCCCATTCCATGGGTCAAGAAATAAAGGCTCAAAGCCCATTAACAGACGGTTTACTGCATGTACTTTTGGCAAGGGATTGAGATTATTGGAAATTTCTGATATGATATCTTATTTTATCTTGAGGGTATTTCAAATACCTCTGTTTGACGTAAGTATTTGAAATTTCAAACTATATGAAAAGATATTTTTCTCCTTAGAAAATTTTAGAACTTCAGCATTCAAACGCTGGAGAAAGAATTTGAAGTTATTTGAGTTTTCACGTATACAAATTTTCACAATTTTTCAAACAAACAGACCCATTTTTTTATGAAAATTACCCTTCTCGAAAATCCCTACATCAATGCAAGTCACGTATATATCTTGAGAATTTTGAGTCATTTATTTAAATAGTAAGAAACTCACAAAGTTGATATTCCAAATGCCATGCCTTTGGCTTGTAGAATTTTTAGAAATCCATCCTTTTGATATCCCTAAAAGCATTTTGTAATTTCACTCATTCTCCAAATACCCCACTCAAGGAATCCAAACAGGCTCTTAAGTGCTACCATGGACTATATCTTTAATCAATGACATGTTGGTTAGGGCCCATATTTTAAATTCTTCTCCATAACCATACTTAGACACAAAAATCAGAGGACTTGAATTAAGTCCACAGAAACAGGAAAAAAAAAAAAAGAGAATTCCGAGAAGAGCAAGTAAAAAGGAGTGATGCTGCAGTGCAGCAGGGAGCATCACCTAGTTATGATGCATCTATTACTATTGTGGGCCTGAAAAAGTGTTGGTGAATAAAATAAAGACTAAAGACGAAGAAGAAGAAGAAGAGGAGCAAGGAAGAAGGCTAAAAACCTAATAAGGATTTGATCATTTGAAAGAGTGGGCCATCCAAACTAGTGGTCCCACCTGATCAACAGTAATGATCACGAGGCCACATGCCTTACCAGGGTACCTCGCCGCGTGCTACTCGAAATGCTCTCCACCTAAAATAAAAATAAAATAAAATAATCAGCTCTCCTAGCTCCCCTATAAAACACCCCCGCAGTCCACACTCGTGTCTTTCTTCTCTCCTTGTCTCCTTCTCTTTCCTCTGTCCGTTCCGTTTGTTGCAGATATCGCCTTCTCTCGCTCTCTTCCTTTCCCGGCACGTTTTCTCTCCCCGCTACGTGCCTGCCCTAGCTGCTAGCCCGGAATCCGATTCCGTCACGAAACGGAGATTTCAAATGCTCGGATCCGACGGTAATCCTCTCTCTCTTTCTCTTTCTCTTCTGCGATCGATCTTATCTTCCATTGATTTGGAGTGAATTCAGATTAGATACATTTCGGATCGTGAAATTCGATCCGATTCTATGTTTCATCGGCCTTAATTCGACGTTTAGATTAGTGTATTTGGAGCGAAACATGAATGGATTTGCACGTTTTTGTTGATTCCAACTTCATTTGTCTAGGGTTTTGGATTGATGCTTTCTTTAGTTTTTTACTCATTTGGATTGTTAATTAGTGCTTGTTAGTGTTATCGTTGAATAATCAGGCCTTGAGCTTATTGGATTTCCTAGGGCATGCTGATGAATTTGTTTCTGATAGCACAATGTATGAATGTATCTTGTAGGATTTAACAGTCGGGACTCGAAGATCCTAAAGTTTTTAACCTTTAGTCTTGTTGTTAATTGCCGGCGTTGTGCATTGCAAGATCCTTTTACTTAAGTTATGTTTTCCCCATCTCGGAAAAGTTTTTTAGAGTTTTGAGGATGCTCTGTTCCTGAAGATTTATACTTTCGCAGTCTTGATTTTAGTTGTCGCCAAAAGAGATTTATTGGAATTGCAGAGACTGTGATCTGGTGACAAAGTAGCCTTATCTTGTGAAACATAAGTAGCCCTGTTCTATTGAATATTGAGTTTGACTAATTGTTAAGTATATGTATATCTTACAGTTGTAAGTAGTTTGTTGGATCTTTTATGGAGTTGTTAGTGGCCAGGATCTTTGGAGAAAGCTTTTTGTGTTAATGATGTCTTTGATTGTTACTGTTGCTTGAGATCTGCATTGGTTTATAGCTACCAATTTTGCTGGACTTGTCTTTGTGCTTGAACAACATGGATTAATTGCCCATTTTCCACAGAGTTGTCTATTTGGAGTTGCTGACCACTAAATTTATCTGAATTCATGCCCAGTTTCGCCGTCCATTTTGCCCAGAACATGGACCTAAATTTGTTAGACTTGGAAAGAAGACCATGGCTCTGGGTTATTGTTAGTGGGGAACTTGTTTTTCACTTGCAAATATGGTTGCTAATTATAAGAGAGGGGTAAATTAAGTTCATATGAACTATGTTTCTCATGGGATAATTTTCTATGCACACATACATGCATATAAATATATGCATATGCATATATGTTTGTGTATCAAAGAGAGATATCATTTTTATGAAGTGTTAAAATAAGGGTGTCAAACCCCGATTGATGGTGAACCCACAATACCTTGAGAGATAGAGATTCGCTTACCATTGATCGCGAAAATCCATCGTCAATGCCTTCGATCCAATGAGAGATACTCAAACCAAGGAGAAGGAAAATAGATAAAAGTGCACAAATGCAACTTTAATTAATATTCATATAATATTCCAAGACTACCTTCGTTTCATACAATGGACTTGTACATATGCTATGCCAACAAAGAAGCCCTAAACCTATGATTAAATCACAACCATTAATCATAATCCTAATGACAATGGAAACCCTATGAAAGAATCTCCTAATTACATTCAATCAAGGAAAGAAATTAAGAGAAGATAAAAGAGGAAAGCTGTGCCCTAGAGATTCCTAAGGGTTGTGGACCCCATTTGTTGCCTTGTTGCCAACCACTTGCACAATCTTGATCATAGTAGATTCTTCCTTAAAAAGTCCCTCTTGTCTACCCGAATCATCAAGGTAGCAAATCCTCAAAGGATCAAGGACATATAGAAAGCCTTCCATTTTTTGGTATCTTGTTGTTTCATTAATTTCTATCCATACATAGTAACTGATAAGGCTAAAACCCTTAATTTTCTCTTAAGCATAAAGCCGTGCCAATAAAGGAGGCTTGATTGCACTTAAATAGGGAGGAAGAGTGTCCAAACACAACCTAATCAACAGTGAATAAGGACTGCACATCTTGGTCAATAGTGCCCATGATTGTAGTGAGTGTAAAGTTGTACCATGCAGTAAATTCCTCTTCCAACCCACTTAGATAACTACTAATTGAGAAAACTGTCTAATAAATGGGAGACACCACAAAGCAGGTGAGCTGGACAAATCTGCACACAATAATATGTGGGGACCAGTGGAGGGCCATATGGGACCCATTGAAACCCTGGAATGGGTCACCAAGTGTGACCAAACCATTTAGGTCCTGTCCAAGCCGGACTGGACCTTGTTTGGGCCTGGTTCAATTGGGTTGAACCCGATTGATCTACTGGATCTATGTGCGTCACGTTGAGCTTGATGGATTGGTTTAATTAGATCCTTTAGGAACTGATTTTGATAACCAAATAATTCAGAATATAAACGATTAATATGTGGAATATCTATGGATCCATCTTGACCGTCCATTTGATGTTTTGTCCCATACTTCTTAATCAAACCCTTGGTAAGGTAGGTCAATGCCCCTTTTGAATTTTTCACCATGAAGGATTCAACCAATTCAGACCTTTGATAAAAAATCAACTCTGCATCATATAGTTTGGATGAATGTTAGGGTGAGTGCCAAATCATGGTGTTGTAATGAGTGTCAAGGGGTTGGCTTGATCTTGGGGAGGGCCCCACTCATCAATGTTGATTAAGAAAATTCATGTGTGCGTGTGTTTTGGCCTAGTTTACTCAGTGAAGATTGATCCAAACTTAGCAGAATGACACAATGAATCATGTCTGCAAAGAGAATTTATGGCTCAGTCAACAAATTGGTGGGAGCCGCTTAGTATTTCAACCTTGAGGTTGCAGGTTCAAGTCATGTTACCAATAAAAAAACAAAATAGTGGAATTCTTTACTGCAGGACTAGATAATTGTGAGTTGGTTGATTTCATTAAGTACTTTGACCGTATAATTCTAGATGATGATGGACGCATTATGGCCATGCATATCTAATCAGAAAGAAAAAAACAGGGAAAAAGGAAAAGAAAGGGTCTATTCTGTCTATATCTGGTTTTTAATATTCAAACATATAGGACCAACGGCTTGATGGATCAGCCATTTCTGTGTGTGTACGAGTGGTGTTCTTCTCTTCTTATCTTCTATTATTGGTTACGTACCTAATGTTTTTGTTTCTTTATCTTTTGTTGTAGGCTGGCATTATGTTTTTGGAAGTGCCATTTGTTTCTGAGAGAAAATTGAAGCTGCCTTTCAGGTTTGGCTTCCTTATGAATATGGTTCGATTTCTATAGTACAATCTTCTCTTCTTTTTTTCACGGAGCTTTTGTTCTTGAGATTTTATTAATATCATTAGAATTCTTAAAACCTTGGCAGAGCCATCATGGAAATTTTGCTTGACATGGTTCTATGCCGGTAATTACATAGTTTGTAAAGAATCAAGTGAGGTTTTCCTTTATTTTGCAGATTATATGACCTCTGTGTCAGTGAAACCTTAAAACAGGAACTTTGTAGATCTGTTGTCAGTGGTCAACATATTTCTTCTAGCTTCAAAATGTCTTCTTCAGGGTGAGAGGTAGGTCGAAATGGTCATATATTTCAAAGCTTCAACAAGATGGAGGAGACACCAAGGGATCCAGGGCCATTGGAACCAGGGCCTTCTAAAGCTAGTTGGTGGCCATCGGGTTTTATGGAGAAAGTACAGACCATGTCTCTTGTTTCTGAAGCAGAGTCTTTGAGCATTAGAGAACCTGTGCACAAAGCTGAGCAGAATGACTCATCTCAGACAGCATCAGAAATTTTGTGGGCCACTGGATCATTTTCTGGGACAATTCCCAATGGTTTCTATTCTGTCATTCCAGTGAGTAGTAGCTTTATCACTTTCTTGGGCAATGTAACTATAATTACATCCTCATTCGTTGATGGATCTTTTTAAGTTATCCTATCTTGAAGTTAGTTTTAAAATTTAACTGATGGGAATGTCTTCTACATATATTATTAATAGTTTTTTTTTAATGGTTATATTATTCGTAGTTCTATTAGGTTTCATGTTCAATTTGTTTTATATATTGTATTCATGCTTATGTTATATGTCCAATTATGCATAGTTTTGCTACAACATACAGTGAAGATTTGTTACTGGGTCTGGGAACCATTTTCGCAAATATTGATGCTATTGAAAGAAGTACCTTACTTCTTATGAGAAGCTCATACTGTGAAATCACATTATCATTGCAAAATCATCTTGCCATAATTATTTTTCATGTGTACTTTTAAATTTTCTCTGTCACAGTTCTAAATATTTAAATTTTTGGTGTGTCTTTTCCAAATGTATCTCAAGGAAAACTTAGAAAAAATATATATTCCTGAAAATTTTCTGAGATGAGAAATTTCCAAAAATAATGTTCGTAACAGTTCTGGTAACATGTCTGTCTTATGCTTCTCTCGCATCCTTTGTTTTGAAATGTCCTCATACCTTATTTACCAACCATTTTTATACATTATATGTTCTCATTTCATGTAATGATGGTCGCGCATTTGTTAGTCATTTTGATGTTTCTTGTCAAAGTGCCTTACTGTTGTACCCTTATTAAATTTTTTTTCCTTTTTTATTTTATTTTTGGGACAAATATCTCTAAGAACATTGCTGTTGTTCGATCAAATTTCATGGCATGCAGGACAAAAAATTCAAGGAGCTTTTTCGTACTATTCCTTCTCCGGATGAGCTTTATTCTTTGGGCATGGAGGGTCTTAAAGCTGATATTATTCTTGTAGATGCAGAGAAGGACAAGAAGCTTTCAAAGCTGAAGCAGCTAATTGTAGCACTGGTGAAAGGATTGCACTCGAATCCAGCTTTGATGATAAAGAAAATTGCTGTGTTGGTGAGTGTTTTAGGCATTGTTGTACAGAAAATCATGACATGTCTGTTATTTTTCTGTACTAGTTTTGGTGATAATTTTGAAATCTGGAGTTATGCTAACATGCTTAGTTCCATTTTGAAATCATCATGGCATTTGCTTAATCTGCTTTTGTTGATCTTATCTATATCCAATGTTTCTGTGTGAAAGAGTGATGCACTCATAGAATAGGCTTCGTGCATGGGGCCCATCAGATGGGCACTGAGCCCTTATCCCAGTTGAAAAGAACAAATCCTTGCGCAAATACATGTTCCAAAGTATGGAATGAATTTCGTTTGTTCTTTCTTTGTTTATTTCTTTTTTCGATCTGATGAGTTGTTTAAAGTCCAGTTGGATTGGGATTTGGGACCATTTTTCAAAATAACAACTGCTACATAGCGTAGCGACCGCATTATCGGTCACAGTAGTTGAGGCCTCTACACTATTTTGAAAATAGCAGCACTATAGTCTAAAACCTAATAGAGCCAAGCAGTTTTAATTTATAACATTGTTTTTTCTATTTCTCCTCCTCAATAGCCTTTCCAGTGGTTGTCTCTACCCTTATATTCAAATCACTAAAAAAAAACACAAGTTTGGTTGATGCACAAGATTAAAAATAAATAAAATTTAACACTTAAAAATTCACACCTCTACGCCACTACATAGCGTTTTGGCCAGCGACCACTACGCCCACCGCAACTGCTATTTTTATTCTTGTTTGGGACTCCTGGATCTTTTTTTGCTAAGTTGCAAAATTGAATTGAAGGAGGAGAAAAGATACAACCAAAAGAAAATAAATCAACCAAGAAAGAGGACGGCAGAAACCAAAGCTCTATCTCAGATTAGGAGAGAGCTGATTACATAAAGAAAAAAAAAAAAAAAAGAGTCTAGAGTGGAGCTTTGAAAAGAGGATGTCATTTTTCCAAGGGAGAGGGAAGCATCAGCAAGAAAGAAGTTGATTGCAGCCTCTTGAGATGGCTTCTGATTATTAAACACAACCTCTTGTTTGGGACTCCTGGATCATGGAAGGTATTTTGGAGCGGAGGACGTAGTTTCTAGCATCATTGGCACTTCGTATTAAGCAGGATTCTGTAGTCCTTGATCTATAAAACAGATGGAATGCAATTCGTTGAACACATTGGGTTGGATTTGGAAACAGCAAGAAGTCTCCTTTCAGTTTCCTGTGGCAGACCCCAGTTTCATTGAAAACATCCTATTTGTGCTAGGTTTGCAACCTGTGCTCCATATATCATGCAATCAGATCCCTAGGTGGAGATCTGGCATGTTCCTGGTTGACAAAATATCAAAGTTCGACACCTGTTTGTGGACATCTGGCTTTGTTTGTGCAATCAACAGCCAACCAGGTGAGTGGTACCTATAATCTTAATTGAACGGTGGGTTGCTGCAGCCGTGAAGATGTGAACTTTATTATTCAGTTCTTGGAACTTGAATCCAGCCACCTGAATTTGGAGTCTCTTCCTTGACCAGTTTAGATTTGTAGGACAGGCAGTCTCTTTGCTGAATCTTTCAACAATTTTTGCTTTACATTAGTCTTCTCAAGAGAGTATTGACTTTTAATTCAATACACCAGCTATGACCAGTTGACCACTTAAATTTGATGCTTATTAATATTTAATAGTGTCGTGTAATTGTGCTGGTATTCCTCTTCATCAAGAGGCTGGTGTGATTATTATTTTAGAGAGAGAGAGAGACCAGTACGCTCTCTTCATGTTATACACACATAATATTCTTGGAAACTACTGTTTGCCTTTTCGATTGGATTCTCAAATTGGATTGTTGTGAGAATGGAAACCACGTTTCTCTTTAACTCCATAATGTATCATGTCATTCCTAGCTGCTTCATTCCAACTCTAGTTGTTATACTTATAGTAATAGGAAAAGTTATCTTTCTATTATTGCTACTGTGTTGTCACCGTGCTGTATCTTTCATAATTGATTTTCTTTGTTCTTTGGTACCCTTTTTTACCCATGTATTTGGCGGTTTTCATTGTTGACCCCTTGTTTTGGAAGTACAGGTATCTGATTGCTATAAACGCCAAAACTCAGAATCAAGTCCGGCAAAAGCTGCACTTGAGGAAATTGGTCATAGCTCAGAGACACGAGGCGTCCAGCTCTTGGGGCAAATAAGGCATGGTTCTTGCCGGCCTAAGGCAATCTTATTTAAAGTTCTTGCAGATGCTGTAGGTCTTCAGAGTAAGCTTATGGTGGTAATTTTCTATTTCTTCTCTCCTGTTGGAGTAAAGTTACTCGAAGCCTCGAACTTTTTTTTTTTCTCTTTCTGCTGTAGGCCTAAGGCCTTTTTTTTTGGGTGGGAGTTGGCTTGGAGGCAAGGCTTAGGTGAACTTTTGTGAATGATAATAATCTGAAACTCGTGTCTAGTTTTTTTTTTTGGTTGCTTATGTCCAAACTAAATTATGAGAGCTCAGTTTCTCCCCTTTTTTTCTGTTTGATGTCAGGGTTTACCTATTGGTGAAGCTATTGAATTTGCGGACTCGTATAAGCATATGTCTGTTGTGGTTGTGCTGAACAACGTGGAGCTGCTGGTTGATCTCATGCGATTTCCTGGCCAATTAATACCTTCGTCAACTAAGGCAATTGCAATGTCACATATTTCTGCAGCAGGAGAAAGTGATTCTGCAGAGAATGATTCATGTGATTCTCCACTGGAACCAAACAGTCCTCTATGTGTGATTTCAGACAAACTGGATAGTGAAGGGTAAGCAGTTAGCAGTTCTCTTTATACATTTCACATGGATTTTAGGGGTATATTTAGGATTCATTTTATACATTTAATTGGTCGGTTGTCTATCCAGAACTATATTCAGTTTGTTTGAAGTAGTTAAACCTGATTTTAATTGCAATGTATTTGGTGGAAAAGACAAAAAAGCACCTTTTCAGTTGGGATGACCTCACTCCCTAAACAATGAAAAACTCAATTTGGAGGTACAGCCAGATAACGCCCTGAACCTTCAATTGAAGTATTTTGCGTGTTCCAGTTGGAGGCATTATGTCATGGTTTCAGTTTCTTTCACTTAACGTGCACCTGATGAAAAATGTGAACTCAAACCAACATTTCATTCTCTGTTCCTCTTTTTGCATTCTCTGCTGCTAAATATGAACTCAATTCTATTATGTACTCTCTCTCTCTCTCTCTCTCTCTCTCTCTCTCTCTCTCTCTCTCTCTTCTCGCAGTCCGGAGCAAGATGAATATCTTCATGCAGGACCTTCATTGCAGCCTGGAATGTCAAATGTACCTGGCCCTTCATTGAGAAACATAACATTGCGACCTGCAGCTTCTGCTGAAGGAAAGCTAAGGTAGGTATTATTGTCTATGTTTACAGCTTCTTTTCAGATATAGCCATGATCCTCTTACATTGCTTTCCTATTTCCCTCCAACAGTCTGTCCATCAGAATGAATTTTGCAGCTTGTTTGTAGATGTGTAGTTTAATCTTGACCTGTGCAAAGTCTAGTTGCTGCGGTGCTGCGTTTTCTGATTGTCTTTTTGTTGGATCAGTTTATCACATAGTGAATCAAATATTGCAAATGCCTTGAGACGCAATCGGAGGAAACCTGTCAATGAACAGCGGACGGCTAGTTCAAGGTTTTATTCTTATGATTCTTTAAGTAAATCTTGCTTTATTTAATCTTTCTAGGATATTATTTGGATAGAAGTTGACATCTGAACAACCAAATGGCATCATGCTGTCACAGATTGGTGTGGGGTGTGTGTGTGTTTTCTAAATAGGCAATGAATAACTTTACTGATGGGAACGAAAAAAAGGGAGACAACTGACAACCAAACATCAGCAAGTTATACGAGATTTATACCAAACATAATGCTATGTTGCATGCACGTGCTCACACACACAAAAATAAAAATAAAAAGCAATTGCAATTGCAATGAAAAACCCACAAAGGGAACGGCCATATATACACTATTCTATTGCCAACATGTCTGCGACCTCATTTATAAGGTTGAATCGAACCGGAACCAATGAGACTAATTTTGTTGTTTGTGAAAGTAGTCAGCTTAGATTAAGAACATCTTCAATCAAATATTTGCGAGTACCTTGGCTTTGTTCTCCTTTTCTAACTAGAGTCAAAGCATCGGAATTTCATTATTCTAGCTTGGAGTCTGCTTATATTTAGGGCCTGTTCGGCATCATCCATTTGTTGAAATCTATTCTATTTTTAGAATTGGTTGGGCTGAGAATGATACTATTTTGAGAGTGGTTATGCTGAACTTGTTTGGCAACATTGTGTTAGAATTATTTCTATGGAATAAGAACACTTTGATCACTTCATGTTCAGACTAAAAGCATTTTGAGTCATCACAGAAGATTTATTAAGAAACAAGAAGTTGGTTACAGCAGAGGGATTGAGTGACTGTAACAAAAGATACACCTTTCCTCATAACATGGGAAAATGAAATTGTTAATACCTCTTTAATCTTTTTAATCAGTTGACCTTCATGGGTAGTAATGGTCTGAAGAAGCCCATTAAGTGGCATTGAAAGAATCCCTTTCAGTAAATGCTTTAGATGGTACATGGTGAACTAATTTCCTACTACGTTCAAGAAGAATTGGGTTTGCAAGGATCCATCAGATTAGAACAGACCCTAATAACCTTATCTCTATGGTCTTTGACAGTGCCTATTATCACAACTTGTACCAGGCAGTACCTATAATTAGCATCATAAGTTGAACTTTCAGTCTTCGATACACATTTATTATGTTTTAACGAGTTAGAAACAGTCTCTGTTATTTGATATATCATATACTTGTTGTATCGAACCTAATTACTACCTATATTTTAGAGTCTACAATCTTCAAACTAAAAATTTATCGAGACTGCAGATTCTTGTAATAATGTTTGCTAGTACCGTGAAACAATTTGATAATTACACTTTATCTGAGCCTACCAGGAGCTAGTGACAGAAATCTTGCATATGCAAACAGTGCCTTACTTTGAATCATTATGAGCTGAAATCTTCTAAATGTGTAAAATATGTATAATATGTCTAAAGGATGAAAAATGTGCGAGAAAGTAATAAGGGGAAGGAGAGTTTGGAGAAGTTTTATGATGAATAGCTTCACTAGGACTGGGCAACCAGCCTCTTACTTTTATATTAATGGAATTCTTGAAATTTACAAACATGTTTCTAGAAATTACAAAACAGTCCCTGAATTTTAATAAATTATAAATAACTCCCTGTACGTGTCTTAATTCTCAACACAAACTTAAATTTTGTCAGGACTACAGGTTCTTGTTGGCTAGTACTATGAAACTTAATTTTGATAATTGCATCAGAAGCTACCAGGAACTAGTGACAAAATTTTGTCTCATTGAAACAGTGACTTGTTTTGATTCATTATGATCTGGTTTTGCTCAAGCTTCAGTAGTTCCATTTCATGATCGGGTGTCTTTTTTCTTTTTCCTTTTTTCCTGACTTGCAGTCCAGAGCATCCTTTATTTAGAGCACAAGGACGATCCATGCTTAGTGGTGATAGACAATCATTCAGGGAATATGCTGATGATACAGCTGTCTCTAGGTTCTTACCTAAGAAACTCAAATCACTTTTTAAGTGTCTACTAGCCTTTTGATTATTTTATTCTGATATTTAACTTTCGAACATTTTGGATATACTTTCTGGTCCCCTAGCAAATTGACTTGTGCATGATGAATCATTGCTTTGGGGGTTCCTGTTTGCAGAAATTGACAGTTCTATAGCATTTGGCTGCTGCTTTCTTGTACATAAATACTGTTTCTTACAAAACTGAGAATTTGACAGATGGCCCATATGGATCTCAGCTTGATGGATGAAAGTGTCTGGATGCCACTGCCCTCTTTTTGAGTGGATGTTTTCTTCTCTCTTATTTTTTAATTATTTGGTTGATTTTTCTTCTGGTGTTCACATTCAATAAGTCTTAATTTGATTCTTTTCTCCTTAAGACTCTGAGGGGTCCCCATGTGTGGGGCCAACAGAAAAGATTTAATCTATCGTTACGTGTGTGTTTAGAAAATTGAGTCTTGGTGCAAGTATTAGTTTATGTGCATATTGGAGTGAAAATAGTAATGTGTCCCATCTTTATAACAGAATTGTATTCTGGTGGTATTTCAAAAAAGGAAATCTTAGGAAGAGTGCAAAATAGTAAGAAATGAGGGGATGGTGTATTTATGTATGTGCACAAACCTTATAGATGGCTGTAGTGTACAGTTTAATAGGGGAATGGGACTGTTATTGTTATTTCTATAATAGGGGAATCCGACTGGTATTGTTATTGCTATTATTATATTTTAATTTTTTATGCTTGCTCCCCTTTTCTCTTTTCTCTAGTTTAGTCCAACCCTGCTTTATTGTTGCTAAAACTGTGGGATAATGTAGGATAGTGTTGGTTTAGGTTATTTGTTTTATGTTAACAGCAGAAAATTCATTGGTACAGTTCAGATTTTATCTTATTTCTAAAAGGTCCATTTAAAAAAAAAAAAAATTTGTTTGGCGGAGGGTAAAATTTTATTGGAAAAAGAGATACAAACTATGGAACAACATTAAAAACAGGGTAAGATCCACCGAAGTGGTTAGCCTGACTGTGGGTGGTGGTAACATGCAAGCCTGAAAGCTGTTCCCGTCCCAATCATGGGAGATGCCAACTGTCTGTCTAATTTGTTTCTTGCTAGATGTTTATGAGAGCATTGATTTGAGTGAAAACTGCAGTGATTCAGAAATCATTTCTTTTGTATCTGCTACAATATAATTTTGTGAAAATGAATTTTGCATATGCATCATGGTGTGGTAGACTGAATCAAGAGAATTTGATAGGCATGATTTGCATCAATTTGGTATCAAAGAAAGTCAGGCTTATAATCTAAAGGATTGGAGTCTGGACATGCATCTGTTCTAGTTTAGTTGCCATCTTCTTTAAGCAAGACTTTAACATCTGTGTAGTGCTTACTTTTTGGATTAAAAAAGAAAAATGCTTAAACAAGTTGATACCACATTTCATTTTTTCCCTTTGCCTTCTGAATGCATTTATTTTGTGAATGTTAACTGATCTAGTGATGTCCACACATGATTGCAGGTCAGGTAGTGCATCAGTATCAGATGCTCGTAGAATCAGACGACGAAACATTAGCATTACGCCAGAGATTGGTGATGATATTGTGAGGTTGTTTGATTTGAAATGAATAATACCTATCATATTTTATGATGTAATCATTGTCGTAATACATCATATGGTAACTTTTATCTCCCATGTTTCCCCCTGTTTGCTTCTGTGTATGTTTTCCTTTCTTGGTAGCTTTTATTTTCATTACATGCATTCTACATTTTTTAATCAACTGTGGTCATGGCTCTTTATCTCTTCATCAATCATAGTTTCGCCGAATCTTGCTGATTTCAATATATAATCTTGAAAACCATCATCATCAAAGCCTTGTCCCAACTATGTTGTGGTTGGCTACATGAATTTTGTTTCTCCATTCCATTCTATCCTCATGGAATGTTGTTTTCTCATAATTCATGTTTAGGTTTGACAATTTTGCTCGTCTGTCAACTTACTGAATGCAACCCTTTTTTATCCAGGCTTGGGACCGGCAACAAAAACTGGTGAAGTTGATATGTAATCTTGAAAATACGACTCTAATTTGAAGACTGTGAATTATTGTCATATCATCGCTTAATTTCTCTATATGGTCTCTCTGACGTTTTGGTGCAATATGTTTCTTTGCTGTATGAGATCTTCCTGCAGATGGATACTAAAATTATTATGTTAGAGTCAACTTGTTGTCCAGAAATGACTCTGGGACTTCTACTCTGTTTTGTATCATTTTGCAGATCATTGTTATATTTTATCAATAATTTTTTCATTAAATGAGACTATTTATGTGTGACCTTTATCTTCTATATGGAATTTAATCCAAAATTAGTGCATTATGATTTTTATCCCTTTTTATTAATTTTGACAAAGGCTATGGGTTGGGTGCCGAGGCAGTTAATTTGTTGGCTTTGAAGAAAAAGAATGCATCTCTAATGGTAATAGTGTAGGACAAGACGTGTATGAACCGTAATGATAAAGTAAGAAATATGTGGAGAGATCTGGATTGCCATTGGAGTCAGATTGTACCAAGGTTTCACTTTGAGTTTTATTTGCATTGGTTATAGACAATTCAATGACATATCCTGGAGGGGCCCTTGGTATCTACTGTTTGCAGATGATGTGCTACTATTTAGTGAGAGAGAAGAAAACGCAAGTGCATTGACAAGCCAAAACTTTGGTTAAAAAAATTAGTATAGACGAAATCTAGCAAGTTTAATGATACTACAAGTTGGGTGGAGGGTTTGCTCAAGTTTGGAAACAACTCAATTCAACAGTGTGTTTGGTTCGAATATGTAGGAGCAACTATATAATATAACAAAAGGTATGATGAAAATACTGTAAATAGTAGGTATGGTTTGCAAAGTAGCTACTTATTTGTTAATCCTTTCTTTTTTTGTGAGAGACTTCTTTCTTAAACCGTATAGTCTGGCTATGACTTTTTCCTCAATCAATTTTCTAAATCAATGGCATTTTATTTTCATTTTTTATTTTTTGTCTTTATGTTTCTGGTTTTTCACTTTGTTTTTCTTATTCAAATAAGAATTTATTTGTGCTTGATAATAAAATGCCGCATGTCATGAGGGTGGTTCCTAAATGCCTTTTTAATGTAGTTGTAATATTATTTTCCTGGTTGTGGAAGTGCTAAGTTATTCTTATAGTTTTCATGATAATTACTGGTATAATTATTTACTTCTAACATCATATTATTATTATTATTATTATTATTATTATTATTATTATTATTATTATTAATTTGCTATTGCTATGTGTGAACTAAAGCATGGGTAAGTTTCAGCCATTGGATCATGCAAAAGAGAACAAAAAAACCACCCCAAATGAGCCCTTCCTCTTCCAGAACTCTCTCCTCTCTAAACTTTGTTTTCCGCTTCTGCTTCTCACTCCTCATCGCACCCAACGGCCTCTGCAACTGCATCCATCCCTCCCTTCGCTTTGGTGAGCTCTCTTTCTCTAACTCTAAATCCCCTCCCCTCGCACTCTTCCTCCATGACCTAAACCCTAAATCCCCTCCTTATCTACCTCTCCTCTTTGTACCCTAATCCTAAATCCCATCACTGATATGGGGAAATCCTAACACCCGATCCTGGATCCCTTCACCGAAACAGTATTGCACCTCACCCAACCCTAAATCCCCATGATCCGAACCCTAAATTGTATCCATATATCCTTTGATTTTTTGGATCGTTCTCCTCTCTTAGACATGGAGCACTCTAAGCCATTGAATCTAACTATACGGTCCCATGGCTGAAAGGTGAGTTCGCACACACCAGGAATGAACCGTTCGTACCCAAGCACCTCTCTATTATTATTATTATTAGCATTAGTATTATTATTATTATATTGTAGTAGTGGTGGTGGTGGTAGCGTGGTTGGAAAATTCTCCGAGTTGACTCTTGACTCTCCCGAATCATTTCTTTTTGATGAAGGACCAAAGTCAAAAATAGGGGAGACTCGGCTGAGTCATCTCATTTTAATAAGTTGTTTGCATTCCGAACCATTTAATTGGGAGATCTAATTTTAAACAATTAAAGTTTATTTATAAGTAATTACGCATGAGGTTTGGAGTTAGTAAGTTAAAAAAGATGATCCTAATGTAATTTGAATCTTATATTTTATCTTTTACATTCAATATTTGAACTAACAAATTATATAGAGGATTTTACTGAAAAATTCTCATTATATGGGCATTGCACGAAATAGTGCCTCTTAACTCAGGCAGCACAAAAGTAGTCCTCCCATAATTATGCGGAGTGACAATAGCGTCGCTTAATTAGAGACGAGCGACACGACGCTAGCGTCACTCCTCTCGAGTACTCGTTTGTGCTGTCCGAACTAGGAGGCACTATTTCGTGCAACACTCATGTAATGAGATTTTTTCATTAAAATCCTCAATTATATAATATGTAATATTTTTATTTTATTTTCCTTATTGTAGTAATTTCCCTACATATATAAATTTATTAATTTGAATCGATCATCATGATAGCATGTAAATAAATGTATTTTTATATTTTATAAGTAATGGATTAAATATTTCTGAAATTATTTTTTAAAAAAACATTACTATCAAGTCTCCGCATTGACTATATCCAATTCAATTTTTTTGTACTGAACAAGTCAAGTCTTAGTCTCGAGTTTTCCAACCTTAGGTGGTAGTAGTAGCTAGACTACTGCTACTCTACTACTAGACAACCTTTAGGCCCCGGCCCATGGATATGGCCCACATAAGCTAGGCTCACAGCCTAGGTTTAAAATATTGTTGGTTTCCTATTTCATAGTTTGTTTTCTTTTAATGTCCTTCAGATCTCTGTTTTGTTCTTCCTTTGGTTTTAGTGTTTACCTCTTGCAGTAATTTCCTCTTATGCAGCAAAATTTTAGTACCAATGGCTTAAAATGAAATGTGTTGGATTTTTTTCTCTCTCTTCTAAGAAGTGTCATTTCTCCTATACCTTGGGCTGACTCCAACAAGAGGCTTGGCTAGATTGAAGATTTTCTGGTTATTGGCACTTGTATATCCACCAAACTTTCTATAGTGGAGGAATCTTTGGCATCTCCAACTAGCTGCCTGATTCACATAAACTGCACTGGTCGAGAGCAGTATTATGAGTAAAGTTCTATACTACTGCCAACTGTCCTTTTACAATGGTAATGAACTTAAATCAAGGTGATTGAATCCAGTTTCGCGTTATCTTTTCCCCTTAAGACAAAATCTGCTGAAGAATTTATTTGAATATTCATAAAAATCGGTTTTGTTGTTAACTTCATGCACTGAATTCTGAAATTTCAGACAATAGATGTTGTCAAGGATTTCTTTTCTCTTCCCTTTGATACACTCTCTTTAGAGTCAAGACCATCTGGACACTGATTTAAAAATGCCTTTATGATTTTATCCGCCCTGTCTGTTGAAGATGAAGTATGCTTTTTTATTATGTCTTACGCTTTTATAAATAATGTGCTCAAATCATTAAACTATGTTCTTTTAACTTGTGCCTAGGGCTGTGCGGGCTATGAATGAAACACTCAAGCAAAAGCGCCTCTTACCAGAACAAATTGATGATGGATCATGTTCTTATCTTGCAGATGACCTGAACAAACACACGGACACATCAGAAAATGTATGCTATTCATCTTAGCATGGTAGTATTGGTAAATTGGTAGTTGATTCTGCTTATTTCCATAAGTAATCATTAACTTATTTAAAGAAGGTTCTGGAAGAGGCATTGCTATGTACTTTAAAAAAATTTATTTTTTATGTTTTTACTTGAGATGAGGAACTTGGGTACAGAATTCCATGACGGTAGTTCTAGTTGTATTCTTGCATGGAGAAACTATCGTATTTAGAATGGCATCATAGACTCATAGAGATAGTGGCATTTTTCTTGGTGTTTTGCTATCTTTGCTTCCCTTTTTTTTTCCCCTGGGTAGTAAATCTACTTCTTCTGCATTTTTTTTAATAAATATGTCAGCTTCTTATATATTTATAGTTCTTTGCATCACATGATTCTCTTCATTTTGCCTCCCGGTTTCTCTGATTATTTATAGTGCATTCCCTTCACGATTTATAATCTGTTACTCCGCTGCTTCAGGTATCAAATATCCATCTGGGTAGCCATGATGATGTGTCTGGTGAAGGATCTTCTAATAATCTTAACAGGAGGCAAATAATTTTGAACCAGAAGGCCATGTCATTACCTTCATCTCCTAATGAATTTAGAGATCAAGCTTCTGATAGAAGTGGACCTTCAGACTTCAGAAGAACTGCTGATTCAGTCTCTACATGGAACAAAGTTCTGCAATCTTCATCGGTCCTAAATAAGCCTTTGTTACCCTTTCAAGAATGGAATATTGATTTCTCTGAATTAACTGTTGGCGCTCGTGTTGGAATCGGTAAGCAGTATTCTCATCCTTGCTATTTATTCTTTAAACTTCTGAGAATGTTTTGTAGGCTTGAAAAATTGTTCACTGTTTTGGTCTTATTCATCGTTTTGACAGATAGCTATAACAGTTTCTTCATTGCTTTCTGCAGCTTTGACTATTGACCCATGTTCCTACAAGCTTGTAGAATGTTATCATAATGAAGCATATGGAATTGCAACTGTAATGCTTGAATTTTCCTCCTTTTTTTTTTTTTTTTTTTTTTGTCATTTCATTATTGGTTCAGGCTAGTCCAGGAATTCCCATGTTGGTTTTTCTTTTTCTTTTTCTTGGATGATAATTGCTATGTTGATATTCTTCATATAATGTAATCTAATTGGTCTATTAAGTATAATACTTCTATCCTTGTTGACGCATTGTTGTATATATTCTTCTTTCTTTGGATTTTTTACTAGATATGGGGCCTTCTGTTAAACTGGGCTTATGATACATTAAAACTTAAGAGGAAGGATTTTAGCCTTCTCTTACTGAGATCTAGTTCCTTAACAACTCTTAACACTTTTCTTTAAATAAATGACCACTGTTTTGTTAGAAAGAAGAAAAAGGTAATGTCAAAGGAACCCATCCCTTGTGCGAAGAGATGATCTCAGTATGCCTTCTGCAAAGGTGTTAGCTTCTCAATATTTCTTATACTATGTTGTTGCATGGTCTTAAAGGGAATGGATGATGTCATTCCTACAGTTGCTTTTATATTATATTGTTTTGAGGAATATTATTTCCACATGTGGATATGCATATTTAGGGTATATATACTTGAGGATGCTCATGTTACCTGCGTCTGACTTTTATCTTGCGTCTCTAGTATTAAAGTTGAATTCTCTCCCACTCATGTCAAGTGTTGAGTCAATAAGCCTGTCACACTAATGAAGTAAAGCACTTAAATTTATTTAATACTTGAAAAATTGTGATAATTTTGTAATGTTATGAAAAGAGCTAAATTCATGAGTGATATGGGTTCTTTGATTGAAAGTTATGTTTTATTTTATTCATTCTTAGGGTCCTTTGGGGAAGTTTTTCTTGGCGTTTGGAATGGAACAGATGTTGCAATTAAAATTTTTCTTGAGCAATATTTGACAGCTGAGAATATGGAAGACTTCTGCAATGAAATATCTATTCTAAGGTATGTTATTGTTTTTCTGCACAGAATCTTGCTTAGCACTGTTTTCAATTTTTCTTCTGACTTGTTACTTTCTTTTTCTTTTTTCTTTTTCCTTTCCAGCCGCCTTCGACATCCGAATGGTACCTATCTTCCTAACTACATGCTTCTATATGTACTTATTGAGGATGTGCTTGTTCAAAAGTTTATTTCATATTATGATTTTAATAATGAGGTTCTTGGCTTCATGTCTGAAATGAGATTAAATTTTTATTTCAACCACATACCAAAAAGAGCAATTTCTTATTCAAAAAAGAGCAAACCTTTTTATTTACTTTTAGCTGTCTCATATTTGAGCCTGAGATATTTTTATGTCACCAATCTTTTTATGCTAGGTTATAGTTCTTAACTGTGAGTCCGTTGGTTATTTGTTTCTTGCAGTCATATTATTCCTTGGTGCATGCACAAATCCTCCTCACTTATCTATGGTTACTGAATTCATGGAGATGGGATCCTTGTATGATCTAATCCATATGAGTGGTCAGAAAAAGAAACTAAACTGGAAGCGGAAATTAAAGATGCTCCGTGATATATGCAGGTGGGTTTAACCTGCACCTTGTTAAATTTATCTTTTATCACCATGATTATATCACTTTATGCACTTGGTCATGTTTTGGTTCCCTATATTGGTTTTGTCAATCTGATGGACAATGAAACAGTCAGGTCAGGATTGTTGTGTCAATTTATTTGGTGGTGTTTTTACCTGCATGTTCTGATCATAGTCATCTTCAAAATGGAAATCTTACCATATTCCCACTACATCTTTTTTTTTAGTTAAGATTTTGGTGTTTTCCATATGTATCCACGTTTAATGCTCAAGAGACTATCCCCATATTCTTGGCAGTTGACACACATTATGGGGTCTAGCCTACCATGGACAGGCCACACCAGAAAGAATCATCTTGGTTGCATGATTCTAGCAGCCAATTAAAACAGAAGTTGCACCCACATGGATTCTTGGTTAAGTCTAATTTTGCTATGATCCATTTGTAATCCTTAAAATCCAACCAGTGTCTATGGTAATCTGAATAACATTTGGGGTTAGCCCTTCTATAGTTGGGCCCAGCAGATGCATGTTCCATATTTCATACTTGCATGCCTCATGCATGGTTAATATCTAATTTAGATCTAAGGGTCTCAAAGCTGGATACTAATCCCAAGAGAACCTTCATAGCAGCTATGAGAAGTCTTATTAGTTTTTTTCTCTTTTATTGGTAACATGAATGAGCACCTTTCAACAGCGCCATTGGCTGATATTATAAGAACTTTAATGATATCTGCTTGATAATAAAAAAATTATAAGCTTAGTTAACATGCATTCTGATTATGGGGACAGATAACATGTTAAAGAATGGAGGTGAAATTGTTGAGACCTGTTCTAGTTGGACAAATAACCCTGCAATATGTTCACGGAAGCTCTTTGCTGCCAACACATACAATCTGCATTCCATAATTTTGCCTGTTATCCAAGCACCTTGGTGTTTGGACATTATAAACTGTATTTAAATGGTTAGCATCCTTGGTTTATCTGAATATTCGGCTGGAAAAGCAGGGGGTTGATGTGCATTCACCGAATGAATATAGTCCACTGTGATATGAAAAGTGCAAATTGCCTCGTGAATAAGCATTGGACAGTGAAGATATGCGATTTTGGTCTCTCTAAAGTAATGACGGATGTTCCTGTGAGAGATTCTTCGTCCGCAGGGACTCCGGAATGGATGGCCCCTGAACTCATCCGCAGTGAACCCTTTACAGAAAAGTGCGATGTCTTCAGTCTTGGGGTGATAATGTGGGAGATGTGCACACTAAATAGACCATGGGAAGGTTTACCACCAGCACAAGTAAGTGATGTCTGGGTTTTCTTGTTCTGGCATTATTGAAGTTTGAAAGAATCAAGCTTGAAATGATTGTCTTCCTGTTTTCCCCTGTTCAGGTGATTTATGCAGTCGCTTATGAGGGAACAAGGCTGGAGATTCCTGAAGGTCCATTGGGCAAGCTGATTTCAGGTCTTCCAATTCAGCAGAACTTCTATATAACATTATACATTGTGTTAGTCTTGTATGACATGCTGTTTATCATGTTGATGGTTGCAGATTGCTGGGCCGAACCAGATGAACGACCTAGCTGCGAGGAGATTTTCTCCCGCTTGCTCGACTGCGAGTACACCCTCTGTTGATTGTACTTGTTTACGTGTAAAAAAAAGGCTCATGAAGTCCAGTGAATTTGTGATGAGCTCCAGTTTGTAAATTACTCTTCTGTTTTTGTATCCACATAAAACAAAAGGATTGTAAAGCAGCACCAAAGATTGTAAATCAGCATCAATTTTCCACAGCATCCATTTCTTTCTGCTTATCATAATATGGGCGTGCAATTTGCAATCCTAGAAAGGTTTTTAACACGTCCAAGTTGGATCACAAACTGTTGCATACTCATTAAAATAAAATAAAATAAAATAAAAACTAAATAAATGAATAGAACCAACCATCATGCAATTTTAATGCTAAGTTGGGCTCTTCCTTTGGTATTTATTTGAATGAAACAAAACCAAAACAAGAAGAAAGGTTATTAACATGTGCAAGTTGGATCACAAACTGTTGCATACTCATTAAAAAAAAAAAACTAAATAAATAAATAGAACCAACCACAATTTTAATGCTAAGTTGGGCTCTTCCTTTGGTATTTATTTAAATGAACAAAACCAAGACAAGAAGAAGGAACTGAGATGAAAAAAAAAAAACAAAAAAGCATCATAAATTTCAGTCGTCTATCAGCCTTTGGTTTAAGGCGTCCTCGAACCTACTGCAGGAATCTACTCGCATCTCTGTACTCATCTCATTTTCAGGTGCCGGATAGTAGTCCTCTCTCAGCTGCACATCCCTTAGATTTGGAATTTGAAGAAGAAACATCAGGAAGTGTTCATGGGCCGTACCATGGATGAAGAGCTTCCTGAGCATGAGGCACTCACCAAGCAACCCTGCAGCGGGAAGAGTGAGGCTCCTGTTGTTCACGTCCCTGTCCTGCGGAGGCCAGTAATCAAGATCATCAAGACTTAGAGTCTTAATCCCTAAAAGGAAGAACCTCTCCCACAAGCTCAGATCCATGTGCCCGCTGGGAGCAGTCAGCGCGTAACCGATGGTGTCCCCGCAGTCTAGCTGCATCTTGTGCAGCCGAGGATAGCGTGCCAGGCAGCTCAGTCCAAACTCCGTCTGGGTCGGCTTGGGTCTCCTCCTGCAGTCGCCTTCTACTTTTATCCTAACCTCCTCCAATTCCGGGCAAATCTCCAGTCCTGCCATTGGCAGGGGACTCAGCAACTCGCCCACCGCAATCCACAAGGAAAGGTAACGCAGGCGTTTCCATGTCTTGCTCCTCCAAAACCCATACCCATTGCCATTGTTCCAGCTACCAGAAGAACCAGAACCAGAACCAGAGTCAGAATAAGAATAGTCCTCTGCTCCCGAGTACCTGCATCTTTTGTTTGCAGCGCTGCTGTCTCTTGCCTCCAACTCCTCCAGCTGGAATTCATCGAGGTCGATATCGCTCAATATGTAGGAGAAGTTATTGCTGCTGCTGCAACTGGTGATGGTGGATTGCTCGAGGCCGTCCCAAATGCAGTCCATGTGCAGACGCTGGATCCGATCTCGAATTGGCTCGAGAGCTCTCAGGGTGGCAGTAGCGTCGAGTTGCCTGCAGCACGAGATGCTAACATCAACGAGGGTTTTGCGGAGCATTCCCGTCAGCCTCCTCATCCCCAGCTCAGTCACATTCTTGCAGCCCTGGATGGCGAACTTGGTCAGCTTCTGGCAACCGCGGGAGATTGCGTGGAGGCTTGAATCCGTCAGATCACCTGAGTTGTTGATGGAAAGAGATACCAATCCTCCGCAGAGTGCCACCCCGTCCAGCTGCCATTCTTCTGCTCTGCAGATGCCGTGGAACTGCCCCAACGCCAGCGATTTCAGCTGCGGGCACTTGAAACCCAGCGTCTCCAATGCTGGCCCGGCGTCCCTCACGTTCTGGCACACATCCAGTGTCAGCTCCTGGAGCTGAGTAAGGCTCCCAAACACCTCCTCGAGCGTGAGGCGGCTGATCCTAGCGTCCTCTGGGGCAAACCCCTCGCCGTTGGCACGGGCGCCCGAGAGGGAGGAGGCGTCGGCTAGGTGGAGGAGAGTGAGTAAGGGGCAATTGGTGGCAAGGGCACGGAGAGCATCATCGCCGACGAAATCTACATAGCGAGGATCGAACATGCAGGCGGCGAGGAGGTGCTGGAGTTTAGGGCAGGCTTGGGAGATGGCGATGAGCTCGTGGGACTTGAATCCCTCGACGGAGAGGGTGAGGAGGTTGAGGTGAGTGAGGGAGGCGGCAGTAGCGGGGTAGGCCTGGAGGGCTGTAGGGAGGTCCTCGGTCCAGCAGTAGAAATGGGAGAGGTCGAGGGAGGAGATGGAAGGGCACCATTCGAAGAGGGAGACGAAATCTGAGCCCAGAGGTGCCGAGGAGCGCTGGTGCCAGCGCACGAGCTTCACGTGGCGGAGTCGAGGGAAAAGAGGGGCTAGGTTGAGGAGAGTCGAGGGGGTTCTGGCGTAGATGGTGAGAGAGATGAGGGATGGGAAGGCCTGTGCGAATCGATGGGCGATGAGGTGAGGTGGGTGGTGGTGGTGGTGTGAGTTTGAATTAGAATTAGTATTAGAATTAGTATTAGTATTAGAATTAGAATTAGATGTTGATGTTGATGTTGCAGTTGTGTTGTCGAGGATGATGGAATGACCCCAGGGAGAGACAAGGGAGAGGTCGAGGTGGGTGATGGCTCTGAAGGAGGTGGGGATGAGGTAGAGATCGCGTACGTTGGCACGGAGGGAGAGGGAGGTGCGGGTCGATCGCTCCAGGGCTAGCCACTTCCGGCAGACGAGGGACATGGCGTTTCGCGCCCTCGTCGCTTTCACGAGGGTGAAGATTATGGTGAGGATCACATCTGGAAGGTCCTGCAACTGCGTGCTGCTCATCATCGGCTCCATGGTTTTTTCTTTTTTTTTCTCCACAACCAAGACTGCTCTCTGTTTCTATTCTATCTCCATCTATCTCTCTCTCATACTCTTCTTCTGCTTGAGTTTTTTTTTTTTTTCTCTTCCCTCCCTACCAGAAATCGATCTCGATTGAGAAAGAGAAAGAGAAAGAGAGAGAGAGAAAGAGAAAGGGTGCTGGTGATGTTGGTTGTGGGTGAAGATGAGGATACGAATGGGAACAGATGGGTTTGTCGTCACATGGGTGCCACGTGATTTTGATCCATTTGGCATTTTTTTCCATTAATATCTAGGAGACTCTTTCTCCTCTTTTTTGTTTTGGTGTTTGTCATTCTTTCTTCCTGATATTATTTTTGGGCCTCCAAGCTCTTCTCCTCCTTTCTCTCTCTTTTTTTTTTTTTTTTTTTGCTAAAATATAAGCTTTTCCTATCTCCTTTTTTATTTTTTGTGGTTTGTGTGTATTTTGGGTGTGACTTGTGAGTAAGGATATAAGCAGGTGGATCGCTCAAGGGCTAGCCACTTGTGGTGGACTTGGATTCGGAATTGTTGTGGAGAAGGTGAAATTTGATCCGAAATTAGAATTATATATAGGGCGGATTTGGATCCGGGTCCGGGTTCGAGTCATGGTAGAAAATAATATAGGAAAGAAAATCTAATCTTATAAAGAGAGACTCTCGAAAATTGAGGTAATGTATAGAGTTCCACGGGTCTGATTCAAGGTAGAACTGGAACCAGACCCGTTTAGGTCATAGGTAAAAAAAAAAAAAAAAAAAAAGATCGAGCCTAAATAAAAATATAAACTCGGTTTTTAACGGATTGGAACCTTCGGATAATAAAAGAATCGGGAACCTATTTACGTCTCTACTTATGAATTGGAGTTGGGGGCGGGGGGGGGAGTATTAAACCAAACTCACATAATTATATATATATATATATATATATTCATTTTATTACATTTTTAGAATATCATGGTAAAATTATTTAGGTTCGTCATGGATCTTAGTAAAATTTGTCAATGCGGAAAATGCCCAAGTCCAAGTACTTTAACCACGTGAACTCAGCATGAAGATTTTTGCAGCTATTTTTTCTTTCTAGGACATTCGAGGGTGGACTAATTGGTTTTTTTACAAGGACTTTAACCCTTGCACTCACCCGTTGTCTCATTCATTTTCCACGTATGAGAAAGCTTCGAGATCAACCTAATCTAGATGACAAAGTAAAGTCTACTTGCAAACAGAAATGCTACTTGTCCCGGGACTTTTGTCCCGGGACTTGGCCCGGCTCCCATGGGAGGGAGCCGGCCAAGTCCCGGGACAAAAGCCCCGCCGACTCACTTGCAAAATGTGCATTTTATAACCGTGAATTGAAGTACCAGCAGATAAAAGGACGTGTACTATGTAGTTGATTTAGACTCCTGTATCAACTAATTATACATGTCTATTAGACTTATTAAGCCTTTGTAGATAGTTGATTTATAAATCTTCTTATATCTGGTGTGAGGAAATTTTTTTTTTTTTTTTTTTTTTAAAGAAGAGTTGCTGACACTCCTTTCCTAATAGCCTATCAAGTTGGTAATAAGGCTTCCACCAGCAATCTCACCATGCAAAAGAAGGTTTGATAGATTTTTTATATTAATAAAGTAAGCCTAATAAGATGTTTTTGATCATGTAATCAAAGACATTGATTTTAGACTATATACTGTAGGGATTTTTATTAAAAAAAATTAAGCTTCGGTATTAATTAAACGTTTTTGTGAAGAAAAAACTTAAAATGACGAATAAATTGTTAGTACATTTTTTCTGACGAAATTACCCCAGTTGATGATATCGTCAATGTCCCTCTTACACAAGAAAAATCCAAAATCTCTTTTCTCAAACCTTGCACTTTACCTCCTTCCGCTACGAATGCAAAAGGAACATGAGCAATATGACAAAAAATCAACTAATGGGCGAAACAAACCCAATCTTCCCCATAAAATGCAATGATTTTTTATAATAGTTAATAATTAATTTACTGGTCAGAAATTGCACAACATAGCTACCCACGCATTGCTCACAAACATCAAGAAACGGTTATAAAACCCCAAATTTTCACAAAGCATACCAAAATCCATCCCCTTCAACCTTTCTCAAAACCACCGACTAAATCGAAAAAAAATCCTCATTTTGACATTTCATCGAACACCTTATACTCCAAATTCACAACGTCCAAACTCATGAGAGTACACCATAGTTATTAATTTCGTTTCGTTTCAGCCAAAATGGCCGAAATTTTTCGTTTCGGTCAAGTGGCCGAAAAAACTTTTCGGTTTGAATTTGGTCAATCTCGACCGAAATTAGGGATTTCAGCCAATTTCAGCCAAAATTCAGGATTTCGGCCAAAATATGACTTTTCGGCAAAAATGGAATTTTACGTAATTATTTTTTTTAACTTTTTTTACACATGTTTTTTTATTTCTCATATTGTCACAAAATATAATTTCAAAAAAATTACTATAATGGATTAAATATATATTTATTACTTTTTCTATTTTTCTACTTATATTTGTATATATATTATGTTCTATTTTCCCCGAAATGTAATTTCGAAAAGTCTTGCCGAAATCCCGAATCGGCCGAAACTTTTCATTTTGCAGGCCAGAGCGAAATTAGGTCCATAACGATATTAACAACTATGGAGTACACTTTAAAAGGGGGCAAGAAATGCTTGCAAACCAAGCATAGGACCCACACACTTGATGGAGATTTCCAAGACCACCTAAGTAAGACAACTTTGACACAAAATACAATAGTTTTCACAACATTTACATCACTAAATAGAGAAAGATGAAGCGCACACATAGTTTTTTTTGTAATGAAAGTTGATGATGTCGTTAACCAATTGATGATATCGTAAATTGGGTTAATGATATTTTCAACTAGGGTAGTTTTGCCTAAAAAAATTGCGCGAACAACTCTCGTCATTTTATTATTTTTCTTCATAAAATCATTGAATTAAAATTTAAAATTAAATTTTTCATAAAAATCCCTATATTGTTTTATCTTTGACTTCCATCTCTTTTGATCGGTAGCTAGGGTTTTTATGAGAAAGGTTGGCCTCATCCTTATGCCCCGTGTATCTTGCCCTACCATCAAAGGTATCATCATGATTGCTTGCAGGATTCACCTTTAAAAGATGAAGAGTATTGGACATTTAGGACCATTCAATTAAATATAATGATTTTAGAGGAAACTACGGGAAAAATCCCCATAGGACCCCATAGGTCCGACGAGGACCCAATAGCATGTTGAAGACGTATGGGAGGGGTCCTCAAGTTCATTTTCAGTCTTTTTTTTAATCATTTTGTGATATGGTTGATATCGACCATTTTGTAGTGTTCAGTGACGGTTACATGTTGGAACAAATCTGACTGATAGATTGGTCGATATCGATCATTAGGAGGAAGTAGTAATGGTCGATATTGACCATTTTGTCAGTTTCAACGAATAAGACAATTATAGGTTGGAGAAAATCTGACTGGTCGATATCGACCATTAAAGGTAAGTAGTGATGGTCGATATCGACCATTAAAGCCAAGAAGAAAAAAAAGGGTGCTCTCTCTCTCTCTTCTGCAGGTGAGCAAGAAGAACGCAGATAAGATGTTCGACAAAATAACTGAGAGTACCAAGAGCGAGAGGTGAGAGAAAGAGATGACGGGAGCGAAGAGAACCTCGATCGTCCGTTTTACAACATTGAATTTGGAGGTGGGTTGATTTCTTTTTTCCCCCTTTGGGTCTTTGACAGTTCTTCCGTTTTGAGGTTTTGAGGCTGATTTGGGGAGGTTTTATGGGTGATTGGGGTTTATGCTTTTGTGGGTTTTTGATGTTGTTAACTGTGATTTGTGAGAAAAGGGTCGTTTTGGAGTTCTTTCTCTTGTTATCATTTTGATGATACTTGGGTGTTTTGAGGAAATGAGATATTGATCATGAAGTGGTTGAGAGTACTCAAGTTTGGAGGTCTTTGGGCTGATTATGCTGTATGGAAAGAAGGGTTTTGATTTATTATTTTAGATTCTGAAGTGATTTGGGAACCCCGAGGTGTTTGCCCTTCATCTTCCTGTGCTCCCAAGTTTGAAAAACATCACTTCCAGGATGGTGTACCCATATTTCAGTCTGTTGCTACCCTTCAATGTCATTGGACTCAAATTTATTAGCCATTTTTTGTGCCTTTTCATTTAGTTCATGTTGATTAGTTTCACTTGATTGAGAAAAGAGAGAGAGAGAGAGAGAGAGAGAGGTGTCTCGTTACAGATGGGAGCGGGTCCTAATCCTATTAAGGTGTAGTCATTGGAAGGGCATGTTGGGAAGTTGAAAGAGTAAAAAGAGAGGAGGAAGAGGAAACTAGGTGTTGAGAACATCTTCTAAGAATATGAAGTTCGTTCATTCATGTGATTAACATACCACAAGAGGGGAAAAGAAAGAAAACTCTAATTCTCCTTCTAGAAATATTGCACATATTTGAATTGGGAAAAAAACCCAACATATTTCTTGAAAACCCCACTAATCTATTGACTGTGAAAGATCTCCATGTTTGAGTTTAAAGGGAAGAACCCTGCTTCACAAAGTCTAATGTATTTTGATCTTGAATAAAGAAAAATACAACACCTCTTTCACTGGAATAAAAAGATTGTCATGAACACTACAGAATGGTTGATATTGACCAACGTACAAGAGACCCTTCTTGTCTTCAACATGCTATTGGGTCCTCGTTAATCCTATTAGGTCCTAAGGGAATTTTTCCCGTAGTTTCATCGTGATTTTAAATTGTTCTGCACTTCCATTTTGTTTTTATGAAGCAATATTTTCATATTTGTTATCGGCTTTTATTTTCTTTGATTAAATGTTAATCTAACAAATACTCTTTAATGATGATAAGCTTGTTGGCCGACAACGAGGTGGTTTTCTGCGAAAACTTCTATTTTATGTGTTTGATGCGGCAGTTTTCCTCGGAACTGCTTTTTCACCACGTCTGCTTTTTCCTTTTAAGAACGGAAATAGACTTCCTGGGGGTATGAGAAGTTCGTTTTCACATAAAACCAATCATCTATTTCCTCACTCCCACCCCCATTCTACCCACCCTCTCCTCTCCCATACCGACCCACCCAACCTAATAGTTTTCACTAAACAATAGTTTTAACTATAGAAATCCGCAGCTTCACCAAATAACATTAGCATCAATTCATCGAGGAAGAACTTTTTGCATCAAATTTGAATTTCTAACTTCCTCAGAAAATCTTTTCCGATGTATTTAAAACCAAAGAAATTGCCAATGTAGCAATTTCATCTTTCTATAAAAGTTGCCTCTTCACAAAAGTGAGTGACAGGTTGGTGGACTTTACAATAGTCCTCAGATATGTTCACCATGGGCATGGACCATGGGGACCTAAATTTGACTCGGGTTATCTCAAATTGAACTTGAAGCTTAATTGAAAGCTAGCAAAATGTGCGTGTGCTCAAATAATATTTAGTACAAAGAATCAATTAATTACATTTCTAATATAAATTCTTTGCACTTGAATTAAAAATGTATTTAATTGTTGCCATATTGATCATAGACCCGCGGACTATATAATAGTCCTCAGATATGTTCACCATGGGCACGGACTTAGGGGACCCAGATTTGACTCAAGTTATCTCAAATTGAACTTAAAGCTTAATTGAAACTGAATTCAAATTTTGAGAAAGCTCCTAATTTCCCTGGAGTCAAAGTCCTTTGAGTTTGTAGGCATTGAAAGAGAATGATTTTCATTTCAACGAGTGATAGCTCAGTTGGTAAGAATTCTACACCTAAAAAACGAAGAGGTCTTATAAATCGATCGTCCCTCAGATTTAGGATCAAAGGCTGGCTCCCAACTGAACTGGCGAGAGATACGACTAAGTTATAAAATTCAGATAGAGAAAGATTTTCATCTTCAAATTTTGTCCCGAGAAGGATTATGGGACTTCTACTATTGCAACATGGAGCAGTTGGCATCCAAAATGAATCTAGCGAGGTGCTTTTATAACATCGAGAGAGGGCCATAAGCCCATAACCCAAAAGGTCAAACAAGAAAATAAGAAAGACCACGACAAACAAAAATGACAAGACATGTTTTAAAAGCATGAAAAATAAGAATAGAATTTGTTTATTTTTTTTTAGAGGGATCGACCTATGATATTAATGATAGTGGTTTTGGGGGTCATGACCAGCCCTGCTGATATAAAAACGGTTTGAGAATTAGTCCTCGTATAAAAAAAAGTTTAGATCCGTCAAATATTGTTAGCCATATAATCAAAAATTATGGAAAAAACATTCATCAATGTTTCTATTTTGAAAATTCCAAAAAAATAAAAATTGAAGGGCTTCCATTTTCCAAGGCATTAGAGAATCTATTTTATTTCTTACGTAAGGTATATGCAAGATGCCATTAGAGCCCATTTATTTGAGCGGATTTCTACGGGAGACTCATACTATCAAGGATTCTTGAATATTTTTTTATAATAGAAGGTGTCCCGACCCTTTAGACCGGACTAATCCCTGCGAGCCGAAAAAGGTTTCTGAAATTCTTTTCAGTGTCCTCATCCTTAGAAAATGATGGTAGCAGATATCAAAAAAAAAAAAAAACCCTTGATTCCATAACAATGGGTCTTAATGCCAAAGCGCCTCCGAGCATTTGGAGATTTTGACTTTCAGAAAGATTTCTTCAGCTTTTTGACAAAGGCTCAAGCATTTCAATAGTGGCTTACAAACTCACATTTTTTATAACACATTCGCATTTTAACCCACGGCGACAAGGCTATTTTCTATTCTCTCTTGACTGCTTTCATTGTTTTTTCTGATTTTCAGTAAACGGTAATAAAGAATTTGGACTTTCAAAGGTTTTTAGAGGTTGATTTTGGTTTGGTTGATGATAGACTAGGGTCGATTTTGCTGGGTGATAGGGAAGAGAGTGACCGAGCAGGGTCTAAGCTAGTCCAAGAGAAATAATAAGATGAATTAAATAATATGTTTTGAAGCTACAGGTCACGCCCTACAATGTTGTACACTGGCACCATATCTAACAATTGCTTTGATGATAGTTTGGAATGGAGTCCACATTGGACTATTGTATTTTCTAGCTCAGTGGGGCTCACATATTGATCTTTTGAGAGTAAATAAGATTTTGATTTGTTATTATTAAATATATTATCTCAACTGATTTTTACTCTGGCATTTTCTTATTTGAGAATTCAAGTGTAATAGATTTTTTTTTTTTCTTTTTTTCTCTTCTCTTTTTTGTGTCTAGAGTCCACATAGGAATGTTCTGTTTTTGTAGATAAAAGAGGCCAACATGTGTCCAAATATATGGATACATCAATGTATATTTTACATTGCTTTAGGCATACTAATGATTTTATAAGCATAGTTGTTATTTAGAATTACATTAAGGTATCAAGCAGAAAATCCCCAAAATTCAATTGAATTGAACTCTTAGAAAATTCTCTGATGAACTAAATATGAAAGCAGTTCTAAAGAAATTTAACAAGATTTTAAATTCCAGCATGCCTATTTTCCTAAATTTTGATGTACATTATTCTCCAAATTCTTACAACCAAACATGTCGTAACGACACTTTCGGCGTGAAATTTAAGAATATGTTAGGGCCTTAATCTAGGGCTGTAAATTTCAGCGAATTCGTGTTTGGAGAATTTGCAAATTCTCCAGAATTTGTCCCTTGGAGTGCGAATTCCTGAATCCTCCATTGGGTGGAGGATTTGCAAATTTCACGACAGCTGAAATTCTAAGAATCTCAAAGATCATTTAAGACTTATTCAGGAGATACGAGTATTGAATTCTAACAAAGGAAAATGACATTTACAAATGCTTAGTAATTATGATAAAAGAATTGAAAGACTCAAAAAAAGAAAAAAAAGAAAAGAAAAGGTATAGTTTCTCATTTTGACAAAAGTTAAAGGGAATACTAGCCCTACATCTTCTTTTGCATGTATATTATCCATGTTTCCATTACCTTTATTTAATACATGGATAATGCTTTCGCGTTTTAGCAGTGTCCATGTCTTTAGTGGATACTATGGCGAAAAGCACACAGGATTTTCATTTTTCCCCGTAGAGCCGATTGAGACCATTTGCCAAATCTAATCCAAGAAAGAGATCTTTATTATGTGTGGAGTACTACACCACCACCACCACCACCACCACCACAAAAAAACCAAAACAATGTTCTCCCATATTCTCTAGACTTCTCTTTGCTTGCTCCATGCACTTTACCTTAACAACTGCTAAACATAAATGACCCACCAAGACCCATCCCTGGCTCCCCTGTTTCTTCACTGGGCTAAGTTTCTCTCAATACGGCCCACTGTCAAACTAACCGTAGATTATAATAGGAAAAAATGAAAACGGTAAATTATATCAAAATGACATGTGATCAATCCAACAGTGAACTTTAATCTCGTTTGGGTGAAGCTAGGGTCATATTTCTCATCTTTAGCCGGTTGTGATTTCACGGCCACATTGTTGGTGGCACTCACTGCACCTGCCTAAGCGGTTTAAGCCATAATGGGGCTTACCAACTTTAATGTAAATCATTAAAAATACTTAGTTCGCTTGGGATGTAAATAGTGCGGATAAATCCAGATCCAAATTCTTTGTTTGCCCGATGGACACTCTTAGATTTTGGATTCATACAAAACATTTATGTAGTGGCACCAACTAAAAAGTCGCAATCTAATTGGACCAGAAACATTAAGTCAGGCTTAAGTGAGTACAATGGGATCAAAAGAAAAATAGATGTGTTAAGAGTGTAAATGTTTTATTTTTGGTATAAAGGAGTGTAGAAGTTAAGCTCTTGGAATGACTATGATTTGAGCTTCTGGACTCTTTAACCTTCTCGCATGAGATCAGATGACACCTACCTATTGACACTAAAGATTACTCTCTTTTAGTGTTGAGCTACATTTCGCTCCAATCTTAGTCTTTGTTCTTGCTTGATATAGCACCAAGCTAAATTTTACTTCAATAAGAGCTGTGACAATATAAGTAATCACTTGGAAGTTGGAAACCATGCAACTAAAATAAAAACAAAAAAAGCGAGCTTCACTAAAATAATGTGTTAAATCTGACAACTTGCATCTTGCATTACTAATGAATTATTAATTAAGCTATTTAAAATATAACTCCATTTATGCGCGTTGTTTGTCGAAAATTACTTATATAGTAGTGTAAAATAAAGGGTCAATAATTCACAATATAAAAAAAAAAAAAAAAAGAAAGAAGAAGAAGTGGAGTAAAATAAAAAATTATTATAAAATGCCAACAGTCTGTAATGGTTGCCTTCACTCAACACCTTCTGTGAGTAACCCATCCATGTGGGGCCCATCACAATTAACCATTTGTCTTTTATCTCCATATCAGGCCTCTGGGGCACTACATATACTTTATGAGTAATCTGACTGCTTTATTAGTAATCTGACTGCTGCAGAAGCCCTGGGGCTCATTGCCATATATCTTTATGAGTAATCTGACTGCTTTATTAGTAATCTGACAGCTGCAGAAGCCCTGGGGCTCATTGCCATATATTTCTCCCCACTTTTCTCCATTGTGGTTATATGCACGTCGTGTGGACGCTACACTAAATCAAGGAAAGGGCAAAGGCACAAAGGTGCAAGGTGCATTTTATAAAGGTGGTGGATACTGTAGAGTTGAGGTAAGCCATCATAACCAGGATCTTTTATTTTGTTTATGAAATTCTCATCCTTTCTCTTTTTCTTTATAACAGAGTGTGTCCTAATTCTTTGAGTCAGAATTATTCCTGCGAGTCTACAAGAAGTCGGGTAAATCCCATGAAGCCCCAGTGTGGTCGTACAGTTTAGAACCCTCAACTTCCAGGTCATTGACTCTCATTTTCTATACATATTCTCATTTTCTCAAATATAAATGGTACATTTCTCATATAATGTTCTTAATTTCTTTTGATGAAACGTGAGGGTTACAGGTTACTTCCTGCCCAAGATGGAGAACCCTTCTATAACCAATTAAGCCTATAAAATCATTAGTGAGACCACTTGTAAAATCTAAATTATTCAAAATAAATACTCTATGTGAGGTAGTCAAATAGAAGTTGGACCCACACTAATTACATTAAAAAAAAAAAATGGATATAGATACACAAAATAAAGAGGCCAACATCACATCTTTTGCACATTACAAATCTAGTGACTAACCCTTTCCTTCCAAATTTAAAAATAAGAAATCTCTTGACTATCCAAGTGAATTTGACTCAAAGCCAAGATTGATAGAAACTTTTATACTTTATTATTATTTTTTACAAATATTACTTCACTGATGCCACATATTGTAGTTAGAAGGCCCTTTTCTTTTCTCTTATTTTTCTTCCTTTTTTTCACGAGTGATTTAGATTTTAAAAATAGGCCCTGCTTATGGATTATTTATATCAAAGGTTGGATTCCTAGGAAATAGACCCATACAAGGAGAGATTAAAAGGGCGTAAAAGAAGCCATCACACTCATAGTTGAGTGGTGTTGGCACCTTAGGGCCCGTTTAGCATCAATCTTACATTTTTTCCAATTTTGTACTCGGATTAGGTTATGCTAAGATCATGTTGTGCCGAGACTATGCTCTGCGAAACTTGTTTGGCATCATTATATTAAATTACTCTACTGAGAATATGGTGTACGGAACTTGTTTGGTTACATTATAAAAGTTTTGATCTAAGGAGCGGACGTCTGATTTACAATTTGAGACCCACCTTTTATTGTTTATGCCGCTCTATTATTATCATACATGGGACACACCTGTAGTAATTACAATGTGGCACCCACCTTTAAAAATTAAAATATGGAATCCATTTTCATAAGATTTACAATGTGGGCCCACCTTTATAGGAATTATAATGTGGGGGCACTTTTTTGTGAATGTAAATTTGTGACCCACCTTTAAAAATTACAACATGGTACCACATTTAGAATTATAATATGGGACCCACATTCATAGGATTTATAATGTGTACATTTTGTGGTCGTGACTAGCTATGTGACCCACATTTATGAATGACAAAGTGGAGCCACATTTTTTATGATTGTGGACACATGACCCACCTTTAGAAATTACAGTGTAGAGCCCACCTTTATAAATTTGAACAAAGGGCAACACATTCATAGGATTTACAATGTGGGCCCACCTTATATGAATTATAATGTGGGGACCCATCTTTTTTGTAATTGTGAACACGGGACTCACCTTTAAAAAATTACAATATGGTACCCACTTTTAGAAATCTGAATATGGGCCTACATTCATAGGATTTACAATGTGGTTCCACTTTTTGTGATTGTGACCAAATGACCCACCTTAAAGAATTATAAAATGGGGTCACATTTTATGTGATTGTAGACATGTGACCCACCTTTATAAATTATAACGTGATGCTCACTTTTATAAATTAAAAGATAGGGCTCACATTCATAGGATTTTTAATGCAATCCCGCCATTATAGAATTATAATATGGGCCCACCTTTTGTGATTGTAACAACGTGACCCACTTTTAAGTATTATAAAGTGAGGCTACCTTCTTTGAGATTATGAATATGGAGCCTACCTTTAGGATAAAGCAGATGATTTACAGTATTTAAATGACATTCTTTAAAAGATAAGAGATAAATAAGAAACAAAAATTGTTTCTTAAAAAAAAAAAAAAAGTTTTTTCATTCCCACTTTCTTATGCCAGCGATATAAGATTTTGAGATTCATTCCCGTTAGATTAAAATTCAAAATAATGATTTACACATATTAAATATATTTTCCACAACCTTATATCAAGGGAACATTGGAACATCATACTAGAACGATGCCAAAAACGCCCTTAGTTTCACAAACATGCAGCATTGATACCCATGGATCAATCTGATGGTCTTAAGTTATGGAATCACCCCTGGACCCATAGCCCAATATAGCAAAAAAAATAAATAAATAAATACAAGAACTAATTAAAAGAAGGAAAAGAAAAGGGAATAAGAAGGTGAGGAAAAACGATAGTGGTGGTGGCGTTTCGGTGTCTCTTGCACACACTCTCAAAGGAATTTAATAACAATTCACCCCCTCCAATTGGATTTTGTTGGTGAACCTTATCTTCCAGTGGATTCTCTTAAGATTAGCTTCACATATCCGGCATGGATTGTGACTGCTAGCGATTGATTTTGAAACTCGAATTTGGAAGGATCAGCCACTGCCACTGCCACTGCCACTGCCACTGCCACTGCCAGCCCCCCACATTCCTTTCCTTCCAGTAACTACAGTAAATTCACTCACCAGTTGCCCAACTTGGAAAATATACCATCCTTCCAGCTTCATAGTCCTCGGGAGCACATAATCCAATGGTTCATATGAAAGGTCGCACTTGTCGTTGGTCTCACTCTCACCCAATGGGAGTTGCACACACAACACAGGTGTCAGATCTGCTGGACCATCTAATTAAGGTAGTACTTCTCAATAACAGCTGGAATAAACCAAATCACCAATGCATTGCGGACCACTTGAATTTAATGGAGAAGAAGCAAAGGTGTTCCATGACAACTTCTGCCAAATTGTGTCTCGCAATGAGTAGACTACATGTGGGTCTAGGTGCAAGCATGTAGTGGCATCAAAGGGAAGGAGGATCCCAGCCAATCAAATACAAACCTGCAAATCATCAATGCAGCCTCATACCTTCTTTCAAGTGTTGACAAATAATGACATTCAAATAGCCAATTTGGCTCATTCAATCTGCCCATCCAATGGTGGATAATTAACAATGGCTTTTAACACAAAGGCCCATCTATGGTCTGGCATTTTGGATTGGTGGATGGGTCATCAGCTATGATGTACGGATATTTTCAAAAATCAACAATACATTAAAATCCGTATCTTTGCAATGTTCACAATGCATCATGATTTCCAACAACAAAATTCTTGTTATGGGCTAGAGAATAAGTAACAAGTGGGGCCCTCAAATCAGTGTCTTAATCCATAATTCCACAGCTATCATGGCCCACCTTTGATGATCCGTGAAGAAATCTTCAAGATTGGAATGTCACAACTGCCGACAAATTTTTTTCAAAAAATAAAAAAATGGCACATGTTCCATCCACCACAGTGGGGCCACCATATCCCCATGTTTTGGATAACCGAAATACAGAACCCCTGGTCCTCTCTCGTACAAACCTGCATGTCCTCGGGACGAGCATTGCGTGGCCTTTTTTTTTTTTTTTTTTGAGTTTGGCCTTCCTGAGATTCTCGTGGTTCTTTCCCCTCCACGCTATTACAAAAAGAAGAAGGCAGAAAAAGGAGAAACGACCAAACAAAAGTGATTTTATCTTCCTTTGGTTATGAATCACTTCTCCTTTTATGATATCTATCTTGTTTCATATGTCACATGTGAGAAGATAAGGACTTTTGTACTGCTCCCATGTACTGTGTACCTCATATATTATCCTCTCTCAAGTCCCACCATACTCATGAAAACAATTCAATTTTCTACTGCCCCTCCGTTTTCCAGGGGACTTCCTCTTTTCTCTGTTTGGGACATTGAAATGAAGTGAAATAGAAAGTAAAGAAAGGTTCTTTCATCAAATCAAAGTATCCAAATAAAATAAAAACTGGAGGTGCAATGCAATCATAGAAGGGAGATAGTGATTCACTTATTATTATGGGAGACTCCCATTTGGCAAAGGGTCGCTTTGGGGGTGCTGTGACTGCTGGAGCAGCGCGTGATAGACAGATCTAAATGCGACATTACGCACCCGACCAAATCGAACACTGTGAAGGAGATAAGTGTTGAGTCTGACAGCCACTAAGTTGAGGGAGAAAACAGTCCTCTAAACAATTTTGTGTTTTTGGTTATTATATGGCCATTTATAGAGAGAGAGAGAGAGAGAGAGAGAGAGAGAGAGAGAGAGAAGTGGGAAAGGGATCAAAACTAAAAAGAGGGAACCTTCTTGTGATTTCAGGAAGTGAAGATTTTTGAGGTGACAACAACACCCACACAAACACTGCATGCTTTCCAATCTATTCTGGAAGGGTACTGCTCTTATCCTCTGCGAGAAGAGTGAGGTGGGGCCAATGGGTAAGTGATCGAGTCAATAGGATGACGTGCACCACCTGAATGGATGATATATCGTACATGACTCAGCTTGGATTTACTGAGTGGCCTTGGAGGAACTGGCATTTAGAGCGTTTCTTTATCATGAATTCTCACATAAATGTAGATGATACTGTCTATGGGAATTCTGAGTTCTTGATTTAATTTTGAAGGGTGGGAATTAGCTAAGCTATTATATAAGACTTTAACACATTTGGGAATTTCACTTCGATGAACAATATTTAGAATTATCAGAATGCTAAAAATAAAATAAAATAAAATAAAAAATTCTTCAAATGCTTTCAACCAAATATGCCATAGAGTCTCAATCTCTTGTCAACCCACACACTTCCCCTAAAAGGGTGATGTGTGAAACTCCACTGTAGGTGCATTAATTGATAATTTACACTATTCAAAATGAATGCAAACCCTATGCCTCAGAGTACTGATCTCCCGTCCACCCACACACTTCTCCTAAAAGCAAGATGTGTGAAACTCCACTGTAGGTGCATTAATTGATAATTCAAACCATTCAAAATTATATAGGTTGGTCTCATCATAAGATTGAACACATAATTGATAACATGTTTAATGCATATGATTAAGAATGAATAAGATTGTGCTAATCACATATCAATCACGTGATTAATCTTAAGGTTGGACCAATTCACACATTGAAGTAAAATTCGAGGAGATATGAATAGAGAAGATGACATTCATTTTGAATAGTCCATATCATAAATAGGTAGGCCCACAAAGAAAATTTACACATCCCGCTCATGGGAAGCGTGTGAGATACGCAAGGACTCTAATTTTTTGTTTTAAATGTCTTTTTTCTTGCTAGCAGATGGAGTCAAGCAAGTCAAGGGAGCCAAGTAAGATGTTGTATGACAATTCTAGGTTTTTTTTTTTTTTTTTTTTTTTTTTCTGTCTTTTTAAGAAAGTGAACAAAATGTAAGTTTTCTAAATAGTCATGAATGTCTAAAGCAATAAAACCGTTTTATTTATTCATTTGACAAGTTTACCGATATGACTTATAATATGACGAGTTTTCCTATATTATTTTTAATTTGTAATAAATTTGTCTGTACTATTTTTACTATATGACAATTTTATTATGATATGAGATTTTATTTTTTTCTAATTGAATTAGACACACCAAATAATCTATTTGTAGAAGGTTTTAATTGAATCCGCTATTTCAAATAGATTTGTTTGGATTAACTGCTTTTCAAGTAGATAAGGCTTGCCAAAGAGACCCCAATACATGAGGATTAATTTGTTTGCTAGAGTTTCTAAAGAAATTTCATGTATTGGATATTTTTTTGTTAAGAGTTTCTAAAGCAACTTCATGTATTGGAATCTCTCACTACAATATTAGTTGTTTATGAAGAAATTGATGAAATTTATTATTTGAATAGTAATCAATATCATACTCATCATCCTCAAAGCCTTGTCCTGCAACTATATTTCCATTAGCTATATGAATTCTGATTCACCATCATTGTCTGATTAATGAAATCCTCAACAGTCATCCTTTTGAAAATGCCATTTTTTTACCATTAAAATTCTTAAATTTTCAGCATCATGGATATTAGGGTGCAAGGGAAGATTTGAAAACCTGCTGATCAGGGACTGTATTATAACCCTCCTAGTTAAGAATTTTCTAAATTCCAGCTAACAATACCACTTTGATTACATACATAAAAGCTCAAAAACGAACGCCCTCCCATGCTTATGTATGTACCTGCTGTCTTTATATTTCACCTCGATAAGATTTTGTCACACCACAAGATTGAGCATATATGATTAAAGGATAAGGTTAGCCTTCCCCTCACACAAAAATGACCTGGGTCCAACTTCTGCAGCTGTAGGTAGAGGGGAGAGCTCCATTCTCATGGAAGCATGATGGGTTGTAAGGCCTGGAGCACATAGGACCTTACTAGAGTAGGCTAGATTAGAAAAATCATGTAAGATTGACATACTAGAGTGGGCTAGATTAGAAAATAATGTAAGAGTTTTTTTGTCCACCTAAATTGATCATGTTTTCATAAACCTAACACACAAAAGAAAAGGGAAGCTGGGGCATGCTTTGCTTCCCTTTATCATGTGTTGGAAGTGTGAAAGAGGTAAGTGGGATTGGCAAATTGTCTTTGTAGGACCCAGTGGTACGACGTGACACCAACGTCTCAATCATCAAATATTAATCATTATATGTCTTCTTCTTCTTGGTTTTTTTTGTTAATTTTTTAAAACTATCTGCTCTTCTTTCCAATTCAACTGGGGCCCTTTTCAGAGGACCAAAATAGAGTCATCAGCTCCACAGTCAGCCCACAGGTATATTTCTCTGGAGCATTTCTTGCAGGAAATGAAAATGATTTTATCCTAAAGAATGATTTCTCATTATTATATGATGTTTAATTTGCGGTTGGTGCTTTTGTACGATGTTTATGTCATGTTTGTTTGCATTAAAATACATATGAATTGAATACATAAGGTGATTAAAAATGAAGATCAAATGTGAATTTTAGAAAATGAGCATAAAAAAGCATCTTTTTTTATTTAAAAATATTATTTATTGTTCATTTTTAAAAATTCACCTTCAATTTTTATTTTTAACTATCATATGTATTAAATTCCTATATATTCTAATTTCAAGAAACAGGCTAACCACACATACTACATACAAAAAAAAACTAAGTTATTTCCAATAAGCACTTCTGTACACTATTAGAAAAATGGTCCCATGAGCCCATGACCTTTTAATACTATCGTAACAAAACAAACTTAATCCTGCTGAAGAGTTAATTAAATAACCACATCAACATTAAAATTTGTGTCACCCGAACAATATTTTCACACAACAGTAATACTATCAGAACATATAGATGACAAGGTCTATTAGGGTTCACACTGGGCACAAACTCTAATAGACCATGAGTTCCCACCTATGATTAACATGTGGGCTTCATCACAATCAACCATAGGATCCAACATTTGAATGGTCACAATGAAGGAAAGTTCCATGCTGAACTCTTGGGCTGAGAGATTACTTGGTAAGGGACATCAAAGTCCACAAAGGGAGAAGTGTGGTAGCTAAGTTCGAGCTCTGATTAGTATAAGGAGATATCTTCATTTTCAGAAAATGAAAGTTAAGGTAGCTTAGAAAGATAGATTACGATTACCCAAAAAAATCTACTCTCGTAATCACAATAAATTTAGAGAGGCACAACTTGCAAAACAGATGTTGATGATATGCTTAAAAAGTTATTATTTACATGCAGATCTAATTAATACACACCGGCATCCAGATGTAAAGTCCTTTTCTGTCAATTTATCATGATCACAGATCCCATGCTTTGACCGTTTCGTTTCTTTTCCTTTCTTTTATATGAAAATTCTTCTTCATCCTCCCCATCATCATCAAAGCCTTAATTCTAATTTGAGGTGGGCCTAAAGATTTGTTTTTTTTAAATGAAGAGTACTACTATGTCTAAAGCCAGTAATATATATCTACAATTTCAATCTTTCTCCTTATCACCACAACTTCCTTTTGTAAGAATTGTTTATTGAATATTAGAAAGGGTTGTGGTGGAGGGTTTCCTTTGGGGCGTCTAATCTAGATTTTGTCAGGAAGTCTCACATTAAACACCAAAATACAAATCCAAAAGAATCTCAACTCCTAAAATAAGATGATGATGTTGAGACACTGAACGGTAGCGTTTTTCGTTTGGTAGTCTCACTGTCCCTGTCCCAGTCGCTGTCAGTTCCAAGGCTCTCTCTGTGTGAGGCTTAGTCCAAAGGTCGCCCGGCCTGGGGCACATTGGGCCGGATTTCAAATGTGCGTTTTTTAGGCCTATCAGAATGAACCCTAGCCTGATTTTATGGGTCAGTACTAAAATAGAAAAATAACCATTTTTTCTGGAGTTTTGGCCAAGTTAACTGAGACAAAGCAAGTCTAGGCAAAACTCTTAATACCTTTTTTTTTTTTTTTCCTCCTGCTAGATTGGGGTTTTGCTACACTACTCTTTGTGATAACCTGCCTGCCGAAGGATTGATCCTTGCAAGACTGTAAGATGAGACAACCTTAAGGCCTTAACCACTGGGTTATCTCATGTTTGCCTTTAGACCTTTTCATTAATCCATAGAAGACAAAGTTCTTTTATCAATTTAGGAGAATGAAGGGAATGCAAGAACTAGGAAGCAAGTAGGTACACTATGAAAATGAGTTTTTCAACAATCTATAGTTTTTGATGGTCCAATTGGTTGACCTTGGAGTGGATGGGCCGATTCAAGTTTTAAAAACTACCGGTTGGACAATTGGAAAGCTTTAATTAGTGGCCTTAGCAAAGAACAAAAATAGGTAAGGGCGGCAACAGATTGAAGTAAGGGCCAGGTTTGGGTTGGGTTGACTATAGTGGGTATATATAAGCTCAACCCGAATCTAACCCACTAAATCATGGGATTCAAAGTATCAACCGAAGCCTAACTTGGAAGTTCAAGGTTCAACCCGAAGCGTTAATTAATAGGTCAAGTTCTGAAAGGGCTGATGGGTCATGGTGTAATTAGCTGGGCTGTGTCAGCTTCAGTCTAAGGTGGCAGGCTAAATAGGAAGAATCTGACTCAACAGAAGCCAAACTGAAATATAAAATAACCCACCCACGCACCCTTAATTTCTGGGGTTCTGTATGACAGATCCGATCAGTAATTGCCATGGCTGACAATTAAACAGGAGATAATGGTTGATTAGGACCATACGACCAAAAAGACTGGAACAGTCCCTCAATTATCACCACAAGTTGACATGTCTTGCACATAATCCCTACATACATCTGAGTGAATGAACTTGGTTCTAGGTTCGATCATGGCCAAGGCATCCTGTGGTCTAGCCTCTTCTTGTTGGCTTGGACAATTGGACTGCAATTAGAACAAAATTAAACTAATACAACCACACGATAACGATTTCCATGAAAAACGAAGTAGAGAAGAAAACAGAAAGGTAAATAAATGGAGTCCAATTACAGTTGCAGCTATTTTGTACTTTCAAAAAGTACTGCTCACCCAAACCAATCATGGTCGTCCTAACTTTATCCTGTATACCTGGGTTTACTCATGTTCTACTTGAAAAAACCAGCCAAAGACCATTTATTCTCTTCTTCTATCTCTCTATCTATCTATGTATTTTTTGTTGTCTTTGATGCAAGAGGGCCATAAGGACTGAAGGTACAAGAAATTGGCATCGTCACTGTTATTTTAGCTTAATCTCAGTTATTCAGAAGCAGCTCTGTGAGTTTCTGTTTTACAACCTGTTTCGAAGCCATATCTTCCCAAACTCCACATTCTAATGCATCTTTCCTCATTACTTCACCAAAGATTTCAATTAGTCACGTGGTTCCTTTAACCAGGAACCCTTCAATACGTGATGACACTTCTGCCTAGTTAACTTCACACCACTCTCAAAGTTTAAAGGAAGAGTTTAGAGTTCCAGATAGGATGAAACTCAAAAACTTTCCATGGGGGAATTTTCAGCTAAGATCTCAGGTCTCTTGGTGGGGATCAAATGAAAGAGAATCAGGTTTCAAAAGGCATCAATAACAGATATTTCCATCCATCTGATACATACATGTAAAAAAAAAAAACAGAACATTAATATTGCCAAGAGGGATGGGAAGGCACTTGTAGTTGTATCTAAAGAACCAAGTGGTGTTGAAAGATGATGACCCATCACTGACTGCACCAGTGGGAAAAGATCAATTTAAGCTTTGTTGTCTAAAAGTATGGAGAAAGAAATATCAACTGAGCATCGTGATTATTGCTGCAGACATGTCAAGCCACGGACTCTTCATTTGTTTGTGTCATACTATATACTGATGTATATATATGAAGCTGCAATGTTATTAAAAATGGTGGTCATTGTTATTCTCATCATTATTTCTTTTTCTCCGACAAATACTCCCACACACTACACAAGTCCTGAACCAACAAGGCTGGCCAGGTATTGATCATTGGTAATCCCTGTTGAAAGGGAGATGCCTACCCCTGAATCATCAGCGGATTGTTCTTCTCATCAGTGGCAAAATGATGGTAAACTTAAACAAACACCCCTACCCCCATGCCCAATATTCAGTTGGTGAATCCAGCACAACCTCACCACCTCCTGCATGACTCATGGAGAGGATACTGCTGTCACCTCAGAAAAATCCAGAGTTTCCTCCCAAATTTAGTAAAATTGCACTCTAATGCCTTTCTCTAAAGTTCTTTAATGACTATTACATCATATATAGACAAACAACAACGAATTAGAACTTAAATATCTGTTGTTGAAGTGTCTACAACTAAGGCAAAAGGTATAATAAAATAATATATACAAGAAAAAAGCGATCCTTAGTGTAATCCAACAGGAAAGTCAAAGGAAAGTCAGGCATCTCCTCACACCCCTTACATTTGTTACTAACCCAAACTACATCTTATATAATTTCTATATAACTATTAGGGATGTATAGGCGTCTCCTCACACAGATCTTACATTTATTACTAACCAAAAATATGTAACTTCTATATAACTATTAGGGATGCATTTTTTTAATATTTTGAACACCGTATCATAATAATATTTGTCCCACTCCCCTCGATACCGGGGTTCCTTTCTCAATGAAGTTTATGTTGTCTTTCTAACAATTTCCAACTTCTGTACCTCATTAGACTGCTCTCTCCTCATTTACTGTGGGTTGGCCTTCAAGCAAAATTATGGATAACTGAATCTTCTCATATATGTATGGGACCATGATGGTCATCAGCAATGATAGAAGTGTCAAAATATTCTCAATAGAAATGCCAATATGAAACTGCAATCAATCAAGCCATGGCTTCCTTGATGACCATAGATGCAAGGAAACTGCAATCATAAAATTCAAAGTAGAAGGAGCCACTCATGGTTAATGGAGGCCGGCGTGAGTGGGGCGATGTCCTAAGAAAATATAGAGGTGAGGGCTATTTATGTTCTCCAAAAATGTGAAGGATTCAAATGAAGTGGAAGTGTTGGCTATCTGGCACAGCCTTGATCCGCGATCAAAAAATAGATCAACCTACCAAGAGATGGATTGAATACAAAGATGGATTGAAGCACTTAGGCACAACCAAGATAATGGAAAACACCATAATTGAAGAGAAACTCAAGGGAAATCTTTAATTGATACTAACAAGCATGAGTTTACAAAGAAGCCTGTCAATCCTTATATAGAGTAGGATCAATCCCTTCTCTTGCTTAGCAACTAGGACTTTTTAATATTAATCCTGTCAATCTATTGGTTTTTAGACAACAATCATTGCCTGATAGATACATGCCTATTCTTTTGTTTGGAACTTTATTTATTTATTTTCACTAGATTTGGTTTGCAAATGGTCGTTCAGCGGCATTTGTTTAATTCATTACTATATTTGTGAATTAATATATTTGCATTTCCATCCCTGAATTATTGGCCAAGTGAAAGAATGGATACGCTCAATGGATCGGCCTCACAGTAATATTATAATCAATTTTCTTCTTTTATTTTTAAATTTGATGTTTTTTTCTGTTCTTTTTTTATCCCTTTTGAAGTTTATGTTGTTGTTGCTCTCTCGGAACTGAAGTATGTTTGGGAAACACTTAGTCAGTAATATGCCAATGGAACATGGTTACAGTTTTGAATTTTGATATCTCCATAAATGTCATAGAAATCAACAGCTACCAAAATCGTGCAATTACATTTAGATTTAGGTATGGTTAGTTGGGAAACTTCCATCTCTGAATAACAAGAAGCTTTAGCAACCATTATAACACAATAAAATTGTTTGGGCCGTAGTTGATGAACACAAAGCACACTTCCTAGAGGAAATGATGGCTAGGAAGGGGAAGCAAATGTTGTTAGATAAAGAATTAAGAAGGTGAAAACAAAATCGTTGAGAGTTTAAAAGTTGGAGACAAAACTCAAGCAAAAAAGGTGAAGGAGATAATACTAATAGTGCTAAGTTTATTTGTGCATACAACATTGTGAATGTGAAGAAAAAACTGACTGCAAGGATTTGCACTAGACACAAAAGAAAATCAATGTTCCTTACATGATTTACTCAATCATTTAGGTCAATGGAAATGAAGACCTCTACTAATTGAAAGTTTAGCAGATTGAAATTCGTAAGTTCACACTCGGTTGATAAAGCATGGAACAAAATGAGATGTAAAGGAACTTCAAATAGGAGATAAGAAGGCAACATTTGACCTTGTGCGGGATCATGTTCTTGGGTCATGTGGTTTCCCAATATTACTTGTTCGAACTTGTTTAATGAAATCTTTGTTAACTGAAAAAAATAAATAAATGAAGGAGCTCATTTAAGCAAAGGGCCAACTTTTTCACCATGCTTGTTCTTAGAAGAGAAGGATGCTTAGAAGCAAAGAGATGATGGGTTTGGAATTTTGACAATCACTCCCACTGCTCTTTCTGCAGGAACCTCCTAGATTTTAGTCAGAATGCTCATAATTTCCTATTAGTGATTTCTTGTTAGTTTTGGGCCCTAGAGACAACTTTCTATTGGATTGAAGGTAGGGCTGTCAATGGGTTTGATCAACTATCCTGCCTGACCTGAGTTGGGGCTAGGAGTGACACCAATTTCTAGTCAAGTCTGAATTTAAGATAACTTTTGTTACTGGATTTAGGACAACACTGATGGCCAGAAACTCGAGATCGTACATGCTCTTATGGAATTAAGTTGAGGTATTGATTGTGGGGTATCATTACCTTTTGAATTTATTTTGAAAAATTGTATTCACATCTAATGTCTTGAAGTTGCTTTTTGGCCGCTAGATCAGCTGTAGGTAATGAAAGTTTTCATATAGTTTCATATCGATTAGAATCTAGGTTCGATCATGGCCAAGGCATCTTGTGGTCCTGCCTCACAAACATCTGAGTGAATGAACTTGAATCTAGGTTCAACCATGGCCAAGGCATCCTGTGATCCTGTCTCTTCTCGTTGGCTTGGACAAGGACTATGATTAGAATGGAATTAAACTAATGCAACCACATGATAAGGATTTCCATGAAAAACAAAGTAGAGAAGAAAACAGAAAGGTAAATAAATGGAGTCCAATTAGCTAGTTTGTACTTTGAAAAAGTACTGCTCACCCAAAAAAATCCCGAGCGGAGGCTGCTTGTGGAAATCCCCAAACTGCAATGTCGACTGAATGGCAGTTTGGGCCATTGATAGATTAATCACGTGTTAGAATATCATCAATTTGGATTTTGTCAACTTCTAATCCAGTCATGGATTTAGCACAAAGTTGCACATCAGAAAAGGCATAGGCACTGCATTCTAGTTCTGTGCCCATCATGATCATCCTAATGTTTTCCCATATATCTGGGTTTACTTATGTTCTACTTGAAAAAACCAGCCAAAGACCATTTATTCTCTTCAGCTATCTCCCTATCTATCTATTTATTTTTTTGTTGTCTTTGATGCAAGAGAGTGATAAGGACTGAAGGTACAAGAAACTGGCATTGTCACTGTTATTTTAGCTTAATCACAGTTATTCAGAAGCAGCTTTGTGAGTTTTGCGTTACAACCCGTTTCAAAGCCATATCCTCCCTAACTCCACATTCTAATGCATCTTTCCTCATTACTTCACCAAAGATTTCAATTAGTCACCTAGTTCCTTTAACCAGGAACCCTTTCAATACATGATAACACTTCTGCCTTGTTAACTCCACACCACTCTCAAAGTTTAAAGGAAGAGTTCAGAGTTCCAGATGGCATATAAACTCAAAAACCTTTCCATAGGGAGTTTTCAGCTAAGATCTCAGGTATCTTGGTGGGGGTCAAATGAAAGAGAAGCAGGCTTCAAAAGGCATCAATAACAGATATTTCCAGCCATCTGATGAAGATGATGAATAGGCAGGCAAGCATACATACATGAAAAAAAGAACATTATTATTGCAAAGAGGGATGGGAAGGCACTTGCAGTTGTATCTAAAGAACCAAGTGGTATTGAAAGATAATGATCCATCACTGACCGCACCAATGGGAAAAGATCAATTTAAGCATTGTTGTCTCAAAAGTACAGAGTGAAGAGGCATGTCAACTGAGCATAGTGATTATTGCTGCAGCCAATAAGGCTGGTCAGGTATTGATCATTGGTCATTCCTGTGGAAAGGGAGATGCCAACCACTAAATCATCAGTGGATTGTTCTTCTCATCAGTTGCAAAATGATGCTAAACTCAAACAATGCCCCTTCCCCAATGCCCTCTATTCAGTTGGTGAATCCAGCACAACCTCGCCACTTCCTGCACGTCTCATGGAGAAAGGATACTGCTGTCATCTCAAAGAAACTCAGAATTTCCACTCAAATTTAGTAAAATTGCACTCTATATTTTCTCTTGACCTACTAAGTTTCAACCCATTTAACTCCGCCCTTCTCTGAAGTTCTTTAATGACTATTACATCATATATAGACAAACAGCAATGAATTAGAACTTAAATAACTAAGGCAAAAGGTATAATAAAATAAAATATACAAGAAAAAAAGCGATCTTTAAGGTAATCCAACAGGAAAGTCAGTCAATTTACGAAAAAAAAATAAGGAAAGTCAGGCATCTCCTCACACACATCTTATAATTGTTACTAACCCACCCAAAATACATCTTATATAATTTCTATATAACTATTAAGGATGCATAGGCATCTCCTCACACAGATCTTACATTTGCTACTAACCCAAAATCCGTTTTATGTAACTTCTATATAACTATTAGGGATGCATTTTTTTATTTTTATTTTTTTTTTTTTTTTATATTTTGAACACCAGGGTTCTTTCTCACTGCAGTTTATGTTGTCTTTCTAACAGTTTCCAAGTTATGTACCTCATTAGACTGCTCTCTATTCATTTACTGTTTGTTGGCCTTCAAGCAAAATTATGGATAACTGAATCTTCTGATATATGTATGGGACCATGATGGTCATCAGCAATGATAAAATTGTCAAAATATTCTCAATAGAAATGCCAAAATGAAACTGCAATCAATCAAGCCATGGCTTCATTGATGACCATAGATGAAAGGAAACTGTAATCATAAAATTCAAAGTAGATGGAGCCACTCATGGTTAATGGAGTCCGGCCTGAGTGGGCGATGTTCTAAGAAATCATAGAGGTGAGGGTCATTTATGTTCTCCAAAAATGTGAAGGATTCGAACAAGGTGGAAGTGTTGGCTATCTGGTGCAGTGTCGAACCGCAATAAAAAAATAGATCAACCTCCAAAGGGATTGATCGAATCCAACGATGGATCCAAGCACTAGGGCACAACCAAGATAATGTAAAACACCGTAATTGAAGAGAAACTCAAGCAAAATCTCTAATTGATGCCAACAAGAATGAGTTTACAATGAACCCTGTCAATCCTTACAAAGAGGAGTAGGATCGACCTCTTCTCTTGGTTAGCATCTAAGACTTTCTAATATTAAGAAGTCTAAATAAAATAAGAAATAGCAATCACAATCAACTAATAATAGAAAATTGAAATAATATAGAATTAAAATTCTACAGTAGCAATCAATCTAATTGGGCCTGTGGACTGACCCAATGGATAGGGTTCACCAATGGGCCAATGGGTGGCCTAATTGACTTGGGCCTGGTCCGTACTGCATCACTATTATGATGCTCTTTGGATATTTTCTCAATTTTTTTCAGAATAGATTAATAGTGGAAAGCGATTCATCCAACGCCATCTCTTGGGTGAAGTTCAGTCGGGGTCCTTGGAAGTTGCATTTCCATTTCAATCAGATCAAATTATTATCCTCAAGATGTCAGGAGCTGTTTCAGCATGTTAGTAGATCTGCCCCTTACAGTAGCAGACCCACGAATTGGGTTCTGGGAGAGATTGCCCACATTGGACCTGAAAAAAACTCAAAAAGGCACGCAGTGAATGGTAAAATATGCCCATGCGCAGGTAAAAAATAATGAAGAAATTAGCCCATGCCCCCGTAAAAAAAATAAAGCCCTCGCTACCTTCAAACAACAAAATAATGAAGAAAGTAACGTTATGGTCATTGTCTGCCCCCCTCAACAGAAATCCTGGGTCCGCCACTGGCCCCTCGTATGGCAGGTACTTTAGCAAAGCAAGGGGTGGGCCGTATATATAATCTTAGTGCTATTATCATACAGTGTTAAGCACTCAACATGTGACTCACCCGAGTCGCACATGTCATTGCCCTAGCCGTGTTGGAGCTCGAGTCGCTCCTACTCGGCTCGGCTCAAGCAGAGTTCGAGTACGATAACACTATTCATATGCAACTTGGTGAGCTCCACTTTATTTAGGTTAGGGGAAAACTAAAAGGAAACAGTAATTGAAGTGCTAAATAGTAAATACAATACTGCAATGGTTTCCTTCTATATCTCTCATCATGTGTAACTCGGTCGTTTCTAAACTCGGAAAGGACTCTCTCTCTCTCTCTCTCTCTCTCTCTCTCTCTCTCTCTAAAAATATTGAAGAAACTCTCCCCTATAAACTATTGGAAACATCTCTCTTTAAACATGATTGAAACCCTACTTAAAGAAGGAGAAAGAGAAAAGTAAATGGACCAATGATCAATGGAAAATTTGACTCATAGTCCATTTCAACCATTCGATACGAATGGATGGATGATTCATTCAAACTTCCCACATAGCAGTTCGATAATAAAACCTTTGCCTTACGGCTATTCCAGCTATGTTTTTGATGATTCTAAGATCAAGGAGATATGGTGGTTGCTAACAATATTTTGAGATCGAGTCATCCCTGGGTTCCACTTGAAGATAAATTGTCGCAATGATGCACTAACTCCAGAGGATAATAATTCTAGAAGAAGATTAACCGGGCCATGCCTATAATTTAAAGGCCACAATGGCACAATCACATGTGGAAATTACCCACCACATTCAAAACTCAAAATGAGGGTCACATAGACCAAGCGAATGAATACCTCAGAGTCATAATGCATATTCACATTTTGAATGAAGATCTAAGCACTCAGATTGTGGATGGTGGAACTTTGTCAGTTCCAGCAGTAGGTGGTGCATCAAAGGGTTGCATACAGGAAGGGTCTAGATAGAGCATAAACCTGAGTAAACAAGCTCTTAGTGGACTTGGACCCAGACCCACTCTAATCAGGTCATATCTTTTTGACATGGACCTCATCTGATTCTATAAGAGACAAACTGAACCAAACCAGATAAAAACCTTTCAATAATATAAAGAAACTATATGAAAATGTTTATTACCTATGGCTAATTTAGCAGGGGGAAACAACCTCAAGTCATTAGATGTGAAGATAAATTTTATAAATAACCTCAAAAAGTATATGATGCGCGCCAGATCCAGCAGTAGCTAAATTTTAGGGATACTTATGAGAGTAATTATAAAATTTATATTATTTGATTTAGAGTTTATTTTAATTAGAATTGTTTCCAAGAATAGATTAGGGTATGAATCCATATAAAGGATTGCAATCCCCCTCTAGGGATAGCTCGTTCATTAATAAATTTTTCTCTGATTGAAAATTTCTTTCTCAGTGTTTGTCTGTGGTGTGAGACCAAGACATTTTGGATCCTATGGTTTCCTATCCCTAAGCCATTTGACTTAGAGAATAATCCGTTGGTTATTGTTCCCTTTCCCGCACAACGTTAGTATATAATACCCCACGATCACCACCTCAATTTAATTCCATGAGAGCATGTAGGATCTCGGGTCAGTTTAGGGCCGTCAATGTTGTCCTAAATCCTATCTTAAATCCAGACATGACTAGAAATTGGTGCCACACCCAGCCCCAACTCTGGTCAGGCAGGATAGCCTATGCAACGCATTGACATCCCTACCTTCAATCCAATAGAAAGTTGTCTCTAGGGCCCAAAACCAACATTAAATCACTAATAGGCAATTATGAGCTAACTCATTAAAACCTAGAAGTAGGACATCCTTCTCAGCATCTCTTTGCTTCTAAGCATCCTTCTCTTCCAAGAACAAGCATGGTGGAAGCTATCCCTTTAACTAGCTTAAATGAGCTCATTCATTTATTTTTTTCCAATTAACAAAGATTTGATTAAACAAGCTCGAACAAGTATGACCCAAGAACATGATCCCGCACGAGGTCAAGTCTAGCCTTCTTACCTCCTAATTGAAGTTCCCTTATCTCCGGCTTTACCAACCAAATGTGAACTTACTAATTTCAGTAATCAGTAGAGGTTTCCATTTTCATTGACTTAAATGATTGCGTAAATCATGGAAGGAACATTGATTTTCTTGTCTCTACTGCAAAGCCTTGCATTCAGTTATTTCTCCACATTCACAATGTTGTATGCACAAATAAGTGTAGCACTAATCTCTTTCAGCATTTTTGTTTGAGTTTTATGTTCAACCTTTATATTCTCCATGTTTTTGTTTTCTAGAAAGGAAGTTTCCCAAGTAATCATACGTAATCTACATGCAATTGCACGATTTTGGTAGCCATTTATTTCTATGATGGAGACATCAAATTATACTTCAGTTCCAACATCAACATAAATAAACTTCAGAAGGGATTAAAAAAAAAAAAACCTGCAAAAGGGGATAAGAAAATCAAAAGAAAAAAACACGAAATTCAAAAATAAAAGAAGAAATCTGATTATAAAAATAAATCCATTGAGCTTATCCATTCATTCATTGTGTCAATAATTCAGCTATGACAATGCAAATATATTCATTCACAAACATAATATTAAATGTAGTGAAAATAAATAAAGTTCCCGCACCAACAATCCATTTCATTGAACTTCTGTATTAAAGATAGATTCAATCTATGTTCATTCATTCAGTAACTTATTCATGTATTGAAGAGGCAGGAGAACCAAATTCACAATTCACAGCAACTAAGCCATTAACCCCTAGTTATTCTCAAGCAGCAGCAGAAGAAGAAGAAGAAGAAGAAATGTTTGTACCAAAATTACAGAGACTCTGAATTCTCCCTCCTGCAACAACTCAAGGCGCCCTCGGATCAGTCCCATGCTGCCACACATAAACAAGCTCATCCCATCCCGTGCTCGCCAACAGCCCCTCAACAAGCACGCTCATATCCACACCTACTGCAAACTCAGTGTGATGATCATTCCTCCCAATCAGTGCATCCTCCACTCGGTAATCCCACAAGCACACAGACATATCATAGGAGCACGACGCGATCAGGCTCTCTCGATGCGGCGAGAATTTCACCTTCCTGACGGCCATGCTGTGGCCGTTGAGGACCGACACCGGCGCTCGGAAGCTCCTCACATCCCAAACCCTAATCGACTTATCGACGGAGGCCGTCGCGATGACGGCATCGTCGTACTTGTTCCAGTCGCAGGAGAGGATCTCGAAGTCGTGGGCAGGGATGACGATGGTGGCCGCCGGCTCGCGGATGTCCCAGACGCGGAGGGTGCAGTCGCCGGAGGCGGATGCGAATACGTCTGCGTGGCGGGGGTTCCAGATGGCCGCGTAGACGCAGTAGGCGTGCTCCTTGAAGGTGCGGAGGCTGGCGGGGCGGTCGACGGTCCAGAGCTTGACAGTGTCGTCCCAGGAGGCGGAGAGGAAGGAGTCACGGCGGACGGGGTTCCAGTCGACGGAGTGTATCTCGCGGGAGTGCTCGTGGAGGGAGCGGATGGGGTTGGCGGACGGCGGGAGGGCGAGGTCGAAGACCTTGACGGAGCCGTCGGCGATGGCGGCAACGATGAGATTGTCGTTGTCCTCCGACCAGGTGCAGTCGTAGATGCAGTCCGCGGTGTCGAAGAAGCGGAGCTCGGAGATGGAAGTTTGGGAGGAGGGTGAGAGCTCGAGGACGTGAAGGCGGCCGTTGCCGAGGATGCCGAAGTTTTGGGAGGTGGCGACGGCGAGGCGGTTCTCATAAAAAGGGCTGAATTTTACAGAGTAGCCATTAAAGGGGGTTTTGAAGAAAGGCATCTCGACCAGACCAAATGAAAAAGAAGATGATGGATTTGGATTAGCTATTCTTCTGAATGCTGGTTGTTGTTGGTGACCTCAACTTCTTCATCACCAATTCGGATACAAACAGGGATATTTTCGTATATTATTTGCTTGCCCACTTTCTTTGTTCCGGTAATTGGCAATCCTGACCGTTTAAATAGTGGGCCACCATCTTAAATAAATCACAAGGAGAAATTTCATTGGCTGTTTGATAGTTTGATTTACCAAAATGACCGTGACCGTTCATTCTTATCCAAAAGCTCCGAGATAGGAGCCTGCAATTTATTCGAGGATTGGGCTGTGACTAGTGAGTAGACTTACACGGTCTGGCCTGACGCCTTTGTGGGTGGAACTTGAAAGAATTCTAAGAAGTAGGAGAAATTTGGTGAAGATCTTTTTATCAGTTGTTACTGTGTTTGTGATTTTTGAAATTGAGGAGTTTGGTGAGATTTTACGGAGAAGAATGAAGATTTCTTGTAATTCTATTGGCATGCAAAATTTTTCTCTTCCCGTGTAGCCAATATTAAACAAAAAAAAAAAAAAAAAACCCCCCCCCCCCCCCCCCACCTCACCTTTGGCTCCGGCTCCAGTTTCGGCCTGAACGGCAACGGCCGACCCCTCTTATCCCCTTCTCCTTCTCTCCCCACTGTTTTCTCTCCCTCTCTTTGCAATGTTTCTCTCTCTCCTCATCCCTTTCTCTCCCCTCACATCGACGACGATAGCCGACCTCCCTCCCTCCCTCCCTTCCTGCCATTTTCTCTCTCTCCTCCTCCCTTCGTCTCCCCGTACCTTCCCCTTCGCCTTCGGATCTAGCTTGGATAGGTGAGTGCCGACCAATCCCCCTCCCCCTCCCCCTCCCCTACTGTTTTTTCTCTCCCTTCTCCCACTCTCCCCCTCCCCCACTGTTTTCTTTCCCCCTTCTCCTTGTCTCTCCCTCCTCATCTCTCTCCCTTCTCCCCATTTCTCCCTCTCCCTTCCTTTCCCTAGCCGGCAGTGGATCGAGCAGCTTGGCAATCATTGCGATCGCCCAACTATCCAATATGCCGCTGACTGAAGGTGAAGGGGGAGGTTGGGAGAGAGAAAGGGAGAGGGTGGGTAAAAAGATAATTTAACAGCATTTTTTTTTTAATATGTGGGAAGAAAGAAAACTTGTGTGCCAATAAAACGTCCCTTTCTTAAACATGATGTTGCTCCAAATTTTTGTGATATAACAAATGCAAAGGTACATAGCGAAAGGAAAGAGAAAGAAGGGAGGGGAAAAATTAATGGCCATTGTTGCTTATAAAACTGAATAATGGTATATTAGTATTTAAATTCTTTTACTTTGGAGATGATAATGATGGTGATTTTGGTAAGTTTTACCTCATGAGTCGCACCAAGATGAGGAATGGCCGTGTGTTCTAAGAAAAAATAAAACTCTCTATTCGGCCGGTGTGTTCTAAGAAGAGGATATGGCATCGAAAAGCGTGAGATGCCTACTGAAAGCAGATCTCATCACCTCCACTATTAAAGCAACCATATACTTGGGCGGTTAAGGCTAGGGTTGTAAAAATAAAAATATATAAAATATATAAAAAATCATCTAACCGGCTGAACCAAATGTACTGTTAATAATCGTATTGAATTGAATGGATGGTTAATAATCGTATTTTATGGTTTAGTTATGGTTATTAAAATTGAGAAATTATCAATTCGATTAACCATTTCCTCAAAATACACGGTTAAACAAACGATTATACTAATAAAAAATATTTTGTGAGTTAAGCATAATGTTTTTTACTTCATGTGTATGCGCATTGTAAACTTTCTTTCTGGAGTTATTACGAGAATACAGTTATTTTGTGAGTTGGATTATGCTTATTTCATATTTTCCTATAATTATATTGCATGGTAGATATTTTGTAGTAACAATTTAGACTTTTGGTTGTGTTTATTTTCGTGAAAAATGATAGTTTTGTTTTGCATGTAGAGTTAAATAGCAAAGATTGATTTTTTTAAATGACAATTAACCGTGACCGAATCATCTAATACGATTAACCGCGATTCGACTTTTAACTATGTTTTAGGATACGTTTAGGATTATGATTTTTAAAAATTGAAACCCGTAAAATATGATTCGGTTAACGGTTTTTCAAAATAAAACGATTAACTGAACCGTTATACATATAGTAGTATAGGTAATGCATAGAGAACCCAAGATGACTCTTATTTACCATTCTCACTCATGTAAGGCCCTATATATATTATTAATTGCTATTATAGGATTTAAAGAGGGGAAAAACGATCGACTCAAGGCATCTAGCAGAAAAGAAAGTATATTAGTTGAGAAAAAAAATCCTAGGGCATATTTGTTTGGAGGAGCAAAGTAGGAGGAGAGAACGAAAATGAGACTGATGTGATGATAATTCTTACTTCATAGGTGTTTAGATGAAAGAGATAAAGGGATGATAAAGTCAATGGGAAATGAAAAATATGGGCAAATTTCCCATTTTGAGGGTTTTCTTGGGGTGTAACATGAAATTTTTAGGCGCCAACTATTTTCACGATAAAAACACCCAGAAGAATTACAAACAATATTTTCATATTTATTTGTTTAGAATTAACATATATTCATTACATCGGTTGAAACGACTCTTAATCAAATTGACATTAAACATATTTTTTAAATTAAAAATAGTTATATGCCGAATATGGAAAAGAAAAACACAATGTCAAGTTAAAGTTTCTTAAAAAGGACAATTCTTTTCTAAAGGCCCTTGAGCTTTTCTTTGGTTCTAAAAAACACCTATAAAACCCCCTCATAATTTTAATTTTCTTTTTTAAAATCACTTAATTTTCCCTCCAGTAAATACTTGTGTGCAGTACAGTGATCAAAGGCCTTATCCAACAATGGACTAATTTTTAGTACTTCTTGTGGAAAGGAAAACGCCTTACCATTGAACCATCAATAGATTGACATTTTGAATCAAATCTTATTATTTTTTTTAAGAAGTACCTTTTTTAATATTAAAAAAAAGAGGTATTCTCCTCAATTTCTAATGGGGTTCACTCTGATGCTGGTTAGGTCTCTCTTCAAGGAGTTGGTGCCGAAAAATAATAGTTCATTTATTTTTTACACATTCAATATGAAAATAAGATGTATGAATATATGAAGGTGTCGGATATGAAACCAAATGTTTTGAAGGTTAATTGAAAAATAGAAAAGATCTAAATGAGTTTAGATAAAAACTTTGTGACTAGTAAAAGTTGGAAAACAAAAAAAAAAAAAGGTGGTAAGGAAGTTTGAAACCGTACTGATATTGTACCTGCTCCTATTGAAAATAAAATGTGAAACATTTTCACCGTATGAGAAATATTTCATTCACACCACTCTTATACCTCCATTTATGCATATGATATGTAAATTATCACAAACAACCATGTGTAAGTTTATATGTATGTAAATGGGAACAAATACACAACCCCAACCACTAGTATAAAAATATATCACCAACCTAAACAAATTAACCTTTGTGTATTTTTCTTTTTTCAGAAGTAATAATGCACTAAACCTCAGAGAGGTTTTAGAAAAACCACTGAACTGTTACCTGACCCGAGTCGACTCATCGGATCTCGTTGCCGTGGATGGGATTGGGATGGGATGGGATGGGATGCGATGCGGGTGCCCGTTCCGCAGATAAGAACGCGCGAACTTCGGCGCACGTGCCATCTCTCTACCGGCGATCGACCGTTCGTACATGCCACATGTGCGACCCCTCGCCCACCTGCTACGTTTACATCGCCACCGACAGTCCGCCATCTCTCTCTCTCTCTCTCTCTCTCTCCTTCCAAGCCCTAACCAGCAAATACGAGATCAAGACGAAGACGAAGAGATCGGGTCGTCATGGACGGAAAGGAAACGGCGATGACGCTGGGCGCACGGCCGTTACCGATCCGTGAAGACTGCTGGAGCGAGGCCGCCACCTTCACCCTCATCGAAGCCTGGGGCGACCGTTATCTCGAACTCAACCGCGGCAACCTCCGTCAGAAGCACTGGCAGGAGGTAGCTGATGCCGTCAACGCCCGTCACGGGGCCGTTAAGAAGCAGCGCCGCACCGACGTCCAGTGCAAGAACCGCATCGACACCCTCAAGAAGAAGTACAAGATCGAGAAAGCTAGGGCTTCCTCCACCTGGCCCTTCTTCTCCCGCCTCGATGCTCTCATCGGCACTGCCTCCGTCTCCAAGAAACCCTCACCGCCGCCTCCTCATCCTCCTCTCGCCCTCCCTCTTCCCCTCCGCAAGATCCCTCCTTCGCTCCCCCAGGCCGCCGCCGTCCGCCCGACCAAGGTGAAGCGCGAGCGCTCCCCCTCGCCAGACGCCGTCCCCGTCGACGACTCCTTCTTCCGGCGGAATTATTCCGCCGCCGCAGCTGCTGCCGCTGCTGCGACTGCGGATGCGGATTCCGGCGCGTCGAGATCGAGCACGGAGATCCGGCGAAAGAACGAGGATGATCACGATGATGAGGATGATGACGGCGGCGGCGGGGATGGATTCAGGTTGCTGGCGCGGGCTATCACGAGATTCGGAGAGATCTATGAGAGGGTGGAGGGTGCAAAGCAGCAGCAGATGATTGAATTGGAGAAACAGCGGATGGAGTTCGCAAAGGGATTGGAGTTTCAGAGGATGCAGCTGTTTATGGATTCCCAGGTCCAGCTTGAGAAGATCAAACGCGCAAAAAGGTCAAGTGCAGGTGGGATGATTCATTACTTGCTCTTTTCTCATTGTCTAATAGGATGGTAATATGGTTAGGCTCCGCATCTGATCATGTTTTCCAGGGCTAATACATTTCATTTGTTTTGTTGGTTCGATTGCAATTTTTCTGGGTTGTCATTAGTTTTGCTGAAAAGTTGTTATTTTGTTATCCTTGATACACAGAGAATTTGCATGTCCCATTTCACTGCTGCTATCTTGTTACTGGGAGTAGAGATATAATACTGCTACTTTGATAGTTCTTTTTTTTTTTTCAATTTCCATTAGTTGCTACATTTATAGAAATGCTCTTATCTATTCTTTGTGGTTGATCTCTCTGAATGAGAAATAAGTTGTATTTCTGCAGGCAGTGACAAATTGGGTCCATTTGGTTAATTGGTATTTGAATTATGAGGGTTTCAAAGCAATGTCTTTCTAAGAAGGGTGTTATAAGTTAATGATTGAAGGTGAAGAGATCCACGGGAGGCCACTACACAGTTTCCCCGTTGGTAGAAAATGATTATCCACTCATCGCATCAATAAATTAAATCTTAGGAAAGTGATGACACATTTGATGTCCACTCCACTTTACCTCTCCAATGCTCCTTCCTTCAAAGTAGGCAAACCGGCCCTTCGTGAAGTTTATGGGATGATTCTCTTTTATCTATAAAAGATGTGATAAGTTTCTGGTTAATGTATATATAAATATCTATTACTTCATTTCATTACTTGCTTTGGTAATGTCAAATCATCTTTGGCTGAGAGCTATGATGATTTCTGTCAATGGTTATAAATTTAATGATGTTTGTGAGATAACTTTATGGTTTATTCATGAAAAAATAAGATAAATGCCATTAATTCATCTTACTAATTGGCTTTGGTAATGTAGGATTTTCTACTAACATTGTTTACGGACCAATATTCTAAAAGATGCATGGGTGTTTAACTGATCACCAAAATTTGGAAATACTTTTCATTTGACAGCATGCTCTATGCGTTTCTTGGCTTAGCCCTGGATCCTTGATTGAAAATAGATCGATCTCCAATGGGATCGATCGAATCCACGGATGGATTCTGAAAACTAGAATACATTCACAATAATGGGAAACACCATTATTGAAGAGAAAACTCAGAGAAAACCCTTGATTAATTGATAGTAAGCATAAGCAATTGCAATGAGGACTCATCTATATATAGAGGAATATAACCATTCCTCTCTTACTCGGACTCTTAAGACTTTCCAAAAAAATGAGAGAAGACTAAATCAAAAGAGGAAACTAGCTATTAGCAATCCTAATAACATCAGAATTAGAAATAGGGATAAATTAGAATCACATAGTAGCTCTCAGTCACAATTGGGCCTATGGGCTGAACCCAATGGACCGGCTTGACCTATGGGTCAATGGGTTGGCCCGGTTGACTTCTCGGTCCTGGTCTGTACTGCATCATTTCTTCACGCTGCTCTTGTATCTTTAAGTTATGAGACCCACCTTGCAGTTTGCCTTTTCCCTCTGTTCCACCATAGAACATCCATAAGACACTGCTGTTTTTCTATATTGCTCTTCTATCTTGAAGTTATGAGATTCACCTTGCAGTTTGCCTTTTCCCTCTGTTCCACTGTAGCACATCCATAACTTTGGATATTTGGTCTAGCATAGGCATGGTAGAAAAGAAACTATAAGGTGTTATGGTATTGTGTGGTAGAAGTTATCAACAGTTAATGTTTGGTCACTTTGGCTTTTGTGATGAGTGATGACAGGATGGGCAGATAGTTTGTCCGCCTTTTCTGCTTCTGTGTTTTCATTTTTTTTATCCACTAGGGAGTCGAACTTATGTTATTTATTTTCATGTTCCAAATAAGACCAAATTTAGCTGTGTTCAATGTACTTGTCTGGTGTGTTGTTTAGGATCCAATTGTGCAATAGTATGTTGTATAAACCCCTTTGAACTGTTGGTTGTAAGTGGAAATGAAAATTGTGTGGCTACACGTTCTGTAACGTATTCCCATGGGGCACGTGCCATCTGTTTAGTAAGCCAAGCCATGCATCCGGGACCCACTAAATATAGGTTATAGTCTATTTATCATGGGGCCTGTTTGACAAGCTGCCTGGAATTTGGATCTTATGCATTCTCCAACTTATGGGAACTCACGTTCAAGGGTGGGCAAATTGCAATCCTTTGGTGATAAAACATATTTTTCCCCTTAAATGTAAATGAAAGGCATGTAGCATTTGCCAATGATTAGCATGTCATCCATCATGTCATGACAATGGAAGGGTGGTCATACCAGGTTCCCTCTCTTGCTAGCATCAATATCCGTTCTATGAATGTGGTTAGTACTCAAATAGAAATTGAGCCTTAAGAGAGCCTGTGGGTATTTTCTAGGAAGAGATTTTGTTGACGGCAAGTCTCAGGATGTTATGCTGGACAGTGGACAGACATGAATGGTGGTGTTGGTATTGATACATCAATGAGTCAGACTGAAGATGCAAAGAACTTCTCATTTCTCTCGTCCTAGCATTCAAATTTAGAAAAGTATGGTAGTATGTGAAAGATTGTGTAGGTGATGGGATACTTGGCACACAGAATTTTGAAATTTAACCTTGATTTACATGGTGATGGTTTTAGCGGAAGGCGTTATCCTTTTACTTACGATCAGGGATCTTACATTACTATGCATGACGTGATTACTATGATATTGCTTGGCATCACCGAGAGTGAGAAATCTAAATCAGATGATACTTGGTTTTAACTCCGATGAGATTTAGTTAAATTTAATTGATCTATATATTGTGTATATATATATATATATTTGTTGGTATGGCATGTGATTCTAGGCATTTGGGACCTTTGCGCTCTGCTATGCCACTGGCTACCTTCTTTGTGGATTTAAGGACCAACCATTCTGTTCCTTTTACGCTTGTTTTGGGACATTTAAGCTTGAATTTTCTCTTTCTAAATGTCTGTCCTTCTGTAATCTGTATTACATCTGTAATGTGCCAATAAATATGTGTCCTTTTAAGTGTATTAATAGAGGCTGATCTAGTGGAATATGCTTGTGATTGAAGTTGAGATAAATGAGCTTGTTTGGGAACCTTATCTCCTTGCCTTTTACCCTTTTTTTATTACTTTTTTATTTGAAATAAATTTCATCGACTAAAGAGACATACCGTTTGCAAGGAAAGATCATCTCCTAAATATGATATTGGGATGCACAAAAAAAAAAAAAAAAAAAAAAAGAAAAAGAAAAAAAAAGGTGCAAAATTATCATGCAATCACTATCAAGGCCTGTTTAGCCAAAACATGGGCAGCCGTATCAGTACTCCTATTTACCTGCTGATAAGAACATTTCCTGCTGATAAGAACATTTCACTGAATCATCATAAGTCCCAAATCCTCTCCATAAGACATTGCCGTGGGATAAGCCTCTTCTATGTGGTTCAGTTCATTTCCCTTTCTGAATCTCTTTCGTCAGTTGACCTGTCAAAGTTCCTTTGAAAATCTTCTATGCTTGAACTCCCACCACGATAGTTTATTTAATCCTTACTGAACTTGAAAAGAACGAAACGTCTGCTTTCTCAGTTCTCAATACTCCCTCTATTCCAGTGTTGCCATGCTTACCTCTTGTGGGCTTGCTTCATGCCACACCATCAACTTTAAGTTTTAATGACTTGCTTTTAGGAGCCAAGCAATGTTAGCTCTTTTCTTACTTTCTCTACCAATAATCAAAGCTTTTCAATTGCTTATGATATCAGACACTGTTATTCATTTATATTCTTTTCTTGACATTGCCCAATGTGCAAATCTTGCTTTAACTAGCTCCGTGCTTTCCACCCGACATTCTTTTTTTGATAAATATTTATTGTTCCTTTGTTTTTAATAATGACCAAAAACTGTTTCTCATAGCTTATTGACATACAATACAATGCGTCAAATCATAATATGATGGTACTTCTTTCAAAGTATTTAAATCAAGCTTTGCCAAACACTTGGAAAATCTGCTCATGAATCGTTGCATGGTTGAATGAGTTCTCAGTCACTAAGATGATGTCCCTTATGGATATGTTCTAGGACTTGTTGGTGATTTTACTCGGAAGATGGATTTAGTGATCATAGTACTACAGTAGCTCATCTCAATTCCGTGCTGTTCATTGGAATTTGCTCATATTGTTTATATTTCAGACAGCTATTTGTAGCTAGCCATGTGGAATGAAGCTTTGAAACTGGAGGCAGTTACTTGGGTTTACAAGCTCACATCTGGTTGCCACTCCATGCTGTACTTTCGGAATGCAGGGAGATGTAGTCCTGGCCAATTTAGGAAGTCTTGAAGTACTCAACAATTAGCAGAGTGCCTGTTACAAGTTTGTATGGTATCGTATTTATTCTGATACTGATTAACAGATCGTCGTTCAAGTTATATCAAGTTTTTGTTCTTATCTATTAAGCCCTAATACCACTGGTATCATCTTATCTGTTCTTGTATTCTTATTTTACGCAGCATTACACTGTTTCATTGATCTTATACTGTATGGCAATTTAATTTTCATGCTGCTTCCACTGTCCTCATTGCTACAACTGAGTTTGATGAAGCTTAAAGAAATTACTTTTAGAATTAAGTGTCATCATTGTGTTAAATCTGAATGCCAGTTGCCAAGCTGTTTCTTGTTTTCTGTAGCTTATTCTTGTGTTTACTTTAGATGAAGCATGTACACAAATTACTGTTAAAATGGCCAAACAGTATTGCTAATTACATGCTGGGGCTAAAAACAGAGTCTGCTGGGATCATGCTTTCTTTTGGGTCCTTTGGTGTCTATATTATCTGACAGCAGGTAGCTCATTGTACATGTAAGTTAGGAGTTTAATATATTTGGATATCTCACTTATGTATAGACTTTACACCCTTAACCCAGAGAAAAACCTACATAATTCACCTCTCAAAAATTGTGAGGGGAAAGGTCAGGAATGCCCTAGGGAATCATACCTACAGTGGATCCAAGCAACAACACTTTATTACATGTAACAGAGTTCAGCTAATCAGTTTTACCCGCCTGAGTTATAAGGACACAAAAGGGTCCTTAGACTTCCTTCATAAGTCGGATGCTCACCATCCTTGATGCTGGAAACGGATAAGAGGTACGACATGGATATGGATACAGAGATTGATGATAAAACTTTACAAATGTCTGAAATCCTGGACATGGATACAGATATGAGTATCTTATCAATGGCATGAAAACTTTTATATGAAGTATTTCAGGTTTTTTTTTTCTTTTTTTGGGGAACAGAAGCCCTTTTTAAATAAAAGGGAGATACACAGACAAAGTGGTATGAGAGCACTGTATTCTAATATGAATAATATTTTGATCTTATCATTCATAAAAGAGTTTTTTTATACAAAGTACTACTCTTCTTTAGAACATCTTTAAGCTAACAAAATCATCACTGTTTGCATACCTTTCTAACAATTTCTGATGGTGCCTTTCTAACAGTTTTTATGTTCAGAAGGAAGAAAAGTAATGGGGCTTTATTCAGATACACGGGTATGCTAGGCATATACAAGTAACTAGGTGTCTTATCCCACCACCATCCAATTTATTTAGTTGTAGGTAAAGGGCTGTTTGGATTTGTTCAAACTACTGAAACTTAATCATCTAAGTTTAGAAGCTCTGATTATCATACTTAACCTAAAGGGAAACGGAAGAGTGAATATTTCTCTATAGTTTGATTAATTATGATTGGCTCTGAACTTTGGTAGTTGTTTGTTGTTGAGAGGTAGTCTAATTTGTCTTTTCCATGTGATTGTTGTGGTTATGTTGTGCTGAAATATAGTGGCGATACCCTTTCCAAAAAAAAAAAAAAAAAAAAGAGGAAAGAAAGAAAGAAAGAAAAGAAAAGAAAAGAAAAAGGTTAGAAACTCTGTATTCAGAGAATACAAGAACTTCTAAACAACATGTGTTTGTCTATGCATGTGGGTGGGTAGGTGTGAGCACATGTGTTTTGAATGGTAACTGCCAAGTATGTTTGCTTTTTGCCTAACACCACTGTTCATAAGACATTATCTATCAAAAGCAGAAAGATGTTTCTGCTTATTTTGTTTTGTTTCTTTATTCTTTTCTTTGGCCTTGCAGTGATTGTCTTTTTTTTTTTTTTTACCCTCTCCCTTATGATACATGGTCATGCAATTGATTAGATATATCTGTAACATTTTATGGCAACCATGGGTACGGGTTTCATAGATTGAAGGATCCCTTGGCTTGCGAGTAATAGATGTTTACATTTGATTTTCCTTAGATGCCAAAATGAAATCCTCTATATATTGTATTGTTTTGTGCATCACAATAGTTTTTTTGTGCGAAATTTCTAGGTAGAGCAAACTCTTGCCAGTGGTTGTACATGTGGATTCCAAGTGCGCTTTTATTTGGATATTTGATTAATATTACCTACAGATGACAAGCTGTAGTATTTGCCATTTATGAGTTTGTTCATCTTTGTTATAAAGTTCCAATGCTTGATGGAGCCTAGGGCACTTCTTCCTTGTCTTTCAGGATTTGCTCATCTCTTTCAATATTCATTTTGGTTTTTCAGGATCAATCTTTTCAGTTTCATGCCTGTATGAACCTAGTAATGTAGAAACACTTGATAAGGAGCCTAAGGCACTTCTTACTTGTCTTTTGGGATTTGCCCGTCTCTTTTAAGATTCATTTTGGTTTTCAGGATCATTCTTTTCAGTTTCTTGCCTGTATGAACCTAGTGATGTAAAAACACTTGCTGCGTTGGTATCTCTTCAATTAAATTGTCGGATATAACAATTTTACAGGCAATAGCCAAGTCCTGCTTAACTATTTTTGATTCTCTCTAAGTTGTTCAGGTTGTTCATCTATTTTTAACCAGATGATATCTATATATATCTATATATATATATATATTTGTAAGCTTTGCCCAGATGATTTAATTTGGCTAACATGCTAAAATGAATTGTTTACATTCAATTTGCTAGGATGCATGAGGCACGTTCAACAGTTTAGATTATAATGGGAGTCTATCCTATATTTTTAAATTTACTGAAGACATCAGTTAGTTGTGGGTAAGAATTTGATGAATATGATATGGTGGTGATAAAATGATGTTTTATTTAGTATAAAATGGGTTGCAGAACTACTTTTCCTCATGTCTCGAAAGGGGTAGCCAGAAGGGGCAATTTGTCCTTGCCTTTTTTTTTTAAACCTTTCTTGCTAGTTCTTGGTCTTTTGCTTTAAGTGTCTGGATTTAAACGACGAAAGCTTGAAAAGTTTCTTTTGTTTATGTAAGACGAGCTTGAAATGTCTTGGTTTGTGCTTATTGAAATATGAAAATAAATAAATAACAGAGTGACAAAATAGGATTCTAGTTCTTGGCGGTTTCGTGAGACTTTCCTTCTATTAGCATCTTGGTTAGTTGTTGTGCTTCTGATTATAGTTCTTATACTTCGAAAGACTTGCTCTGAACACCAAAACTGAAAACAAGGAGTGAGTTTAAGACTTGGAGAGAACGACTTGGTCAAAACTTGTTAAATCCTAGGTTAAAATTTAAAATGCAGCTATAATTTTATTTTCTTATGCACTAACACTGAGTTTACATGCATACACTGCCTGGGATGCATCCAATTCACAGAGGTTAGGGGATATTGAAGATATAAGGTTGGACCAAATATTGGTTCTTGCCTCTCAATTCCAAAGCCTTGCAAGTTAATGGTAGTTTAAGCACATTTTGTTTATCTGATTGAATCTAATGGTGATGATTAATGGTCTAATTAGTGTTAAGTTAAGATTATTTCCAATTTATGGAGGGTAGGTCTGTTTGAATGACTTGGATTTTGCAGAGTAGGCTCTACTGGATAAAATAAATAGGGGGTGGAAATGGGGCGTAAATGAATGAAACTGGATTGACAAGAAACAAAGACACATGTAGAGCCCGCATGAAAGCGAAACCACCGCCACCCCTCTCCCCCCAAAACAAGGGGTGGAAATGGGGCGGAAATGAATTAAAGTGGGTTGACAAGAAACAAAAACACATGTAGAGCCCGCATGAAAGCCGCCCCCCACAAATGGGGCGTACAGCGTACATGAATGAAAGTTGGATTGATCAAAAAACAAAAGCACATGTAGAGCCCCAACCGACACCCATTCGTGGGAGAAAATTCTCCTCACACCCGTAATGAGAATATTTACATACAAAAACAGGGGCTCTTCTGCCAAGCCACGCACTTACGGTTGAGTGGTGCTTGGCACCTTACTTTTAACACACATATTCAGGATCGAATCTGGGTCGTCAACTTAAAAGGTATTGCTCCTTGACCTTTCCATAATACATACCTTGACTGGTAAGGATACATAGATGGGCCTCATCAACTGGACTGCACATGAATAAAATTATAGGAGTAAAAAGCTGTAGCAATCAAGCCAGCGTCTCGTAAGTTTTTTTGGTTCAAAAAGTTTACATGGACGAATTTTTTGTCTAGAATTGTGGACAAACTCCTAAGTTTCCCTTGAATATCATAGTGATATTTAACGGAAACTTAGGAGTTTATCCACAATTCTGGACAAAAAGTTTATCCATATAGACTTTTTGATCACCTATACTGGGAAGCAAGACCAAGGGCATCGGCCATCGGGCATCTCCATCAATTCAATACACAATTACATATGGTACCCTATCTACGACCATTTGTCCATTCTATATGGACAAATTTTTGTCAAGAATTTTTGACAAATTCTCATTTATGATATAGAAGGGATAAATGAGAAATTATCCACAGTTTTGAATAAAAAGTTTGTCCATAAAAAATAACTCATGGTTGATTTCTCTCTCGCCGTTGGCTCCAGTTCTCGGGTCCCGTATGACTATCATTATCACGTCTTTTCCTTAAAAAGAAGATACAGTACCAAGTAGTACGTGGGTGGTTGGGTGGGTGGGTCTCAACTCTCAACGTCCGTATCTTTTACTACTGTTTTTTGACAGATTTTGAGAAACGTTCGATTTATAACTCTTTTATCAATGTACCATGAAACCTCTCTTTGTCATCACTGCACGACTTAAAGCAGCTGGTATACGGTTTTTCATGATCATTAATATTGGAGCTCCCACCCGTGCTTCATCTGTCCTGTGACCTATCACGCATCTTCATATTTATTAGGAGTCTAGATTCACTTGTCCCCATAGTGGAGGAACCGAATCCCCTCTTTGGGCCAAATAGAGAAAGACACATAAGGGGGGCGGACGAAAGACGGACTGTTTTTCTTTCCTCTGCTCCCTCATCCACCCCCTATGTGTCATCCCCTGTTTGGTCCACCATTCACCCAAGTCGGAGGAGCTGGAGGGATTGTTCTCACCTGCCTGCCTGTTCAGAAATTTTCAACCACCTTTTCCGCGAAAGCGGACTTTCCATTCTCATTGTGTGTGGCCTTCTATTCTCGTGTGTGTGTGTATGTGTGAGCTTTTTTTTACCCGTGTAAGCTTCTGTTCTCAGTGTGTGAGGGCCTTCTCTCTCACGTGTGTAAGAGAGACGCGGCTACTTTGGTTGGGTTATAAAAAAGAAAGAAAAAAACCTCCCTTGATGAGTCGAGATACCCCCTAGTGTCTCTCACACACTTCCTGTGAGTAGGATGCGTTAAACTCCACTATAGCACTTATTTATTTATTTATTATAATTCAGATCGTTTAAATCGAATCTCATCTACTCTAGTAATAAATCATTAAATTTTACTTCAATAAGAGATGTGAACACATGACTAATAAATTTATTAGCACAATCTCATGCATTTTTAATCATACGTGTTAAACATGATATCAATCATGTGCTCAATCTTAAAGTGTGACCAAACCTTATTGATGTAAAATTCAAGAGAATGCCTTTGGAAGAGATGAAATTCATTTTAAATGTCATATTTCAAGAGAGTACCACACAACCTACTGCTTGGAAGCATGTGGGAGGCACTCAAGGGACCTAGACTCTTCCTGTACGCTAGGTATCCTAAAACTTTATCCAGATTGGAGTCCGTCCGATCATAAGATTGAGTATATGTTTAACAAAGTGATTACCTCAATGGTATGCATTATTAATCATACACATCAATCACTTTTTTTAATTGTATGGTCACTCAACTTCTATTCGAGTGAAAAAAAACTGAAAACACCCAATACATGGAAAGGATGCTCATTTTTAGTGGCTCAAATTTTTTATAGGTGGGCTTCATTGTGGAGTTCCACTCCTATCATTTGCGGAAAGCATGGGGGAAGAGACTTAGGAGATCTAGACTCATTTGTAGTCCGTGTTTTGACTCAAACGGGAGTGATCTATATCGTTTGATTTAGATGTGCTATGTACCAAGTTTACTTAGTTAACCATTTTTATCAAAACCTTGATGCTTTGGTACCATATGAAGTTTCCTTAGCTAGCCATTTCTATCAAAACTTTCAGACATTAATTGAGACAGTGTGAATACTTTCCAATAAGATTAATTCAAGAGTGTATATCCCTAAGGTGAAATTAAAAATTTTCTATTTCTATAAAGAGCCATTTGATATGAGCATATTAGATTAAGCAAAAACAGCCCCACTGATGAAAAATTATATATTATCCTCTGTTACTGCTTGCAAGAATCATTTATCCTTGAATGCATGGGACTTGGTGGCTGATTGTAGACATGAAAATAGAGATTATAAAGGATCGGGTGGGAGTCAAGTCCAGCCAAACCTGTACTTGATAAACAATAATGTGAGGGTGGGAAATGGACAGAGCATAAAGGTTTGGAAAGATAGATGGCTCCCGACTCATGCCACTTTTAAAATTACAACCCCAATGCAGGTTCTTCATGAGGAGGCTATTGTAAGTTAACTTATTGATATGCGGTAGAAATGGTGGGATACAAATCTATTTAGCTCAATCTTTTTTGCACATGAGGCCGAGACTATATTGAAGATTCCTTTGAGTCCTCAATTGCTTGAGGACAAAGTGATATGGGCCGAAACCAAATAAGGAGAGTTTACTGCGAACAGTGCATACTTTGTAGCTCGAAGGCAACTAGGAAAATACAGGGGAATCCTCTATTTTGGGCGCTGGCAAAAAAGTTTTGGAAGTTCTTTTGGAATATGAATGCTCCAAATAAAATCAAAACTTTTGCATGGAGGGTGTGTAAGAACATTATCCCAACAAGGGTTAATCTTGAGAGGAAAAATATAGTTGCAAGTAGAATATGTGATTTGTGTTTGAAGGAGGAGGATTGTCTTCATGCTTTGTGGATTGTGGTCCTGTCCACAAGCATAAAGGGCAAGGGATGTTTGTCCTTCTAAATTTGATGTTGGTAGTAAATATAGGAGGAATTTCCATATGCTAGTTTAGGACATGGTTGATAGTATTCCGAAAGAGGATTTGGAGCTAATTTTTACTATGGCCTGGGGAATTTGGAATAAGAGGAACGACTTTGTTCATAATGGGAAATTGAATGACTCATGGAGCATGACAAAGGAGGCAATGAATTTGTTGGTAGAATTCCAACAGCTCTATTTAAAAGCTAGCATTATGAAGTGGTGTCTCCCTCTTATGGGTGTCTGAAGCTGAATTTTGATGGAGCTATATTTGAAGAGCAAGCCTAAAGTCGGACTGGTAGCGGTCTTAAGAAATGAGATGGGTACTATCATTATGACAATGAACAAAGCTAAGAAGCTAGTCAATGAGGCAGTTGACATTGAAGCTTTGGCTATTCTGCGGGGGATTCAAATGGTATGCAATATTGGTGTGCATGATATAATGATCATAGAGGGAGATGCACTCTGGACGATTAATGCCCTTAACTCATCTACACCGAACTTGTGTAGACGAGGCCATTTATTAGAAGAGGTAATAGTTACGATGAAGTTTTTTAACAACTGACAACCAATTCTTGTGGGAAGGAGTGGTAATGTGCTGTCGCTTACAACTTAGCTAGGCATGCTCAATTTACTGATACAATGGAGGTTTGGTGGTTTATTATTCTTGATTTTATTAAATATAATGTACTTATTGATGCACATTTGATGATGAAATAAAAAACTCTTCTTGTGTTGGTATCAAGAAAGAATTTGTTTGCTCGAGTCTAGAACTACACACACTGATTTGTGTATATCTTATGCTGAGTTAGATTCAAACCTAAGTTTCTGGGTACAGTATAGCAGACACGGCACAATCCTAAAAAATTAATGTGTCCAAATACGTACCACATGGAATCTTTTATCATCTCATCTGGGAAAATGGGTAGCCAACCCTAGGAGGCTACTTGAAATTGCTTAATATATCTAGCTTCACAACTTCCACCCACCTCTAGGCATTTTGTTACATTTGTGTGTGTGTGTTATCTAGCTTCACAACTTCCACCCACCTCTGGGCATTTTGTTACATTTGTGTGTGAGCTTCACAACTTCCACCCACCTCTAGGCATTTTGTTACATTTGTGTGTGTGTTATCTAGCTTCACAACTTCCACCCACCTCTGGGCATTTTGTTACATTTGTGTGTGTGTGTGTGGGTGGGTGGGGGGGGGGGGGGGGGGGGGTTTCTGTGGTTTGGGGTTTGTCATTTTCTATGTATAGTGGGATCCTTTTCTACAAGACTTCTTGCTTGAGACTAGAAAACAAATTAAGAAATGACTCATCTTACTACAGTTTCAAATGGGTATTTGATTATCTAAAAATATGAAGTCTCTCCTTCCAAATAAAAAGGGTATGAAATCTATTTTTGGATCAAACCAGAACATCTGGATTTGAAACCAAATATCCTTACACATTTGACCTGAGGTTCCGGATTGAAGGTGATTGCATTCACATATTAAAAACACATATTTGTTCTAGGGGTCTAAATAACTTGTGTTATATTCATATTTAATAGTCTACTTAACTTTAATTATATTATATTTGAAAAATGCCCCTATGAGAGCATCTTTAACCTTACTATGAGATATAAAGGTAGGGGCCCTCACATTTAAGAGCCTTAACCTTATCTCTCATAGTAAGGTGAGAGATGCTCTCATAGGAGTACCTCCCATTATATTTAGTAGTCATATTTGTATGCTCTAAAAACTATTTTTGAAGCCCTTTTATCAAATTATACAACTATATCCTACATTTTATTTCGAATCCGAATTTGAAACACGAACCATTTTTTAAAGTCGATGTAGGATCCGGATACATCATATAGGTACCGTGTCAGTTTCAAAGTTGAATCCGAAACTGAATCTATAAAGACGGGTATGAGTATGGATCCACTAGTTTTGCCCCGAAACCGACCCGTTTGCATGACTACATCCCTAATATTAAGGTATTTCAATGCATCTTTCATTAATCTAAATAGTACCGTAGAAGCTCATTTTGGGAAGTGAACTTCAAGATAATGTAACAAAAACTCATGTAAAACTTTCTTTTTTGTTTTTCTTTTACTTATATATATATATATATATATATATTTCAGGCACATTCCATTAATCCATACATGCATTTAGGTAGGATGTCTATGTTAAACTAGTTATTAGTCTTGTTCAAACAAGCAATGTCTATTTATATTAGGAGCACATACATTAATGATATTTTAAAACTACAATGGTATTTTCATGAGAAATTTGTAAAATGGAAAAAAAGACATACTATCGTCATTATCAAAATCTTGTCCCAACAATGTTGGAGTTGATTACACATGAATTCTATTTCTCCAAATACCGTGAGGTACTTCAAATATTAGAGTCGACTTATTAATCCTGTAGCAACTCAAAGGTCTAAAGACAAAAGCCCATAAGAATTAGGGATTGTAGTTGTTAAATAGATGTTAGTTCTTCCCTAGGGCTAGGGATGCAAACAGGCTTTCGATTCTCCTATTATTTGAAGGTTCTGACTCATAAAAAATTGGATTTGAAACTTATTTTAAGTTCCAATTCTTAAATGGGTCCAAGTCCGGAACTTAATTTAGGTTCCAATTGATAAATGAGTCTGCTTCAGGGTTCATATAGGTTCTGATCCTAGGATTCAGGACCCGGGACCTGACATATGAGTCTTTAATGTTGCAAACTGTAACTCAAAATTAACTTTTGTTGGGTATTTATATATTTAATCCTGGAGATAGTAAACTTAATGCACTATTATAAGTTGGATGATATCCTTATTTAAAAAAAAACTTAAATGAAAAGATTGAAAAGAAGTTTGAACCAGTCTTGCAACTAAATTCCGATCCTCTAGTCGGACTTGGTTCCAGAAACGGATCTAAGCCCTCCTATCGGAATCAGGTCTTGAACTAATAAAACAGACTCAGAGTCGGAATCCGACTTAGAACAGGAACCATTATTTAGAAATGGGTATGGGTCCGAATCCAGTATACCTCCAACCTAGAACGGTCCCATTTGCAACCCTGCCTAGGAATATCGAAAAGATAGCTCTCAACAGGGCTTTAGCTGAACTAGTTGGGAGACTAGTTAGGAGACACTCTCCTCTCAGAAAACATCGAGTTAAGGCTCCTCGTTTCATGTGGAGCCGGAGGAAAAAGAACAAAGAAAACTCTGAAAACTCACTGATATAGATGTCCATCCATCACCTTACAAAAACATTGCTTCAAAAATCAATGATAATGTTTTGCTGTGATTGAAAAAGTACCTTACCATACCAACCATAGATAGAGTAGGTTGGATACCCATAAATGCTTGGAGTTGACATTAGTTTGTCAGGAACCCCTATAAGTGATCTCTCACACTTTCTGTAGAACTCACAGTGGAGTTCACCTAATAAAAACTCGAGCTATAAAAAATAAATGTCTGTTGCCAGCAACTTTTGCTTTATAGCAAGTTGGTCAATTGTGTTAATTATATTATTAATAATATGATCAACCATATGGTGAGATCAACTCTTCTTAGAGTAAGATATAATGTTGTCTCATGAATTGAGTTGAAACTCAATTTGACGGGCTTGGGATTAGCGGTGGGTTCCACTCCTTCCACTTGAAGGAAGCATATGTGGGAGATCACTAGGGTTTCTATAATTCAATTCATGCGAAACTTTTATCTGATCTGTTTGCAGACATCCATGTTTGAACACCAGAATGCTAAAAAAAAAAAATCCTAGATCAGGGCCATAACTGCCATAACGTAGGCGGGGGCTCTAAAAAAACAGTCGGGTAGAGTACCGTTCGCCGTCCCCACAAAACATTACTTTATGGGAATTATTGGCCATACCAAGCATGCATGCATCCATGCATGTCAAACCCAGAATAATCATTCCATTTTTCCCATACACTGATGATTATTTTTTTTTTTCAAACGTCCATTGATGAATGATGACCCCCACCAAGCAGAATGTACTCAATCCAGACCACAGATTGGATAATCTCAGAGGAAAATATTGTGGATTTTGGAAACTTTGTGCCAATGTATAAATGATAACTTTTCAAGGACTTGAATAATTGAATTGCAATTGCAACAATAAACCATCAATGCATACACAGTGTGGACCAACTAGATGAACGGTTTAGATCTCACCAAATAAACATCAAGTGGAGAACATAGACACAGTAAGCTATAATATGGATAATCTTTACATGAACCCATCAGACTAACCAAGCCAAGAACAAGAAAACAAAGAGAAGGGGTCATGGGAAGGGCCAGGTTCTGATCTTATAAATGTCTTCTTGTAAATCTCACGTGGTATGTTTTCAGCCATTTGTGAGTTGTGAAGACAAAAAAGAGCATGCACTACAGTGAAGATTGATGTATGTTGGTTAGAAATGACTATAACATACAAAGTAAGAATCGTACTATATATGGGCGCCACCCATGGGGAGCACAATATCTTTCAGAATCCAGAAAGAGCCAAAAACAACAAAAAAAAGGTATACATAAAGAGAAATGATCCTCTTAAATTTCATAAAATAACATGAAATGCGGTCTAACATCAATAGAGAGAGTGGGTTTTTCTTCTTTTATCTTTTCTTAAAATCAATGGAGAGAGAGTGTAGACAAACCGTTCTTGAAAGGGAAAAAAAAGATGAAATATTCGAGAGTCCCACAAGACCCTCCCCACTCTCATCGAATGTACAATGGGAGACACATGCAATCCAAGAGAGGTCCATCACTGCAGGGCCGGTCTCATCACTTTCTGCCTGTGTTAGATGAAGGACTACAGAGTACTGGTCTGTGCCTCTGTGTTTAATTTGTCCATACTTACATTTGTCATATCACCATTGTATCCCAATAAATTAGGTTCCTTTTCATTGCTTCTTTATTAAGTGTTTCTTATAACCCGTAAGAATCATTTATCTCACTTGCTTTTGAAAAAATGAATATGTTAATACACAATAAAGACTCGTCATTTCATTGGTGAAAGTTTATTACGCATTCTTGAAAAGGATTAGAAGTGAAGGATTAAAGATAGAGATCTACAAAAGGCCATCAAAGGATGTGATGACACCATAGTAAATTGAATCTTAAGAAAGTAATGGTCCCATGTGATAAGTGGCAAATCAAAGAATGTCACCAATCAACATTTCTAATGTAGACACTTAGTTGCTTACCTCTTAAATACTCTTTCTATAGAAGCCCTTTTAAAATGAATTTCTAAAAATTCAATAGGAAGTATGCAAATGTGTTCAAAGTGAAGAACGATCCTTTTTTTTTGCCCTTTATGTTAACTTTTATTTTAAGACAAGTTTCCATCCAAATGTAATGTTTTTGCACTACATATTTTTAAGAAGGCAATGAGTGATGCAACCAAAGATGAAGCAATATACCTTTCCTCTCGAAGTCATTGGGTATTTCTAACCAATGTATTTGGACATTTTCCTCTTTGAACCGCTGCTCTTAAGCTCTATTTCTTGATATTTAATGTTCTCTGAAATGGGGCAATGGATGGGATATTCTGGATATGCAACCCATATGATTTTTTTAGTTATGGTCCTATAACTCATCAAATGGGAATGCTGATATGGAATGGTCCGGATGTATTGGGGCGTTAATCAGCAGTTTCACCAGTACATAGGGTGCACTCAACTCAAAGTTCTCTTACCAAAAAAAAAAAAAAAAAAACAAAATCAATGTTTTCAAATACTCTCTTGCCATCATCTTTTTATATAATTTTTTATGTAACTTCATAAGTCACACCCATTGATCTATCTAGTGTTCATTAAAGTGATGTTTTCAACTATTAGAAAAGTAAAACACAAACGCATGCTTTCACCTCATTTTAGTTCAACTTCTTCTTTCTAGTTAAGTTATTTTGGTTGCAGGTTATCTCTCAATTTCCCTTTACTGCAATGACAGAACATTCTTCTTCAAAATTGATGTAAATATATATTCCCAGCCCTCAAATAAAGAACCAAAAACCAAACCAAACCAAATCAAGCATTTTCCCACTAGGTGGGTCGGCTATATGGATTTGACGACGCCAATCAAATTTATTTAGGGCCATGTCCTCCGTTAGATTCAAATAAAGAACAAATTAAGTAGTAAAAAAAAAGGAAGAGATTTCAATCCTCTTAACTTATTTCCAATTACTGTTTCAATTTTGTAACCCTATTATTTCTTACTCCATGCCGTCAAATAAATATTTGCTAGTGGAGCCCACTCTCTTAATCGGTGTCAACCCTTGGATCGAACCCTTCATCTGTGATTGGTGAGAAATCTGGATCACTCATGTTATAGTGTTATTCGGCATTGAATTCAATTGTCCTTGAGCACAACCACGCCATCCATATGAGTTAAGAGTATTAAACAAGTCATCAGCTCTGATGGGGGTGGGTTTGATCAGGGGTTACCTTGACAAGAAGTGGGCCTAACAAGTGAACATCTGCTTGACAGTGTGGTAAGTTAACATACTGTCACCAGTATTAATGAAACATTCCTCTTTATTTTTAGCATGATGTTTATCTAAATTGCACTTGTACTACTGTTTTTTGTTGAAGATACATGGCCAAAGTCTCTTATTTTCATGAAGCAAGCAAATTTTCTCTTGTTGGTTTGTGCTCTATTCAAGTAATGATCACTTAATTATCTATCATCTCCCTGGTTTCTTGAAAAAAGTCTGAAAGAATCCACAATATCAATTAACTTATCTGCACCCATTATTTATCAAAAACTTATCTGCACCCTTTTAGCACTTGGGGGATGTTTGTTTGAATAGAATACATAGGAATTCATGCCTTAGGTGGTTAGTGAAGATCTAAGGTGAATATACCAAAATGACTATCAAATAACCTCCCATTATCTACCAAAAAGAAAAACTTTCACCTTTAATGGAAAGTGAATCAAAGGAAGATAGTAAATGAACACCCAGGTCATAACCCTAGTAATTCAAATTATAGGAATGCCAAGATCTCATCTACACTGCTACCTTGTATTCTTTAACCCTCAGCTCATGTCATCCACACCTCACTTCTTTGATAATCTTCCAATGGAGCTCACTTGATCATGAATTTTATTTTAGTGCAAACAAACAAGCACCAGGGGTTTCACCTCTGTAAACAGCATTATCATTCAACACAACCATTTCTCTACAATGAATCTATAGCCAAAGCTAAATGGCAGCAAGTGATAAGGAATAAGGCCTAAACACTTCAATCCAACCACAACTGGATCATTGTAAGAATCTGTCGGAAAAAGGCCTTCCAATGTATATGGTTACCACACAAAGCCATAACTGTCGCCAAATGGAAGAGACTGGTTTAGGAAAAGTCCAAGTGAGTCAAAAGCATGACTACCTTTTACAATTATTGCATTAGCTTGAAGAGTTTGGTTTCCATTTTAGACGGGTGCAGAAAGTGCATTGCTTCATGTGGACCTTCAAGGAGTTCCACATTTCATCCTTTCCTGGCTTTTTATACAAGGCGCTGCATGAACTTAACCACCCCCACATACTTGGTTTGAAGCATTATGCTATTTATCACATCCATAGCTAGATCATTGGTCTCATTTGGTTGAGGATTTTGCATGTAGGGCTATTAAGTGAAAATTAGAATAAACATCATTTGGATTGGTTGAAGCTTTTATTTTTATTTTTTTTATTTATTTTGCAATTGTTTTTTGAATTTGTTGGAGCTAATTGGTGTTGTAAGCTTTATTATTATTATTATTATTATTATTATAGTATTTTATTTTATTTTTGTTTTTCGGATTGGTTGCTAAATTGGTGTGTTTTGTTTTAATTTACATTTGTGATTTCTACATCATCGTTGAGTATCTATTAATAATCTATGGTGTGTGGTTATCTAATATATATATAACCATTCTCAACTCACGAAAAGTCCACCCCATGTAATATTCCACTTGAAAGCATGCCAACAACAAGAGGAGTGGCAGTTGCAAAGTCTCCCTGTGACCAAAGCGTGTGCAGTAAAGGAAATCATTTGATTACGAAAGGTATATTTTTCAAGCTAAATGAATGTACATGATTCACAAGGAGGTAGTGTGTGTGATGAGCTTAGGTTGATCATTGGGGGCCAGGGTGGGCTCTACATGGGACAGTTCCTAAGAGAGTTTCACACACATATTGCTTAGTCTGTGGTAGTTTTATAATACTAATCATCCTCTATATGGTGCTTTAAGCCTGAATTATAAGAGGTGGTTACCTCCTAAGTGATCCAAGTCAGCAAGACGCTTGTAAGAATATTACACTGCAATCTGTAAAATATTTTGAGTTAGGAGTCTGACGTACCTTTGGATAATTTTGCAGGGGAACTTAATTTGGTACACTACCCTATTCATTCATTCTATAGATTTTTAACATATTCATCATGAAGGGAAGCCAATTTTTGCTCATCCCATCCCTCAAGATCACTGATTGCCAAAACAAGAAAACTTAAGATGTAAATATGTTTTGCACCCTAATCAATCCATGTTCCCCTTGGCCTAAGCAGATTCCAAATGGGGTTGCTCAACAAGGTGGTATTGACTCCTCTTTGGCTACTATCTCCAATGTTTTGCAAAGTAAACAGCAATAAATGGTCTCCAACTCCATTGCAGAAGCTAATATGGAAGCCCATGTCTCCTTGTAATAAAATTATTTGGATAAATTTTCCGTTTCATTAAGCTAAGACAATCTTTTATCATGAACACCAGTGAGTTATGATCCTCACAACCTACCTCATGTTTCATCAACATACCAGATAATTTGATAGCTTCTTCAATGGGAATATTATAAGGGGTCACTTTGTCTGTGGTAAGTGGTAACTATTAATTCTTTGTAAATATAAACACCAAAACATTTGCTACAGAAGGATAACCAGCAGCATATTGTTTGGCAGATATGACCTATGATAATTTATAAGTTTTAATACCTAAGAGTACTTTTATGGTAACTTAAGTACCATCTCTTATACTTCAAAGTAAACATCAAAGGAATAGAACTGTGGAAGAAAACGAAACATTGCATCTCAAGTCATTATATAGTGCAGTGTTGCAAATTTTGAATAAAACAAACTCTTGAGCCCTTAAATGATTTCTCATATTACAACTAGGCATGTCAAAGTAAGACTCGTGCTATTATTCAAAACTTGAAAGCAAACCCCTTTCAATAGATTTGGCTAGGACCACTTACATTCTTCAGAAACAGCACAAAACCCGACCAAGGCATTTTTCTATTCATTTTTTACTAGGAATACTATGTTGTAACAATGCCATGAGTCCTTACATAGCTAACATGAAAAGTTTCACCTTCTACTCCACTGAACTGTTGTAGCATGGAAAGTCTTACATTCATATCACAGACCATACATGGAAGGCACAATATCACGAAGATTCCAAAAGGCATAAGCACAAATGAAAAGGAAGCTGAGAAGCAAGAGATTTACATTTAAGAAACTATCACAAATTGAGTGTTTGCATTTCCTCCTCTTTTGTCTTTTTGATCAACCCTAGATAGGACTGGATTCAAAAGGCTGGCAGGAGAAAGAAATACAAATCAAATAGCAGACCTAGCAGTCTGTTTAGACTCCTACATTTTCTTTATTTACTAGTTTATAAGTTGATTGCATTTGAGATTTTAAGACTTCCATAAGCATCTTCTAAGCAAATTATACCTAGCTACAGTGTTTTTAAGCAAAATTACCATTCGTTCATCCATCAAGAGGACTTGGGCATAGGAGTAGGATCCTCGTCGGACTTGTTTGGATTCTTCTTCTTCTTCTTTTTCTTGTAAGGGATCCCGCGTGCCTTAGCCTGGCTCTCTCGCACTTCGCGGAGATAAGCGCGGATGGCACCACCTGCAAACGGGTTTGTCTCCGGCGACCCACCATTCTCTTCATAGGCAGCTCTGAGACGGCCGATGAGCGCATCAAGGCTACCCCAAGCTTGCCTGAGAGGGCAGGTGCAAGGTGCAGGCGGCTCCGGTTGCCCGAAGAAGGCACACCCATGTAAGTGAACCTTAGTCTTCCCAAACTGGTCTAGATATTGGAGGAATTCTAGTACATGACCACAGTTGCACTGGGCAAGCGAAACTGGGGGCCTTTGGTTCTTCAAGTACTGTCCAAAGGTGTTCCAATCCCTCCGTTTTTGCGACTCATAGCGACTCAGCTGTGGCGATGGCTGCACCAACTGCTGCTCATAGACGACCACCGATCGCGATGATCCTTCACCGGAGTCTTTCGCTCCATTTCCCGCCATCCTTGATGACGATGTTGATGATGATGATGATAACGAATTGGTGGTTTCTTGAGCAGAAGAGGTGAAGGGATGGGAGTGGAAGAAAGGGAATACCCAGTGCAATGGGAGAATGATGGGTGATTACATCATGGTCCTACTAAGAGGACATGCCATGGCCCATGGCCCCACCCAGGTGCTTCTTTTCTCCCTCTTTTCCTTCATCTTCTGCTTTATTTTTCCTTTTTTAATAGTAATTTTTAAGAATAATTACATCGTCCTATGTAATCCGCAATTATTGTATGCATTCGTCGTCATTGTCATCATAAACATTGCTAGCATTCCATGTAAAAAAAAAAAAAAAGATTAAAAAAAACAGACTCAGCCTAAGTCTCAACATCAACTTTGTGAGTCTTGATTTTCTCAGTAACTCTTAATAGAATTCACACTGACCAGGTCGAGTTGAGAAGCTTGACCCACTGAACTCGTTGAGTTGGTTTTCTAATCCAAAGTGACCCAAGGAATAGATTTCTTGATTAGTGGTTTGACTCAAAGAGATTTGTTTAAGATACAGTTACTATCATCACTAACATTATTATAGTGTTCTGTAACAGTCTCATTACTGTTTTTGGTGGTATTCTAGACAAGAATGCAATACTCAGTGGCTTAACCTGATCATCAGCAGCCAGTATTCTAGGAAAGAATGCAGTACTCAGTGGCACACATGTATGAGATCTGGGTTTTCCATTAGACATCCACTGACTAATTGTGTGGATATTTTGGCCAGAAGTAATTAAGCTGGGCATTCATGTGAGGTGCACTTGGTTTTCTCACACGAAGTTGCAGATCTGTTGCAGGTGTAAATGCAAATAGGTAAGAGCAATTGAGTTGGAATTTTATTTCCAGTACTGACCATCCCAATCATGGGGAATGGGGAGAGATGAAAACATCTCATGAGTGTACAAATTATCAACCCTATTGGATCAACCTAATCCCTTTCTCTACAGGTTTGTGGCAAATTAAGGCTTTGGATGAGTGTCAATCTTGGGCTTGTAGCAATTCAGGAACGGAGAGTGACACTACCAAATTAAAAAGGGTGAGCTCAATTGATTAAAAAAATAAAACTCATTGGAGAAGATTCAGCATTATTTAAGGGATCAAAACAACACCCTAATGAGAGATAGAGTTGAAGTTCCAATCAATTGGAGCTAAACCCTTTAGAATTGCATTGGTGTGGGAGAGTAATATGTGAGAGCCATGCACATGGTTCTCATGTGAAATTCTTTCAATAAAGTTATCCATAAAACCTATGGATTTCATGAGCAAACCAAAGGATGAGTCCATCATTGAGGCCCACATATATAAGAACTCCAAACCACTGAAGATCAATAATTTCTCTTGCATATCTCTATCTTAAATTTCGTACCAATACTAGTTGAGCTTGCTATCAGATTGATTCAGCATTAGTAGATAACACTTCATTATTTTAATATAATGCACCTAAAATAGTCAGTTATCTGAGCTGGGCTTTGGTTTACAGAAACATAGTTGGACTGGACCAGGACCTAAAGCCCAGTGAATAAATGTATAAGAACATGACCTTGCCCTATGCTACAGCGGTCACAATATCTTTCAACAGTGGTATATATATTAATGTGCAACTTGGGTTGGGCCAAATCCAAACCTGCTGGCTGACAGGACCAAAAGTCAATTTCTTGGTTGGGCTTTTCTGGTTTTGGATCAATCTGTGCCCAGGATTTTGGAACCCGCATGGAATTTGGCTTGTGTTGGATTTGGGTTTCGACCGGCCAAATTTGTCCTAGTATCGTAATTAGGACTGCAAATGGGTATCTGCTTATCCAAGTATCCGAAATCTCCAATTTCAGATAAATCCAGTATGGAACCCTTTTTTTTTTTAATTTTATCTGAGAGAGATTTGGATTCAGATCCATTAATTTATGACTCTAAATATTTGGACCCAGAACCGGATCCTTGTAGGTTCCAACCTGGTGAACCAGATACCGGATAGTTGCATTCACATATTAAAAATATATATAGATCCAAGGGTCTAAAAACATTGAGTTACATTTATATTTGATAGTTCCACTTGTATATTTAAAAGGAATTCGCTGAAGCTCTTTTATCCAATTGTACCAATACACTCTACATCTTATTTTGGATCTGTTTTTTTTTATTTTCTTGAGTTGATACCAGGTTTGGATTTAGAATCCCAATATAAATACATATCCAAGTCTAGATCCACATTAATTTGCATCCCTAATCCGAATTATGCATAAGCATATGTAGGGGTGCTCATGGGCCAGGCTTGGGTGTATAATCTGGGCCCGTTTAGTAATCTGGCTGGTCTTGGATTAAGTGACAGAAAGCCCAAAGCTTAGCCTGATTAATGATGTAATTTAGTGTATTTTATCCAAACAATTGGTAGAAAGCCCGGTTCGGACCGGCCCGGGCTGGCCTAGTTGACTAAATGAGTGGGCTTGAGTTGGGCCCAGGACTAGTTTCTAAAGTTGGGCTATGCCTAGATATGCCTCAGCCTAGCCCATAAACTCCCCTAAGCATATGTGAAAAGTAGGTGTCTGGATTACCCAAATTCTCCCACACGCTTCTTATGGCTAGGAGTTAGTGGATCTAACTTATTGAAAATCCGAACTAATCAAAATGAACACTCTCCATACCTATAAGATATCCTCAAATTTTGCCAATAAAGACATTGGTCCCACCATAAGATTTCAGTATATAATTAGGAACGCAGATTAATGCTTATGATGAGTAATGAATAATATTGTATTAGTCACATTCTTATTCATGCACTCGATCTTTTGGTGGGACCAACTTCTATTTTATTAAATTTTGAGGATCTGGTAAGCAAGGGATGCATTCATTTTAAGTGGTTCAGATTTTCAACTGATGAGGCCGAGTTTCACCTCTACCACTCAAGGAAAGCAGCATGGGGGACACTTCACACATGTTCAGGTCGGATTCGGGTTTCTGTCCACCTGAATACAATTTAGGTCGAGCTTGGGTTGAGTCAGTTCCCACCGGCTACGAGTAAGGCTACAAGCCTATGTTTTTTTATATAATAAGTACATGTTGATTCTTCAAGTGATCTTTGTCAAAATAGGCTCCAAACTAGGGTTATGTGCAAATGGCCCTTTATGCTTTTCTTGTGTCTTTCCAGTTTTCTTGTAGTAATGGCATGGACTTTCTTCTGTGACCACAGCTTTCCATGATGGGCCCCACCTTCTTGTAGAACTTGGGTCATTGAAAATGTCCAAGTGAAGGCATCCCTGGATGGTTGAGATCATCCCATGAAAAATGAAACTTAATCACTAAATATTGGTCATCAATAGGGCCCATGTGATGGATGGTACGGATGTGAATCAATTAGGGAGGAAACCTTTCCCTTTTCATGTGAGAGCTGGCAACATTTTCTTCTAAAGTAGCAGCAGCATCTCTTGATGTTTCCTTTTGTTGTCTTTCCTGCATACAAAAAGGAAATCTATTATTCGTTTGCAAAGAGATATGGGGTGGAAAATTGGATCCTACAATAAGCTAAGCTCTGGGCGGCCATATGTGGACTTTCTCGACAGAGTTATTATGGCAAGAGTTGCTCGTAAGTAATTCCAAAATCAATTGATAATAGGAAATTGTACAAATAAATAGTTAATAACTATGCGCATAGTTAGAGGTTCATGGGTTGCATTTTGCCTCATATCGGTTGGATGAAATAATTCATATTCTTAAATCAAGAAAATTAGATGATTACTATTCTAATTATTATGATCATCTCATCATAGCCTTTTCTCAACTATGTTATGTGCTAAATTTCCGGATAAGTTGCACTTCTTTATATTAATACTACTTTCATTCACATCATCTTTGGTCTACCACGCTACTTTAACAGGCTACTTAACTTGAATGGAAATGCCTAACATCAACAATATGTTTCTATCCAAAAAAAAAAAAAAAAAATCTTGAATGGAAAAGCTCTTTTTTTTTTTCACTGTGAAATATGTTCAAACCAATCTAATTAAAATGAATATTTCTTAATTTATCACCTATTGATGCTAGCTTTAAATGCTCCCTAGGAGTGCATTCGTGCATGGGCTGCAGGAAAGGAAAATGGGTTTCCTCTTCCGCAGCACCAATGTCGTACCTCGCTAGGTAGGAATTTCAGATTCCCTCTAGCATGGAAAACACGACCAAGATCTGACTTTCCTCCCTTTGAATTGTCATTGTACCTTATAACTGCAACAAGGAAGGCGATGTAAAATCCGGTGCCTTTTCTCCTTCCGTTTCTACAATTAAAAGGTGTTGCACAAACACCTCCTAATACACTCATTTCTAATTCTTTACTTCATAGTTTTATTAGATTCTAATCTACTAATATATTGACCCTTGATACTTTGACCAGTAACACTGTACATCACATGGTTGTATAGAGATCCAGGCACCCTGTTTTCTCCGAATATATTGTTCTTGGACAGAAAATTTTCCAATGGCATATTGTGTTTATCAGGCAGGTTGGGCAGGACCAAAGCTGGTCAGAGCATGGCCAGTTTAGTTATTGAGCCAAATATTGAGGCCCGATTTCCTTTTACAGGCCTAAATGTCAGGCTCAGCCCATCTTGTTAACAATTTACATGTGCTCCTTTGAGATAAATGTTTCTTGCTGAGCCACCTTAAAATTGGTCATCTAATCAACACAGACTCAGTCCCAGCCTGTTTAACAATTGTGCCAGAAAATAGGCACCGGACAGCTTATGGGCCTTAAAACACTCCAGTGTGGGGCTGGGTCCAGTAGTGGCACGAAATGGCTAAGCCATTAATATATTCCCTACCCTCTGCATATTCTTTCTTCTCGTTGGTGTTCGTGAATATCTGCACGTACACTTTTTTTTATCCCTCACAAGGGCATACCCCTGACATTTGTCCCCACAAGATTAATTCCTTTTATCTTTAGCTTGTATTAGTGGACAACATCATTGGCATGTTCTGGATTGAACTTCCCATGCATCTTGGTTTCTCTTTTTGGGTTTTGATTTGCAGGCCCATGGGCCAATCTCTTTTTCTGTCATCCTCTTGTTCTCATCTTATGATTCTGTATTTTTGCTAAAAAAGGAAAAAAAAAAATGTTCTCCATCACCTTTGAACTTTGGTGGCCCCACAGGAATTTATTAAAGTTCCTTTCAGGGTTACCCACATCACTAGCAATCCACAGTTGGTTTATTCATAAGTTGAAATTGTTCAAGAAATATTATTTTGTTTCAAGATTGGTATCTTAGATCCTCTTAAATCATGACCTTCCATAGTCTTTTATCCACACTTAAGTCAATGGGGATTGTAATCTATTAAACTTTGAATACTTAAGTCTAAGACTTAGCCTCACTTACAAATGTTTTGAAAAGAAAAAAAAAGAAAAAGAAAAAAGAAGAGTTTGTTGTATTTAATTGAGATCCATAAATATGAATTATCTCATCCTGCTTGTAATAAATGGAAATTATCGTCAAGAAAGAAATGGAAACCGCTACACCGCAAACTACATGTGCAATCTGATCGTCTATGTCAACTCGTCACCTGTGGATGATAGTGTCATCTCATATTCTTGTTTACCTACAAAATATAGGAATTGGATACATCGAATTTCATGGTCAAATAAGCCCAAGGATTAATAAAGAGATAAGGGGTGGAGGGTTTAAAATAACAAATGTACATCTAGAAGTGCAAATCTGGGCAGGCCGCCCAAGCACGGCACAGAAAAAGTCGTGCCTATGCCGTTGACTTAGTCAATAGGCCGACATAGTACGACTCAGTTTCCCCACCTAGGTCGTGTTTGGCTAGGGATCCCTTGGCCTTGGCACGGCATGGCACGTCATGGAAGATATCCATGCGATGCTGGGCCAGGGATTTTAGGTCGAGGCACGGCCCATTTATAAATCTTTTATTTAAATAAAATATAAAAGTGAAAATAATTAAAGATTTATTATTCATTTATAAATTAGATCAATGGTTGTGCATTTAGTTTATTAGTTTCAGCTTTATTTCAAGCTAAGAACTTTGAAGGGCCCATTTGGTAATTTTCTCGTAAAATAAAGGTAAAGTAAAGCATCAAATCAAGAGAGTAAAAATATAAGGGGGTTATGATGGTCCTTTATTTTCAGTGGATTGGTAAGGAATATTTTTTACTTTTTGTGTAAAAAGTGAATTTCTTTTGTCTTTTAGTGGTTTGAAGAGTTGGTTTTTTTTTTTTAACTTTTCTTTTAAAATGTAGGGGATAATTTCGAATTTATTTACTTTTGATAAGACACTTGGGTATTTTTATATCGGAAAACAAATGCACTACTTTGCTTTTATTTTACAAGTCAATTGACAATGGGTTTTAAAAGTCTATAAAGTCTTTTTCAATTTATATAAAAAAAAATTAGAAGAGGCATGTGGGCTGGCCCATGGTCGGCACGACTCAGCACGGCATGAATAAATCCATGCCTTAGGCCGTGCTGGGTCTAGCCCCAGTTGCCTCGGCACGGCCCAGGCATAGATGCATGGGCCAACCCTTAACTCGGCCGAGCCAGCACAACCCAGTTTTCACGCCTATGAACATCCAACCGTTACTTTTTTAAGATTTGAATTATCAAAACAATGGGTGAATATGAGTTTTCTGTTTTTCCTTGATTTACTTTTCATTAGAAGAAACTCATTATTGTAGGAAAATAAGCACCTGCGCACGCAATGAAAGTGAAATGTAAATCTGGAAAGCACATTACCGCTAATGCATAAATTTTCGAGGTAGGACCTACCTTTTGGAGCGCCTGCACATGGAGCATTGTTATAAGCAATTTCTCATTTCTAAAATTCATATTTATATCATAATTCTAATCATTTTTACAAAATAAAAATCTTACAATTCGTATGTGTTCTACCCCATGGAATAAATAGGGCCCTTTGATAAAATCTCTAGTTAAAAAGAAGTGAAACCCCACACTCCTGTTGGGTTAGATCCTGAGGAAACAAACTATATTTATTTTGAATAGATTAGATGTTCATTAGGTGGGTTCCCACTGTTGATCTTCACTCTTTCAATTAAGGAATTTTCTAGTTCAAAAGCCTGAGAGCATCTGGACTCTTGAATTTTATAAATGCGGGACCCGCTCATCAGGAACTGGCCATTAGATGAAGCATCCGGATCACCATAATATATCCGGCCAAGACGATCACAAGAAAATGACTCCCCCACCATCCATTCAACGGATTTTCCACAATTGTTTGACAAAGTCAACGGGAGGAAGAACTTGCAATGCGGACTTCCTTCTTCTCTTTTTCCTTCCTTCCTTTGGAGTCTCTCCGTTTCTCCGGTAAATTCCTTTCTTCAGTTGCCTCCTCTCATTTCAACCGCACGTCCAACTCAACCCGACTTTTTCCCATGTATACATACGCCGTCCATGAAAACACACTGCTCTTTTCTTATTTTCCTACCAACCCAACGACCAAATCCAAATAGTCATTTCTCCCATTGTCTTGAATTCAACAGCAGATTCTGATTTCTCTGTATAAGAGCTGAAGATGACGATGAAAATGGCTCATTCATTGACATTTCTCTAGCAAAAAGCTGATGTGATTATATCCTCTTAACTAACCCCACCCCCCAAAACAAAAACAAAAAGAAGAAGGAAGAAGAACCACCAGCAGCAGCCAAGATGAACGACCTGTTTTCAAGCTCCTTCAAGAAATACACGGACCTGAAGCAGCAGACCCAAATGGACGACGTAGAATTAGGAACAGAAACGGCTAATAAGGAGAGCGTAAACCTTGACAAGTTCTTCCAAGACGTGGAGAACGTCAAGGACGACATGCGAAGCGTCGAGACTCTCCACAAAAAGCTTCAGGAAGCCAACGAGGAGACCAAGACTGCCCACAATGCCAACACCATGAAGAATCTCCGGGCCCGAATGGACGCGGACGTCGGACAGGTCCTCAAGAAGGTGAGGGTGATCAAAGGAAAGCTAGAAGCGCTCGACCGCTCCAATGCGGCTAACCGCAACGTCCCCGGGTGTGGTCCTGGCTCATCCGCAGACCGCACCCGGACATCGGTCGTCTGCGGGTTGGGGAAGAAGCTCAAGGACCTCATGGACGAGTTCCAGGGCTTCAGAGCGAAGATGACGAGTGAGTACAAGGAGACGGTTGAGAGAAGGTACTTCACCATTACTGGGGAGAAAGCGGACGAGGAGACAATAGAGACATTGATATCTAGCGGCGAGAGTGAGAATTTCTTGCAGAAGGCTATTCAAGACCAGGGACGTGGGCAGATCATGGACACCATCTCTGAAATTCAAGAGAGGCACGACTCGGTGAAGGAGATTGAGAAGAACCTGCTCGACCTGCACCAGGTGTTCTTGGACATGGCTGCGCTGGTGGAGGCCCAGGGGGCTCAGCTCAATGACATAGAGAGCAATGTGGGGCACGCTAGTTCTTTTGTGAGAAGAGGAACTGAGGAGTTGCAGGTGGCTAAGGAGTACCAGAAGAGCTCGAGGAAGTGGACTTGCATGGCTATTGGGCTGGGTCTGCTCATCGTTTTGGTTCTGGTCCTGCCCCTGCTTAATTCCCTCACAACGATTGCAACCTTCATTCCATCTTAGAATTCGGAGGACAAAAGACATGGAATTTAAATTCCAATGCCCCACCAATAAGTTTGGTTGGTTTCTTGGTTCAATTTATACAGAAACATTCATATTTTTCTTACAATTGTCTCATTTTCTGCCAATCGTGATATGAGGAAGATACAGTTGCCTTGTATATGTTTTGGTTGTGTGTGATTATTCTTCTCTTTTTTTATTTGTTTCGTTTTTTTCTTTTTTTTTTTCTTTTTTTGTACGATACATGTTATCATCGATTGGCTTGTACACTCAAATATCAGAAAATATTTTTTTTTTTAACTTTGTTTTTGCATAGATTTACATGTCATATTTAGAATTTCATTTGTAATGTCATGTTGGTACAGAGGAGAGGCAAAAGGTTCGACTCCAGGGGATGGGGGAGCACGCACACTTCAAAAAATATATCTACCGTTTTCTAACTTTATCAGTATTTTTTTCAAAATTGTAGGGGCTGTTTGAAACTTTGTTTTTGACAATTCATAGATTCAATGTATTCATGTCATATGACCTTGGAATGACATCATTGTTTAAAAACCCATGATATCATGGGATGTCATTGGTATGAAAAAGGACCAGAGTCAAAGGCACGAAGGTTACGATATCCACGGGGATTCCAACTTTCAAAGTAGGGCTTAATTACTAGAATCCCACGTCAGATACGCACTTCTTTTTTCTATTTAGTTGGTCTGGAATAGTATGGGCTTGGGCTTGAAGCTTTACAACAGATTGAGGAGCCCCGTATCTTGCAATTGTTATTTTGATTCGGGTTGACACAGTATGTATTTGAGTTGAGTTGGTTTGGGCCAATCTTTGTGGGCCTAGTTTTTAATTGACTTGGGTCGATTTACTTCTGGCCTAAGTAAGAATGAAGGGCTGAGTAGCTATTTTGGCCTTGAAAATAGGCTTGTAGTTTTTTTTTTCTTTGGTAAATGCAAGTAGGCATGTAGTTATTATTATCTTTAACCACCATAGTAGTTAATGTATCTTTAACTACCAGGGTAGTTATTGTATAATGATCTTCGAGTCTATTTTATGTTGGAGACAAACTTACCCGTAATCCATTGTAGATACTAATCTGATGTGAAGGCATTCATTATCTCAAGAAAAGCTGCGACTCAGGTGATCCACCCAATCACATCCATCAAATTCTATTTTCTCCCAACAGCTTTGCCCTGTAAGGGGCCAGTGCTCCATCAGTTGGCACCGATTTCCTAGTTTGTAAACACGATGTCTTGGGTCCAATAGCACCGTTTGGATTGTGGAGAGAAAACGACAAGTGGAAGATAAAAACCATGTCTTGTGTTCTTTTCGATTTAAACCACTGAGTTGGTTGCCGACTGCCAAAATAAAAGAACGGCCAAAAAGTTTATTTGGACAAATTTTTTGGCCAAAATTTTAGACAAACCCTATAGTATGCATTGAATATCATATTCTGTCCAAAAAGTTTGTCCAAATAGCACTACTCTCGAAAGGTCACACAGCAGTGTTTCACTGGGGAAATTTCAATGAACTTAATATGGACGACCCAACGCAAGCATCAACGAAAAGGCAGTAACTGTATTTAAGTGTAACTCCACATATAACAAAGTCCTTTGTTTTTACTTCAAACACTAATTCAACACTCCCAAACGGCAACTTAATTCAAGCCACTCCAGATATATTCAGCTCAATACACACTTTTCAATTTTTACTGCAACAAATGTTAAACTTGAACACGGTTACATTAATAAGAGAATCCAAGATACATTTATTGAAGTTTGAAACTTAACATGGTTAACATACTCAAATCAAAGAGAAAAAAAAAACATACTGAAATCAAATCTACATTCTATCCAATGCGACAACGTGCCAGCCCAGACCACCACTTCACTTGTATTTTATTTCAATGTCGACAGAATGTCTGGTAATCACGCACGCAATTGCCTACTTGGAGATTTTGATGAAAGCAACGTGCGAGGAATTGTCGACCTTGATGAGAGTATCCAGCACAGGAACAGTCAGACACTTAGACGACTCCTCCCTATAGAAAAAACCAACGCACTTGCAATCATTGCTACATCTATCTCTGCAGTCCACCATCTTCATAGGCCCTTTTCCCTCCGAGTACTGCTGGTTCAAGAAATGCTCGACCCCCACAACCTTATAGTAATCAACATTCCTCCCACCATTGCATGTGGGGATCTTTGGAGGCAAACAACTAGCGCTCCACCCCAACAACCCCTTGGGGCTCGGGCAAGCAACACACTGATTGTCTTCGCACAACCCAAAAGACCCACATCTCTTCGGCAGCCTACACTCACTCAGACGCCCATTTCTGGAGAAGAAAGCGTAGGTCACCTCCCACGCATCCCAATACACATAGTCGTCGTATGTATAGATCTTGAGGTTCCCATCCTGCCCCAGTCGAAGAAATGACAAGGTGGCATTGTATTTGGGTCGAGCCAAGATAGAGTTCGCAGCCAAAGTTGAGTTGCCGAGTGTGAAATCCAATCTCAGGTCGGTCGCGTTTTCCTGATCCGTGTCGGTCGCACCAGCAAAAGTCACAGATGCCAGAGACCGCTTTCCAACTTCGAATGCTTCTAAAATAGAACCGTAAAGCAGGTTGTTGTAATACAAGGCAAGGCGTTTGGGTTCCAAGACTAAGCTGTAGGGCCCATTAGATATGTCTTTATCAGACAATCGGCTGATCAACTTGGTGGGGCCCGATGGGCGAAGAACCTGGCCCACAAGTAGAGTGTCGGTTGGGTAGTCGAAACTCTGCCAGACGAATCTGCCCAGGCTGTCGTGGAGCACCAGATTGCCGTTGGAAAAGAGCTTCAGGCCCACCACGCCCTTGTTGGCTGTGCCCGTCTGCCAGGCCACGTGGCCATCTAGGTCAGCCAGGACCAGGTTGCCATCGCGTCCGAAGGTGACAGTGGCGTTCTCGCGCACTGGGTTGGCCAGGTTGGCTTGCCAGACCCACCTAAAGAGCGACTCTGATCGAAGGGTGGCCATTCGTAAGGCCAGGATGAAGGCGTTTGGGGTCACGTTGTAGAAGCAGAGCTGAAATGGGGAGGTGAAAAGGTCCAAGGCACGGTAGTCGCCATCGTATTCTACAACGTATGGGCCGAGCTCCCCCTGGTTAACGAATTTGAATGTTTCAGAAGGGGGAACTGTGGATTGACAAAGGGTGAAGATGGAGAGAAAAGTGGTTGTGAAGAGGATTGATAGAAAAAGATGAGAAGAAGCCATCATCTACTCTCAATTTCCAAGTTCAAATTTCTTACAGTGGTGTGCAGTAGAGGAATGCGAGGTCTACATTTATAGGGACAGAGAGAGCTTTGTTCATCGGTCAATGAAGAGGTCTCTTTCGATGGCTGTGGATAAACTAAGCAGTAGTTTTCTGCACACGTTGAATTCGTCATTTCCATGATGGACACCATTTTTAAAGGTACTCAACAGCTCAAAAGCCTCCAAGAGATGATGTATATTAAGGGTTTTTTCAGCATGTGCTCTCTATGGAAGCAATTTATTGTGGATTAAAGAACAGATGGTTTTGTCCATCAAAAGATACTCATGCCCATAACTTGGATTATAGATTAACAAGTGGATAGTGGGCACTGCCATCCAAGAGTTTCTGGCTGGCTCTGCAAAAGGTGTTGCATTAATTAGCATATTGACATCCTGTCAAACAACAGGTCTCCACAGCATTGTGTGTGTACATGTGCAGCTGAACCCTGAGACTTAATTTGTAGTGTTGGACTGATTGAGTGCACTTTTATATCCACTTGCACCAGATAAAATTACGAGATAGGTGTCGACCATGTCTTAATTGTTAACCTACTCAAAACTACTCTGAAGTAAACTATGTAAATGTAATATGATCTTTTCCCTTTTGTGTGGGTGTATGAGAGTTTTTTTCCTTAGTCAAAAGCTTGGTAAAGAACACCTTCATCTTGGAAAAAAACCAAGGCTTGATCCCTGGGGAAAAAAAGGCTTGCTGGAAAGTTTAATATACATACATCCCTTCAGTCTAAGAGGGCTTACTATCAGAGTGACCACATATAAAATGCATGAATTTTTTTTTATAATATTTTTTTTAATGTATTTTTCACATGAACAATATTAATGGAGGGGCCCACTTTTATTTAAGGGATATAATCTCTCCAGTTGATGTGTCTTTCATGAGCATCATATTTTCAGTCTACATTATGAGTGAGCTAGCGTTGAAAAAAAAAAAAAAAAAAAACAGTTGATTCAGAAGATCGATGCCTTCCCTTGATTTACAATGTGCGATTTCAAACTGTACATGGTTCCCAATCCAATCCATTGTTGGACAAAGAATCGAATGACCAGTGATTATTGTTTCGGTTCTGAGGCTTTATTAGGTCAAACAACTTAGTTTTTGACCATGCATTTGTGAATAAAACAGTTTTAACAAAAGAGGTAATAAGGGTTGTTACAAGAATAAATGAAAAAAGAAGAAGAAGAAGAAGATACTTTTTTTTTTTGAAATGATTTAATTAGAAAAACAGGGGGCTTTGAAATACATAAGAAAAGCAGGGCGCAGTGGTACTTTCTATTAAAGTATTCGATTATGAATGCAAGGATTTATCCATTGCAGTGGGGTTTGGATAGTGATTTTGTTAAAGGCCCCATCTTAGGATTTGTTTCTTTGCAATGAGTGGATGAATAAAAGAAAATCAAGAGTTAAATCAAGAGACAAAAGAGATGAGAGGTTTGAAAGCAAATAACACTATATAAATGCAAAAAAATCTACCATCAGAAGGAATTCAATGACCAAAAATATACTTTTAAAAGACATTAAATGACAAAAAAAAAAAAAGAAGAAGAAGAAGAAGAAGAAGAGGGAAGAATAGCTTTTTGTCTTTTAGTGCTTTTACTCTCCAACCCTTCCTTTTTATTTCTTCTCTTGAATTGACTCATATTTTATTCCACTCCTCCCCTCGGTCTAATTATGATGTAGATATTGTTTGCGCCCACACTTTTGTGCGTCTACCTTGCATGATACTTTATGATGTAGATTCTATTGGGGCCCACGTAGTGCCCTATATATCAAAGGATGGATGGATGGAGATGGAAAGATCCATATGAGGTCACTCCAAATACTAAATCTCAAGTCAGTTTGATGATTAAAAACTTTGGATAAGTGGCCCACGAGTCTAATGGTTTTATGTAGAATCTCCTTTTTTTTAACCCTTGATCCAAGGGTCCATTCCTGGATAAGTACAAACCCACAAGATCTAGTGACATATGTTGTGGGGCAGGAGGGCTTGTTTTGGGTGGTCCATTCGAATAGGATTTCAGGTGGGCCCTAGGTGCTACCTCGTACGGTAAGTCCCACACGAGGTGGATGGATAGGAGCATCAAGGTTTGTCAAGTTCGAGATGGGCATGAGCTTTGCCCCCAACCCTTTCTCCCTATTCCGAAGTAATTTTTAGGACACACACGAAAAGACAGCACACTTAAGTGGAAAAGAAGCCCGCACAAGCAAAAAGTAGTGGCGGACCCATAATTCGAACCATAAACAGTCATGTGAGAATTGTCACTCCTTATCACTTGGGCAACTGACCATTCTCTTATACATCTTCTTAGACTATGTACGGCACATGTAAAATAGTAGCATACAATATTTGAAAGCGTAGGACAACTAAAATTGCAAGATTGTGTCTTCTCATCTAAAACGACCATTTTAAAACCGTTGTAAAAAATAGAGAGCAGAGGAACATTTCAAACCTTATGAATAGAAGGTTTTTTTTTTTTTTTAATAATATTAAACGTCACCCAATTATAATTTAAACATTAGTCACACCAGGAGAAAAAGTAGTTTGATTAGGAGAAAAATGAAAATAATTTATCATTGTCTTTACAATAGTTATTGATAGAAATTTTGTTTTTTCTCCTACGAGAGTGGTTCCATTAACCAAAGTGATTTATCCATAGCAAAGCGATTTGCACCCCAGTTCTTTTATCTCGACCAAAAACGACTCCCAAGTTGAAAGGTCCCACATGAGTGCTGCAAAAAAGTTTTTTAACCCAGCTAAGGGGTTTGGACCCCAAGAGACTCGCAAAAGAGTCCGCACACGCGATGAGTGAGATTCACACATTGTGGAGTGGTGCAAGGAGATATAACTCGCACTTATGAGAAGTAGGGGATGACCAAGGTCAATCATTCGCGGGTAGATCAATCACTAGTCATCTGGGTGGGTGAGAGGTGGCGTTGCCATTGAACAGAGCAACCCCATGTTGGGTGTTGCATTTTGAGATTTAAAAGAACTTAGAACTGGACGACCCATCACAACCATCAATGGAAAGCATGTAAATATGAGTGTCACTCCACTAATAACAAAGCCCTTTCATTTTATTTTTTTTTTCACTTCAAACACTAATTCTTACACGAATCTGGATTGTTTTGTGCAATGATATATAATATTAGGGATTTTATATAGGTGGTAAATGTGGATATGCTGAAATAACGTTTTACTTTTTTGGAATCCGAACTCATTCTACACTCCCAAATGGCGACATTCACCATTACAGATACTCTCTTTTTTTTTGGCTAAGCATTATATTTACATTTTTCTTAAATTTTTATTTATTTATCAATAACAGTAACTTACATTGAAAGAGAGAGGATTACAAAGAGAGAACAAAAGAAAATAACAAGAAAGGGGGAAGGTACACCACAGGTATAAGATTATTGTACTCCTTTTATACGACAACTACAAGATAAAACCCTCCTAAGGAAAAACCCTCTCAACACCCTAGTTGGCTAAAGCATTCGCTATCGCATTTGCTGACCTACTCTGGTATCAAAAGCTAAGATTCAAGATGGTAGATATTACTCGAGTTTCATTAAAGATGAATTGAAACTTCCATGGATAGGCCTTTCGAGTAGAAACTTAAAGCGATCGCATTAGAATAATCACTCTCCACAATTAAAATACCTTGATAATACCTCGAAAAGCATCGGAGAGATTCCAAAATAGCTATAATAACCTCCGCTTCATTAAAGTTACAAACCCCTACATATTTGGAGAACATAAATAAAATGTCCCCATTACGAAGCAACCTCTCCAACACTAGCCGGTCCCGGCTTTCCTCTCGAAACGAAATTAACATTAAACTTAAACCAACCAAGAGCAAGAGGAGACCCAAAAGCAGATTTCCTCCCTTTAATTGGGCCAACCCCATACACAATTCCAAATTAATAAAGATACCATGAAGACAAAAAACTAATAAGCTCCTTTCTAATCAAAGCCCACCAATAAAGATTAATAAGGACACATTTATCTCGATACATTACGATTTCCACTCTTTACTGCAACAAATGATAAACTTGATGCCAGTTACATATGATATAATTAAGAAAATCCAAGATGCATTTATTGGATTTGAAAACTTATCATGTCAACATACTATAATCAAATCTATGCAATGCGACAACGTGCGAGATCTTGATGAAAGCAAGGTGCCGGGAATTGTCGACCTTGATGAGAGTATCCAGCACAGGAGTAGTCAAACACTTGGACGACTCCTTCCTGTAGGAAAACCCAACACACTTGCAATCCTTGCTACATCCATCTCTGCACTCCACCATCAAGGCCCTTCTCCCTCCGAGTACTGCTAGTTCAAGAAGTGGTCGACCCCTACAACCTTATAGTATCCCACGTTCCTTCCACCATTGCAAGGTGGCAGCTTGGGAGGTAAACATCTCGTACTGCATCCCAACAACCCCTTCGGGCTCGGGCTAGCATCACACTGGTCATCCTCGCACAACCCAAAGGGCCCACATCTCTTCGCCAGCATACACTCGCCCAAACGCCCATCCCTTTAGAAGAGAGCGAAAGTCACCTCCCACGCACCCAAATCCACGTTGTCGTTGTATGTACAGATCCCTAGGTTCCCATCCGACCAGTAGAAGCAAGGACAGGTTGCTGTTGTATTTGGGTCGAGCCACGGGCCAGCTCAACCCAGAAAATGAGGGTCGACCTTCGAAAATACCCAGTAAAAAAACAACAATTTTTTTAGTGGGAAGCTGGTTTGGTGTGAGTTTGACTGAAGTGACTTTTTTGGTGCAATGACCACCTAAAGACCTTTTTTTTTTTTTTTTTTTTTTTTGTAAAATCCTCAAGATTTGTTTTTGAACTTGTGAAGCTAGGTTGAGGGGCTTTGACATATTAATCCTCCTTAAACACAGTTTTTCCAATTTCATGACTGTAATTCAGATAATGTCACTAAAATCGTCACTTGACTCTAGTCAACAAATTTTTTTTTTTTAACTTTTTTGCCTCAGATCCTATGATATCATGGGAACAATGCCTCTCACAGAAACAAATAAATTCAATCCCATGATCATGGGATTGTCCTATAATATCATATTTTTTTATGCAACATCGTATGGAGAAACTTTTTCGAATGATAAAACGAAGAAATGATGGTCAGATTGTATTTGCTTGTCTCAAAAATGCCATTTTTCTTGTTCTGTAAAAAATGAATTCGCTTGTTGGTAATGGTAGACTGAGGGTTTTTGTTAGTAGGGTGCGGACCCTAATATGTTGTATAGTTTTGAGTGCAAATCGAGGATTTTTATGTGGATTCTTAAGGTGTACCTGTGATTTTTATTGGAATTCTTGGAGTGGACCACACAATTCTCATACCAGTTTTAGAAGTGCATTGTGGTTTGACAACTGCAACTGCACCCACGTGCTTGTACTTAGATCCGTCCCTACTTGCTAGTTGCAGAAAATGTATGATGCGAAAACTAATAAATCTCATAAAATCATAGAACTTGGGGTAAAAAAGGTTCTTAAAAAAACACATTGACCAATGTCAAACAATTCTAGTAACAAATTTAAATTTCGGTCATGAAATTACGAAAACTGAATTAAATAAAAATTAATATTCCAAAACCCGAAAAAGAAGAAGGTAATGGCACGATCTTCTTTGAAATACATTAGAAAAACAGGGCGCAGTGGAACTTTCGAAAGGGGAGAGGGTAATATAAGGAGTATATTAACAAAACCTAGCTATATCAATTAAATTAAGTCAGCCACCTTCAACAAAACAGAGATAAGTATTAGGAGCTGTCTTCCGTTTTGTAATCATGTGCTGTGGTAGTGATCGATCTTTCTAGACAATTTCCAAAATATTAATACAAAGCAACTGGGAAGATGATCATGGTCTGACTAACATTGATTTACTTGGATTGTCAACGGTCAGTGGGATAATTTCTAATCCCGTGCAATCTTAATTAGGAGAACTCATCTCTGAATTCGATGATGACAGTTGCTGATACGTGATTTACTTAATATTGTCTTTCTTCGTTAGTAGAAGCTAATACGTGATTAATAGTTAGTGTGGGACTTCCTTTTTGCAGCAACATTGTTGCCTGTTGGACACCACTCTCCTAAAAAACAAAAAAAAATGTTTCACTTTTTACTCCAAACAAGTGCAATGCCGTACTTGGAATAATGGGTACGAATTATAAGATACAATTCACATGAAATTAAGCAGACACAGCACAGAGTTTGTAGAGTTTAGTCAGCTGAGAGTTTGTAGAGTTTAGTCAGCTGATTAGAGATATTGTGTAGTGTGTGGACAGTGTAAGTTCAAGTCTCTTGTCTTAAAAAACAGATACTAAATACTACAAAGATTACACATGATAAAAAGATGTCAGTTGAATTCCTCTCCCACTTTTCTTTTCTTTTTCTTTTTCTTTTTTTTGAAAGATGAGTTTGTTATGCATGAGGAGAGGAAAATAGATGTCAATGATAGGGATAAGGGTGGCAAACAGGTCCTTCATGTCAAAATAGGTTAGAGTTGATAATAGCATCCAAAATAGGGATGTCAAATTGGAGATTTCAAAAAAAATTTGGTGGCTGATATGGCAAATTGACCCTGTAATTTGACTTCTCTATTGGAGTAAACTCTACCTCATATGTTAAATGTAATATTTTATTATTATTTTATTATTTTATCTCTTTTATATATTAAACTCAACTCCTCCACGATAGTCCATTTAGAATAAAATAATACAAAATATGATTTGACATCTCACTTTTTCACATCCCAAATTTGACATCTCACTCCCATATATCAAACGCCACCTCTTTTTTGACATAACTATTGGAGTGAAAATTCATGTCAAAAATCCCATGTGGCATGTCCAAATTGAATTTGACATCTCCATTGAAGATGCTCTAGGTGTCCAGGAGCTTAAGTCTAACTCATATCCAACCCTTGTTGACTTCAATATGCACCAGTCATGTAACTTTAATCTGTACTTGATGTGCTTGATGTGGGTAAATTCAATCCTGACCCATATGACCTGCATTCGATGCGGGCAAATATATCTAACCTAATCAAAATTGAAGGTTGTATTTAAGTTAAGTTGTAGGCCAAAAGAAAAAAAAAATGCCCAACACAAGCTTAGCTCATTCCACATAAAATGGACTATTCAGCGTACTGATATATTAAATTACTATCAGTTATTTAAATGGGTTTATACATGCGGGTTGACTCTATCAGATTCCATTTAAATAAGTTAGGCTAGTTATGTGTGTTGACCTTAATCTGACTAGTTTAAAATTGTAGTCAAATTTTCCTCACTGTGACCAACCCATATATAATGCGGGTCAAGTTATGCAGGTTAAGTGAGAGCCGGTTTGAGTCAGGTTAACAAGTCGGCCCAGATTCCTAGTCAGGGATGCATACCAACCAAAAATGTTAAAAGATATTTATGGGCCAGGTGAAACCTAAGCTCAGATGAAAGAAATAATTTGGACCCTTTTTGGTTTGGAATTAAGCTTAGGTTCGGAATTTGAATCCAAGGGAGTTGAGGCAGCTCCACCTCAAACATCAAATATCTAAATTAGGCCCTAAAAACCTGAGCTAATTTGAAGTGAGCTTAATTAAATTTAGGTAATGTGGGGCACCTCTCGAAGACCTAAATTATTCATATGATATTTTAATCATTTCTATCTTAATGGACCCTGGGATTCAACATCAAATTGTGAAAACATTATTGAACTTATAATCAATAATTATTTTCAATGTTTTTTTTTTTTTTTTCCCTCATTAATTCAAATCTTTCCATATAGTAAGCCCACTTTTCAGGGATGCAAACCTTTCATGTAACTGTCTTTGAGGTTCGTCTATCACCGAATAAGATTTCACCGCAATTGGGGGTAGTATTCACCTTTTTACTTATTTTATTTTATTTTTTGACTGAGCTAGGAATTACATTCACCATTACACTGGACAAACGTGAATTCATTGTTTTTTTTTTTTTTTTTTTTTTTTAATATTATTATTGAAGAAATGCTTTTAATCAAAAGGTCACTCTTTTACATAATGGAACAAACTTTTGGGCATCCATTAAACCATGAGTGAAAATTTGAATGGACGGTTCAGATGTACGCAAGGTGGCCCCTATTGGAAAAAGAAAAAGAAAATCGACTTTCCAACAGGCAATCCTGTACTGCAGGTTTTTTTTTTTTTTTCGCTATTGGAGGTTTCCCAATTCTTTTGGGCTGAACTAATCCCTCCGCACCGAGAGAGAAGCCATGTAAACACCCATGCGTAGCACAAGTGGACTCAACCTTCGATTCTTGAAGAAGGGGGAAACGGGAGTTGATACCAAGACCTCGAGCTCGGAAGAGAGAGGAACCGTGGTTCTCACCACTCGGCCAACTCCTTAAAGTTATGTACTGTAGGATTTAATCAACTAAATTTTATGGCAAATCCACTTCAATAGTGATGATCGAACTGAAACACAACCCATACAAGTATACAAGTAAACATATGTGGTTGCATCTTTTGCATGATTGGATCTTTAAATGGTGGACCCAAAGTGCATGTGGATGACTTGAGCTCAACCATATGCCTACGGTGCTTGTGTAAGATGATAGTTTGCAGAGCATGATAATTTTTTTTGTCGTTTATTAGATATTTTGTGCTCTGTCTAGTCATGAAGATGATTGAATTGTAACCATTTTTGGTAATGAAATTATACAGTTGCCCTGCACTGTATTCGCACGAGGAAGTTTTGGGAATCTTCTTAACATAAAGGGGCCACCAGACCAGAATGCACCCCCAATTTTCGCAGACCAAAAGGAACCACCAACATATGGTCATTCCCTTTTTATTATTATTATTTTTCTTTTTTCCTCTTTTCTAAAGGAATATAAGGTCATTCCTGAGACAATTAGATGAAGTAAGGCAGTGCCAATCTAATGTCTGATCTTTCATATATGCCATTACTTGGATATTTGTGAAGCATTGGGCACCTTAAAATAGCATTCAGATATCTGCTTCACATTGCTAGGAAAAGCTTATAACAGAATGAAGATGAAGGGGTCAATTAACTCCTTTAAAGCCCAAAGGGGAATCACCTAAAATGAGTCGAGTCGTTTTTAGGTTCAGCTCAATTGAACTCATCAATACCATTGAAAACACTAAACATAGCATTATTAAGACATCGGAATTGTTAGGAACAATTGGGCTTCCTAAGAATCGACAACTTGGCCTTTGGAGTTAGGGCTGCAAATGGATATCTGATTCCCCGATTATCCAAAAGTTCCGACCTGAAAAAAACTAGTGTGAAACCTATTTTAGATTTTGATTCATAAACGGGTATGGGTATGGGCCCGGGTTTGGAATTTTATTTAGGTTCCAATTGATAAAAGGGTCCGGTTCTGAGTCCATAAAGGTTTTGACACGTGGATTTGGAACTTGGCATATGAGTCTTTGATGTTGCAAGCTCTACCTCAATATATATATATATATATATTTTTATAATTTTATGTATAATGCTGGACGTAGTAGACTAAATGGATTGCTATAAGTTGAATGATATACTTATTTTTTTCAAAAAAAAATAAAGAACTTGAAGAGAAGATAGAACAGATTTTGGAACTAGATCCAGTTCTCTAGATAGATCCAGTTTCGGAACTGAATCCAGTTTTTCTATCGGAACCAGATCTGGAACCAACAAAACGGTTCTGAGTCAAAACTGGATCTGGAACTGAGACCGTTATTTAAAACGAGTCCAGGTCCAGTATGGTTCCGACCCATAATCGTTCTGTTTGTAACCCTATTTGGAGCCCACCTCACCCCTCTACAATTATTATTCGTCATTGATTTTCCTCGAGGATTTGAAAAATTCGCGTTTGTCAATAAATATGCTCAAGGACTCTGACCAATGGAAATCCTCGTTTTAAAGATTTTCAAATTTAGCCCTCTCCATGGATTTGAAAACCCTCAATTTGCAGTTTTACTCATTGACACCAAATTTTTTTTATCAGCTATATGTATTTATTCGCATCAATACCAATGTGAGATTTTCAATGAAAAATCCTCAAATATGAGGCAGTGAGGAGTTCTCGCCACCTTTTACCAAACATAACTAAGTCATTGGATTGATTATGCAGATTTAATACTTATTAGTTATTAAACCTTGTTAATAGGTAGGATTGTACGACTCAACTTTCAGTCTCTTGAAATAGTAGGAGTCCTTACTTTAAGCAGGCTACGAGGAAACTTTCAAATCCTTGGGCCCATGATCGCAATATTTGTAGGTGAGCTCCATAGCCGCAGCCATTTCTTGCTTAGGGGCTAGTCGATGAAATGGCTCGTTAACACATTAGGACTAGTAAACGCCTAATAAGCATCGTATTAATTTAAACAGTACTGATACGTAATCGTAATAATAAAAAGATTCTTGCTTTGAAAGACTTGACATATGTGGAAATGCGTTCAAGGCGCACAACCACCGAGGGATCAATCCCCGGTTGCCCCACATGAACTGTACCACTGACCCAACTTAGAAGGGGAAAACCCTTGGATCATGCAATTGGGCATAAGAGCAATAATTGAGGTGGCATGCTAACGAACTAACATTTCAGCACACAAGCCAGGAGACACCCCAATGAAGCTTCTTACCAACTATGCTGGGCCTAGCCTATGTATACATCATGCTAGAGTATAAACCCAGCCCATAACTGCATACCAACTGAAAATGAGTTTGGACCATCATCATCACATCATTGTGGCCTCATTTCAATCTATTTTACTTTCCCCTTTGTTCCTATTTAGATTCTTCTTGCCCCTATTTAAATTCATCTTCGCTCTAGCTTCACTATCTTTCCTCCACTATTGTATAGAAGACCAGGCCCTCAGTCTTCTTTACCTTCTTTCCTGTTGTTTCTTCTGTAACTCACAGATTATATCACAAGTAGGCCAGTCAAATCCACACACATGTGCACGGCACACGCAAATAGATCATCAAGCATTAGATCACAATAGAAAATTCTAACAATTCATGAAAAAAATTTTCAGCACTTGATTGGATGATGAGCACTTGATTGGATTCATCTGCATATTCAACATCTAACCCATGATTAACTTCATTCTCTTTCTTGCTCCTTTTTGAGAAAATGGAAGAGTTTGCCGCTATAAATATTTGATCAATCTGAAGAGTGTTAGAGTTTATACACAATTTAAATTTCTCCATATGAAAAAATGGTCTTTTATGAGTGGATTGTCATTGGATGACTAAGCTCGAATCCTTGGGGCTCGCTCGCTTTTAGTGACTTCGCGGCTTAAAATAAACATGCTTCTCTTATATTAGTTTCAGCCAAATCGCTTTTAATGGAGTTGTTTTCACTTTTAAAGTGTTAATTGATCGCACTACAAAATACATCAGTTTTTGTAGTATTTTATGTTCGAAGCTGTGCGGACTTCTCCTTAATGCTCTTGAATTCGGAATCATAAGCCACACGTGGGATAGAAAGTGAGGAGCATCTGCTTTCAGTGGTAGTTGCTTCAAGTGGGTACAGAAAAGAGATTCGAAAAGAACATGGCAACAACCAACATGAATGGGCCAATTAAAACCATTCACTAGCTTCCATTATCAACTGCTTTCACTGGGATTTGACATGTTCCCACTTACTTTGGAAAATCATGGGAAGGACTATCATAAATTAACCACATGGGAAACTGCAAACCTAACCACCTGAACCAACCGTTTGTTTTCTTTCAGTCGACTATCGACAATTATATTAGTTCAACCACTTACGTACAGACTCATGGTTTAAGGCAAGGAATTGCAAACATCATAACTCATTATAACAGTAAATATGAAGATTCCTCATTAAGAATTTATATATATAGCTGTGAATCTCAGATTGATACTTATATATATGTGCATATGGTTGAGAAAGGTTAGCATAGGTATGTGCGTCCACTTAACTAATGATTTTCAAATTCTAATGAGAGTGGTGAAAGTTTTCAAAAATGAGGATTTCTACTTACCCAAATCATCTAGAATTAACAATTGTGAAGCATAGATTTTTCCAAATCCTTTTGGATTTGTGTGATTTCATACAAAATTGGATTTACAGATATTTTCCTCTAGCCATGTACAAAAAATGCTTTTTCATGGAATCGCAAAATGAAGCGTATTTTTTTTTTTTTTCGCTTTTCTTCATAAAAAGGTGTTTGCACTAAAGTGATTGAAAATTTTTTTCCTAATAAAAGAATTTCATTTTCTCCTCTTCTTTTTTTCACAAAAATGTTACTGCAAAAAAGTTTAAAGTTAGCCCAGGTAGATAGGCCTACAACTATGGGCCTAACCAAACTTCCCTGCCTAATGGCAAAGGAAATATCTACCAAAATAAATAGGGCCTTTCAGCTTTCTTGGGACTGAATTCTCAAAAATTTAAAATCAATGTACATCTTTTTCTATTAAATATGTAAAATCAAAGACTCTGAAGGTCAATTTTCACTTAAGTTTTTTTTTTTTTTTTTGCTATTACATGGAGGAATTGTAAACCATCTTAACCCTAAATTAGCCTAATCTATCAATCCAAGGGTCATCCCTGGGGTACTCCATTCCCTTCAAAGTGATCCGCATGTATTCCTTTCAGGCAAAGTGCTCTATCAATTGTGCTAGCTCTTCCGCCATAGGACACTTAGCCGCTGTACTTTGCACGGGCCAAGGGTCGATCCTTGGCACTTCCGTGAGAGTGAGATGCTCTCCGCCATTAGGCTATCCCATGCTTCTCAAATGACCCGCATTTACATCTCCACATTGTATTCCTCTTTAAATTGTCTTTAATGGAAGTCACTGTACTAAAAAACTAGCCGGGAAGTAGCCAAAAGGGTCTTGATTAGCCTAACCCATTTATTAATTATGAGGTTGAAATTTTAAATTGAAACTCAACTCTAAACCAAAAAGGGATTCATTCTAGATTTGGAGATAGCAAAAAAATGTGGCGGAGTCAATTCCAATTAAAATGAATATGCTATCAAAATGTGGCTGAATCAATTCCAATTAAAAGGATTAATGTGCAGAGAGATTGGCAATAATGACTATACGTCAAATGTCTACCTAAGCAAAAAATCTGTTTGGCCAAAACTTTAACAGACGAATGGACAGACAAACAACTCTATGGAATGACAGCTATGCGTGGCATTTCTAAGATGATAGGTGATAAGTCACAATCACTACATAACTATAACTGTGCATTTCTTTTTAGTACATTCAAGGTCAGGTTGGGCGGGGTGGGTCAGGTCCACTACTGCCTCCCCTTGGACTGACTAGAAATCAATTATCCAAGCTGTCAAGATTCTGTGATCTTGTGACTACAAAGACTGCTTGATTGCTTGCCATAAGTTGTCTTTATCTGCAAACATACATTCAGGAAACATGGAGAAGTAAGCCAGGTCAGTAAATTCCATAAAGTGGCCTCATTTTGATCAAGGACAGAGTCAAAATTAAAAAAAGACTCGGCCCAGTCACTATTTAATAAATATATCTGATTTTAAACAATTATATTATAATAAGCTAGGAGATTTTTGGTTGGATTTTGACCATCAGTTACAATTTTAAAAAGTAAGTTATTTTATCTAATAATATTTTTAGTTTTTCCCACACTTATCTCATACCAACTACTTTGAAACCACCACTAACGTCTCGTCCCACCAATCCACTTTTGAGAGTTGCGCTCCTCATTTTCAGTAATACCTCCCTTTCTTTCCAGAACTCCACTCCCTTTCTTCTCCAATTCTTCTCTTTTTTCTTTCTTCTTTATCCCATTAGCTCATAAATTACATTAATAGGTACGTACTTTCATGATAACTTTTTATTCTTTTCTTTTCTTTTCTTTCTACAATTTATAGATATTTTTTAATACATAAACGCCGATCATACCTGTGCTGAGCACGGGTTATTATGCTAATATTTAATCTTAAGTAATTACGCTTCAAGTTTAGAATTAGCAATTAAAAATCAATGATTGGAATATAATTTGAAACTTATATTTAATCTTTACATCAAAAATTTTTGGCTAGCAACAAAATTTTATTAATTTAAATTGATTATCATAAATACATGTTGTATTTTTCTATTTTTATATATATTTTAAATTATTTTAAAAAAATATGACTCATGAGTCACCATATTGATTCCTTCTCAGTCGAGTTAATTTCAAGTAATGACTTTTCCAACTTTGGGTTTGGAGTGAGTTAGGACAGAAGACTTTCTTATAAACTATAATGTGCTCCTCACGTACTCTTTTTCCCGCGAAAGGTGGGATTTCATCAAATCATTTCCCAACTGGAGCAAGTGCATGGTAGATCCTTCTGCTGTCTATGTGCTTCAGATTCTGTCAATTTACACAGTTAATTTGTCGCCTTCAACGGCAGATATAACATCATCATTCTAAAAATAGAGAGAGAACGACATACAAGACAACACATCCATTTTCATTTTTAACCGTACATTTCACCTCCTTAGATCGAGAAGATCGAGAGGGTCCTCTACTCATTTTCTATCCATCCATCAACTCCGATGGTGGTCCACACAGATTGGACACTGTGCAATTTCGGGACGATCCAATGGGCAATTCTGTCATTTTGCAGAATCCTAATTCCATTTTGGGACAATTACCGTACAACCTGTAATGAAGATGATAATAGCCCCAGAACAGTCCAAAAATGTATATTTACCGCAGAGCTGTTCTCGGAAGCGGGAAGACTTGGACAGTCCGTTTTTTTCTTTATTTCCTTGACTGTGGGACCACCAAACCACCATCTAAACCGTTGGATAGCTATATGAGTGTAAGAACTAATATCGTACCAAATTTGAACTGTTGATCTATCACGGTTATCGAGAAATTTGCAAGAAAGTCACGTTGTTTTGCAAATTATAAAAATAAATTATAAGCCACATTGTTTTTATGCAAGTTTCTTGATAATCGTTATAGATCAACGCTTCAAATTTGATGCGATATCAGTTCTTACGTTCATACAACTATTCAACGGTTTGGATGGTGGTTTGGTGGTCTCACAATAAAGAAAAAAAATAAATACACGGACTGTTCAAGTGATTGTAGGATATCCTACATCCCTAAGATATCGCAAGCTGCGATATCCTACGAATCGAACAGCTCTGCGATAAATATACATATTTAGGCTGTTCTGGGGTATTATCAGCTTTATTACTGGCCGTACGATAATTGTCCCTTCCACTTTTACGCGGTCAGAAACCGTTATAAGCAAGTGACCGCAACAAAAAATGGAAGGGGTAGTTAAGTAATTTAGGCCTTTCACGGTAGGTAATGATTTCGCAGAGCTAGAGGGAATGGAATGGAATGGCTTGCAGGGATGGCATTGTCGTCTTTTTCGAGTAATCGATTCCTCGTCTCGACCGCATAATTACCTAATCTTCTCTCTGTCTGAAATCTCACTGCATTCCCGACACGACGCCTTAGTTCAACTGCATTTCTCTAGAAACCGTTTCGGATTTCCGGATTTCGGATTTTGGAACAGAAAGGAAGCCGATAATCATGCCGCTGATACGGTTCAATGTCCGAAATGAGTATGGCCTAGGCGATGCGGGTATAGGTCTATACAGAGCAGCGAACAAGGATGATCCGAAAGCTCTTCTTGAAGGATTCACGGTCTCTGGACTCGTTGGAATCTTGCGGCAGTTGGGAGATCTTACCGAGTGAGTTCTTCTCTGTTCTCTTTGCCCTAATTCAATCTCATTCTTCTTGTATCACTTGTAAATGGTGGATCTTTTCTTGTTTGGTAGTTGAATTTGAGATCTCTCTGTCAGTAGATTTTGGTTTTTGTGACATCTCTGCTTCTGCGCGGATTAGTTTTTGGATATGAGGTATTTGGTATTGCTACAAACTAAATTTGGTTGGTGTTGTAGTGAGTTCTAATCGCTAGTAGAAGAAATTGGACGCTTCGTTGAAGGATGTTATTGTGTTTAATTGCAATTAGAGAGCATCCAAATAGTGGATTAGGAAAATATATAGTTCAGAATTGGCTTCTTTGTATATTTTTACTTACTAGCACACTTGGTATTGACATTATTGGGAATTGAAAGGAAATGCAGTATTAGAAGCTGGCAGTCATCAACAACTATTTCACTGCAATCTTGCTTTGTTCTTTCCTTAAAATTATTTGCTTGGGATATTAGGCCTTTAATGGCTAGACTGCCATGTGTTCCTTTGCCTGTTTTGAGATCTTAACTTTTGAGAAATGATCACATGCTGCCCCAACCCATGCTATGTATCTCCTGTAAAGTTGTGATGGTTGATTCTATGAAACTAGGCCACTCAAAATACCCACCCCATGGGGAACTGTTATTGGTCCATAATTTCACTCCAAATCAGAGTTGGGAATGATCATTTGCAATTACTCCGCTATGTTTATCAATTCTTTTATGGATGAGAAATCCAACAGTGACATTTCAAACATGGGTAGTAGTGGGCCCTACAGATTTTATAGGGTAGGAAAGAACCCTTCCTCTTGCTATTTTGTAGAAACCTGTAGTCATGATGTTTTATGTTTTGTATAATTCTGTTGCTGAGACAAACATCTTGGTGATATCACAGGTTTGCAGCAGAGGTTTTCGATGACTTGCACGAGCAAGTGAAGGCCACAGCTGCCAGGGGACATGAAATGTCGATCCGTGTGCAGCGCATAGAAGCAGAACTTCCTGTCCTCGAGAAGGCTGTTATGGGACAAACAAGCCACATACATTTTGCTTACACGGAAGGTTTGTCTCTTATGCGGTCTACCTGTCTTGATAGTTCTCTGTTAAAGAAGAGAAAATATGTTGTCCTGATATGTCTGATACTTTAAATTCCATCTCAGTTTTGCCACTGGAAATTTGTAAAGAATTTTCCTGTGCAAACTGCAGAGGATTTTACAATGGACAGTGAGCCCCATCTCTGATGTACGTACCTAACGGATAGGAGGGCTTCTTATGGATCATTAGCATCATGATTGGATAATCCTAACTGGCTACCAAGAGTTTGCAGAATTTGATAGAAATATATGATTCTCCACTTTGTTGACTCTTGATGGACAACTAGACATCATTGCCAATGGTACAGCTGCATCTAGGCTCCAGTGTCCAATACCAATGCCCTCATAGTATAATATGTTGTGAGAGTTAGGCATTGGATCAGTCCTCCATTAATATTTACCAGTAGTTTTCATCCAACCTAAGTTTTGTTAATGCGTTTGACCATGATTTGTTGTTTCCTGTGACATGGTTGTGAGTCTAGTCATTGTAATCATTTGCTGAACCATCCCGGCTCGATATACATGTTATTTATGGCATATGTTATTCGTTTATTTACTGATACTCATTAGCAACTGGTTTAAAGAGCATCTAACCAATCAGTATGGCGTATGGTGAGATTAACTAGAGAACGAAGTGCTATACTTGTAATTATATTTTCATGAGATGTTACATTTAGGAGTTACAATGGCTTGCACTTGAACTTGATGTTGAAGTGGAATCTAAAGGACATGCATTTTTAAGTACACTTTTGTGAAATTCCATCTATTGCACGATTGAATTCCTTGATGCAGAACAGTTACTTTGCAGGTTCTGATTGGCATCCTGACATTCAAACCAAACAGAATCACCTTGTCCACAATGCTGCTCCAAGGTTTATTATCAAATCCTATGAAGAATGCCGTCAACCCCCACGTTTGTTCTTACTTGACAAGTAAGAACTATTGAATTTCTTATTATTTTTCCTAGAAGATATGGAGATATTGGAAAAACTTTTTATTTTACACTTGTAGGTTTGACAGTGCTGGTGCCGGTGCTTGTTTGAAAAGATATTCGGATCCATCCTTTTTTAAGATTGCATGTACAAGAACCGAACTGATGAAGCCAAAAAGTTTTCAAAGAGAAAACAATGCTCACAAAAACAAGGTACATGATCATTTAGATTAAGTGAAAGATAGATTGCTGTAGATAACTATGCTCTGGCTCATTGTTCTTTAATGGACCTCTGTAAAAGTCTGCTGAAAATCATGCTGAAAGTCTGCTGTCTGACATTCTCTCAAAGGTAGTTCACGAAATTGAAATATTTTTTACACTTCCAATTGACACCTTTAAGTCAACACTAATTTAGCCAGCTGCTTACTAAGCCGAGTTTCGTCACCTTCTTACATCATGATTAACTCTGTGGTGATGGTCTTTCAAGTCTCTTTAATTATTTAAAATTGTTTCTTCCATATAGTTAAAAAAAAATATCTAAACTCGAGTTTCAGCTCTCAAAGGACCTCATGCGTTCTATTCTAATCAAATGGACAGAAAAAAGAACGACAACAGAGAAGTCGAGAAGTTCACTCTGTCTCAATATTCCAGCACCATAGAAGGTATTCTTCTGGTATCATCATCATCATCATAGCTTTATCCCAATTATGTTGGGGTCCGCTACATTAATTCTGTTTATCCATTCCAATCCATCCATTCTGCTGCATAGCTCATAAATATATTTACAAAACAATATTTTAATATAACAGAAATATGGATAGAACATTTGTGGTTTCATTACTTTCAAATTTGGCATCATATCTCAGGAGTAAATTTTCATTGAACATGAGTGGAGGCAGGGTGGGCAGAAAGGGGATGATTTGACAATTCTTTGGTAACCTTAGCCATATGAAATGGTGGGCCCCTCCATAGATAGATCTTTTCTTAAGATGGTGGCTCCATCAAGGACAAATTCCTAGTTCCGCCCTTATCAGCAGAAGCTTGCATCTTGCATGTCATAATTGATATAAGGAGGAAATGGGCAGAGAAGATATCTGCCTTTACAGTGTGGCATTAACTAGCAAAAATAGACTCAGGCTTAAACTGTGATAGCTTCTGCCACACTGCTTTATTAATACCAAATACACCATTATTATGTATTTGTTTTTAATTTGATTTCGAATGATTGTTGCCATACATCCATGAATTAACAACTTGGTTACAACATATTATGCAGAACACAGTTTGCATCTTCCGATACATATGGACTGAGTTCTGTTGAGACTGCTGAGATTATCTTCACATATGATGCACGGTCAAAATTAGAACAGGCAGACCAACCCACTTCTTTTGGTTCCACACCCAGTTTGAACTGTTATGAACCTGTTTTGGGCAAAAATAATACCATTGGGCTTGAAGAACCAGTAGACAAAGATTTGCCAACTTTAAAGATAAAGATGCAATCTAATAGTATGTGTGCTTCTGTTGTTCATGACATATGGCATGGGGAACGTGCAGAAAATGATTCATTGCAAGGCCGAAGTGTCCCTGGATCCCCTTCTATTACTTGGGATGAAAAGACGGAAATATCAGAATATCCTTGGCAACAACATGAAGATATTGCCGAGGATTGGGACCAAGATATAGAGCCTGTGCCATTGAGCTGTAGCCCATATAGATTGGAGCGAAATTCTTCTAGCCCTATAAATGTGGATCCCACATCAGAACAATTTCCTGGTGAAAAGCAGTTTGATGAGACTGCTGGTGAGAATGATACATACATGGATGCACATAACACCATGGAATCTGAATGTGGAACAGATTCGGAGTGCCAAACCAAGTGGGAAGTGGAGCTAAATTCCAACCTCATGGATCATGGAATAGCATCTGCAACTAGGGGGGGAAATTCTTTTGAAATTTCAGATTATTCCAATGGGTATCCTATTTCACATAACAGTGCCCCAAACAAGGAGCTTTCTCTAAAAGTTTCATACTCTGACACTATCAAGAGTTCTTTCCATGCACAGCCACACCACGTCATAGCCACGACGAGTTCTGTAGACTCTGTTTTTTCCAAGAGTTCTGTTCACCGTGACATGTTGGGGGCTATTGGTTTTGAATCTGTCAACAGTGACCCGTCCTTAGGTTCTAGAATATCAAAACCAAATCCACAGGGAAATGAGGTTATGGTTGGTTTGTGCATTCCTGAACGATCTTCTGAGAAGTCTAAGGTATCTTCCATTAAATCTTGGACAAATGGTAGACTATTTGGAGTTGATCCATCAAAACCTCTAGATGTCAACGTGCCAGATTTTGTAAGAAAGAAGCCTTCATCCGATATTACAGTTAATGTCAGTGATAGATCTGTGGGTAAAGTGCCCATTGAGCAAATACAGGAATACTCACGCTGTGCGAAAGAAACAGGTGGATCACCTCATATAGTTGGCCCTGCCAGTCTGCACCTTCTTCATCCAGAACGATTGGTGGGCGAAACAGGCGACATTATCCATCCAATTCATCACACTGAAGACTCCAACCCTGGCCATGATAAACGAGATAGTAACATTCTTATGAAGCAGAATTCTCAGACTTTTGTATCAGTTATATCAGAAACACTGACTGAGAAATTTAAAGACTCACATCCGGTTGGGTTAGTTGAAACCAGTGTTGTAACTCCTGGAGCTGAATCATCAGTAGGTTATAATATTGAGGTCTCATCCTGTCTGCCTGGTACCAACTGTAGTCGTCTTGTGAATGAGTTCCAGAGTAATGAATCACTTATCCCTGACAATCCTACTAAATCATCTACCACTATGAGTTCTGATATGATGAAGTCTCAGGAGAGACCTAATTGCCTTGAGCAGAAGAGAAGGCTAGCAAAATTAGTATCCAAGGTTTCTCATGCACCAACTCCTAACGAGCAGCTTGAACTTGGACCACCGGAATATCAAATTCCTTCCAAGTCTGCCTATGCCTATCATCCTTCACCCCCATTGGAACATATGAACATCTCTTTCCACCCTATAGATTACTCTGAGACATCTAAAATGAAACTGAAATTCCCTGATGGGCATCAATGTCAACAAGGAATTCTTGATGTCATGTTTCCTGCATTTCAGTTGCTTCCTGACCTTGCTATTCCGCTCCAGGATGTTGCTTCAGAATCTGATGATGACACCTTCTGTAGATCATCTCCGTATCCTTCTGAAGATCTTTGTACCCTTCGTTCAGAGTCAAACTCCGAGCAGTGGGAATCTGGTGAATTGACTGGAAGTAAGCACTGCAGGATACACAATGCCCTGCATAGAACTTCATCAACAACATCATCCTCGAGCTCTTTTGAACTTGAGGAAACCCATTCTAAGATTCGTCCATCCCATGAATTTGGAAGCTTAGATGCTCAAGATGACACAAAGTCTTTAAATTCTGACATCTCTAAGGATCTTCAAGATTCTAATGCAAGTGAACCTTCAATGAGCCAGCGGGAAGGAAAAATTGGGTTTGGACACACTGATTTCCAGGGTCTTGCATTGCAGCATTTCGATGAGCTCCCACCACCGCCTCCACTTCCTCCGCTGCAGTGGAGGATTACAAAAGCCGCGCATCCTTTAATTGAAGATAAACAGCAAGCCATGTGTAAAGTTGAAAATCAGCCAAATGATTGGCATGCTCATGCATCCACTATGCCGCTTCCACCCAAGCCACCCACACCAAAGCAGCCTAATGCTGAAGGGGCATGTCCCAGGAAGAGCAAGGTAATCAATGAACAATAATAATGTTTGCAGCCGTAGGTATCGCCAATATTTTGAAAACGTCGAGATATTGTTGCAATAATTTGAAAAACAACTATTCTGCTGTTTATGTCGCAATATTTTCAATATATTGCTAAAAATTATACCGCAAAAATATTTCCAAGTACTGAAACATATGTTGAGATATTGGTTAATTAAATGTGACCAAACAAACTAACCTGAAGTCTTGTTCATCCGAAATACCATTCAAAATTAGAGTTTCAGTGCATGATATATATGTGTTTATAAATTTCGAGATACATACATATATATATATATATATATTTGCTACATATCCCAGTTGCAGGCCCGTACCACACCCAACATCTTCAGAATTCCATGCAGGTTTTTTGAGGTTTTCTTTCAACATCATTAAGAACCAAAAATAGTGTACAACTCAACTAGAAAAATTAAGCAGTGTTTTTATGATGCTTCTTTGAAAATTGTATTTGATTTAGTATCTCATGGTGGTGGGTGTGACTGTAAACCACAGATGTGCTTTTTATTAAATATCTCTTCTATTTTCTTTAGAATTGGGGGGTTGAGGGGGGCACCTTAATCTAATCATGTTTTTTCCTAGTTCTTTATTGATCAATGATTAATCCTTAATGTATTTATTCAATTATTTGCCATTTTTCTTGAACTTTTTAATAATTACAATAATTGTCTAGTTTTTGCAGCATTTTCCCGATAATATCCCAAGAAAAACACAAATTAAAATATCTCGGTATTTTCTCAAAACACTAAATTCCTGATAACGATATATGACAATGGTTATGTTTGTATCTTTTTTTTTTTTAATCTCTAATTCTGGGACTAAAGAATTGGTAGTGCTAACTTATTACTGATGTGGTTATTATGGTATTTAATCTGTAACATTTGTGCAGCAAGAGCAGAAGCAACAGATAGGATGTAGGCAACTGAACCAGGCAGCAAATGGCAAGATGCAAGATGAAAGCGAAGATTTTCTGCATCAAATCAAAACCAAGGTATGTTTCAATCTTTCTTTAAAGAAAATCTTTCCAATCCTTGCTGATTAGCTTCACCACCAGTTCCTGTCAAACTTGAATATCATAATTATTGGTCCCTTCCTTAGAAATTAAGGAGGTGTAGCATCTATGATGCTTATTAAAATGAAAGGGCGTGGAGGCATATTATTCAAACATATAGGAGCATAGGAATGCCTATATTATTTCTAATATTTTCTACATTTTTCCTTTTCCCTATATTACCTTCTATTTGGTATTTTGAAATGCCAGTAATTATATATGATTGTTTATGGTGGTTTTCTTTTTAATTGGCTGATTTTTTATTTTTTATTTTACTTTAAGTTGAATGAGTTCGTGAGAATGGTGCTATTTCTTTTTCTAGGAGAGAGAAATTACGGTTTCATGAAGACAGTTGTCAGAGCGAAATGTTGTAAGCTAGCACTTACCAGAAAGGAAGATGGCAGTTTTCTGAAAAATAAAACCATTAATAATATGTGGTTTCCTGGATATATATATATATATATATATAATCAGTTTTCAAATGATACAGATTTTGGACCACTGGGATACTGATTTTAGGTGGTAAGAATGGGCTTTAAACAACTAACTAGGCCGACTGAATCCTGGGATAAATAAACTTATCAACTGCTTTTTACCAAATAAATAAATAAAAAAAAAAAAAAACAGAGTCACAAGGACATTGATTACACTTCAAGCTTGATGCCGTGTCTACACTTACCAGTTTTATCCATAATTTCAGATCATGGTCCAGTCCATTGAACTAATTTCTTTTTGCTGTAGGAGGACATGATCTGTTTAGGCAGACCAATACCTAACAATTTCCTTAGGTATGACCAGACCCTTTCATAGGACCCCATCTTCATGTCTCACCTCACCATATTTCATTCCACTGCACTACACACTGGTGAAAATTTGATCCCTGCTCAGCCTAAGAGGACAGAGGTCATACCAATCCAGCTTAAGGATTGTTGGTAATAAGATCATTCTCTTTCGCATAAATTACGTAAACATCAGTACTAAATTGATTTAAAAAATTAGAACATTGTACTAGTATTCTAGTTTAATAATATTTTTCTTATCATTATTGTTTTTCTTTTTCTAGAGTGAATATACTATCAAAATATGTTTGTTCTCAGTAGCCACTATTTCTGATATCCCTCAATTTCTAACACCCATAGATGTGAGAGTATCCAAAGCTATCCCAGCTACATAGTCTATTAGTGCAGAGAGGGCAAGTGTTGCTCTTAGAGTTTTTTCTTTTTTGTTATACTGGAAGAAGTTTGATTTCGTTGCTCTTGTTTGAATTCATTTTGTTGGGTGGAACTCTCAGTCATTGAGCCTGAGGCGAACAGTTAACAGAAGGCCAAGTTTCATACCCGCACCAACTACAAATCTCAATGTGGTGGCAATTTTGGAGAAAGCCAATGCAATCCGACAGGTTGCTCTTCTTTATTTCTCATCTCCTCTCATTTTGTTCCCTTACCATCCCTTTGCTCTTGTTTAACTAAAATTTTTATCAGGCCTTTGCAAGTAGTGACTATGATAATGATGATGAGAGCTGGAGTGATGATTGACTTTTGAAATGAAGTCATCTCTATCCTTTATTATTTTCAGCTGGTAAGGATAGTGATATGTCCTTAAGCCCCCTGCAGCTGTGTTATATTTATATGTGAATAAGCTAAGTTTTGTATAATTACATGTGCAGGGCCCTTCTTCCTCTCTCTCTCTCTCTCTTTTTTTTTCTAATTCTATTCATTCTCATTTCAACTCAAATTAGGCTGTGGAAACCTTGTGAGGAATAATGAGCTGTCTTTTTTTTAAAGCATTCCAAATTAATGTTCCAATTACTTATTTGTGTATATCCTGAGAAATTCAGTGGGCATCATAGCTTTCATCGAACATACACTACAAATAGCCACTTCTATACATCAAATATGTCGGTTTTATAAATCAAAATCACAGATTAAATAAAATGATCATATAAAAACAATAAGCGATAAGCATATAAATGAATAATTAAAGCAGAATTGTGCATATATCACTCTTTTAATTCCTTTCATTCTTTTGGTAGGGTACTTAAAACTTAAAACCCCTGCACTCTTAATTCAACTTGAAAGAGAGGGTCAAAATGTGGGGGGAAAATTTGTAAAAACAAGTTCATACAACAGTGCTGGACTGGAATTAGGTGAGACTTTTTTTTTTTTTTTTGGAGAGGAGGGTTCCATTTTAGTATGTGCTCTTGAACTGAATGGAACTAACAAATATCTTAGACAGTCCATTTTCCTCGCAGTTGGTCCAATGGTGAGGAGCATCCAATCAAATAATTCTTGAGCATCATGCCCAATATACTATAGGGTCATATGATTATACCTCTGCTACTCTCCTCTGGTTTACACAGGAAACCATAAAGTTGGCATGAAAATTGTTGATTGAATCAGTTTTGTTGTAATCTTATTATCAAAAGATCTCACTCGAACAAATAAAGTAACGAGAGGTGAACATAAAAAGATAGAAATATAGGCAAGCTAAGACATCAAAGATCAAACATTTACTAAATGCCCCCACAAACAAAGCTCAATTCATGCTCTTTACACACTTCATATGTTTGGTTCTAATAGACAGTATGTTCTTTGCCAAGGATCAAATATAATTGGTGGCAACTCAACGCAGTTGTGGCATGCATTACATTTACACCAAACCACTGTTATCTTAGCAGACGTCAAAACTAAAAACTGTAGGCCTGAACTGGGTTCAATGTCCCTGTATTACTTCAGAGAACTCTCAACCAATGAGAGGGTGTACCGTCTTGAATCTAAACTGTTCAATAACTAGCCCTCTCCCTTGTGGGGCCCAACAGTGGGATCTACTCTAAACTGGATTGAAAATTATGCTGGTGCCAATGCAAAGGGGTTAAATGTTTGAGAGCAGTTTGAATTTAAGAAGGTAGGCCTTTCTTACCGTCCCCTTGCTGGCCATAACTCTAAATTCTCAGATGATTAGGATCATCCATCATCCATTGGCATGGTTGAGGTACCCATGACTTGGATGGTATGGATTGCACTTATTCATGCGAGGAGTCCTGCCCTTGATTTCATGTACACTTTCCTTCTGTCTTTTATTTAGGAAGAAAGGCGTAACACTTTTTATGAATGGGAGTCTTCAGTCTAGTCAGGTCCTACAATTTGTGCTCAAATTTACCTCGATGGCATGGCACTTGAGGTCGTTTCACATGATGTTTTCATCACCCATGATCCCCGGCATCTGGAAAGAGATGGTAGAACCTTCCCCACTCTAAGAAATTCAGCATAATTGTGGGTGAAATTGTGGGTTCGTTTGAGGAAGATACTTGCTTTAGCATCTTATCCATCTCGTACAAGTGAATGCACTCATGTCTCTGATGAATAAAAACGATGAATGCATGTAGTGCCAGAAGATCCTAGCCATTAATCTTGCTGTAATAATTAACGGTTCCTTAAAAAAATGTGTCTGTTTAATTGGCCCCACCATGTACTGTTGGAGTCTGTAGATTAGTCATCTAGCAATAAATCAGGTCCACCAGACATTGCCACAATTGATCTTAGGCTATTAAACCAATGAATATGGGAGTTCTTATTTAACTACTTATTACACATTCTTAGGTATCATATATGCTTAATCTTAGGGAGGGATGAACTCATGTTAGCTGTTTTATTTTCAATAGGCGAGCCTTACCGTGAAGGTCTGCTCATCCTTGTCTTAACTTCATAAGACTTGTGAATTATATGTGGATAATGAATCCAGATCCTTCGAGGCTTTCACCTAGATAAATCCTTAAAGGAGTGAAACTCCACACTGGGGCCTATCTAATGAAATCCAAATAGTTAAAGAAAATAAAATCTCTCCGGGTGTAGATATCCTTGAATTTTGCATACTTTATTCCACAGTTGGATCGACCATTCGATGAAAAAAAATGATAAGAGCATAAGATTGTGTTAATCATGTTTATTTTTTTCATCAAACTGTCGATCCAATGGTGAGAGTTTATTTTCTAAGCCACTAGGATTGAAGTATGTGGGACCCACTATGGAGTTTCGCCACTTGTTGGATGATATATAGGGCGAGCATTGCACGTATCTCTGGCTTCACCCTTCTTTAAGCCAAGTATTCAGCATTTGGCTGGGTCTTGGTATCAGCTGCATTCTTTTATTATACGCTCTGGAGCGCTCCCTCTTGTAGTCACTGGCGATATTGGATGCCGATTCTAAATGGACACTGGCAGTTTCAATTTTTTTATAGAATTGCCAATCTTCTTTCGTAATGATTGATATAGCACATATCTATGAAGGGAGCCCCACATACTTTTTATAATGAGGCTGGTTTTGCGTGTTTTATGTGGATTTATCGGACGCTCCATCTTGAGAAATAGTCTTGATAGTAAAAGACCCAAGGGACAGCCTCATCTTTATTTTTAGATCAGGATAAAGCTTAGCTTGAATTTGAAATTGCTTTTGTATTTCATTTCTATAAATAGGGATCTTTTCTCATAAATAAAGCACACTGAATTTATTGTGCGAGCATGCTGCCTCGTGAATTTCCACATGTTATTAGAGCCATGTTCTAGTGATGGTTCTATTTTTATTTTTTTTTAATGAAATTAAGCATTCTCTCTTATTTATCCATCTATCTAGGCCCTTTGGATGATTGAATGTCTCGAGAAGAGATCATGCCAGATGATGAATTCATTGCAATTATAGTGCCTCCTTAATTTCCACATAGGCCAGATATAAGTTTCATGAGACAACCTGCGATCGCATCACTCCCTCAACTCTGAGATAATAGAAGAGGGAAAAAAAATCGATTTTTCCTGATTTTGGAAATCTATCCAATTGGTGCCCAGATTAGCAAAGTTTAAGGGCTAATGTCATGAGAATGCCAAAAAAAAAAAGCTGCCCAAAAGAAACCTGGTCTAAAGAGAAACCAAGCGATAAAAACCCTAGCAGACATGGTATCACTGTTGATGTGACGTTAATCACATTTTCATCAAGTACTCAATTAGAAGATATAATCCACTCTTATTGAATTGAAACATGAGAATATATTCCCGGAGTGAACTTGATCAATCCGAAATCTCTATGTGGGCCCCAACCCCAATTAATTTTACAAGCTATTCACTCCCATTAATTTTCTTCATTTTAAGTGCATGTCTTCCACATCATTATTTATTGAATGACCTCTACTCTCTTCTACATGAATTAATCAAGATCAAGACTGCTTTAACCTCTTCATTAATCTCTCCACAAAACGCATGCAAAACTCGCACGAGGGAGAGGGAGAGAGAGCGAGAAATCAGAAAGCGACAGAAAGAGAAAGCCGAGGACGACGTTTCTGTCCAAACTCCTGCATATAAATACAGAAACTGAGAAAAGCCTGTTCATTTCTCACACTTGTAAGTTCTCTCTCTCTTGCTTTCTTCTCTTCACTTCTCATATTCTCTCTTTCTGGATTCTCAAGTGCCGAATCTCTTTCTGGTTTTCTGCAACTTCGTGAGTGATTCTTCTACTTTATTCCTCACGTCTTTCTCATCTGCTTTTCACGAGCATGAAATCCATGTCCACTTTATTATACTGCTGTGATTTTTATTTATTTGTTTATTGTTCTGATTTGTTGTTGTTATATATATATATATATATATATATATGTATCTTCATGAAGTTGATTGCTCTGAAACTGAAGTAGTTTTAAGGAGAGATGTCTACGTTGGAGAAGATGGCATCCATTGATGCGCAACTGAGGCTTCTGGTTCCGAGCAAGGTCTCTGAGGATGATAACCTGGTGGAGTATGATGCGCTTCTGTTGGATCGGTTTCTCGACATTCTTCAGGGCTTGCATGGCAATGAACTTAAGGAAACGGTGCGGATTTGGGTTTTTTTTTTTATTATTATGTTTTGATTTTCATTTTGGTCTGATTTAAGCTTTTGGTGGGAACCCATTTTGTAGAAATGAGGGAAGTAAGTTGTAGTAATGAAAACAGTTTTTTCTCTGTATTGGATTGGTTTGGAGTTTTCTAATAAGTTCCGGGCTCTGTTTTTTCCCCTTTCTTTCTTTCTTTCTTTGGTTGAATTCCTGTACTTCTATTGGCCTGTAGATTTATTTGATGAAGATTCGTTTTCTCAATGTCAGTTTCAATATTGCAGTGCTTGATGCTGATTGGTGTTTCTTATTCAGTTATTTTAGTGATAAAGGAAAGCTCTGTTTCTGTATGACTTGTGATTTTTTATTCTTGTTGGCTGGTTTGGATGTGTACCCCAACTGGAATTTTTTTTTTTTTTTTTTTGAAAAGTTGATGGTAGAATGGATGACGGGATTGAATAGTTTGGAAAAATAGATTGTTTGTTGTTGACAATAGCCAAATTATTTTAAAGTAATTGCAATTTGGAATACATGCAAACACCCTTATCGTATTTAGTTAAAAGCCTTTTCAATGATCTATTTCGTGGGTGGGGCTAAATACAAGAAAACATTAGACAATATGTTAGTATGCCCTGTTTAAAGCAAATTCCTGCGAAGGAACAATCATGAAAGACTAAAACACATTGCTATACGACATTCTTAAAACAAATTCATCCACTTTTTTATTTCGTGATTCGAACTGATTCTCTTTGATGATCAAGGAAAAAAGACTGATCTGATCTGAGTAGACAGTTTTATTTGCTTTGGAGTCCCCGCTTTTTCGTGTGATTTACATGTTCAAGAAGTGAATGATAGATCTTATTACTCCACTAATTTCTTTAGGTTCAAGAGTGTTATGAGCTTTCCGCTGAGTACGAGAGGAAGCATGATCCTCAGCATCTCGAAGAGCTTGGGAATGTATTAACAAGTTTGGATCCTGGGGATTCTATTGTTGTTGCTAGCTCCTTCTCTCACATGCTTAACCTGGCTAACCTGGCTGAGGAGGTTCAGATTGTTCATCGGCGACGGATAAAGCAAAAGAAGGGAGATTTTGCTGATGAAAATTGTGCAACAACTGAATCAGACATTGAAGAGACTCTCAAGAGGCTTGTGGTGCAATGTAAGAAGTCTCCTGAAGAAGTATTCGATGCTCTGAAGAATCAAACTGTCGATCTAGTGTTTACTGCTCATCCAACTCAATCAATTCGAAGATCATTGCTTCAGAAGCATGCAAGGTTTGCCAACCAAAATCTTTTTTTTTTTAAATGAATGTCGGCTTGTTTGGACTTTTCCTATTTCATTCATTAGATTTTGTCTAAGTTTTTAATTTATATCACCTATTCCTTCTGTGTTTTTGGTTTCGATCTTCCCCCTGTTTTTAGTGTCACCTAGAGCCTCTTGAGCACACATGAACTCTAAAGGCATCAGGCCTTGTGTATATGTCATAGGATGAAAACTTATTTGATTAAATTGTTAGCCTTTTTTTTCCTGTAAAATGTTTTTATTTGCAGGATAAGGAATTGTTTGGCTCAGTTGTATGCAATGGACGTATCTCCTGATGAAAAGCAGGAGCTCGATGAGGCTCTACAGCGGGAGGTTAGTTCGGTCAATATATTCCTCTAGACTGCATCCTATCTAGTCATTATTTGAAAATTTCTATTCTTGGACGTTTCATGCCAGATGGAAATATCAAGGTTGCTAGCCAGTAATCCTAAAACCAATTGGTGATAGGAAACTATACAAGCAACTACTTAATAGGAAATGGGTTTCCATAAATCATTTTACAGTTGTTCATCCCTTAATATTGTTCTCATCATATTTTATATATTATCTGGAGATATGATGAACAAAAAAGCTTTTTTTCCTCTTTCGAATGCACATAATCTGCTGTTATGAAAACTTGTATACAATAATTTAAGTAAATTTCTTATTCGTACTTGGTTCGTCTTGTTGGAAATAAAATAGAAAAAAAAATATATAGAAAAATGTTTTGGCTTAAATTGGGATATATAGAAGCTTTAAAACATTACAAAGCTTTTATTGCGATTTGATATTTACATTTGGTGATTGCCAAATGTCCATTCTTTTTTATAGAATTTATAACTTACATATATTTCAGATGTTGCAAGGCTTACTTTTTATTATTTATTCATATTTTTAGACAATATACATTGTTTTTTATTTTGCTTTTCTCCTTTTTCTTGTTAATGTAGATTCAAGCTGCATTTCGTACTGATGAAATCCGTAGGACGCCTCCAACTCCACAGGATGAAATGCGGGCAGGAATGAGTTACTTTCATGAAACAATCTGGAAAGGTGTCCCTAAGTTTTTACGACGAATTGATACAGCTTTAAAGAATATAGGAATGAATGAGCGTGTTCCTTACAATGCCCCTCTTATTCAGTTCTCTTCTTGGATGGGTGGGGACCGTGATGGTATGATACTTTGTTCCTTTTCCAGTCTCTTATTGATTTGAGTCTTCTTACATCTCCTCTGTTACCTTCTTATTCTTAAAAGTTTTAATTGTTTTTTGGACTATATAATTTTCAAGGAGCACGTGGTTATTTTAGCAATAAGTTATAAATTGATGTAAATAATTGGGATATCCCGTTGTTAGAGATAGTAATAGTTTGAACATTTTTTTGTAATAAAGTTATGGTGACTTTGTGGGAATGTTGTGATTCTTGAAAGTCAACATGATATCAGAGTTTTGGACTGGCGGTGATCTTATGATCCAGCTGGCCAAGTTCCTTGCTCTTATGCTTCTACGATAATCTCATCGTCAATTTTTTAATGAATAAAAATCGAGCATCCTCCCTCGTCGCGCATCATCTAGACCTTACAATATTCACCATGTTCATCAAGTTGCACCATGAACACTACTGGAAGAATCAAAACATATCTGATCTAATGGGCCAAAGACACCGGCAAAGTAAATAATAGTGGGTTGCGCAGTGATGGACTCTACAGACGGACGATGATCACTAGCAAAGAAATGGTCGTGTAAGATATCAAGAAAGATCAACGGTTGTGTTCTTTTATTATCGTATCGCATAATCCTTTCATGAAATGACAATGTGATTGCGGGAGGGTAGTAAAGGATATCTAGGATAGTTTGTTAGAGATAGGGTTAGTTTGAGCATTTGAATTTGAATTATTCTTTATCAGTTACTCTCTTCTAATTCTATAAAGGAAATGTAGTGATTCTTGAAAGTTTATAGTAACAATTTAATCAAAGAAGGAAAATACATATGCAAATTCAACATTTGGATGGACGTATTGGAGTTTCCTAAATTGTCATGGCTCTTTCCATTCGGATGGATCATCAGGTGGGCCTCACTATGAGGTGTGCAAAGTATGAGGGTTGTGTGTGCACACACGTGTATATATATAAAATATTCATGTGCATCCATCCCTCACCATATTACGGTGAGGGCAATATAGTGGGGCCAACTTTATGATCCATCAACACACATAGGACCCCTGACTTGCATTAGATCCATCCGGTTTTCACCGATCCAAATGGACTGGACCGTCCAAGATGTCTCTTTCCATCTCCCCAAGTCCTGTGATCAATGGGTCCCTAGGTGGGCCCCATCAATTTTGTCTCTTTCCATCCCACCATATGGTGAGAGATGGATGCACATGTATGTTGCTATACATTGTTGTGTCGTTCACTAATAGCTCGAGCTTTTGGTGTTTCTGGTTTAATGTGGTATCGGAGCTAGATGTCACGAGTTCGAAACCCCTGGGAGGCATGTTACCTCCATCTGTCATTCTGGTCTGTTTGTTGGGTTTTGAATTCGAACAACTTCCCGTTCGAGCCCCCCATCCCACCCAAAAAACAAAAACAAAAAAAAAAAAAAAAAAGAAGAAACCCCCCCCCCCCAAAAAAAAAAAAAAAAAAAAAAAACCTTCCAAATCCACCCAACCCCATCCCTAGGTGGGCCCCACAATAAAAGGTGAGCAGATCGGTAACATGACTTGAACCTGCAACCTCTAAGTTGCAATAGTAAGCACCTTCCATTGTGCCACGGGCTGTGGGGTCCACAAATTCCACATTCCGATGGATTTATTGAGTTCCCTAAATTATTATGTCTCTTCAACAATTACCTAATATTTAGGTTGGTTTCCTCTTTCTTTATATGTTTCATTTTAGGATTCTTTAAAAATAAGTGGATTAAAACATCTTTAATTTAAGGATTAGTAAAAGATTATTTTTGAATTTTGTTAAATACCCATATAAGTCAATTGGCCAAAACAATTTTGGAAATTTTGTTTTGAAGTTAAATGAATCTATAAGTTGGTTTTCTTTGTGAAGAATTCGAGTTGTTGGTGTGTGAAAATGGGTGTGAGATCCTTCATCCCCATGGATCCAATCTGATCCTAGGGTAAGTGTGAGACCTTGTCTTCTTCTATCTCCCCTTCATTTACTACTGTTGGCTAGAATTACTTTCTTCTTGCTAGATGTTCAATGGCATGGAGTTCAGCATTACATGCTATTGCATATTTTCTTTGCAGTCTATGTAGGAGATATGAACTTAGGAAATCAATGCTGATGTTTTTTTTATCAGTAATGATGAATTGTATTAAAATGAAAAGATAGTATAACCACACTTAATCAAAAGAAAAAAAGGAAAGCTGGTATAAGAGTAATATACCAGACTCCCCTCATAACTTCACAACTAAAGCACTGAGATTTCTCAATGCTGAATGTATACCTATATAGCCGAATAATTGCTCCTGTTTACCTAGGATTTAAAGGGACTATTAATGATAGTGATAATCATTGCTGGGTCATTTCTCAAAGTTATCAATAACTATCCTTGATTGAGATCTAGATTCTAGAGTGACAAACCTAGCCTGGTTTAGATCGACTCAACCTCTTGCCTGCTTTACAAACTAAAACATAATCAGTGTCGACTGGAAATACTTAGGCCTTAGGGTAATATAGATTGTACTTAAATGTAAGCCAAATCATAGTAAGGAAATTCTATCCATTCGGATTGTTACCTATTCCTCTAAGAATTTTGGGCACCTCAGAAATTCAAAACCATGTATGGTACAGTATGACACTATTGTTCATGATTTTCTCAGTCACAATGATTATCGGGTAAAAAAACATCCCCATAGCATTGTTTCCAATTTCTGAACTTTTCCCAGATTGAGCAAAATGGATAACCAAATGTTTGGCCAAAATTTTCAAGCTATATCTAGGGGGATCCAACTTCATCCGTAGATTCTTGATGATACAAGCTAGATACTGAATACTGGAGTGATGCATTCTGAGTTCTGCAATGGAAATTTTTTTTTTTTTTTTTTTTTTTTTTTTTTTTTTTTTTTTTTTTTTTATGTATGTGTGTTTTCTGAAGTGGAAGATTTTGGTCTAGAAAGCAATCTTTTTTTTTTTTTATTGTTTCATTTTAATTTTCTAATACCAGTACATGGAATGTAGGAAATCCTAGAGTTACTCCTGAAGTTACAAGAGATGTCTGTTTGTTGGCTAGAATGATGGCTGCAACCTTATACTTTTCCCAGATAGAGGATCTAATGTTCGAGGTGTCAAAAGCTTCATTCTTCTCTTATAACTCCCCTTTTTTCTTCAAGAGCATCATTTACTCCCTGGAAGTTACTTGTTATTATGACTTGTGCAGTGTATAGCTACATCTTACAATTTGTCTATATCTTCCTACAGTTGTCGATGTGGCGTTGCAGTGATGAGCTTCGTATACGCGCAGATGAATTACACAGGTCGTCGAAGAAAGATGCAAAACACTTCATAGGTATTTGATGGTTTTTCATGTCGTGAAGTCCAAGTTAAGATGAATGGAAGCAGTTTTCTGTTATCTGTTGGTCACTGTTCCAATGTAGCAGTTCAACAGTTGCTTGATAAATTCCTCTAGAAATGGAAAGTGCTTTATTTAGGAAGGATAGGAATTATGAGAACTTAATTCAAGTTATTTACTTTTTCAAAGTTAGGTTACTCTCTTTGGGTATCAGAAGCTCATAATTTGAAACAACCCTTTTCTCTGAATTTATGGAAGTACGAGGCCGTATTTGAGTTCTAGAAACCATAGTACATTCACCATCTTACAATATAATTTTGTCCTTCCAAAAAAAAAACATTAATGTGCTTTCTTTGTTTCTTATATATATTTTCTTCTTTTTTTCTATATTTTCTTCTTCTTCTCTTTTTTCCCAAGCCAGTTTAAGAACATCATTGTCACTGCTATAAAATGTTCGATAGTTTCAACCCTGAAGAGCAATTGGTACCCTCTGTTTTCGTTTTCATGTCTACTAACCATGTCATCAACTTGTATCTCTTGTTTCCATAATAATCCTTTGTGTCAGTAAAATGATTATACAATGCTGTAGGAGTATCTTAGTCTAAACCTATGATTTGAGTGTGGATCCGGTAGACATTAATTTTTTTTTAAATTTTCTGTGAATTCAGAATTTTGGAAGAAAATTCCACCAAATGAACCTTACCGTGTCATACTTGGTGATGTGAGAGATAAGCTATATCATACTCGTGAGCGTTCCCACCATTTATTAGCCAATGGGTTCTCCAACGTTCCTGAGGAAGCAACTTTCACCAGTGTTGAGCAGGTCTCATCTCTTAACCTTTATCAATGCCTTCACTAAAAGAGTAATGAATGAAATTGGTAACTCCTACTTAATTTAGAACAACAATTTTTTTCCTCTGAATTTTCAGAACAAGCATGTTCCTCTCAAAATGGCATGGGCGGGCACCTAGAATCAGCATTTTATGAAAGATATATATATAAAATTTAAAAAAAATAAAAAAAAGAAGAAGAAGAAGAAGAAAACATGTCAATTGTTGAAATTTCTGAAACACATGTGCCAGGTACACTCAGTGTTGGATTAGAACTTCAGACCAGAAAACTTGGTTCTTTGCAACATCAGTTTTCTCACCTCTCACTAATCATCCCAACTTCATGCCTACTGCATACCTGATGGAAAATATTATATTGTTTGTTTTCCACTAGAAAAAATTGTTTCTTAGCAACTTCTCTCACCTCTCCCGTTCCCTTTGTTTGTTAGGACTAGGTTCTCGTGATTGGGCAGCATAATGATCTCAGTAATAAAAACCAATGTTCGGTTATGATGTTTCCCACCCTTCCATGTTTATCTTGGGCTGACTACTGATTGGCCTTCTATGTTCTGCAGCTCCTGGAGCCTCTGGAGCTTTGTTACAGGTCACTCTGCTGTTGTGGTGATCAGCCAATTGCAGATGGAGTCCTTCTTGATTTCTTACGGCAAGTTTCAATCTTTGGACTCTCATTAGTAAGACTTGATATCAGGCAAGAATCCGACAGGCATACCGATGTTTTACATGCTATTACAAAGCATCTTGGTATTGGATCATACCGTGATTGGCCTGAGGAAAAACGCCAGGAATGGTTGTTGTCTGAACTTAGAGGCAAGCGCCCATTGTTTGGCACTGATCTTCCCAAAACTGAAGAAATAGCTGATGTGTTGGAAACACTTCGCGTCATCTCTGAATTGCCTTCAGATAATTTTGGAGCTTACATCATCTCGATGGCGACTGCTCCATCTGATGTGCTAGCTGTTGAACTTTTACAGCGCGAATGCCATGTGAAGAAGCCACTAAGAGTTGTGCCATTGTTTGAGAAGCTCGCAGATCTTGAGGCTGCTCCTGCAGCTGTAGCTCGACTGTTCTCGATAGACTGGTATCGAAACAGAATTGATGGAAAGCAGGAAGTAATGATTGGGTACTCAGATTCTGGGAAGGATGCAGGGCGTCTTTCAGCTGCTTGGCAATTGTATAAAACTCAAGAGGAGCTTATAAAGGTTACTAAGAAATATGGAGTGAAGTTGACAATGTTCCATGGCCGAGGTGGGACTGTTGGAAGAGGTGGTGGTCCTACTCATCTTGCCATATTGTCTCAACCGCCAGACACGATCCATGGATCACTACGGGTGACAATTCAGGGTGAAGTTATCGAGCGATCATTTGGGGAGGAACACTTGTGTTTCAGAACACTCCAGCGCTTCACAGCAGCCACGCTTGAACATGGGATGCATCCCCCAGTCTCACCAAAGCCAGAATGGCGTTCACTGATGGATGAGATGGCTGTTGTAGCTGCGAAGGAGTACCGGTCAATTGTCTTCCAAGAACCACGATTTGTCGAGTATTTCCGCCTTGTAAGTAGTCTGGTTCTTCTATCTTCTTTCTATTAAGTATTTGCTGCTGGACTATGAATTGATGTAGCTTCTGTGGAATCATCAAATATGATGTCATATCTTCAAAGATTCTGAATGAGTGGTATCTTTACAATTTTGAAGATAATAATTATGCTTCTGATTGGCAAAATAGAATTCATGTAGCTGACCGCAACGTAATTGGGACAAGGCTTGGATAATGATGATGATGATAATGAAATATGCTTCTGGTTGAGTCTGAGGGCTGATGTTCATGATGTTTATCCTTTTTAATGTGTATCGGACTCTGCATACATCTGAACCACATTAGGTGCAATATTGATATTCTTATGCATTTCTCCACCCTAGATTACTATTTAGTGTAAATTAACAGTATTTGTGAGGATTAGCGAAGTTGGAAGCAGTATTCCACCTACTGTGATTTATTCACTGCCGCAAATGCGTAGTGCTGAATAAGCATTCATTCTGATGTACATCCAAGAGCACTCTAAATCACTTAGTCTTCTGGACTATTAGAAGTAACAGGTTGGCAAAATGTTCTTTATATTCTGAGCGATAAAGGAGAGACTTGTTTTCAGAAATGCCAAAGATTGAAAATGTTTGTTTCAGAATCTGGGGAGTCTATATTTATTTATTCTTAGATCATCAGAGTGGTTCAGCTGTTGGATGTTTTGTTTGCTTTTTCTAGTTAGTACTCTAATTTTGGGAAATTTAAAGGTACCTGTCGGTTAATGCTAAATTTGTCTCCCCCCTTAAGTATGATTTTCAACCATGTAAATAAGGATTTTTTTAGATGTTGCAGGACTTGGTGACATCCTTCATATGTTAGAGAAAGGGTTTCTTTTACCTTTGTATAATTTAAGAGCATCATATTTTGGGCCATTTAATGCATACCGGTGTTACTTTGTGAATATTAAATTGACAAATGGGGAAAATGAATAATTTACCTTACCTGACAGGCAACACCAGAGTTGGAGTATGGGCGGATGAACATAGGAAGCCGCCCATCGAAACGGAAACCAAGTGGTGGTATAGAATCACTTCGAGCAATCCCATGGATCTTTGCATGGACACAGACAAGGTTTCACCTTCCTGTGTGGCTTGGCTTTGGCGCTGCACTGAAGCATGTGATGGAGAAGGATGTTAGGAATCTCCGCATGCTACATGAAATGTACAGTGAATGGCCATTTTTCAGGGTTACAATTGACCTGGTTGAGATGGTTTTTGCTAAGGGAAACCCAGCCATAGCTTGTTTATATGATAAGTTGCTGGTGTCGGAAGATTTATGGTCACTTGGAGAGCGCTTGAGAGCTAACTACGACGAAACAAAGAGCCTCCTCCTACAGGTGAGATCACTTGTACCGCACTTTACTTTTGACTTATCATGATATGATTTACTTGTTGATGGCAAACATTTGGATGCTGCAAGGTATGATATGGTTCCCTTGGATACATTCTAAAATTCAACTATAGAGGGGAAGGAGGACAACATATTTCTGCTAAATTATCATATGGTTATTGGAATGATATATATACTTTTTAAATGGTATCATTATTGTTATGATATTATGCATAGTATTTGGTTCTTCATTTTGTTCATATCAGTACAATAGACCGATTATCCAAATGGTTGATCTTACGTGTCCCCATGGATGGATTGTGCAACAGAAATAGCCCATATTAGAAGATTCGTTCTAATCAATGTCCCACCTTTTAGTTCTGAATGTGACGTATCTATTTTCCATCCGCAACCTTCTATCTGCATGGTACTTGTTCAGTTGTCAGGATGACCCAGAACGAGCACTTTTAGGGCATGTTCTATCCATGATGGTGCCCACTATATTATTTATAGATCAACAAAACATGCTTTGACATTTACAGATTGTACCTATGGTGGATGATCTTATACTTCATCTTTCTTTCATGGTCCCTTGGATCTTGTTAATATCCATTTGTTTTGTTTTAAATAATTCTTTTTGGGCCTCAGCCTTTACTTGGTGTTGGTTTCTTACTCTATCAAATGCATTGTCCATTTCAAAGCATCTATTTCAATTTGAATACTGTTTGAGAGATGAATCAAGGTGCATGAAATACATATGCAATTAGTATCGCTTTCACTAAAATTGAAAATCATGGTATATCGTCCTCAAGTACACAATTCACTTCAAACAGAATTAGGTAAGAGGTTTTATCTTGACAAGAAACATTGACGACCGGCAAAATAACATGGTCGCCAATGCTGATTTCTCAGTCCAGGTTTCCCATTTACTGAAATTTTAAGTACGGGATTTTCCAAAAGTTTCTAGTCCAAAAAGGACCTTAAGCCATTGTATGTCTCTTATCCTATTCTCTGGTAGCCATTATGCATGATTTTATTCTGAAGCTTTTTACTTACAAAAACCGGGACTCTTTTTATGGTCCTCTGAGATATATATATATATATATATATATATATCTTCAAGCCTCAAACATATGCTGTCTTAAATTCCTGCCTGCATATTATTCTTTTCTAAAATGAAGTTTGGACTCTCCAATAATCTGGTGGCTGGAATATAAAATTCTGAGCTTATATGTAGGTTGCAGGCCACAAAGATCTTCTTGAAGGTGACCCCTACTTGAAGCAAAGGCTCCGGCTTCGTGATTCATACATCACAACTCTTAATGTGTGTCAAGCATATACACTGAAGAGGATAAGGGACCCCAATTACGATGTGAAGCTAAGGCCCCATTTGTCAAGGGAGTATATGGAAACAAGAAGGCCAGCTGATGAATTAGTAAAGTTAAATCCAACAAGTGAGTATGCACCTGGGCTGGAGGACACCCTCATCTTGACTATGAAGGGAATTGCTGCTGGCATGCAGAATACAGGTTAAAGCAGTTCCATTCAACAAACTATATACAAAAGACATTTTGTTTAATTATACATTAGAAGTCATCTCCATATCCCAAAGAGATGTTGTTTAATTATACATTAGAAGTTATCTCCATATCCCAAAGGCATGTTGTCTAATGATACATTAGAAGTTATCTCCATATCCCAAACACATGTTGTTTAATTATACAGTAGAAGACTAGAAGTTATCTTAGCCAAGAATACTGCTGTATGTCAAATGCACACCTGGAACTCTCTTGTGTTTATTGCATCTGTGTAATAGTTTAGAGACATTATCTATAATTACAGTATCATGAGCAGATTAGCCATAGACCACTGCTTATTGAGAAACATGCCAATAGATCTTTGGCCACGGCAGCAAAATTTGCGTATGCTTAAATTTTTCTGATTTAAAAATCTTTGATGTTAGTAATGCTCTCTTATAAAGTGCATGATTTGCACAGAGAATTATGCAAGTTCGATTACTTCTCTCTCTCTGACTCTTGCTTTACCCTGTTAATGAGTCGATCTAGTGCTCAAACTTATCATATGAGGCTAGCAGGTAGGATCTTGAAGAATTTTAATATGCTTTTCTGAAATATTTGTCTATCAAGATCATTTGTAACTGGGACTCCCCTCGTGCCTGTGTGGTATCTATGAATGTGTGGTATCTAGCATCTAAAATTCATATGGGGAATGCATTTTCATGCTTGCTTGGTATCTGATTTTCCAAATATTATCCTAATGTATGAAGTCTCCCATCCGAGAGGATGGTTATGGAACTTGAGATTTGGAACAGAGTAATTTGGAAACCCATTGGGATTTGTGTATAGGACTCTAAGAGGTTTTTGATGTGGATCTTGATCAGACCTCTTTGGGCCTAAGTATCCAGTTCTCCAATGGGTACATGAACATCCATCTAATAAAACAGAGAGAGTACTCCACAAAGCTTTGGTCATATTTTCCATATTGATGAAGAGGATGGTACCGATCCTTGAACCCTGGACCTCTTGTTCAGAGTCCCAATCATGCAGTGAGACACAAGGAAGATTAGTTATTTTCCATATTGAGTATCTAAAGTCTGAACCATATTGTTGTTGTTTTTAATTCTTAGAGCTTTACCGAGCCTTACAGAATTGATATTTTTTGTAACCAAATTGAGTGTGCTCATATGAGCCCTCTTGTTCTGATCTTGAATTTGAATTGGATGTTTTATTTTTCTTAACACTGCCATGGTTTGTAGAGTCAAAGCTGTTGGATCCAACTCTCCTTTGGATGTTGGCCAGGATCTAAACTTGTATTAATATAAAGAGAGTATCAAATGGTTGAATGTATTTGTGGGGCCAATCGCCTGCAATTCATCATCAGAGGATGAAGAAAAACATCTCCTCATGAAGCTGAGGAGACATTTTATGCCTCTCTGAAGATTCAAGCTCCTGTCAAGGTTTCCCAAAAAGAATCTGAATACCATGAGGCTTTATCGGATCTTTCTCACGGCCTCTTAGCTTTTTAAATACGGAAAAAACCAATCTAACAACTACACCACAATACTTATATAACCACTACACCACAATACTTATATGTAATTATTTATAATAAGAAAAAGTCTCAAAAGTAGGTAGATGGAATGGGGGCCCTAACCACATGAGTTATGCCCATATTTAGCACAGTTGGACAGGTTATTATGCTAGTTATACTTTATTTTAGAGTTTCACATTTTTCATCAAAAAGTCAATCGAACGGTGGAATAAACTTGATTTAACGTAAAATTTTATGTATAACTTCAAAGTACTTTTCAATAGACAGCCTCGGTCGAGAGTTCTACTCCTTTGACTCGATCGTGCTTGTATGGGGATTGGGATCATTTGAACATTTTGACCCACAATGACTATGAGTTGATCAATAACAATCTGCCACATGCTGTCCATAATAATATGGCGGACCGTGATTAATCCACTGACCGTGAGGTAAAGTCTCACGGTATCCAGACTCCTTGGTCCTCGTATATGAGGATTCCTAAATCAAGCTCAAGGCATCAAATCCAAGTGCTGCATGACTTGATATCGTATGCCCATGGGCATTTGCACTAACATAACGTAACATTAGTACATAACGTATATCTGATGGAGCATAACGTAACATTAGTACATAACGTATATCTGATGGAGAGAGAGAGAGAGAGAGAGAGATCGATCCGGGCGATTTAAAGAGAGACAAGATCCGGTTGGATCGCCCGTCCCAACGGCCACCAACAGCTTTCATTTCTCGCCATGTTCCGACGCCTGCTCCATGCCTCTTCATTTCGTACTTGCAACCTAATTCTCTACTGTGCATTATTGAAGCATCAAAATACAGCTTTTAAAAATATTAGATGTGTCAGAGTCATGAAGCCTCCTAAACTTCAGATGCAAGAACATATTGATTTCTATTTTGAAAATAATAATAATAATAATAAAAATAAGAACCAAGTTTCTTACGTAGTTCAACTTCTGGTTAATCCAATGAAGTAGAGTATTTTTATTTTATTTTTTTTGCTTTAATAGAATGTGATTTAGCCAACTCATTTCAATAGTTAGGGTGTATTTTTATGATTAGAGGAATCTGTGTTAGAAAGAAAAATTGTTTCGATTTTTCATGTAGTACCTTTCTCAATTTGTAGGAATACTTAAATAAATGATAGTCATTTTACTCATGCTTAACTTAGATTATTAGTAAAGCTATCGTTAAAGAAAACATTGCTAAGGGAAATTGATTATTTTATGTTTTCTTTAAATCATCAAAAAATATAATTAAAAATTTTAATTTTCACTGAGGAACCCACAGCCACAGCAAACGTAGTACCATTTTTAGGGTTCTCATCCACCAATGATTTGGATAGTCAATTTGGTGGTCAAAACTACCAACATTAAATACAGACAACCAACCTAAAGTACCTAACCATTCGTACTTTTAAATGCAGGGTCCACCTTGGGAAGCGATTATCGAGGGAGTATAAATTTAAAAAAAATGTCCCGCGACACACTTGATTTTCGCCCATGGACTATTAGTCATGGACATTGACGAGTATGTGGCAGATTTCTATTGGATGGACATGTGCCTTGTTTCTTAATCTAATAGGTCATGAGTGCTTTCTCTATTTAAATTCGTACTAGTACATGTGACTTTCAATGAAAGTAAGTTTGCATTGGGGCCTCCTCCAAACGCGGTGTCTCCACAGGCAACCCATTGAGAATAGAGAAAGTCGGTGCAAGGAAATAATAAAATAAACCCACCAATTTCTCTTCACAAAGAGAAAATCTCTATAGAAGTAGAAGGGTCTGAACTCTGTAGTCTAAACACCACCATTTCATTGACATTCATCTATCAAGTCTCAAGCCAAAAGCACATAGCAAACATTAGAAATAGTTTGGAATCCATAGCAGTTGGAAAACAACATGACGGTACGTAAGCGTCTCTTCTTCCCTTAAAAGCCATTTCCAATATCTTTGTCACGCATATAAACAGACAGTTCTCTTATAAAATCCATCCATGTTGACATGTTATTGTTAATCTAGCTACCACTGACATTGATGGTTCTTGGACATTGGTATTCAGATAGTAGAGATGAGAGTCCATATGGATTGTGCTGGATGTGAAAGGAAGATAAAGAAAGTTCTTGGAAAATTGGAAGGTATGTTTAAATACTCTCCTATCAAACAAATGTATCAGTACTGTTCCAAAAAAAAAAAAAAATTTATCAGTGAATGTTGTTACTCCAGATGGTTTTAGATACAAATCTATTCCAATATCTTTGTGCTTTTTCCATGTGAGGTAGATTCTATGGACTCGCTGAAGAGTCATAGAATTCCCCCTGTGATTAACAGGGAGATAAACCACACGAGTTAGATGGAGTGTCATAGACTGAGACCGTTAATTAGTATGTCTCACTAGTAATTAGTAAGTCCTGGTTAATAGGGCTCCTGGATTGTCCAAGTTGTACTCTGATTAGAAGTAGGTTTATTATAATAGGTCTACTGTGATTAAAAGTTAGTTTTTGGTGTAACAGGGTTTGGGGCTGATATTATAAATAGAGATTTAACTTCTTCTGATTGCATAGTAAATTCTCCCGTCTTTCCGTGGACGTAGGTCAAAAGCCGAACCACGTAAATCTCTTATCTTTTTATACGTGATTGATCTCTTCTCGCAGTCCCTAGATCACAACAGAAACTTTATCATGAGATTAGCCTTGGTGTTAGCCAATTGGTTAATCTGATATGGATCCCGTGGCAAACGGACCACACCATTTCTTACAAACCTCTCTTTCCCTTGCATGAATAACCGATATTCTCTAACTTGGTATATGCTTCTGTCTTTTGTGGGGTTTTTCAGGTGTGGATGAGATAGACATAGACATGGCCATGCAGAAGGTGACTGTGACCGGATGGGCAGACCAAAAGAAGGTTCTTAAAACAGTGAGAAAGACGGGAAGAAGAGCAGAGCTATGGCCATTCCCTTACCAACCAGAATACCATCCATACACCCAACAGTATTACTATCAACAACATCAGAGTCATCACCAAACCTACACTGCTCCTCAGCCTTCCTCTTCCTACAACTATTACAAGCATGGTTATGATGACCATGGCTATGGTTATTACCATCGTCCTGCCCATTCTACCATCGTAGATGAAAGGGCTGGTGCTATGTTCAGCGATGAGAACCCACATGCATGTTCTATAATGTGAGTTAAAGAATCACATGAAAGTCATGTTAATTATGTCGCGCGTTTCCCTTTCCCTTTTTGTTCTTTCTTCTTTGTGTAAACGAAATGTGGTACTTGATTTTTTTGTATTGTGTTAATTGAAAAGGAGGGTATTTGGTTTAATTGTAGCTTTGTTTTGTGTTCTTTCCTCTTGGTGGACTTTGTTTTTCCTTCTCTTTTCTTTTTGGCTTTTCCATATACCCTCTTATACTGGTAAGTCTTTTCATCTAATGAAAGTTAACATTATTAAAAAAAAAAAAAAAAAGAAAGAAAAGAGGGTAATTGGTTTAATCCACATACGGAAGATCTAGTAAGTGCTGACTTTTTGTTGTGAACTATTCTGCTTTAAGGATCGATAATCTTGTACATGTGTGCCAGGTGGAGTTTGGTTTGTATCTGATACCTGTGATTTGGTATCTCTCCTCTTTTTCTACACTTAGGACCTGTTTTCTTTGGTCTTGGTGGGAATTTGGGATGTTGCTGTTAATGTTTGGCTAAACTAAGGAGAGATCCCTCAGTACCGTATTATAAAGTCTCTAGTACACAGCAATAATGTTTGAGGCCTAGAGTCCCTTGCACATGTAATTAATTCAGGCGGTGGTCCCTAAGCATGTGACATTAGATTTTTTATGACTCATTTGCCCTTCTAACCATTTAAATGGGCGATGGTCCTTAAGCATGTGACAGCAGTTTTTTTATGACTGATTTGCCCTTTTAATCATTTAAATGGGTGTCATGCAATTTAAATCTAGGTTTTAGCTCAAATTCACTGTCTTTTCATACAAAACATTTGTTTTCGAACTGACTACGATTTTAAACACAAAGAAATTTATATAAACTCATATAAACTTATTCCAAAGTTAAATAAGTTCTCATCAAAGTTACATAAATTTACAGTAAACTTAGATAAATTTACTTAATTCGTATCAAACTCAAATAAATTCAATGCAAACACAAATAAATTCATATCAAACTTAGAAAAATTCATACAAACACAGATAAAATCATGTCAAAGTCAGATAACATTATGCCAAAGTCAGATAACACATAAAAACTCTTGTTTTCAAACTGGCTATGATTTCAAACACATATAAATTCATATAAACTCATGCTAAAGTTAGATAATTAAGTTCCCATCAAAGTTAGATAAATTCACAGCGAACTCAGATAAATTCATATAAACTCATGCCAAAGTTAGACAAGTTCCCATCAAAGTTAGATAAATTCACAGCAAACTCAGATAAATTCATATAAACTCATGTCAAAGTTAGATAAGTTCCCATCAAAATTAGATAAATTCACAGTAAATTCAGATAAATTCAAAGCAAACATAGATAAATTCATATCAAACTTAGAAAAATTCATACCAGACACAGATAAAATCATGTCAAAGTCAGATAACATTATGCCAAAGTCAGATAACACATACAAAACACTTGTTTTCAAATTGGCTATGATTTCAAACACAGATAAATTCATATAAACTCATGTCAAAGTTAGATAAGTTTCCATCAAAATTAGATAAATTCACAGCAAACTTAGATAAATTCATATCAAACTTTGAAAAATTCATACCAAACACATATAAAATTATGCCAAAATTGGATAACATTATGCCAAAGTCAGATAACACATACAAAACATTTATTTTCAAACTGGCTATGATTTCAAATACAAATAAATTCATATAAACTCATGCCAAAGTTAGATAAGTTCCCATCAAAGTTAAATAAATTCACAACAAACTCAGATAAATTCATATAAACTCATGCCAAAGTTAGATAAATTCCCATCAAAGTTAAATAAACTCACAGCAAAATCAGATAAATTCATATCAAACACAAATAAATTCATATCAAATTTAGAAAAATCCATACCAAACACAGATAAAATCATGCCAAAGTCAGATAACATTATGCCAAAGTTAGATAATACATACAAAACTAAGATAAATTCATAGCAAACTAAAAAAAAAAAAACTCATTTAAAACCAAGTCTAATGTTGAATACATTTTAAAGTCAAATAAAATCATGTGAAATCCATTTAATTTCATATCAAACTCATTATTTCATAAGAAACTCAGATAAATTCAGTAAAAACTCTAAGAAAATATTTTCAAAGTCACATAAATTCATTTGAAACCTTGTTTAATTGATAGCAAACGTAGTTAAATTGAAATCAAACTCAGAAAAATTCTTGTCAAAGTAAAATAATTTCATTTCCAGCTCAGATAAATTCAAACCAAAACTTAGATAAATTTATGTCAAAGTCAATTAAATTTAAGTCAAGATAATTCGGTTGATCGAGGTTACTGATGTGTTGACTTTGCTTCTTTCTGTAGTTTCCTTCATCTTCGTTTTCAAAATCTTTATTTTGCTTAGATTTCGAAGTATATGACGGAATATTTAAAAGCCGTACGTGTTTGGTGACATATATAGCACATAAAGAGAGGGCGTTTTTGTCTTTTTGACTCATTTAATGTTAAAAGGGGACCGCTTCCTTTATGACAAAATGACTTGGACCGCAGGCTCAGAAATGTACTGTTGAGGGACCTGCCGCCAAATGCCCCTTAATGTTTGGGGAGTCCGGATTATGAGAGAGTTCCCTCATTCTCTTCTTGGTTATGTTTTCTGGGCCCACATTATACGAAGGGATTTATTACGTTCAATGAAGCCCGCCTCTATCTAATTAAAACCCTCGAATATACTATCTTCTTTTCGTCCGAATATGGAGATGTTGTTTCATCCAACCCACAATTTCTTTACCCATACAAAATCTCTCTCTTGATATATTTTTTATTCAAGGAAGCAAATGAGAGGGTGTATTAACTTGTATAAGATTTTGTATAGATAGTAAATGTAATTTAAATGAAATAGTATCTTCCTCAGGACTCACCTTTTTATTGCCATGCCTATTGCTAGCATCTATCATCTGCATTGTAGCATGGTCAGCACTTGGGATAAGGATGGGGACAATCTTAAAAAAATCCAAGCCATCTATTAGCCCTAACAGCCACTCTAGTGATCAAAACTAAGTTGTTGTTTTTAATCAGTAAAGTGGATACGGTTGGATTAGCTAGATTCAAAGCGTGTGATTCAACTTCCTCTACTTTACTGTGTCCTGGATAGAAAGAGAAGAGAGGGCACGGGTCTAAAATCCAATAGTCAAGTCTAATGGTTGGCTCACGAAAATTAACTTTAAATTTTTATATGCAAAGAATAGCATGGATGTGAAAGGACTTAAAGCTGATAAACGGTTAAGATTCTCAAAGGTAGGCCGCATCCATGTGCACCACCAAGGCGCTACACCATACCACAGTGCAACAACAATGCATGGTAGCTCTGCGGGGTCAACTGGTAAGGGCATCAAAGTTGTGCATGGGAGGCAATGTAGATAGGTCAAAGTCCTCCTTTTCTTTAATACTCAAAACTTCAAGTGGTTGGAACACGAGGGATCAGCCATACGGAAAGAAACTTGCTCCTATAAAGAGAAACCTAGCAAACCCTGAGGTATTTGATGAGAAATGAGGTCCCCTAATCAACTAGGCAACCCCTTATTCTCAGCTAGGTCAGAGTCATTAAAATGCGAGGAATCAACTAGCAGCCCTTCAAGAAGAGAATAAGTTAACAACAGACACACAAAGGAAGCTATTAGAATTATCATATTTAAAGTGCGTGATTATACACAAAAAAAGGCAAAATGATTTAGGTTATGATATTAGAATCATCACAAGCAAGTGTGTGATCACTTACCACTGAAGAAAAAGTTAAGGGCCCATTTGTTTCCATAAAATTAAATACACAATAGATTTTAGTGAGAATTTGTATTTTAATACCATGGTGAAATTAAATACATAATAGTTCATGGTGAAATACATAATAATTTCCATGGAACAAATTTAGGCGTCACACACGTAATTCACTATGGTTTCAAGCCTCAGTAATGGACCTCTGAATCGGTTAGGTAAAAACTGATAACATCGTGGTCGATATTTGTGATACATTAAGTACTAGACCCGTACAACATGCTACGTACTGAAAAGAATAATAATAATAAAAAAAAAAAAAAAACAGAGAAAGAGAAAGAACAAAAAAAAAAAATAAAACATTTTCTAAATTCTCAAGGAAATGAAAATCACTATAATTTGTGATTTTTAGAGATTATCTAGCTCATTTCTTCACATATCAATCTTTACACTACTAGAGGATTTTCTTTCAATCATACATATATAGTGTAAATGTCAAAACCCAAGGGGTAGTTCCATTGGCCTAAGACTACGGTCTGCACCCGGAAATTATAGGTTCGAAACTGCACTACCACAATGAGGCTACATGCGAGTTTACCCGATTTCTCTATGGACACGGAGGGATTAGTCCAGTTCAAAGGGTTGGGAACCCTTCGATAGCAAAAAAAAAAAAAAAAAAAGTGTAAATGTCAACACTTTAGACTAGATTGATTTCTTGTGTTTTTAAGCACAGTGAGCTATTAATTTTGTCTTATTTTATTGTGAGGTGCATTACTCTGTATATTGAATCTTTTGGGCTCAAGTATGTCTTCATAACTATGCACTTTTGTTTAATCATTTAAAGAGTATTGAGAATTTTCTAATCAATGTATATTTTGAAAAAAATGCCAATAAAAAGATCCAGTCTTTAGTTGTCATTCATCTTTTACGCATTGGATTTGTAAAATGTAATTTATATATTTGAAATGTACTAGCATGTTTGTTTTTGAGCTCCATTTTCATATTAATAATTGATTAGTGGCTTAGAAAGTACAAGAAAAGATTCTACATCAATTTTTATATAATTTAGTGGGCTCCACTACTCCAAAAACTCTTCCATAGAGGAAATAACGGGTCTCAAACATAGTGACTCGTGCTAAACATGAATTCAAGGCCCACAAGTGCAAAAAGAAAGTAAAATTAGGTTGTTTTGTGGTCCTTTTTTTTCTCAAAAAACCTTGAGGATCTAAAATATAAAGCTTTACTTAGTTTTATATATCTTATGAAAATATTGAGCGGATTAGGTCATGATTTGAAGCCACAAAAGTATAGAAAATAAGAATTATTAGTTAGACTTTTTGGACATGTGTAACATTATCTAAAATTTCATGAGGATTTAAGAGATATAAAGGTGGAGTGCAAACATAAGTAAATATCATTGATTTCATTTACACCCAAAACTTATATATGTGATACGTAAATGAGTGCAAACAAATGTATGCATGCATAAACATCACAGATGTATATCATTTATATATAAGGTGTAAATAATTAACTCTTTACATTTAAATCCTCAAACCTTTTTTTTTTGCTCTTTTTGACTCTTTGGCTTACCTACACTCTCACCCACCCACACACAGTCTCACTATCGAAAATCTAATAGAGGAGAATCAACCCTCACTTCTATTTGTGGTGGGTGGGAGATACATTGCGACTCGAGCTAAGCAAATTCTCAAACTTTGACTACTTTATACTACACAAAAAAATTTATATCAAAATCCAATAGTGATTAACATCTAGATCATGTCAAATTAGAATTAGTGCTGGTCCACCGGGGTAATTGTGATCGAAGAGAGTAAAAATTGATCATTTCTAGTCCCCTCAAGCTAAAGTAAAAAATCAAAACAGTGCCCAAAGCCAGACATTATTACTTAGTGACATATTTCAACCATCCATTCATTGTTCAGCATCTTCATTATTACCTAGGAGATCATTACTATCAAGGCTAAGTTCAATAATTCCCCAACAACCTAATTCTAACCCACCTAGCCTAACACTCTTCAACCTTCTAACCCTCTTTATCATTGGCCTTATAAAACAAGAGCTCTTAAAAGCAACGGTTACAACTATAAAGAATCCACCACCGAAAAGCGGGCCCCACTCAGTCGACTTGTCTGCATCACGACACGGTGTTTTGTAGTATCTAGTAACTGCAAACAGTTTAACCGTACTATTTGTCCATTCGTAACGAACAGTACCAAAATTACCAGCACGAACTCTTATTGGCCCATTAGCAGGGACGAGAGCCAGGGCCCCACATATCTCATCCGTGGCCACGACCTCTCACTCCATTTCCTCCAAATACCCACTGCTGTTCCTCCTCTCTCGATCCACTCTCTCGATCTCGATTTCGATTTCGATTTCGATTTCGATCTTCTTCTGCAACTCAAATGGCGTCGCAGAAAGATCGCGAGAACTTTGTCTACGTCGCGAAGCTCGCAGAGCAGGCAGAGCGCTACGATGGTATCCTCTCTCTCTCTCTCTCGCTCCTTTTCTAGGGTTTTCGATCTCTTCTCTAGTGTTAGAATGAGAAAGCTAGGTTTTTTTTTTTCATTTCCCTCGATTTCAAGGGTTTCTGATGACCGATCGTCGCTCCTTTGTGTTGCAGAGATGGTGGAGTCGATGAAGAAACTGGCGAACCTTGATGTGGAATTGACAGTCGAGGAGAGGAACCTCCTCTCTGTCGGCTACAAGAACGTGATCGGAGCGCGTCGGGCCTCGTGGCGGATCCTCTCGTCGATCGAGCAGAAGGAGGAGGGGAAGGGGAACGATCACCATGCGAAGCGGATCAAGGAGTATCGGCATAAGGTGGAATCCGAGCTCTCCGACATCTGTCACGATATCATGATGGTGATCGACGAGCATCTCATCCCTTCGTCTTCTGCCGGGGAATCTACCGTCTTTTACTACAAGATGTGAGTGAGTTGTACTTGTCGTGTTTCTGGATTTGGTTGAAATCTAGGGTTTGTAAGGATGGGGTTCTCTTTTTTGTTATGTGATTTTGGTTGTAGGAAAGGGGATTATTACCGTTATTTGGCGGAGTTCAAGGCGGGTAATGAGAAGAAAGAAGCTGCTGATCAATCGCTGAAAGCTTACCAGGTATCTGATTTGTCTTAGTGCCTTGTTCCTGAATGCAGTATGATTTTTTTCTTCTTTTTATGTTAATGCTTGCTTGTTTTACCACGAGCCGAAGTGGATCTGATCTTTTTCCTCTTGGTGACTGGTTGTAGTTACCAGTTAAAGAGATAATGTGTTTCCCGCTTGTTCACTGGATGGATAGATTTGACCTGATTTGCAGGACAGTATCTAAATTTGGATTCGGTTATATTATCTTTCATATACATTCGGGTTTCTCTTCTGCTATTCATAAGAGAAAAAAGGGAACACTGTACGGTAAAGTGTACTTTCCTATCTTCCCGAAATTCAGCTTGAAAAAAGGAAATCTGAGTTGATCCTTGAATCCAATTATTTTAGCTAGTGGGTTTGTTTTTAGATTGCAGTTTTGGAGATCAAGCAACGCTGTATAACTTTGCTGTGTCTTTTACTGGTTTCAGTGTGGGCACACGGTTTAGGGTTTAGGGTATTCTAATTTTGCAGATTTCAGTGTGAAAAGGTGGCAATGAAAAATTTGAAGGGGAGAATTTGTCTAACCAACTACAACATTTAGAACCCCTTATGTGGGCCCTGCCTTGATGTATGCCAATCATGGGTAAGGCTCAGATCAGAAGGTCTTGACCCAAATTAGGGATTTGTACAAGTTAGCATGATCTGATGATCACACTATCTATTTAAAGGGACACTGAGTTATACGGCTTTACAAGTGCATGTGTATAACCAAGGATGAAAATAGCGGTAGCGGCGGGCGTAGTGGCTTGCCGCCAAAATGCTACGTAGCGGGCGCTACCTAGCGTAGCGGCGCTACATAGCGGCGTAGCGGTGCGATTTGGAAAAATCATCAAAAAAGTATGAAAAAATTCTAGAAAATCTAGAATATTGGAAAATGATAGAAAATGTATTGTTTTTGCAAAAGTAACTAAGGTAAGGGGGCGTAGCAGTCCCCTTACTGTATAAGGTCCTGTATCGTTGTATAAATAGAAAATAATAGTAATGATCATTTTTTTCACATGTGTTCATGTTGCTTAGTTATGTTAACTTAGAAACTACTGAAAGGCTTATAAAAGAAAAAACTATGTCATGAAGTCAAGACTTAAGAGTACCTAGAGAAAAAAATACATATACCAAAGGGGGTGTCTAATAGGATGTACTTAGAGAAGAATCATTGAGAAAAACTCTTGGTATCGACTGTAATTCGGCATGATCATGTGCTTTTTGGTGTTCTTTTAAACATAAAAGAGTAGAAGAGTTGTGTAGAAATGATATTTGGAGAGAAGAAGAAAAAAAAAAAGTCTTACTATGCATTTAAAAAAAATTTGGAAAGTAGAAATTTTTCTCACCCCATAGTGGCCCCGTAGCGGTCGTAGCGGCCCGTAGCGGCCCCGTAGCAAACGTAGCAGCCGCTACGAGTGCGACGGCCGATAAATCGGCCGTAGCGTAGCGGTGGCAGCCGCTATTTTCATCCATGTGTATAACTGTTAGATTTTGGGCCCTTGCATAGATGGTTACTATCATTATATGGTATTGATAGTTGGCCACCTTTAATTTATGTTTTGACCTTTCTGTTCTAGCTTTACCTGTGATTGGCATGCATTGAGGTAGGCCCCACAGAGGGGTTCACAATTTTAAAAGTTACATTCTAAGGTGAATTCTGCTCAACACAGTCTCACAAATGTGGGAAGGGTGGTCGCCTACTATGGTGCTCAAACAAATTTGGCAATGAAAAAGAAAGGAAATCACTATATTTCTCATACCTGTTTAATAACAGGACCTGAAATGAAGTGAACTGCTCCAAAAATTTAAACATAAATTAGTTTGATGATTGATCCCATGGTCTGACATTTTGCTACAGCCCTGATCAGTTGGCCTATTTTCTGCCCTGAGATGACTGGGTGCAAAATGGGACCTACCTTACCCAGCTCATGTGCAACTCCGGTCATCTATAATCCATGACAGGAACTTACCTTCACCCTATTTGATGGTCGGCCCCTTTGTAGGGATCACATGCTTACATTTGACTTGGTCACTTTGGAATTTGAATCATCCCCCTATTCTTTAATTATACATCTTGTGCATGCAGTTTATTGTATTATGTCTATTAATTGTTTAATATGCATTTAAAATGGTTAAAACTTTAATAGAAATTAGGAAGAGCCTGGTTTCCATCTAAATATAATACTGTGATTTATTCATAAAATGAATAAATGAAAAGTTTTTGAAATTATGTTCCCGCCACCTACTTGCAGACAGCTTCCAGTACAGCTGAGACTGATCTGTCTCCCACTCATCCTATCCGATTGGGCTTGGCATTAAACTTCTCTGTCTTTTATTATGAGATTATGAATTCGCCTGAAAGGTATGCATGTTATGCCTGAGCGATGGGTTGCTGCTATTTCAATCCAAATTCTGTGGAACTTGATGATGTCTTGTATTTCAGGGCTTGCCATCTAGCCAAGCAAGCTTTTGATGAAGCTATATCAGAGCTCGATAGCCTGAGTGAAGAATCTTACAAGGATAGTACTTTGATCATGCAACTTTTGAGAGATAATCTCACCTTGTGGACTTCTGACCTCCCTGAGGATGGAGGTAATTTGTTGAATAACCTGTTGATTTACATTTATTTTTATTATGCGCAAGTCCATATCTTAGACTTAGAAAAAACGCAGGTTTAGTTGTTCATTGCACTTGTAGAAAGTGGAAGACGAATCTACTTAAACCCCAACCCCAACCACACACACCCCCCCCCCCCCCCCCCCCAAACGCGCTCTAATACCGTGTCAAGTCTGACTTAGCCTAGCCAATTCATCCCAAAAGCTTAAGCTAGTAGGAAGCGGAAGACCAATCTACTTAATAGCTCCTAGTACTTTTTAGGGATGCATCTGGTAAGGATTTTGCAATGTTACTCATCTCTTTTTTGGGTTTTTGCATTTATTTTATGGTCCATACGTCATATGTTTCATTCTTTTTTTTTTTAATGGTGACTATATTCATATCTCAAAAAAGGACTGTACAGTATAAGAGAACTACACTGAACCAAAACCTCTAGAGAAGACTGGGCTAAGGCGGGGGGAAAAAAACCCAAGTTAAATACAAAATATATATCCAAAGATTGTCTACACACTCCCTCTCTGGCCAAAAGACCCACCATCCCGTTAGCACTGCACTTTATTTGATGGAATGAAACTTCCATACTTCTAAAAAGATCTACCACCTCTTCTAGAATAAGTACCACAGAGAATTAGCTTTCTCAGCAGCTCATTGAACAACACAAAATGTATCACCTTCAATGCAAAGATGCTCAAAATTTAACTACCTAGCTTCAGGCAAACCAATCAACATTGTCAAAAACTCTGATTTGTTTATAGAGCAAACACCAGCTGGTCCGGAGTAGGATAGCAGGACAGATCCTCCATTGTTACAGATCACTCACACCTCCCACCCCAGCCCTGATTATCTGAAGAACTCCCATCAAAATTCAGCTTTGAGGTTCCTAAAGGAGGGGAGACTCCATCTGGGATTGATGCTTGATTCCATTGGATAGGAAAAGGCCACTTCCTTCCAACTGTGCAAGTTCATAGGCAAAGGGAAGGATTGGAATTGAGGAAAAAACAGAAGACCAAAGAGCCACTAAATATTTCACTCTATCCACTAGCGGGGAATCATTTGAAGAAACGCCTTAAAAGCACCTCTTGTTTCTTACATTCCAAATAGACCAAATTGCCAACAAAAATAGTCTGCACATGATCCTCTAATAGAACCTACTCCCAACCCCCAAAAATCAAATAAATAGGGCAAAAATATTCTATGGTTGTTTCCCACTTTCCCTAATGCTTGGACCCTGTGATGGACATGAGTTAGGTGTAATGTTCTTAAATTAAAGAAAGTAAAAAGATGATGTAATAAAAAAAGACTAAAGGACATGATTGGATTTGAAACAATTTAACATTTGATAGCTCAAATATAACCACTGAGGCTCTTGGCTGTATAGAGATGAGATGTCTCTCCAACTGAAAGTTGGTTTTAAGAATGAAAAGAAGAGAAAATGATCATACACATACACTAGTTATGAAAATGATAGAGGTAATTGAATTTTGAGACGAGTTATATATTGTTTGCTGCAAATCATTTTTTTTAAGTAAACTGTGATAATCGTGGTTTAAAAATCAACCAATTAGTTGAGTGTTGCTGAAGGGCTTACTTGGATAATTGAATCTTAATGGGTGACGCCGAAGTATCATACAATGCCGTAAAATGCAGCTGAAGCCATTTTTTTCCCTTCTTTTTGTTAATGGAAACTATTTCGGAGCTATTCATATCTGTGTCACACTTTAAACCAAAATATTGGAGCTCCAATCAGTTACTACTTACTAACATGCCAGGACTTGCCAGGATATGGGGAAATGCTTTGTGAGGTTAAATCCTATTTCTTGTAAATTCTTGGGGAATCAGTTCATTATTATCCAAAATCACTTCAGATTGCCAGTTCATATAAGATTTGAGCATTATTTGATTTTGCTGTTTTTTGTTGTTTATTCTTTCTTTTATTTTTCTTGGGTTGATTTTTTCCATACATTTCTTTGCGTATTTTCTCAACATGAGCTTTTATTTGATGGTCTAAACCTCAAATGCATCATAGTGATCTAAATGCAGGGGACAAATCCCCCAAAGTCTCACTTCTTTGTGTGTAGTTTGCGCGTGTTTTCACATAAAAAGGACTTAAAACTTGCAGTTGCTTGAACTCGGAGACTCATAAGTGTCACCCAGTTGCTCCTGAGAAGAGAATAGAAAGGGAAGGGACCACCAACTTTTGTGTGTTGATTTCCAATTTTTGAGTTTCTTTTTATTTGTATCATTGTAGTTTTTTCATTAACTTGCTCTTGAGCTATGTATATTATCTCAAGTTCATTAATAATTGAATGGAAAGGCCTTAAAGAGAGGCTTGTCTGATCAAGTTCTAGACAAGTTGACTTTTAACTCAATGCATTTTCCATTTGACTGTTATTACTGTCTTCTGGCCAAGTCAATTTTGTCCCCCTTCTCTTTTTGGGTCTTGTTTGATGAGTTGGCTCCTCTTTTTTTTGTCCACGAATGTCCACTAGTCCTGCTTGGTATTTCCTTACTGTCATTGCCGAAAGTGGCGTTTGTTTATATTGATGGGTATCTTATATCTGCCTCCTCCTTGGACAATCTTGTTTTTCCAATACGGTCACGGTCCTAACGGAACAGAGCCATTACAATATGACCTTGAGCCCTTTTAGTTGATTCTCTTAAGAACTGCACTTAAGAGACCATCTTGGCTACAACAATGGTAAGTGACCGGAGCGAGATTATGATGTACATGATGACGAGTTTACTGACGATGGAACTTTAAAAAGTGGCGTGTGGATGGGCACCTACCAAAACACAGCTCCATTGGACATTCTTAAGCATCAGATCCAAGGGTCAGTGGGCAGGTTATTGGTGTTCGACTTGCAAATTCAAGCTTGTTGGAGCAGACGCTTTAGGGGTTTAGTCTTTTGTGCCGTGAAGTTTGACTTGTTGCTTCTATTTGATTGATGATTCACTGCAGTCTCATTTAGCAGAATCTGAACCACGTGGCATGTAGTGAAGGATAATTTGTACGTATATCAATTAATCATTTCTCAACAAATATGCTCATTCACGTACATGGAAATTTGGGGTTACTGATTCATACAGAACTTCAGTGACTTCCCCCTGAAATTGTGGTACGTAGTACCATTCTAGCATTGGGGTTGAGTATGAAACTTCAGTGGGTGATAAACTGATAATAGAAAATATTCTCATTCACATTGATGGGATTTTGGGGTAACTGATTCCATATAAAACAACAATGGCATCTACTGAAATTGTGCATATGTAGGTGCGACGTTCTAGCACTAAGGTCGAGTGAAGTTTTCATTCAGTGATCGGAATGTCAAGAATGAGGTGTTGGTTTTTGCAATTTTAATGAAAATGCAGTGTGAGAGATAAGAGCCATACTTGTGTGATTGCACCACATTTTCTGCATCCTGCAGTGAAGATCCTTGTTAATCTTGATCTTCCAATACTGTTTTTTCCCCTTCCCTGATTTTTAGCACAATATTTGTTGACAGAAGACCCTCAGAAGATGGAGAGCAGCACCTCAAGAGCTGGTGGAGGTGAAGATGCAGAGGTGGGTTGTGGATTATTTCATCTGAATCCCACTTAGCATTTTATTTTAGATCACTTACCCATATTTTTTTATATCAGTTTATGCTGTTATAATCAAACAGACATTATTTTGTACCTTTCCTCTGTTGCAGTGAAGCTGACGGGTTTGGAGCTTGCCATGCACAAACAAGAGGGATGCTGAATATCCTCTGTTTGGATATTGGTTATCAAATGTTCGTATCATTTATTCTTGTGTGGTTTATTGTAGCTATGGGGCTCTTTAGTTAATATTTGGACATGGTCAATCCCACATGGGATTCTGAAGTAGTCCATTGCATCTTAGCCTTCTAAGATCTTCTTTTGATTGCTTTTAGTGGTTTTGGATGATTTCAAGAAAGCTGATGATTACACCTCGTTTGTCTGGTTTTCTTTTCTTCTTTCTTCTTTTAATTTTTCCCTAATGTCGGAACAGAACAGCCATCTATCATATTAGCCTACTTTCTCTATCCCCTGGTCGCAGTACTTGCTTTAATGTATGTATACGAATAATTCGATATTTGAAGGTTGAGTTTGATGCTTGATGTTGAATGATCAAATGATGCTGATGCGTCCTGACAATCAGTTTCAGTTTCCTGATCTTGGATCATTGAGGCCTCGGTGGTGCAGTGGGCACTGTTTGCTTCATCTGTCACAAATATGGGAGGTCTTGTTAACTATCTATTCTACCTGGCCAAATTGCAGAATGTTTGGTGATCCATGAGTTGGTTGATTATAGTTGACGGTTGAGTGGGAATTATCTTATCCAGTATGAACTGTTACATGTTGATGGATGAATGGTAACATGCACTTTTTGGTTTTTGAATTCTGATCCATCAGGAGCAACCATTCTGTTCTCTAGGTGCACGAGAGAATCCCGAAGTTTGAAATCCGTTTAATGAGATGGACGCCTAAGGATGAAAGCAGTTGGTTGGTCACTGGCAGAGCTGGTGATTTTCAGTTGGAACACGTGGCATTTCGGGCTTCACTAACTGCTACAATATAAAATGTGGGGCTGTGAATTGAATTATGGATCTTCGAAGACACATAATCAACATGAACATCTTAGCCTGATATAGGAAGATTTCATTTCAACCTATTAAAAATTGTATATTGATCAGTGTGTCACGCATTAGTAAGATTATCTATAACTAAGATGATGAGTGATTAGACGAGGTTAACTTTATTACTATAAAGGTCAAACACGCTCAAGTGAAATCAACCTGTTTGGGGACCACCATCCAAAGATCTAGACCATTGACATGATACTATTACTCATTTCTATCTAGCAAAATTTACTAATAATAATTAATCATTTTCAGTAAACCACAATTTCTAATATAGTACACAACCCACATTCCGGGAGGGATTCTAACACCAAAATCAAAACTCTCTCTCTCTCTCTCTCTCTCTCTCTCTCTCTCTCTCCACGGGCCTCCTTGTAGTTGTTTTTCCTTGGGCGTTGGCTTCCATGAGTCATTGATCGAATGTGGCTGCGCCGTAGGATGGTTTCCATTATTATGGAGGTTTTCTTATTAATTAATTAGTTCTTATTTAAGGTTTTTTTTTTTTTTTTATCTCCTTGTAAATTGAGAGGGTTTGCATGTGCCTCTAGGGATTAGTTCTTGGCTGGCTAGACTCGAGCGTCCCTCCGACTCAAGGCCTAAAGCTCCTAGGCTTGACTATATCGAAAAATAAAATAAAATAGATATATTTAATTATTCTAACTTTCCAAGTATATATGCTTATTAATAACCTGAAAAACAGAAACTCGAGATTTTGAAAAAAACCTTCACCAGCAGCTATTGCTGAGACTGGGGCTCATGATTTGGTTGTACGAAGACATTGATAAGATGAGGCCCACTTCAATCATTCACATGGGATGATCCGCGACTTGATGCACGCACACTATGAGACTAACCGGTGGAAGGGAGGATGGAAAGATATTGATTGGCTCTACCACTTTACAAAATTTCAGGCCTATCAAATAAATCATCATAATCCCTTATCAATGGCCCACAAATTTAACAGTTTTATATTAAAACAAGCGTTAGGCAATCCAACCACCTAGTTCAATCAGATGAGTGCAAACCCATGGATCCGGTGACAGGGAGAGACACGTGTGGCCCATTCAGGTGGGCCCCACTAGGAGGCCCGAGCATCCCAGTGCTTGATTATTATTTTTTTTCTCTGTCAACCATTTCAACCTTGACCCCCCAAATCATGCAAATGGTTTGGATCGATGAATCATGGCTACCAATAGTACCTTTGCCCCTACGCGCTGATGATTTATGGCCTCCTCAGAATTGCGATCTCTAATAGAATAAAATTCAATAAATGGGGTCCCTGCATAAAAAACGTATCTATTGTATAAGAATTCTATTGATCATTGATAAGTCATATTAATTCAAGAAAATAATTGCAACCTCTTTACCATTTTTAAAAATTTTTACACTGTTAATTCAAGAGTTAGTGATTTTGGCAATTGATGAATTGAGTCTCCCCTCCTGAATTTGGCTTGTGGTCCATTCATTTTTTGAACTGGATCGGTCAAGGCAACCAACAGACACCAACCACTATGCGAAAAAACCTCCTCTCATTCCTCTCAAAAAGAAGGTTTTTAACTGTTTCTAACAACAGCCGTTGCAACCCTCCTTATTTATACTGGTTTCCACTGTCCTCTCTTTAGCACGGGCAATCCACACCCATTCACAAAATTCATTTCAAAACACTCCAATCTTGCCAACAAAAACATGTCAATGCTTCCAGCCATCTTCCTCCTGTCCCTCTTGGGGGTCGCCTCCAGTGAAAAATTCCTGTACATGGAAGGCCAAGTGTACTGTGACACATGCCGCATTGGATTCACCACGCGTGTTTCAGAATGGATAGCAGGTAATTACATTCTCTCATCATAGTCAATTCCATATTCTTGTTCGATACCTTCCTTTTCTATTGTGGAAAACTAATTTCACAATGTTTGCAGGTGCAAAAGTGGAGATTGAATGCCATGACCCAGCAACAAAAGAGCTCAAATTGAACATTGAGGGCGTCACCAACTCCACAGGTTGGTATAGGATTCCAGTTGCTGGGGATCATGAAGAGGAGAATTGCGTAGTAAAGCTGGTGGAAAGCCCCAGGAAAGATTGTGATAGCCCCAACCGCGGTGCTGACAGCTCCCGGATTCTCATCACCTATAACGTCGGCATTTCCTCCAATAACCGCCTGATAAATCCGCTTGGATTCGCCATCAAAGACCCTTTGCCAGCCTGTGGGGACGTTCTCAAGGAATTAGAACTTGCTTGATGTGTGATGACTGATTGCAAATGTTGCAGCACCTCCTACTTTAATAAGTTGCCATTCAATTCAAATGTTACATTAAAAAAAAAAAAAAAACTGCTGTATGTATAAGATGGTGTGTGGCTTACTATCATTTTCTTTCTATACGTTCCTGTAGTTTGTTTTTGTTTTGTTTTGTTTTGTTTTCTTCAATGATTGTATTCCCAAATTCGGGTGGCAAATAATAATACAGTATTGATATCTGAGGGATTTAAATGCAAAAATGCTATTCAAACAAATGAATATGGAATGACCAGGTTCAATATTGTAGTCTACACCATTGATTCTGTTATGATTCTTGGACTTTTGGTTGCCCTCCTCTCAGTTTGCCCTGTAAATCTAGTTATCTGTGTCTCTGTCTACCTTTCTGTATTTGATTGTGAAAAATAAATAAATAAAAATGAAGCAACTGTTAGAGATAACTTAAAACTGATTTAACTGATTTACCTGCACTTCATTTACAAAGATCCAAGTGTGGTTGCTGTATCAATCAGATGAGGAGGGCAGGTGGTTCCAGCCAAAAGGACTCCTATGGAATCTAAAATCTCAATTTCCAATTGAAATTGCTATTGGGAATATGCTACTATAAGTCCGAATTTCTCTGAAAAACTCACAACTAGTTAAATCTTACAAAACACGATGGTCAGTTCGGTGAACTCACCTAAAGGTCTTCGAAAGCTAGATTAGTAATTGGAAAACACCCCATTTAAGGCAATGAAATAGATGATCGGGAATGAAAAGGGACAGAAATCAGACAGCTAGCAATGCCCAACAGACTGATTACCAGAAGATGCGTATCCCACAATGCAGTTTCTTCTGTTGATTGAGTGGTTCAAGTCAGTTGAAGCTTTGACAAGAAACCTAGCCTGTTAATTGAGCTAGCTTAATATTCAGCCTGGTTCAGACCTGTCACGGCCCGGGCTCGGGAACCCGGCCAACCCGAGCCACGAAACCCATACTTACTCCCGTAAACCCCGAATTAACTGAAGTTAAAACGAGATCCACAAGGGATATCAATCTCAAGTACCTGTCAAATATAAAAACTTTTGCGGAAACAATATATATATTTGACATAACAACTTATCAATTACATGTATACAAAAAGGAAGTCCTTATACATGTATCGTTTCAATATACATTTAATAAATGCTGCATATACAAAATACTATGCAGATGATAGTTAATTACAGTCTCAAATGTTATTTACATTCTCAAAATGAATTTATAAACAGTCCTCAAAATATTGCCAAAAGTTCCAAACGCACTTGGATACCAAATCAGATGGTATCCCGCCTGTTCCACTCTACCAAACCTCATGGAGGAATCGGAGCGGTCTCCTCCGCTGGCGCCGGGGGCGCTGCAATGCCGGCAAGGGCAATCGGGCCTGTAATGCCATCAATAACACTAATGAACACGACGGTTCAACAATGTATAAACAATTCTTGCAATAGTATATCAATACATTCATATTGCAATAACGACAATTTCAATGCTAGAGAAATCTAGACAATTCTACAATAACAATAATAAACAATGATAGTCTGTACACATATACAAATTGGCAACTACCATAGCATTCATTGCATTACATTTCAATTCATTTCCATCTTCCCTCAAAGGAAGGATTATTCATTTATCATCTCCCCTCAAAGGGAGGCTTCAATCATTACCCGAAGATATGATCGGAATTTTAGTGGGACTTACCAGTGTCCGGGCCAGGGACACTAGCATCACCACGGAGCTCCGGAACACCCCAATATTCATCTGCTGCAGCAGGATTAGTCATTCATTATTCATTGAACTCACTTGGAGTTCTAATACAATCGCTAGGTAGTGCCAAACTCAATGATCAATACATTCAGTGAGAAATCCTTTTTATGGATCCAATTAAACTCAATGATTCCTTTCATGACAAAAGAAAGGAATGACAATAATATCAATCTTGTTAGATTGATCACAATGACACAATGAGAGTAATACTAACCACATATGGTTTTTACTCAATCCTATTCCAATCTTATCTCAATCGTAAACAACCATTCGGGTATAACCGTTGGTTTCCAAATGCACGTGTTATTCACGATGGACATCACATTTGTATTTTTAGTATGTGCATTTCAAGTCCCCTTAATTAACACCCATGGAGCTTAAGCAATTGTCAATTATAGTTCACTCAAGGAACCTTCTTAAAATATCATTAATTCTCAATAATTTAGTCTAACCATGATTAGTCTTCAAAACTAATCGGGAACGCCTTTATCTTTAAGAGTCGTATTCCAAATTTTCGTAAAAATCCTAAATCCAAAATTCACCGGTCCGATCGATTAGCCAAAATTTTCGCTAAATAATGTCACTGGGCCAGAAACGGGTTCGCTCGAGCGGACCCACTGTTCGCTCGAGCGGACCCCAGGCAGAACAATGGTCGCTCAAGCGAACTCACTGTTCGCTCAAGCGAACTCACACAGCACCACGTTCGCTCGAGCGGACTAAATGTTCGCTCGAGCGAACTGCGCAAGTTCCCATTTCGTCCAGACAGAACCTTGTTTGCTCGAGCGAACCCCCAGTTCGCTCGAGCGAACCGTGCAGAATTTCAACCCGAATTCTGTTCAGTTCACTCTTCTTCTCCTCTCCTTTCTCAATCACATTTCTACAACCTGCATGGTAAATGGGAACCTCCTGTTCCCCCTCATGCATCATCCATTCACATTCATCTATAATCACACTTCTAATCATTCATTAGCCACCTTAATCACTTCATTAAGCATTCATAACAAACCCAAAATCCATATAAAAATGCATATAATCCATGCAATCTCTATAAACAATTACAATGATCAATATTAATCACAAGTAAGGTTTATACTTGCCTTTTTGAAAGCTATTAGCCAAAAACCCTCTTTTGCTTAGCTTGGGCTTGGTCACACTAATCCCTTTTCAAACCCTAATCAATAAAAACAAACAAATGGACTCCCATGAGTCATTTGTGCTAGAAACCATCACAAAATCACTAATATGACTAGGAAATCCTATGAAACACTTAGTCACTTACTTGTGGTCCAAAGCAAAGAGTTCTTGAGGTTCTCTAAAGCTCCACTCTTCAACAATGGAGGTTTTGCTTGGGGAAGAAGATGAAGTTGAAGATGCTTTCCTCAAACACCACTTCAATCACTCTTAAATCTCACTCTTAATCAAGAGGAATGGAAAAAGGAAAAGAGGAAAATGGAGAGCTCCAGGGTTCTCTTGGATGAAGAATTGGAAATGAACCCATCTCTCTCCCCTTTCATTCTAATATAAGCAACTTCACACCAAAACCCCCTCTTATTTAGCATATTTTCATTTTGAGTCAAATGACTCCTCACTTGGCCCATTTGATATCAAATGGAATCGCGTTTGTTATGAAAGTTGACGTACTCTTCGAGATACAAACGTTGGTATCAAGAATTTCCGTATTTGACGAAATACATATAAATCCGTATTTACGAAAAAGTTCTTAGCTTACCTTGTTTGAGTCTAAACTCATTTTAATCCATTCTATTTCATTCAAATCCGTTTCATTAGGCTTAATGTGTCATTTGAGACTGATTTATCTCTCTTTGGTCATTAACCTTAGTTAATCCAATTATCCATGCTTAATTAGCATTAATCACCATTAATTGGCCTTAATCACGATTAGTTCGGGTCGGAGTATAACAAGACCCATAATGAAGAAGCCTCCTTGTGATGAATTTCTTGCTGTGCCATCAGTCAGTCCTTGGTTCAGACCCTGCATGTTACCTATCAGGCCAAAGCAGTTGGCCTCCCTCAAGCTTTAAAGTCTGCTCAAACTTCAGCTTAAAGTATGCAGGCCTCTGCCAGGCCCAGCTAACCTGCGCTTATGAAATTTAAGCTGTGACCTAATGTTTGCTCTGATTCGAAGAGTTGGTGCATCAAGTCGAATAAGTCTCACGTGAGATCATGGGGTTGCCCAGTTGGTTGGAAATCCCGCTTCTCACTTAGTTGCCCAATGTTCGATTCTTGGATATGCTCTCTCTCTTTCTCTTCATATATGGGTGCCTCCTCCTCTTGTAATGGAGGTGTTCTCTTCAGCGGGTGTGGCCTCCCAGCCCCCTTGGCTGGGGTGAAAAAAAAAAAAAAAAAGGTCCTTAAGAACAAGGCTAAACATGCCCAAGTTACTTGAATTTGAATAAATGGCCTTGCAATCGAATGGGGGCGAATCCGAGTATCAGAGCTGTGGTCATGCCTTTTTTTTTTTTCCTTCTTGTAGATTGATGATATATCTTAGAGACTGGACTAATGCAGGAAAATGGTCACTGTCCGCTACTGATCTGTTTAAACTTCATGGTGCTCACCTTTGCATGCTTGAATCCGTTCTATCACAGAAATCCCTTGTATAGGAAATTATCCAAACCACACTTCAAAGGGATTCCTCATGCACTGCAGATTTGACCCTGTTTGACAAAAATATTTATATATTCCACACCTGGTGAGTCCCACAACACAAATCACCTTATTAAAGCGAAATTCGAGCCAACACCTATGCACATTGAGGAACATCTGATATGAGAGACGTTTGAATCTGAATGGGAAATTTTCTCCAGCGGACGTTCCCATACTTGAACATTGATTATCACGCTCGGTGCTGTGAAATTCAAGGGAATCCCGGTTGTTTGATGGGGCCTCGCCTCTTTAACATCCGGATCCTGAGAGAGAATTTCTCTGAATCAAACTGAAGGTTAGTTGGTGATCATTTCTATTGCTTGTCAAACCATATTTTCATTCTTATTTACATAAAATTAGTATACTCAAGGCTATTAGAGGAAAATATTCTGGCCTATGATGACACAGGTTCAGTCTGTTGGAGTTGCATTAGAAAGAAATGCCCATGATCTTACAAAAATCTTTCTAACATTCATGACGTGTGGGACCATGACATGATAATGTTTGGACTTCATAGCACAAATATATGATCATGGGTTGATTTTGTATTATTCCCTGCCTTCTCCACCATCCCACACATCTGTTTCTTAGCTTTAGACCAACGCCATCATTTCAATGAGTCCTTCTACACAAGAAAAAAAAATCATTTAATTGATTCCATTGTGGTGCCCATGTATACACACAAAATATCAAGCTTAGAGACAGGTGAATTTGGTTTTGTATGAAGTATCTGGGACCTGAGGTTCTATTGACCTGAATACTATGAATCCTGCCATACTCCAATCTAACCAGATTTGTATGAATCTAATGATTTGGAACCAAGTTGGACCAGTAACAAGTTAAATCTTGCAAGGGTCAAACCCAGGTATGGATGGACCTAGTTATCATACTGTAACAACTTGATAAACTGAAGTTTTTGATGAGATCTAACAGCAGAAGTATAAATGATTGGTATCTTGTAAGAGGATGGGGTAAGTAGGTAAATTTGAAGGGCTTGAATTGGCAATTTGTTGAGCCCCACAAAAGGACTTAGAGAAATTCTGCCACAACAATAATATTATATGATTACAATATCAGGTTTAATCACACTACCTGGATACAAGTACTGGGCCCAAATCTATAAGGGGCAAGGGCCCGTTTGGATCACTGTAAAGCAATTGCAGGCAATTATGCATGCAAATGAGAATTGTTGCATTTAGATAACCTGAGTTAGTTGTAAGTCGTAATTGCTTTGTTCTAAGCTGTGAGCATTTACAGTTTAAAAGGAGCCAACTTGTGAGCCTAAAATTCGACCCAAATCAGAATATCATTGGCCAGTTCCAGTTCAGACTTGAACCCAACCCATTTATGACCTATTGGTCATCTCTACTGTGTGAGGGATACGTCTTCACACTCCACTTCGTTAGCTATATGCTGGGTCTCAGTACGTGTCCCATCTCGGTAGCTTACTTGTCCGATCTCGGTAAGTGCTTGGAGAAAGCCAGACTCTCCATCTCAGCCCTATCAGCCATGTGTCCCATTTCGGTGCCTTACCTTGGTATCTTGATCTCGCCCTCGGTAGAAACATAAGCACTGACAGCCTCTGTGAAACACGTCATAGCAACGTGTAATAAAGACAAAAGGCATTTATTCCACCACTCCTAAGGCTCCAGCACACGGCCCTGTGCCGCCAGGGTAAGGCCTGATGGGACAACAATTAAAGAAATGCAGGCTACGATGGGACAGTACCTCCACCCACCTCCACTAAGGAAAGAAATCAAAGGACGTTCCCGCCTATATATACGCATGAGGTAACACCCCCAGGAGGGGGCCTCGGGAGAGAGGTCTCTAGATTTCTCCATTCTTCTCCATCCTTTGTCTAGTCACAACACTAACTTAGGCATCGGAGAGCCTTGCGCTGACCGCGGTCAAGGTCTTCTTACCTTCTCTTCTCTTCCCTTTCAGGTTCTCAGGCGAATTATCTTTCCCAAAGAAGTTCTTTATCCATCTAAGTGAGTGTTGGATTTTTTGCACTTACATCTACCATTGATAGATACTGGCCACAAAAACCAGCCGGATTAGAAGACCCTAGTTAAAAAAGATTGTAGAAATTTAAATCTTGCCCTCTTTTGTCTTTAGATGTATTTGCATCTTATTTTTCATAGCCATTGATCAAAGGGTCAGAATTGTTTTATTGAAAGTAATTTCAATATGTGGCACATTGACTTTTTTTTATCATGAAACTTTGCTCAAATGCAATACAGCTTATAGTACAGGCACTTACATTTTGCATCTTCCCTTGTTACACTCTGGTTAATGGCCTGACCAGTTGCTATATCACCTGAGAAATAGCAATTATTATAATTGAAGAGGTTGGCAGAAATCCATTGATGAATTGAAGTGGAAGGTCCAGCATGAAAAAGTGTGGTTACAAAAGGCCTCATCATGGATTGATTCTATGCACTTTTGAAAAGTGTGGGTGGTCTTCTGGACAGCTCTCACCTTCGAAAGACTACCTAATCGAAATTCCTACGGTCTGTCAAGGACCAGATGGCATTATCTTAGATCAGCTGATTAAAAATAACTTATTGTCTAGCTTTGGTCTACAGTCCAACTTGTGGGGTCCATTTGGGCCCACCTTTGATCTTCGCAGCCCTTTTGTTACTATTTCATTCCATATTCTGACATTAGGACCAATTTTATGCACTCATTGAACCTTTACTCACGTTTGGATATAATCTCTTAAGTTAAGGCTGTTAAAACTAGGACTAGGATTATTTGGTGGGCATGCCTTTTTTGCTGCCCCTTTTGCTTAATCTATCATCCTCCTATTGTTAGACATCTAAGTGGTCCCTATGAGCTGAGCTGGACTACATATTAGCGATATGTAGTCTACTTGTCCGAGAACATTATTCCATATTGCCTCACTTATAGGTTGTCCTTTCGGTTGGTGGATCCAGTAGCTCACTTTCATGCCGCATGGCCTCTTTTTTGGCTTGCTGGAGAACTTCCAGGAGCTTGAATCCTCCAAGGCCGGTAGAGGAATCATGAGTTGGAGTGAAACTCCACGGTGGTGCCCAAAGACTTAACATTCAAAATAAATGTTTTTTCAATATTAGGGGCATTTCTAAATTTTACCTCAATGAGAGTTGGTCTCATCATGGGATTGATCATTTAATAAAAATATGACTAATAAATAATGTATAGGGTTGTGCCATCAAAACTTTTATTAAAGGTCAATCTTATAGTAGGACAAACTCTTATTAAGGGAAAAATTAGAGACACCACATAAATTGGAAGATGTTTATTTTGAAGACTCATATTTTCAATAGATAGGCATATTGCAAAGTTCCACTGTCTCAACTTTGGATTTCTTCAAATCAGAAACCTTAGAGGATCCAGACTCAAAACTCATTGGAAATTAGATGCTCTCATTTCATAATTAAAGATGCGACAGCCTTTTTCTAACAAACCTTCGAAAAAGTAGTGTTATCAAAACAAGCCCTAAGAAGGCCAAGTCCATGATTAAGAGGACCCTCTTTTGAATGTTGATTTGTCATTAATCACGGCATGAAGGCCCAACTCCCATGCCTTTGGGAGGCGATTGCCCAAGGACAAATAGACTTGATGCATGATGAATTGATGTCATGAGTGAACATCACTCAAGAGTCATAGGACTAAAATGAGCAACACTCTCATGTAACAGTAGGACACTCCCATTTCCCTATTAACATCCACTACCTCCCCCATCCCCTGAATGAGTTGGGACCAGATTCAGTTTGAGACTCACCCAAACTATTTCCACCATCTACTTTTACATTGGAAAATTTTCTTTTCTTTTTTATTGTATTCTTCTTCTTGGTTTTTGGAGTCTAATATATGACCGTTTGAAAGCTGGTGGGGCAGATTTTTTTGTTCACCCCCCTCTCATTGCTCAGGCTTCTATATCCACAGTCTAATTTTACTTTGAAAACCCTTTTTTTATTTATTTTATTGTGTTCACCCTCTTGATTTTGAAGTCTTAATATTTGATCATTTAAAGCTTTTAGTGTTACTCTATCTACCACTTTCCTTTTTTGCCTTCTCCTCCTTGATTTTGAAGTCTTAATATTTGATCATTTGAAGCTTTTAGTGTTACTCTATCTACAACTTTTTCTTTTTTGCCTTCTCCTCCTTGATTTTTAAGTCTTAATATTTCACCATTTGAAAGCTACTGGAACAACAGGTTTTTTGGTTCACCCTTTGTTATTGCATATTGCTACTCTTCAAGTCAAAAGATTAAAAAGGAGAAAGGTTGGCAGGATAGATAGCCAATCAAAAACCTATATCTAGCCTAACCAAATTTTAGGTATGCTTTGGCCAAAAGCAATAGTCAGCACACCTGTGTTGATAAAGTAGTTACAGTTGTATATGCTAGGAAATATTGTGGGTTGGTAATTTCTGTTACACTTTGGACATGCAATGAAGGAACCAACAACAATATATTAGACATGGCATGCTGGTTAGGCCCAACTAGCACCATCACTTTCAAATGAATCGTAGATTATAAATATACTAAAAAAAGTCAAGCAACATTGGAGCACAGACCCACCAAAGTTGGCCAAAGCTGATTTACCCACCTGTGGGGATTTAGTTAGGTACCATTTGGCTTGAGTACAGGTTTTCATTGGGTTCATATTCCAATTTTGGTCAAGCCAATCCCAACTCAACCCGACTTGTCCTTTCCTTGGTGCACCTCTTTACAGCCTTCGGACTTTTCGGTTTAGAGCCAGGAGAAATAGTTTTAGATTTCCCTCACACCACTAGGCACAAGTCAAGGCACTTTCAAGATTTTCATCGATATTTTAGAAAATATTGTGATATATATATATATATATATATATTTGAAATGGTATTCTTATGAAAATATCTTGATATATATTCAAAGTATTGCTAGAAAAAAAATATATCATGTGAAAATATGAGAAAATGAAAATAAATATGCAAAAACCCTAGAAATGCAAAAAAGGGAAAATTATAATAATTTTATTTTATTATTTATACTTATTTATTATGACGTGGTTTTCTCTGAGGCTTTTGGCCTAACAGGACTAATCTCCTAATTGGCACCTTTTAAACTCACACATTCACACCAGACAATTCTACACAGTTTCAAAATTCAAACACAAGACGTGGGGAGATAATCACACCTTATGCCACTCCACCAATTCCTAGGTTCATAATTAATTATTAATAATTAAATTTATTTTATGGCATTTTTCATTAACATCTCTAAAGTACCTCAAAATTTAAGACACCCCATCGTCACACCATGATTCTTCAGGAGCAATATCTGTGTATAACATTAGGTCTTAAAATTAGGATTGACAGATTAAAGTTTGAAGGGAGAACTCAAAGCCTATTTATTTTCTAAGACGTAGGAAGATTTTTATGAGGAAAATGGCTAAATTATCCGAATGCCATCCTCAAGCAATTTCTTAAATCATCGACAATATTCTAACAATTGATGTATGTTTGTACAATAAAATTTTAATGAAATTTAAATACTTTTGTCTCGTGAGAGAGAGTAGAGTGGAGTACTGACTCCTGCTTTACAAATTCATTTTGCGCAAAAACAAGCGCCCTTAAATTGTTAAAAGTACCAGTCCAAAAGCCACAAAACAAAGGCCCTCTAACAGAAACACAGGGGCAAGTACATAATTTCACCCCTACAATAAATGATGGATGAAGCATTGCTTTAACTGGCCCATAAAAAGAGGGCACTCCAATTTCCTCGCAATTCCAACGACAGAAAGAGAATCGATAGACCGACCAATTTCGTATCTCTTTCCAGGAAGCGTTGTCAAAAAAAGGAAAAAAAAAAAAAACCCGCCTCGCACACGACCTTCTCATCATCGGAGAGACTCTTCTTGTTTTTCAAGCAGCTGAGATTGTGATTGAAAAGTGTTTTTGTTTTTCATATCTTCTTCTTGTTTAGATCTGATTCCAACTTCAATGGCCAACAGCAATCTCCCTCGAAGGATTATCAAGGCATGCATGCATACATACTTTTACTCTCTTACTTTCTTGATCCCTCTTCTAATTCCTTCGATCTCCATCTCTTTCATCATCAATTCATCCCGTTTTTCTTCTTTCCTTTCTAGAATTCTCAGCTTTTCTCTCTTTTAGGGTTTCTTGATTCGGTTCTGATTTTACTTTTTTCTCTGCTCCAACAGGAAACGCAGCGGCTCCTTAGCGAACCAGGTATTACTTTTTTCTTTTCTTTTCTTTTCTTTTTTCCTTCTAACTGATTCGGTTCTGAATGTATAACTGTTTCGTTTAAATGTGTTTGGTTATAGCTTTTTAGATCTTTTAGTTTGTTGGAAATATTGGCGTTTACTTTTGTTTTTGGGTTTTTTTTTATTGCTTTGATAAATGGGGTACAGCTCCGGGTATTAGTGCTTCTCCTTCAGAAGAGAATATGCGATATTTTAACGTTATGATTCTCGGTCCAACACAGTCTCCTTATGAAGGTAATTTTTTTTTTTTTCCTTCCAGTCTTGATTATTGAATTGTCTGGAAATTTATCTATGTCTAAATGCTGGAAAGAAAATTTTCTAACATTCGCTTAGTACAGACATTTTGTTTCTTTTTTTTCTTTGAGAAATTCATTTACTTGTCAATTTCGATTCAAATACTATTTCAGTTATAATTCGGGTCTACAATATTTCAGCAGGTTCGGATTTGGGAGTTCCATAACAATTTCACTAGTTTGTTTTAAATGAAAATATGCATAGTTAGGGGGGAAATGAAAATATGTACTAGTTGTATATGGAAGTAGGCCTGTTTGGTTTGGCAATTGCCTACATGAAAAGTATCTGGATGATACCCAAATTTTGAATCCTTATACTCATTGGTACGCAAAATGCTGCCTCCGCTGTGGATATGTTGCAATTAAGCTATCCTCATGTCTTGGTGGACCATTAGATTTGCAAGAATCGTGATCATCATCACCAGAGCCTTATCGCCTTATCCCAACAATCTGGGGTCTGCTGACTCATCGTTAATCATGGCAAGTTTTTAGTCGACTGCTAATTTTGACACATTTTTTGTCTGCATAGTTACTCCATCCATCTGTTTAGGAGTATCAATCTAGAAACAACTTTCAAGTCTGCTTTTCATTAATAATTTAAAATGTGATGTTACTTATGCTTTATTTTCACTTTTTGTCTTTAATCCATTGCTTTGTTTTTAAGTTTCTTCAGTTCTGATGTTAACATTCTGTTTTGGTCACTGTATAGGAGGAGTTTTCAAATTGGAACTATTTTTGCCTGAAGAATATCCAATGGCTGCTCCAAAGGTATGTAGCAATAGTAAATAGATGTGAGCAATCATCATCTAGTATTCTGCTCATGATTTTCAGTTCTTATTTTTGGTACAATGTGGTTCTGTTACTTTTTAAACCAGAGCATATGCCTACGACTTCATGCGGGTTCTAATCTAAGGATGCTTAAAATGGTCTTCAGAAGTGCAATACCAGTAGTTCTTGTTGTCTATAAATATCCTAAACCGAAAAGCTGGACTGACAGAATTTTTTTTGTTAACCGAAAAGCTGTACTCTCAGATTATCTTTTTCGTTGTAAACTGAATAATGATGAAGTGAATGTCACCTGTTTATTATTAAATTGCATTGTTTTCTTGTAGTACTGCCTCATTTCAAAATGATAAGGGTAGACAGAAAAGGATGGGTTATGATTTTCTTTGGTTTTTATAGTGGTGCCAATAATGTTTTGACCAAAAATGATGGGTCCTTTTCGTGGGTATGGTTTGGTGCTGTGGGGACTCATTCCCTTTGCTATTCTTACTCCATATGGAAAGAGAGGAATTATAGGATCTTCAACCGGTTTGTGGCGTCTTTGGATGACCTATTAGATGTGGTTTGTTTTAGAATTGGTAAGTGGGTTATGATAAGTAAAGAATATCAGCATCTGAATTTGGAAAGTTCTTCACATTTAGGAGGCTTGCTTGGATTGTGGTGCATTATGTTTATTCTTTTAAGATAGACTTGGTATTATGACATGTGTCTCCACCTCTTACATTCTCGCATAACATATTCAAAACTTCTCTGGGTGTTTAGCTTTCGTGAGTTTTACATCTTACTCTTATTAGTTGATGCAAGCCAGACCCTTGATCTATGGGTGTACCAGCCTACTGGGCCCAATGGGTCCAGCCAATTTACTACGGGAATTTATGTTGATTAGGGGTCTTACCAATAAAAAAGAGAAAATGTCTTATGTTTTTTTAATTTGATAGTTCATGGCTTTGGATGATGGTTTTGGGCTATCACCAAATCCTCTGAGTAAATTTCAGCCATGTTTTGGTTTGCCTCCAATATTCATGTGGTTCCTCTACATGGGCTTTTATCCAAAACTATGGGAGTCTTATCTTGCTTCCGATATAGCTCATCTAACTATCAATGTTTTGAAGGAGCAGATAGAATAGTTCTTAGAAGAATAAATGGAATTAGCTGACCTATTCTGCAGGCTGCAGCAAATTTATAGTTTGCAGCAAAAAGAAAATTTCTTCACACACAAGGGAAAAGGGGATGCAGATCCTCTATTGTTTCAGCACTATACAGCTTTTTAAAATAGGACATGTGGCAAGTTTGTGGGTATCGCCATATGCAAAACCAGTTTCAATAGGACTTATAGTTTCTCCAATCTAAGCCTATGAAATGGATGTTGGACAGATGAAGGGGGCAGAGTTTCATGGCTTCAAATAGGACTCTGCTGGCATTGACTAATGGATCTGATTTTTGTGTATGTCTAGTTCCAAACAACCTCTCTTGCTTCTTGTATGGCCCATGAGCCCCACAATCTCTTCCACTTGTCATAATTTAAAAAATTATAGAGTTCAGCATCTTGCTTAAGTGGTAGAACATCTGGACCCAGGAAAAAGAACCCTTTTACTGATGTGGAAAATTGGGGACTGCATAATTTCTCTCCCTTGTGTCTCCTCTCAATACAACCCCTTTACTCAGAACACCAAATGTAGCTTTAGTCAAATTTCCATTGTAGTGAGTTCAGAAGGCAAGTCTTTGCCATTTTTGTTTGTGCTCATGCTTTATTTTATTCTTTTATAATTTGTTTTTATGATCATTGCAATAGGTTCGCTTTCTCACGAAGATTTACCATCCTAACATTGACAAGGCAAGTGTCCTCTTCCTCAATTCATCTAGCTATCTATATATTTATATCATCAATAAATTTCGGACTGTGTCTTTCCTGTAAAAAGTAAAGATTTGGCATATGCAGCTTGGCAGAATATGCCTTGATATCTTGAAAGACAAATGGAGTCCAGCTCTTCAGATCCGTACTGTACTTCTGAGGTAATGTGACTTCTATGTTGTTTGATTTTCTGTGTAATGATTTAAATTGGTGTAGGTTCCCTTGTCTTTGTGAGAATTGTTTATTGGTTTGTACAATTGGAATTACTATCTGTGAAGGAAGTTACTAAAATAAGGTTTGATTTAAAGAATTCAAACAGCAGATTATGTCATTTTAAATATAATTTTTGAAAGCATGATGAGAACAAAGCAACTCTTTTTTTTTCTCTCTTACTTCAAACATGTTTCATATCATTGTAAATGGAAAAATAAGTTTGTAGTTCTGTCACTGTTTTGATTAGCATTCAAGCTCTACTGAGTGCACCAAACCCAGATGACCCACTTTCTGACAACATTGCAAAGCACTGGAAGTCGAATGAAACTGAAGCTGTGGCAACAGGTGATAGTGGCAACCTTAAGAATTTTCTCTACTGCTTTTTTATTTTTGTTTTTCCATTGTCCTTTGATATTGTGCCTTAGTGATGACCGTTTTGCTTGGTGCTGCAGCAAAAGAGTGGACCCGTTTATATGCAAGTGGGGCATGATGAACATGAATGCTGATTTGGCAAATAACATGTGTACTATGTAAGTTATGTGGGCATCCTTGGATGTAGCTTGGCTGGTTTGGGATGCCGAACATCCCCTTTTCGGGGGTGAGAGTGTGTGAGTTCAAGTCCTTCCTACTGGAAATCAAAGTGTTAAATGTTTTAATACTCAATATAAATCATTAGAAGTTCTTCAATTATATGTTGCTTATACCCCTTGTTTGATGGAGGCCTTCTTGGGATCTCTTTTTAATTAGAAATGTTGTTTCCATGCATATTTTTCTTCTCTTTCCTTTGGAAAGGACTGCCTTGCTGTTCATCCATGTATGTGGTTTAGAAGGTCATCTCTTTTTAGTTATGTTCTTCACAATTAGTACAATCAGAAGAGACTGTTGCAAGAACAGTGTGGCCTTGATGCCTGCTCAATGAACCAAGCAAAGTTTCTAAACCCAATGATCTCAACTTGCCAATGGTTGTTTTTCAGACAATGTTTGAAAAGGTGTAATAATGCTTGTTTAGGAAAGAAGCTTGATTGGTGATGGATTTGGGTAAAGCTAGATTTGGAGGTGCAATTTGGTAGGCACAGGAGAATGGAGTTGCAGAGGCAGAGATGGGGGAGGCCATTATTTCTGCTGCAGGTTTTTAGACCTCCAAGAAAGGAGCCTATTTATATGTGGGTTGTACTCTTGTCAACCCGGGAGCATTTTCAATTCATGGAGTCGTTTCTTTAGTATCAAGAGACTCTTCTTAAATGTCAAAATTCACATCACATCTTTAATTTACCTCTATGAAAAATGTGAAAATCTTATTAAAGGAAGGAAATTTTACCGACCATTTATCCAGTCATTTGGGTCCATCAAATCTGTCATCCCAATGTAAATGAGCCTATTGTGATTTGTTATGAGTAGTTTTCATCAGCCTCTATATTTTTAAAGGATTATTAATATATAAAAAAATTGATTTAGGAAATCTAGGTAAATCCTCTCTGTGTTATTAATCTATCTTCATGACTGTAAATCTATTAAACTTTCCTATCACAGAAGTAGAAATCACGCATTGCTGCCACCTTAGTCTCACAGTCAAGCCCAGGGATCGATCCTAAGTCCTCATGTGGAAGTATCACACTCATACCAGTAGCCTCCCCAAAAAAAAAAAAAGAAACACATTACGAAACTATTCAATAATGAAGTATGTATCATCAGCCCCGTCGGCGGATGTCATTGTTAGACAAACAAACCAAGGAGGGTGCCCTTATTTTTTCAGATTTCTTTGGATCTTATACCTAGGGTGATTCTCAACTTTGTTAAACCTCAATGGTGACTGTCTTTTATAGATGGTTAATCCCCTACTTACTGAGCTCACTTTCAAGTTCTGGCCATCAAGCACGCCCCAAATCCTAACAGGCTCCTCTTCTTGCAAATGAACATTGCTTGCATTTTTGTTTTGCAAGATAGAATTCATAAAACTACTGGTAATATGTTGGGCCGTGGGGATGAGCTCATATTTATATCAATGAGTAGTGCTATTTGGACAAACTTTTTGGACAGAATTTTAGACAACAGCCGTGCTACACACCCCGGGGCAGACCCCGGATTGTAGCACGACTCCCCATGGGGAGCCGTTGGATCCCATGGGGGCTGGGATCCAACGGCTCCCCACGGGGAGTCGTGCTCCACCCCGGGGTCTGCCCCGGGGTGTGT